>CAVLJG010000006.1:15924112-17130358 GCA_963669975.1 Acanthoscelides obtectus | reverse complement strand
ACGATTTATGTATATAACGATTCTGCACTACAAGATTAGAATTGTGTGTGCGATATACCCAACCTACCGCAACTCAGTCGCATTTCCTGCATTTACACTAGATTAACGTTATTACAGAATTAGATAACCGAATAATTTTTTTAATAACAGAAGCATTGTAGTTACGTGTTGTTAACATTTATGAAAACGTATTATTAACGCAACACATGAGTATGATGGCTCCTTGATTTTCCTCTGCATCGAATAATATTGCTTTCAAACATCCTTCAGAGGTCAAATCGGATTTTATGATGATGAACTAAGCCAGTCGTTCAGCACAAACTAAGCCCTGTGAGAAAAAGTCAGTCAAACAGGTCCATAAAATTGGTCCATAGACATTTTTTTCTCTGTCCTACGCATAGTCCATCTGGCAACGTAGCCTTTCCCGATAACTAACTCGTGTTTTTTACCTATAGTTTTTTTTTAAATGATCAGGATCCTCTATGTAGTCAAAAATCTATGTTTGAGTCATTTTTACTTTTTTCGTTTTAGGCCCTTTTTAAAAAACTACAAAGCTTTCGTGTCATTGGCATAGTGGTAATATTGTGTATATTTTCATGCAAATCCGAGATGTACTCCTCATGTTATAGGCGGTTATAAGATTAGCGGACAGACTGACGGACTATTTAATTTTAAAACATTTTCGCTATTTCAATACTTCCCCGCCACTAAGCGTGGGAAGTAAAAATCTTGCACCTCTAGTTGTAAAAATCTTCTTCCTGAAAAAATCGTGTAGGTATACATATTTTTTTATAATATAAAAGTTAAACATAGCTTGTTGATCCAATTTTTGAATTGTTAGTAGAACTGTGAAACTGATTGTTTCACAGTCTTTGTACTCTAGAAATTCAAGAGCGTCGTATTAACCAACTCTGGATCCATCTGTCCGTCTTGAGTAAAAGAGCTTAGAGCAGCATCTTCCGGTAGAAGAGAAGCTCATCGACGTGGGACTTGAGGTGTCACCGGCCATAGTTGACATAGCAGACACTGACAGCAGCACGTAAAAGTACTTTACTCGGGTGTTATCCTGGCTTTGTACAGAGCGAGTAGGTTTAGCGGTGAGAAGTACTTCTTAACTCCAAAAAGATGACTCGACAACTACGATATAGTCCAGGAAGTGTGTCGCATTTGTTTCGATAACATTCTGATTCGTTTTTTTGCAAAATCTTACCAAGGGCCGTTTTTAACCAGTCTGCATGTCGCCAGATCCAAAGTTGCGTATCAAAAAAATTCTAAAAATTGTTTTTCTTTTTATATCCGGTCAGTGTTTTTTTCAGTTTTGTTGTTTTGGGTTATTCGGGGAGAAAGAAATATCTTATAAGCCTTTCTCCAAAGGTCATAGTTTTCTAAACGGCTTATAGGGGATATTGTTGTGGGAAATCTTTGTTTTCCAAAATGAAAACTCTGCGTTACTATTTTGGTGAAAGGTCAGGCTAACAGATATTGCTAATGTATATTCCCGGCTCAAAATAAAACTGGGGCACCTGGAAACCTATTAGGAATATTTTTACGCCACTAGTTTTTACGATAAAAGAAGTGCATTTTTATAAAATACCATTCAATTTTACATAAATTGTGCCTTCGCTCGTTTTGGAGATATTTAGGTTTGAACATTTACAGATACAGATGAAATCCTAAAATTCTTATGAAAAGGTTTAGCCTCCCCTATTCTGAAAACACCACGAAGCTTGACATTGGAAATCCTATATGACACGTGAAGAAAAGCTATGGCACCTCATTATAAAATTAATTGCATAATATGCGTGTCTTATCCGCAATCAGTACCATAGAGACTTGGCATTCATTAAACTTTGTCTATACACGCCACTGGTTTTCTTGGTATGCTTCTCCTGATATTACCCATGTTAGATTCTTCTGTTTGTATAAAATCACGACTGGAAATTGTGGAACTAATCAATTCTTTTTATTTTACTTCTCAAAATATTGGAATTTTTTTTCTCAAATTTTTTAATTTCGCAAATAAAACTCTATCCTATGGTAGGGGAGCATCTTTTGATCCATAACTATTAGATCCTTTTTTACATTTCTACGTAGATAAATGTTATTTTTATGCGAAATAAAACTTTTCAAAAATTCAAATATTTCGTCTTTGGGGGTAATTGAAGAAATGCGCTACGATATTCGAAAAACATACGGTACTATACAAATTTTAAAACAAAGTGGAAGTGTATATCATCTTTTGATTGCGAATTACTCACAAATACGAAATGTTTGAATCCTATCCTTTTTTGCATAAAAATAACATTTATCTTCCGAAACATTATGCGATTCAAATCGGCAAGGTAAATTAGTGTATTTTGCTATAAAATGTCCTTTCGAAATAACCCTGTATATTGCTCAATAAAGTAGTAGTGGTGGCCGTAAAATAAGTGTTTTGGGATAAACAATTAGAAATTCTCAAAAACTATCAATCTACTCCAATTTTGTTGTGGTTATTTAGAAGTACGAATCCTACTAATTTGAAGAATTTCAAATATCTGCGAGAAAACCATCGTCGCATTACCAACAATGTTTTGAATACCTCCTTGAACAACTTGCAGCAATAAACCCACACTTTGCAATTATTTCACAAGCTCTGGGGTATTTTCGTCTAACATGATTAGACTGGTAGTGATTAATTTGTAGTGAAAACACTTTCTGAACCAGTGGGTTTCCCAAATAATCAGCTGGGCCACTCCAGTGCGTGTACGTTCGACCAGTCTGTGCAGGATAAGACAAAGAAGTCCTTTATCTTCCCATCAGTATTTGTTGGATACATCGTTGCACAACCAGAAGTTACTTAGCCCCCATTCAATGGCACTGTAAACTATAACTGCTACAGTTTGGCACACGTGACGTTCAATCTTAAAACGTTTACTACTATTCGTCATTGTTCGTGAGAGACCTTTGGTCTTAGTTAAAAGTGTCGTCAGTCTGTTGGTCTGTCTGGTCTGGCTACCCAGAAACCAAACATGTTCAAGGGGCTGAGGGAAAAAGGAAAGAAAGGAAGAAATAGAGAAAAGAAGAATCAAATCATTTGGAATAGAGAATTATTGGTTTGACTACTCCAATAATTTTGTATCTCCAAAAATAATGTTGATCGGTTTTGCATCCAATCATTTTGGTAATCTCTGAGCGCGCTCTTAATTAACAAACCTGACCTGCCAAAGAAGAATTTCTGAAGAAAAAAAACAATGGCACTTGGCACATTCTATGATTTTCTAACTGTTATAATTTTTTTCATCTATTTTTTACAAAAAGTTCCCGAATATATTGAGTACACAGAAAAATACTTGCTTGAATAAACCTATGTTTAAATTTCCAGAGAGTTTATTTAATACATTGGTAGTAGAACAAAAATCTTGTTTAAATCAAAATAATAACTTTGGCTACTTCAAGTCTTCATTAATATTCTCGTTACTTCATATTATTTTTAGGCGGTTGTCTATGGTATAATTCGCGCTTTCTCAAATATGATGATCAAAAAATTATTTAATCAAAATTAGTCCTTGAGCCTGGAAGCATGCAGATTCGTTAGGATTTCTGAACAAGATTATGCAAAAAATTGAATCAGAATATTTTTTCGAGCAGATGAGAGGATATTTCCTGGCCTGACAAGACGTTTTTGTGCCAAATAGTGTCCTAAGCCATTTTAACTTCGACTAGCCGAAACGAATGACCCTCTGACAAGGCTCTGCTATCGTCAAAATTGGGCTGCGCATTGAATATAGCGTACAGAAAAGGTCATAATGTAGAAGAGGGACAATGTTGGAGCCAGAACCGTTCGCTGAGGAACACCCGCATTGACAGTTTTGAACAAAGAGAAAGGCCCATAAATTACGAAAATTACCTCCAAAGTCTTCATTGAAGACCAGATGACGGAAGTTTTCAAAGGACAGTGCCTTTGTAATATCAAGAATATTGGCAAGAACCTCAACAAAATGAACATTATCCCGGCATAGGCTAAATTTGCAAGGCTACCCTTGCGTTTTCCGGCTTCAATCTACAGGGTGTTCCTTGATGATATGCGAATATCTAAGGGTGTAAATCTACATGAAAAATTAATGTTAGTTTGCATTATCAACTATGGCCAAAAAATGTTTCCTTACAAAAACTCGGGGTGTTGAAGTTTTAGGAAAAAATGGAAATTAATTATTATTTTCAGAACCGCTTTAGATATTTCACTGATATTTAGTACGTAGTGGAAGTTAATAAAGTTGCATATTTTTCAATGCAAAAATAATTTTTAGCTTTAACAGTGGCGTGCGTATAGGTATTGACTTCGATATTTTTAAAGGAAAAAATGGTACGCCAATGGATTTTGCCAAATAAAAATTATTTTTGAATTTCTCGTTCAATTTAAAGCAAATGATATATCTTGAATTGTTTTTCTTCGATGCGCCACTTTTGAGTAAAAAAATAAAAACCGTTCTGTTGTCCCAAAAATTAGTGTAATAATTGAAGAATGCAATTTAGCAATAAATATCTAGTTGCTCTGTAATGTGTCACTGGCTTTTGACATCAGACAAGTCTCTGTTATTCAAGTCTGTTCGCTGTGACATCTTTTTCATCATTTAGTTTTTACAATCTTGTTAATAATGGTGAATTAGCAAATGCAGAAATGGCGGAAATGCATTAAGTATATGGCCTTGCCGACAGTCATGATGAGCAAGCCAGACGGATTTATCACCAGAGATATCCCGACCGTGCTTTATCAGATAGTCGAACCTTTTCTAATATTCATCGTCGTCTTGTTGAAACTGGTTCTGTCCGAAAAGGGAACATCTGAAGGTAGACCTCTAAGTGTCAGAACACCTGAAATTGAGGAAGCAGTGCTGCACGAAGTCGAAGAACATCCTGAAACGAGTACGAGGAAGATCGCTAGACACTTAAATATTTGCCATCAAATTGTTTGGAGAATTTTAGTGGATTTTTTGTTATATCCTTATCATATTTTAAGAGAAAAGGCATTACTTCCCATTGATTTTTCAAGGCGTGTGACCTTTTGTCATTGGTATCTTCAAAAAATTACACAAAAACCGCAATTTGAATCAATGATTCTGTTCGCGGACGAAGCTAATTTTTCTTGAAATGCCACTTAGAATTTCCAGAATAATCATTTGTGGGCAGAAGAAAATCCCTATGCCGTAACCGAAACCCATTTACAACATATGGGCAGGAATTATTGGCAACCACTTTATTGGCCATTCTTCATGCCGGGACGACTTGACATCAACAACAGTTGCCTTGCTGCTTGATGATGTTCCGTTAGTAATAAGAAACAATATGTGGGTACATGCATGATCCAAATCGTTGGATTGGCCGCGGTATGACCCAAGAATGGCCACCAAGGTTCCCAGACCTCAGCAGTTTAGATTTCTTTTTGTAACATTAGTGTACCCAAGTCCCATCAACACTGTAGAGGAATTAAGCGAAAGCATAGTTGCAGCTTGTGATAGAATAGAAAACACTCCAGGGATATTTCAACGAGTGCGCAATTCCATGAGAAGGAGGGCGGAAGCATGCATACTAAGTGAAGGGGGCCATTTTCAAGAATTTTTGTAATCATTTCGTTGGTTTTAATGTTATGTTTATGTTGTCAGTTGTTGTTGTTCATTACCCCTAATGTGTTTAATTTTTGCAATTAAGTTAAAGATAATTTTGCAAGTTAGACGATAGAACGATTTTTATTCTTTTACTCAAAAACGGCGCATCGAGGGGAAACAATTGAAGAGAGATTTATTGATCGGGGAATTCATAAATTATTTTTATTTGGCAAAAAACCATTGACGTACCATCTTTTTCTTAAAAAATATCGAAGTCAATACCCGTACGCACGCCACTGTTAAAGCAAGAAATTATTTTTGCATTGAATAATATACAACTTTATCAACTTTCACTACGTACTAAATATCAGTGAAATATCTGAAGCGGTTCTGAAAATAATAATTAATTTCCATTCTTTCCCTAAAACTCCAACACCCCGAGTTTTTGTAAAGAAAAATTTTTGGACAATAGTTTATAAAGCAACCTAACATTAATTTTTCATGTGGATTCCTACCCTTAAATATTCGCAAATCATTAAGGAACACCCTATATAGACTAACAAATAACGCCGCGGAAAGGTACAATTTTATTAAAAGTCTTGTTCAGCGCATCTCTTACAAATCGGCAAATTTTAATGATCATCTTAAGTGGTTTGCGACTGAGCGCATATTATTCACGGTAAAATCTCGTTAAGACCCGATAAAATGATTGGATGCGTGTCGCGCGAACCCCATAAGTTCCGGCGACAGTACGCAAATCGGTTCAGTCGACAACCGAGCATCGTCGCTTGTCAATTGTTTCAGACCACGCGGTCGGTAATCGCCTCCTTGATTTTTTACCCCCGACTATCACCTTCCCTACCCATAACATCGCTCCTTCGCCTTTTTTTCAAGTCACCCCCCATATACCCTAGCCCACTCAGCCCTTTCACCATTCTTTCAAAAACTCACGATAAACCCCAATATAATGACTTAGTGCCATAAGTTAGTGTCTTTTACTCGCATTTCAACATGGAGGACAATAATTCGAAGATAACCATGAACGGTTGTGACAATGTTGCGTTTACCTTGCAAGAAGGGAGTTTTTTGAAGAACGGGAGTAGCGTAGGAAGTTTCCAACAGGAACCTAAAAGGAAGAGATCGATAATACAATGGACTAGAGAGGCTCTACCGCGTTTAGAAAATTATAGGAATTCCAAGAAGGCATTGAAGAGGCCTAGCTTAGGGGAGCTGCATGGTGGTAGTGATTTCAGTGGGGTAAGTATTTGGTTTTGATTAGATATCACATGTCCGTGTGTACAGTTTTTTTCATCAAATTTAAATGATGCCTTCATCAAAGTGTTTGTTTACTATTAAGTGGCAGAATTGCAATAATAAAATATTTTGAAATTGTATAAAATGTATGCTAAGTGAATTTATAATGTGAAAACCTATAAATATCACGATATGTATCTCGGAGAAAGGGAGGAATTGTCGACCCTATATCAAAGTAATTATTAAAGAGCAGATCTACCATAATAGATGTCTTTTGTGAAAGGAATGGGATGAAAATTAGTCGCTGGGATTTACCTTCCAAATGAGCACAAATTTTGACAAAATCTTAACCAGCTTGAAAAGGCTGTACTTAAGAGACTACCCTTATTACTTTTGTATAAGTATGACCAAGGAGACTCAAGCTTATGAATACAAAAAAGAGAAACCTTTCGAAATGATAATTTCTGTGATCAGGCTGAATAAAATAATTTTGAAATACTCCAAGCCCAAGAATAATCAGGACCTTGTTGTTCATTGTATACTACCACTTTTCAAACATGAAGTTGTATTCCCTACTATAACTTTTCTATCAGGTTTTACCTATATTACAACTATTGACAGGTATACAGATCAAACATCAGATTGTCTGATGTGAGGCATATATTGGTGGTTTGAATATTTTAAATTTCTTGTTTTCAAATTGAGCGTTCCCCGCTATTTTATCCTTTCATTATACATATCAAGTTGATCGTTTAATAAAACATTAAACGTAAATACAATGATTTATTTATTGTATATTCTATATGACAATTTGATGAATAAAACTCGATTTAAATATGTTTCCTGATATTCGTGTATGATTCTGCAATCTCATTTCATTTTAAAAACACGTTGATTGTGCTGAGATAAAATGTCAATTTACAGTCTCTTTTTTGTTTGAGTCTATTCAAACCCAGAACAGCTACTTCCTCTAGTAATGTCCTGTTTCATCCGGATTTTCAGATAAAAGAAGACGGAATTTTTTGCTAAGGTGAAATTCCCATTGTGGGGCATATCATTTATGTGATTGTATTTAGTTTATTTAGCTATAAAATTTATAGCTCTCAAGTACAAATATTTGGTAAATATCTTAAATTTCTTTGATACATCTGTGAAATGTGGCCTTATTTTTATCTGTTTGAATTAAAGTATTGAAGTGTCATTCATATAAAGAAATCCCCACTTTCCACAACATTGTAACTACGCTATATAATATACCTGTCAAACAAAAGGGGGTGATAGGAAGGATCACTTTCAATCATAAAAACAATATATATATATATATATATATATATATATATATGGTATATGGTATATATATGTTATATATATATATCCTTATCTTATTGAGCACTGTTTTAGAGTTATCGCCATTTTGAAGAATTTGTAGAAAATCGCTACTTTTAGGTCTGTAATATTTTTTTCTGAGATTATCTTTTGTTATTTTTGGATCAGCTTCACAGGATATGTTACCAAATATTGTATCTTTGAGAAAAAACTCTCTGAAAAATTTGTACAGTTAATCTTGCTATATAAAACGTAACTTCATCTGAATGTCAAAAATATTACAGCACATTCAAATAAGCATGAAGAAACAGTTAAAGGAATGATGAACTGTCCTTGTAGTTAGAAAAAACTTTCCAAAATACCTTATAGATAAACAAAATATACTCAAAATAGACAAAATTCTGCAGGTACTCTCAATCTCGTAGATTCGGATTTTGTGAACTCAATCATCACTGTCATTGTCAGTCTTCTACATTCCGAATAGAATCAGGAAACAATCAAGAGATAATAAGTCCTCAAATTCAAATGAATGCCGGGTGTGATCTATGTAAGGGGTGATGGACTTAACGCCCTTTCGTAAAATAAATAGGATAATACAACTTGTAGAGGATAATAAACTAACGTCCGCACTATGAAGAGGTTGCAGAGACAATACGTATTCACTAATCTTGTGTTATTTCGATGCAAGATGCCGTACTCGTCACAAGAAGATGCAGAAATGCCCTTAATTTTTCTGAAGAATATCAAAACATATTTATTCCAGCTTAGCAAATTTTTCGGACTATTGTATAGGACGTTAGAAATAATCGTGAGACCGAGAATCGATGTGGATGCTGAAGATGCAGTTCTACAGATAATTGAAAATGAACCCCCTGGTAGAGACAGAAGACTACCCAAAGAGCAGGAGAGTGCAGAAACATGCTTCAAAAATTCAGAAATGACCGGCAGTTCTTCAAAAAGTGTTATGGATGGACAAATGCGGTTTGAGTGCAGTATTACATTCTAGTTTGACAAATAACAAATTATTAGTGATACTTCTCATCAGGATTGAAAGCTTGTTCGTGCTTATTGTCGCTGGCAACGTCAGCCAAACAACATAATCCTTCACTCCTAGGCACTGACTGAGCAGCCAAAAATACTCCTCCATCTGGACTATTCTCGTAAAGCATCGGTTTAGCTCAGTGAGGCTTCTGCTACACCATTTATCCTCCAACAGCACAACTGCCCTATATAGCTGATCGTCAGCCTGGTAGTCTGGCAGAAGTAGAAGTAGATAAATTTGAAGAGCAGCAAATAGTCTAGATGGTGGAGTGTTTTTGGCTGCCAGCCAGTGCCTAGGTGTACAACATTCCGTTATTTGGCTGTCGTTGCTAGGGACCCCAAACAAATTCAATTTTTCTTCCTAACAATCTAACAGATTAGATAGCTGCACAACACTGTGCTTCCAGCAAGATCATGCTCCTCTACACAATGCATCAGGTTAAAGGTTTTCAAATCACACCTGATCTAGACTATTGATTCATAGGATTTACATGAAGTATCTCTTTCTCCTGTTAGTCGAATACCATTTCAAATTACGTATCAAATGCGCATAGCATCTTGAAAATTTGGCTGGAAATGTATATTTACGTGTATATTATGTATTATCCTGGCTTATTCTTACTTCACGCGCCTACTGGCGAGGAAGTATTGTAATCGCCAAAAAGATACAAAATGAGATGCTTTTTGAAACTCGGAAAGTACCAATCGAATTTTGATGAAATTTTCACACAAGATTACTTGTAGCTTTGAAGTTTTTGAAAATTGGTGCAGTAGCGACAGATAAAAAGGCAAAAAACGAAAAAAAAAATCGCTTAAACTATTGACGTTTTAAAGGATGTTGGTCATTTATGGAAGGTCGTTCAGTGGTACAAAATTGGGGGTTGTAGAGAGTGAGGGCGGATCATCTCATTTTTTTTTATAAATTAAGTATGCTTATACGCTCCCAGCCTCGGTAGTTCTATGCACTTACTACACACATTTCACACATCATAGATTTCTCCGTACAGTTTTCCTTAAGACAGAATGATAGAAAAATGCCTTCGATACGCGTCACTACTTCTGCAGCAGGGTAACTGTTAGGGCAAGGGGAAGAATGTCTATGGACTAATTGTGTGGTTCTGTTTGACTTAATTCGTTTAATTTCTCTGGTATACATGCTCGTAACTTTTTTCTCAGTGGGTCTTACTCTCCTCTATGAACAGATGACGGCGTTGCGTGGATGGGCGCAGAGTCAACCTACTTGACGCCATTTTTTGAGATTAATTTTCGTCAAGTTTTGCTATTTCTCGATTTTCCTTAAAAGACAAGCTTTGTTTTATACAATTGAAATTAGTCAAGAATACCAAAATCTTGGGACTTCCAAAAGTTTTTCAATGAATGTATATCTTTTTGTTAATACGTGGAAAGTACCAGGTCAGTCTGCTTTATCGATTTTTTCAATATAATTCACATTTTGGTCGACACAGGGATTTCACAAACGAATACACAAGCAGCTTATGTGGTTAAAACCTATACGTGCTCGATAAAAAATACAATTATATTAGAATTTACGAAGTATATAATTCAACTAGAACTATTTTATGTTTCTATGTACTTGTAGAGGTGCTAACAATGTCACGAAATTGTATTTTCGATCATCGTTAGGATAATATACAAAATGCATTCATAACCTGAGGTTGTCGTGCCCATGAAACAATCATTAAATTATCGATAACCAAAGCACCAAATGCGACAAGTTGCCGATAGAAACCTTAATGTTTCACTGATGTGTTTTCGGTGGTTGAGCTATAGTTATTGAAGAAAACTGTTATGGTGACATAATCTGCTATACGTAGATAATTTATTTGATTTCGGATTTAACAAAATATACTTGTTCATAGATCAGAAATATCAGCATGGTTGCTTAATTTGGTTTTTGAAAAGAGATATACAAAAATCACAAGAGGCGCGGGATTGCAAAATCACTTTGCCAAGGTTGACGTCGTATTCTAGGCTATCATTGTATTAGCAAAAACGTTCAAGTTTTTCATGTGCATTGGCATTCTTGTGTACAAAACCCAAATCACAATCTGCAGAGGTGTATTCCGAAGGTCCAGTTTGTATGACTTAAACCCAAATCCTTTATCCAACAAAACTTCCAACAAACTTCTAAGTATACCATTGTCATGAAAAAAGAACCTTTCAGTTTAAGAAAAATAAATTAGGTATAAAAACACACTTGCAATATCTAGGAATAATTATGGAAATTGCTGTACTACCTAAAAACCTTTTCCACTATAAAAAACATTTTCACTAAATGCGAAAAGCTGCCGATAGAAACCTAAATGTTGATGTTCCCACTACACATATCACATAATTGTAGCTGGTATACTGATGTGCTTTTTTTAACGTGATTGAGCTATAGTTATTTAACAAACCTGTTGTGGTGGCAAAATCTGGTATATGTAAATAATTTATTTGATTTCAGATTTAACAAAATATACTTGTTTATAGATAAGAAATAGTAGCATAGTTCTTTGATTTGGTTTTCGAAAAGAGATATACAAAAATCACAAGAAATGAGGGATATCAAAATTACTTTACCAAAGTTGAATTCTAGCCGATTGGATTCGATCAAAGTCAAATCATAAATGCAGAAGTATATTCTGAGGGTCCAATTTGTAAGACTAAAACCCAAATTCTTTCTAAAAAAAACTTCTAAGTGTACCAATTTCTCGTTTAAGAAAAATAAATTAGGTATTGCTGTACTACCCAAAAACCTTTTCGACTACCAAAAAACATGATGGTGAGCGTACAAGCTACATATGCGCGACGAGAGTGTGCGCTTCACTTCGACTAGGTTACTATTCACACTTGGCAATTATGCAATATCAAAGAATGCACAGCCAGTCAGGTCATGACTACGCTTTAAGGCACCTTTCTCTAACAATTAAAAGGCAACGCTCTTAGTAGGCTGCTCCCCATTCAGTACTATGCACGGCAAGGGGCATTCACTGCATCTTTTCGTCCAGAAAAAGAATTACGTGGGTTAAATGTATGATTTCCAACTATTTTAAAAAACACTAGATAGGCGTTTTCATCAGTTACCATGAGACATACTTACTTTCCTACTAACATGTACATATCAATATTTTAGTTAAAACGAACTAGGGCTTTCTGACTGTCCCGGACTGTCAAATGCAAACAAATTAATGATATGACGTCAGAAACGCATATGGTTGGAAAGAATTATTGAGACATATAAACAAGATAATAATATACATATTCTTTTCATAACCTGAGTACGTACTAGTAGATAGTATAGTTTTCAACATCCAGTATAACTCGGAAATGCATGTTCACAGACTGCGATTGTTTTGAGACGCTGTGTCTATGTCGATGTATAAATAATAAGCTGTAATTCGGAATTATCCATCCACAATATTTAGTCAAATACCACATGTAGCTAAGTCATCAGCGTATTTAACGGAATATAATTTAAGAGAGGCATTTAAATGCGTCAGTATAGGACAAAGAGTGGAGGTAGTAGCTACTTGTTGCTGCTCGCCTAGCGGTAGACGCCACCCCCATCTCCACTGCATTTGCCCCCCAAAAAAAAAAACACAATCACACATCTTCTATCTTTTGGGGTATTGCTCACTATTATGCTTCGAGAGTGTTATGCTCGTGGTAACATTCTGTACATATTCAAACGCTCATCTTAAGCACGAGCGTGCCGTTGTTTTCACAACAATATCATAGTATCGTCTGATGAGATCTTTTATGGTATGAATTCTGGTAAAGAGGAAATAAAAACACTCAAGAAGTGTATGTAAAGGTTCAGATTCGCAAATAACCAACTATTCAGTCCTAGGACCTTAACACACTGCACATAAAATTTGCAAGACCGAAGATTCACAATGACACATTTGGTAAAATTTAAAACCATACATTTGTTTGATGACGTTATTAAAACTGTGTCGTAAAATGAAGTGCCGTAGTGCATCCACCATTTTTTGCTAAAACTGCTTATTTGCTTACACTGTTAGACCATTTTGAAAATCCTAGGGCCCGCCAAGTCCGGAAGACACTCAGTGGAAGTGAATTGAAACAAAATTGATATATTGGTGTCGCTTTTAAATAGAAATTTGATAGTATCTGCTTCTCAACATTTTCTCTAGAACTTAAAATAATGAGACTTCCAAGGCCCGTATCGTCAGTCGTTCCTACAATTGTATAGCGCGTTTATGGCCTCCTTGATTGTCATCCTCCTTTCTCTCTTTAAAAAATTTCTAGATTACACTTGTCCCTTGTCAGCGTCAGCGCTCTTCTGTTGTGAAGATATGTTTTCTTTTTAAATTGTAGGAAATTTCGGACTGATAAAACATGATATAACTCAAAAGCAAGCACAATTTGATGTAAATAGATGTTTGTGACATAACCTCAAAATAGAGTGGTGCTGACACGGAGAAGCAGAAAACTATGACAATCAAGGAGGCCATAAAAGCGCCCTACAATTGTAGGGACGACTGACGATACGGGCCTAAGAGACCTTTTAATAACCATACTAGCAAACATTCAATAGTTAGAACAGTGGAAACTACTCGTATTAGTGTTAAGAAAATTACTGAAATTGCTTAATACATGGTTAAGCATTCATATCCCATCAAAGCCGGTGTCCCTCAGGGTTCGGTTCTCGGACCAATCTTGTATTCACTTTTTAGTCATGACGTCCCTTGCCCCAGCCACTGTGAAGTCTATCTATATACTGATAGCAATGCAGTTGTAGCCCAGTCGAGATCCAGGAATCTAGTTTATGACAGGTTACTCGAAAACGCAGTCTATCTATTGCAGTAAAAAACCTAGCGGCGCCCCGTTTGAGGTTTCAGTGAATAGAGTTCGCGTACCATGATAAAATTCTGTCAAGTATCTTGGTGTTACTGTACAAGGCAGAAGCACATTGAAAAACCTCAAAATTAAGCAAACTTCAGCCTTACAAGATCGTTATTAGAACAGCAATCACGTATGCATAGTGTTTCCTTGACAAAACGCTTCTTCGTAGTCTGCAAACGAGACCCTTCCCAGAAACCTCGACATTCCTTACCTAAGGGACTACATCAAACAACAGGCGCAGTTACGTTCTAGTCAAGCGAAAACGCAAAGCAGCCCTTGGTTGTGCGCGTCAGTAGACTACACAGTTGAGCAAGTTTACAAATACAAGACCGGGGCTCGCACTGTGAACAAAATTAACTCGTGCAATCCTAAATTCTGCAACCAACATTCTGCTGCTATTTGCTCCTCCCCCTTCCTTCTTTTTTTCTTCTTCCCATCTTTCTCCCTGACTTTGTCTGGTATAGTTAACTTTGATCATCAATTCAACCGTTTGAGTAGAATCGAAAGATTTTGTCAAAATTATATAAAATCGTCAACAAGTTTAATAGTACCTACTATCATAGACTACATCAATTTCACACTTGGTTTATCATTTTTTGTTAGATTCAGTATCCGTCATGCCGTTACAAAAAATTCAAAATTCATGTTGCAGATTAATCTGTAACTTACCTCTCTTTCATAAAATTGGAATTGTTATCTATTCCCGCTCTATTTAAATTTCATTTAATATCTTATATTCATAAGGTTTTACTGACCCCAATCCCCCATTCTTGAAAGATAAGTTAAAGTTTCGTGGTTCTAGGCACTCACGAGATATTCGCTTTGTTGATACAATAACAATGCCTCCTCACAGAACTTCATTTTTTACTAAATATACTAAGTGACATATAAATCCGAACACCCAGTTTAAATGGTTTTATTTTAATATTAATAAAAAGTACTTAATGAAGCATAATAAGTAAATGATAAAAATTTTAAAATGATTGCACTGCTTCAAAGCCCTTTGACCTTTAATAATGTGTGGATGCACCCTGATGTGCTACGCATTCTCCAACGCGCCTAGGCATGCTTCTGATCAGGTGGTCAATGTCCTCCTGTGGTATCTCTTTCCAGGCAACCACCAACTCCTCTCGAAGTGCTTCTAGAGTTTGAGGAGGACGTTGCAAATTGAGCAATCTCCTACCCATCATATCCCACACGTGCTCAATTGGGGATAAGTCGGGAGATCTTGGTGGCTATGGTAACAATGTGACATCATTGTGTTGAAAGAAGTCTATTGTGACTCTTGCAACATGTGGTCGGGCATTATCTTGTTGGAAAGTTGGATCTGCCAGGGTGTCAAGATAGGGTAAAAGATGGGGTTCTAGAACTTCGTGGATATAACGCTGCGCGTTCATGTTACCTCTGATGAAGATTAAAGGTGACCTGGAACCATAAGCTATAGCACCCCAAACCGTAACTCCAACAGTGTGATGAACATGTCTTTCAACAAAAAACTGTGGATTCCTCCTTTCACCACGTCGCCTTCTAATCCTGGCACGACCATCGTGCATGCCTAAACAAAATCGAGACTCGTCACTAAAGACAATACTGTTCCATTCCTGATCCCAGAGTGACCGTTGTCTGCACCGCTCAAGGCGATTACGTCGGTGTTCTCGAGTTAAAGGGAGGACCCAGTGTGGCCGGTATGAAAACAAGCCAAAACTTCTCATTCGTCGGTAAACACTTCGCATGCCAATAGGTCTTCCGTGTTCTGTAAACCATTCATTTGCAATGGACCTGGTAGTGGAGAAACGGTCCCTTAAGGCCAATAATCTTAGGCGGCGTCCAGTGCCCCTTGCTCTTTGCGTACGGCCTTCTCGAAGCCATGCCTGACAACACCTAACCACAGTGTCTACACTACTTTGCACTCTAACTGCAATTGCCCGAAAAGAAAGTCCAGCTTCCCGAAGTCCCACTATACGGCCCCTATCAAACTCACTAAGTTGACGAAATCGTACAGGTCTCCGTACTCTAGGCATCGCAACCAATCGTAAAGGATACCAAGAACCAAAATCCGCCAACGTTGATTCATTACTGCGGCTGAAATATTCATTTTTAGAGCGTTAGTGAATTAAAAAAAAGCAGTATAAAAACCGGAATGTCCAACTGATAAGGCTGAAAATTTTTTCACTTGTTATTTACAGTAAGATAAATACATTCACTAACTTTTATTAAAATAAAACCATTTAAACTGGGTGTTCGGATTTATATGTCACCTAGTATATCTTACTTATAATACTACTATCATATACAATGCTTTACCCTCTGATACTAATGCTTTAAATTTCGAGGATTCCAAGATTTATTTAAAAAAATAATTTCCGAGCGATCATTAACAAATTTATCTCTTACTTTTGTTTACATGCATTAACATCATTCTATACGTACCTATAATGTTACCACGTTTATCCAATTTTGATTTATTTTACTGAATTAATTTGTTTTTATGTTGAAACCTCTGCATTTTCAGTGGTATACATTGTTTTATTGTTTATTTTGAGGATAAATATTTTACGGGTTTGGTGGTAGAATAGCTTATGATAAACTTTGCCCAATAAAGACGTTTTTTTATTATTATTATTATTATTATTATTATTATTAATATTATTATTATTATTATTATTATTATTTTTTTTTTTTTTTTTTTTTTTTTTTTTCATGCTCATAGTCCTCACGTATGGTGGTGTACTATCTTTGAGGGGGAGTTCACCCCAACCAAGGATAATTTTTACAGAGACAGTGCCTTTCTCACAATATGACACGTTTGTAAGATAACGGCTTTTTGGAATAGTATGTGAAGGCCGTTTGGAAGGTCCAAGGTCTTTAAGCTTGAGGAGACTTGTTTGGTAACAGCCCCTTCCACGGAGATAACAATGGGTACAATCTGCACTTCCCTTAGCTTCCAAATCCTCTTCATTTCAATAGCCAGGTTCTGGTATTTAACAGATTTTTCACGCTCTACCTTGAGGATGTTGTGTGTAAGCGGAATTCCAACCTCAATTATCTGTGCATATTGGTTGCTTTTGTCTATCAGGACAATATCGGGACGGTTAAAGTCTACAGTTTTGTCGGTTAGAAATGGCCGATCCCAATAGAGTATTACATCTTTTGATTCCAGAACTGGCTCAGGCGTGTACTTGTAATATGGCGGAGGAGATTGTACCAAGTTAAGTTTACGAGCTAGCTGTGAATGGATTATTTTTGCAACCTGGTTGTGTCTTCCCAAATAATCGCCAGCTGCCAACGCAGGGCAAGCTCCAGTAATATGTTCGATGGTTTCGCCCGCCTGGTTGCACTTCCTACATTCATCTGGGACGTTGGATTTGAGAATATGTTTTTCATAGTTTTTTGTTTTTATTACTTTGTCCTGGATGGCAGTTATGAACCCTTCCGTTGTTGGATGGAGATATCCCTTTCTCAAATAGGTGAATGACAAAGCTTTATCTATGTTGTCACCTCTCAGTTGGCATGGGTAACGGCCATGGAGAATTTTCTCCTCCCAGCATTCTCTCCTCCTAGTATTCGATTCCGAGGCCGTATTTGATTGAGGTTGTCGAAAGCTCAAAGGGGTAAATGAGTCATCTCTTATTATTATTATTATTATTATTATTATTATTATTATTATTATTATTATTATTATTATTATTATATGCTGTAATTTCCGCAGTCTGATCGATAACTTTACTGTCGTTCTAGATTCAATGAGAACCAGAATGAAAATGCCTCTCAAAAGTACCTGTAAGAATCTCGACTGTTGCACAATAACGCACACTAAATGACTTAGATCTACTCCAAAATTCAGGTGAAGTACTCTATTAGAAAATTCTGGTGATGTTTATAATCTTCTTCTGATGTTGTGTATTGAAAAAAGAAACTCTGATCCACACTTTTCTAGTTTCACCTGATATACTAGGTAGAACTTAAAAATGTGGAACGGATGAATAGATTCATTGAATTTTTCATGTGGTAGTGGAATCTCAATATACTATTGAACTCTGCTTAAGTTACGCCTATGTATGGACACGCTGGATTTTACCTGTTCAAACCAGAATATGGCCAGATATCAAATGAGAACAGTTAGTCTGAGCGTATGCAATAAAAGCAACAGGTATCCACCTTGAAAAAATCTTGTGGATGAGGGTTTACCCGGATTCATCGCACGCAACGTACTAAAAAAGCCATTACAAGCTTGCCTTTTATCAAAGGTCGTTCACATTGTGTAATTTATATGTTTAAATAAAATCACGGTTGATTTATATAATCATTTGATGGAGATGTATCAATTGTGGCATGGATAGTTGGCCATGAAATGGCAAAATAATTTGATTCTTTTACATCACGACGGGATTAGAAAAAAAGTAACAAGCCTAATAGCACGATAAAAGATATTATTGCTTGTTATGCAATTTCAAAGTCAAGATGAAGCTTTGATGAGCTGTTTGCCAATGTTTTTTATGTTTATTTAATGCTAGATCGTTTCCTACTACCTGCACCTGCAACTTCGTATGCACAGAAATTAAAAGAGACACCACCACATACATTCACAGGAATATAGAGATGGCATCTTTGCACCTTCTTATTATTTTATGATCTAAGAGTTGTTTTCGCTTCAAAGTTTTGAGATATATAAACATTGCAAGCGCAACTAATTTTTGGAGGCTGGAACTGTTAACAATAGTTAACTATTTCCTTCGATGCATATAGTTGAACACTTCTTTGTCAAGCTCAAATTGACGGCTGCAAATCGATTGAAAGGCATTGCTAGGACATGCTTATAACGAACGGCCTAATCATATTAGCAAATTTCCCCGAAATAATTGTAAGGTCTGGTTTTATTGGTGCAAGTTGTTCAAGGGGGTATTCAAAACATGGACGCAAAAAATGGGTACACCAATTTTTGTGGGAAGACTTTTTATTTGACAACAAAGAATGAGAAAACGCGTTTTTTGGTATTCAATCGAAAGTGTTGATAGGAACATAAACACTGTTTCATTCTTTGTTGTCGAATTAAAAGTTTTCCCACAAAAATTCGTGTACCAATTTTATGCGTCCATGTTTTGAGTACCCCCTTGAACAACTTGCATCAACAAAACCAGACTTAACGATTATTTCGCAAACCAGGGGTATTTTCATCTAATATGATTAGACTAGTAGGTAAATATGCATTTTCTTTCAAGCTTCTAAAAAAATGTTTAGCATAGTCGTAGTACTAGGAGTAATAGTACCTACTTAGTATATGATAGAGATAAAAAAATCCAGATCGTCTTGAAACCTTTTTAATTGATCAAACATATTTTTGAAGAGTCAATTTCTCTCAGTTTTCCGCCGCTTTTTAGGTATCCTCTTATTTTAGGGCATGTTCCAGAATTTTTGATGTGGAGGATGAAATTTCAGGATCTTATTAAGCGAGTGTAATGAATAATAATTTTCAAAGAATCTGCAAAAACTATTTTTGGTGGTGTATTTTCAGGAAACACGTGTGTTACCATACAAAGACTTATCACGATTTTCAAAAGCGTCCTTGGCATGGTAGTAACATTGTGTAAAAATTTCATCGAGATCTGAGAGAGGTACGTCTCAAGTTATTTATTTATTTATTTATTTATTTATATACAGTTTGGGGTGTTAACAGGTAAACCCAACACACACCCTCAGTGAACTAAAACTAAACTTACATAAAATATCGTATACATATACATATATTACATTATTGAATACTTCAATATTAATATTTTTTTATCCTCCGATATTGTTGTAACAACATAAACTGAGTGAGTAGTTCTAATTATAAGCAATAAACTATTAATTTAACTTTTTTAATAAAAGGAGTATACATAATTTAAAATTTAACTTTAATTAAAACTGAAATCAAAATTAAATTGAAATTATACCAGAAATGATATTGGAGGTGATAACTTGAGTTATGTAAAAAAATTAAACATTTCTATTTTAGTCTGCCATTGAGCTGTAATACTCATACTTTTTCAGGGAGGTCAAGCTAATGTTAAATAAATCTATATTACAGAAATTATTATGATTTTTTTGAGCCCTGACCAAAGGGGAATTAAGACCAAGATTGGTTCTACGGAACGGTATTCTAAACAGATGATAGGTTCTAAACGTTCTATCAGGAGTGTTAAAGTTCAAGTTTGCCAAAAGATCCGGACAGTCAGTGAGGCCATTCAACAATTTATGGACACAGCAAATGTCAGAAATCGTTCTTCTATCTTTTAAGGAAATCATATTGAACTGTTTCATAATTTGCGTATAATGATGATCTGTAACAGGTTGGTGAGTTGTATGTGCTAACATCTTCAAAAATTTGTGTTGAATTCTTTCTATCCTGACTATATGTACATTGTAAGACGGATTCCATATTACTGATGCAAACATCAGTTTGTTGTGTATATAAGCGTAGTACAATGAAAGAAGCGTTTTTGGGTTCGTAAATTCTCTGCATGTCCTGTTTATGAACCCTAGTGTTCTATTTTCTTCATTTACGATGTGCTCTACGTGGGTGATGAATGAGAGTTTCTCATCAATGTATACCCCTAGGTCTTTTACTACATGAAGCTTTTCCAGTTCTGCCGTCCCTATCTTATATTTGAAATCAATAGTGTTCGCTATGTTTCTAGTAAGCCTCATGTAATGACATTTTGTTAAATTCAGGAAGATACTGTTTTCAGTGCAATACTTTTGCAGAGATTCCAAATCGCTTTGAAGTTTTACACCGTCATTTACATTTTTAACAATAGTAAATATCTTTAGATCATCAGCATATAACAAATATTTACTGAAATGAAAAACAGAAGTAAGGTTGTTCATGTATATGTTAAATAACAATGGTCCTAAGTGACTACCTTGTGGTACGCCTGAAGTTACTAAGAATGTCTCCGAACGATACCCATTGATAGTCACCACTTGTTTACGATTACTTATATACGATGCTAGCCACTGCCATAATGGACCATCTACACCCACCTCAGCAAGTCTCTCCATCAAGATAGAATGATCAATCTTGTCGAAAGCCCTACTGAAGTCGGTATAAATAACATCCACTTGCAGTTTCTCATCTATTGCGTGAGAGGCATATTCTATAAAACTCATCAAATTCGTCTCTATAGATCTTTTAGGAAAAAATCCATGCTGGTGTTCCGTAATGATATTTTTTGTAATGTTTAAGATAGCATCATAAATCAGCTTTTCAAAAATTTTTGAGAAAATACAAAGTTTAGTGATAGGTCGATAATTTTCCACAAGATGTCTATCGCCTCCTTTATGAATAGGTAATATTTCACCTTCTTTCCATCTCGTTGGAAAGACTCTTTGAGTTAATGATAGTTTGAAAATTAGGTGAAGTGGTAAATATAAGCTAGCGGGACAATTTTTTATAAATACAGAAGGTATGCCGTCAGGGCCTACTGATTTTTTAATTTCTAAGGACACTATTTGTTGATATATTTTTTCAATGGATATTAAGGTAACATCAATAGGACTAGCATCCTAGTTTAAATAAAAATGTTTAGATTTAACATATACACTTGCAAAGAAATCAGCACAGGCATTACACACCCCACTTCCGGTTTTAACTTCATAGTTTGAATGATTTATAGAACAAGGTATAGAGACATGACATTTTTTCTTACTTGAAACGTATTTCCAAAAGTATCGGCTGTCGTTCAATATATTGTTTTCCATCATTGTTATGTATTCATCCAGGTTTTCCTTAATTAAGATTTTTGATTTGGCTCTAAGGTCACAGAATATCTGGTATGAGTATGGATCATTAAAACGTTTGTATAGCCTATGATACTTATTTTTTCTCTTAAGTTATGGATAGTTATAAGACTAGCGGACAGACCGACAGACAGACCACGGAAATGGTATGGTTTTTCGTGATGTACATATCATATAACATCCAAAAAACACAGTATCTCATTTTTTAAAATTCTCGCGATCACAGTACCTCCCCTAGTAGACGTGAGAGAAAATTTTGAGTGATTTCTCACTCCTGTATTAACAAAAAGAGGCAAAACAGGGCTTCAAACTTAAAGTTTCGTGCTTAAGCTATGACTATGAATATGTTCTATCTAGATTAGTTTTTTCCACGTCCTGCCATTAGAAAGTGACCCAACATCCGCCATGAAGGTCAAACATCCGCCAGATGTGAAAAAATAATCTTTATTCTTTTTTGTTTCAATGTATGAACTTAAAATACGTTGACATATGAGGAAAAAACCAGGACATAAATAAAGCACCTTGCTCGAACAATACGTGTGAACAATCTATATAAAAATGCAATGTTATATTGAAAATAAGATTAGATCATCTCACAACATCTTCAAAACTTGGGTCAAAAATCGAGGGGTGATTCCTTGGACTATTTTGTCGCCGACAATTTCCGAAATACTGCTCGCTTCAGACATACAGGCCCCGATTCTTCTTAAATAGCTTTTGAACAACACAGCGTAATACAACAAAATCGTGATTAACTAGCTGGATGCTAACATGTGGTGTCTATGGAAAACAGAGAAATCCTTGAGTTCGCCAGGAAAGAACTATACCAAATTAAAGGTCGCTAACTTTCGATAAAATTATCTGTTTATCAGTCTTGTTTCAATATTGCTTTTAACGATTTACAGTGCAGCCAATTCCCAAAAAGTTGGTCGGGAGCCTGAAATTCAAAAGACAATTTGTATCCTGGAGTTTATCTGGCCGCTGGTTATGAGTCCCTTATCAAAACCACTGTTTTTTCAAAATGGTGAAAACAATGAATCGGAGTGTGTGTCATAATCGACAAACCGTAACTAGACTGATTTTTCCAAATACTCGTTTTATAGAAATCAAACAGAATTACATTTTTTTGCTTTTAAAAATTATTTTCCATGGGTATGGATGAACGAGTGAATGAATCGTGAAATTAGAGGCATTCCGGTCGCCATCAGGAGCCAGTACATAGGCCTTATGCAGCTCTACATTCCTTATATCACAAGCCTCGCCCTTTTAGCGAAGTTGAGAGTCGCCTTGAGTCCAAGCTCTTTGACGTCCTGAGGGTCCAAAGTAATGGACCCCAGTATAGTCTGCCTACGTTATATTAACTCAGAGCTTCACATAACGTGTTATGGCCAGACAACAGTCCCACCAGCAACCTTAGGTTGGCTCTATCCAAAGATAGGCAGAAACGTCCATCCTTAGCACTGGGTCTTTCAATGAGTTCCCGTGGCTGGCGGAGATGTCTGGATATACTTCTCCATTTCTGAGAGTGTCGTATCCTAGCTCTATGCGCAGTCACTCCTAGAGCTGGCTCAGGACCAACGAGCTTGCTGGTTGATCCTATATTCGACAGAGTGTCCGCCGTCTCATTGCTCCTTATCTCAGCGTGCCCCCGATACCCATATTAACGATACCGCTGCGAGGCAATCCAGAGCCTCCCTGCATTGCAATACAAGACTCGAAGTAATCTTACAGGCACTTAGTGCCTTCATTCAGCCTGGCTGTCGGATAAGATTGTTATTCTTCTCCTAGGTCCACCCTCCTCCAGCATGTGAGATACACAAACCAGAATCGCAAAGATTTCCGCCTGGAAAATAGTGGTGCTCTCTCCAGTTCAGTTTGCAATCCAGGATAATTCCCAGATATTTCACTGATTGGGATAGAACTAATCTAGTCCCAAAGAAGGTCGGTATGACCAGCCCGTCAAGCCTTCTTCTCCTATTGAATAGGATGAGCTGTGTCTTTGCAGCATTCACAGAAAAATCGACTTCCCTGCACCACTATTCCACAGAGCACAGAGCGCCCTGCATAACTTCAGAGACTGTTCTACAAAAACGTTCCCTAACTACTATGCTTAAGTCATCAGCATAGGCTTGCATGTAGACACCATCACTGCTGAGCCTAACGAGGAGTTCGTTCACCACGATGCACCACAGTAGGGGTGATAGAACTCCGCCCTGAGGGCAGCCTGAGCTACGCTGACGCTGCAGCTTACGTCATTCACCATAGCTGTTGCTACCCGACCCTCCAGAGTAGGTAAGACCCAATCTATTAGGATTGATCCAACCCCGTGCCTACTCAAGGCATGTCTGAAAGAGTCGGTTGTGGTGCAATTAAATGCACCTTCAATGTCCAAAAAGGCCACGAGACCAGATTGTGTAAGGCTAGATTAGTTGATTACCCAGCTTAGTTTGTAAACTGATTTGAATGACACCTTTCCAGCGGGAAATCTCTTAAGTATCTATCAACTATCTTTTCCAATGTCTTAAGCACAAAAGATGAAAGAGTAATCGGACGAAAATCCTTCGTTCCAGTATATCTAGCTCTTTCCATGGGTAACATCGTGTGATGCCTCAATTAGTTACTATGTCATAATTTTGTTGAATTATACGGTGTTGTGCAAAGGTTATTTGAGAAAACACGTTTCTCAATGGCATCCACAGCAAGGGTCAAAATAGTCTCAAAATCGTCCAAACGTTCACAGAATGATGATTATCGTTTAAACTTTTTACGCTTGTTTTGGAAACGCCTTGTATATCATTATGAATGGATTATCTAATAACAAAGCTAAGCAGTATACTTGTAAAAAGCAATTCGCATGAATATTTAGTGACTATTATGCTAATTTTGAAGGAATCAACGACAATGGCATTGACCAATAATGTCTAATCGAAACATTTCTCCTCATTGCTTGACCGTGACATAGAAATATCAAGAACTGGTAGAAGCTGGATATGAATGGCGTGAAATTATTATTTTCCATCAAAGGAGATGAGAGATTTGAATAACAAAAGCTTACCAAGTATGTACTTGAATGAGCATATTACTATCATTATGAACAATAATTTGTAATATACTATGTAATATCTGTCCATCAGTTTCACTTGCAACTGATTGTTAAATATCAAACTATACATATTGTTTTTATTTGCATCAATGATGTCATACAGAATGACACATAATGGATGCCTCAAAAACAATCCTGGATTTTTCGGAAAATAACCATGTTGAGCCAAGTATGACAGTAAAATGTAGTTAAGTTACAAATTTTTGGGCTTCGGCATATAACTAACACTGTGTATATTTCACAATTTTTCAATTATGGGATTTTGAGTTACTAAAGGACAGATATACCTTTTCGACTTTATTGCACAAAGCACAGACTTCTAACTATCTGCCGTTGCCAACAGTATGCTATCTTTTATTTTGAAAAGTCTTGTAGTATTTTTCATTTGCCTTCATATCCGATTAGTAAAAAGGTTAGCTGTAACTCAAAAATCAGTAATACATACCCACATAAGCTATATATAACAAAAGCTCCTGTAAATGGCCATAAAAGAATGTGAAAATATACAGGGTATTCCATCTAAATATTTGAGGGCATTGTTTATTTTGCGTTCTTAGCCACTCTGTATATACTACCCAAACACCGAAAAAGTGAGTAGATGGTTTAGCAGGTTTGACTTACCACGTAGTTATGTATCACTCTGTATGTAGAGATAAACATATTTGTATATTCCAAGTAAGGAGAATACTGTTGAACAGAATTTTGTATTTACCTTTTTTAGATACCACGCGAAATATACTTCCAAAAAAGTATAGCTTCGCCATAAATGACAACTCTGGACGTTCAGAAAAAATCATATGAGAAGCATTTATTGAGAATACTTGGTTCCTGCACCTTTCTTTCTAATTTATACTTGGGAAAATCTGGGTTCACTCGATATAAGCGCCAGATAATACCCAGCCTGGACTATTGCTCACATATTTGGAGTGCTGCCGTCCCGACTATATTATCCATGCTTGATGCTGTTCAGAAGAGGAATGTCCGACTGATCGAAGACTTTTCTCTAACAGACAGTCTCGGAACCCTTTCGCAATGGCGGACCGACGGCGATCTAGCTCTCTTCTACCGCCTCACCAATGGATTTTGCTACTCAGAACTCTCCTCCATGTGCCTGCCAGATGGACCCGCCTGGCTTCGGCCTCCCATTCTAACCGTGTCCAACTCCAGAACTGGTCGATACGACTGCTCCTTTGTCCCTAGGGTGTCGAGATTGTGAAACAATCTACAAGAGGAGGCTTTTCCCAGTTCTATTAACCTTAGGTAGTTCAAATATCAGATCCGGTGTGAAAAAAAGATACCTGTGCAAATTTCAAGGCATTCTTCTAAGAAAAAATGCTTGGACAAACTTGGATCTGGTAATACTTCGTTTTCAAGATATAGAGATGGAACGTTTGAAATAATACTATAATGAATTAGGAAAAATTATTTGCTAAAACCAAAAATGGTCATGACTATTTAGATCGATTTTATAGATAGATTTAATAATAGATTAAATAATAATAATAATAATAATTTGTGTGCCAAATAGTACAAGTTTCATTTATTGCTGCCATAAAAGTAATGCGACGAAAGCAAAAAACTTGTCTGTCTATCAAAAGTTTGAATTGACACTGTGGCAACTAGATGCAGTAATAAATTACATGGATTAAAAAACTAGACATATTACATTAAAAAACGTATTGAACTAAACTGTACTGAAAACTTAAATAAATGTGTATGTACAGTATTAATATGTTGAAAGCGGGCATCGATGGTAAAAAAGTAATTACTAAAACTTTATAAAAATAGCATTACATAACTGGTTGTTACATCTGTATTGTAAATAATAAAGGTAAATATACATCTTGCGTAGAACAGAATCAAATTAAATCAAATTGAAGTGTCCATCATACATGAGAAAAAGTAAGGAATAAAATATATTAAAATTTTGCAACATTAAAAGTATTTACAGAACCGTTGTGAAAAGTGACATGTATAGTGTGTTTCCTTCTATATAAGTATGTATCATGCTCCTTGATATAATCCATTAACTTTTTTCTATAGGAATTTAGTTTTTTTGCCCGTTTTACTCATTGGAGTGAACTTAATCTTCGAGACTCGTATAAGATGAAATAAATTTCAATATAACCGGCCCAAAAACTGTGGATATTTTTACGAAGAAAATATATTTTGAAAAAGTATCACCTTTACAATAAAATATAATTTCTAATTTCAACATGCTACCTTGGCATGTTCAAAGAATACATCGGGGAAACCTAAAAGAAATCGCCATTTAATGAATATCGTTTTAAATGATAGAGTAGCCACTAGACTTAATGTGTGTACCTCTGCTCTTGCCTCACCTTTAAGTATGACATTTTCTCTCAGTTCTCATTTACTATCTCAATGCTGGCTTAAAGCAACAGCTAACCCAATTTTCAAAAAAGGTGACAAACACAATGTAAAAAACTATTCTCCCATCAGTCTCACTCCCATAAGGTAACCGGAAAAATCATAGTTGTCAAGTTTGCTACATAAAATAATATCTTACCAGCCAATCAATATAGTTTTTTACCAGGTCACTCTATTATCATAAACTTGCTGAAATGTGTCAACGATAGGACTAATATGATAGATATCAATATGTTTGTAGATGTAATATACCTTTTTTTTTTGAAAGAGTTCGATTGAATACCACACGCACACCTTCTCTACAAACTGGAACACCTAGGCATAACTGGAGATCTGTTGAAATGGATAAGGGCTCTCCTTAGTAACAGAGAGTGACTATCGGCGCTCCCCGCGGTTCCGTCTTGAGGCCTTTGCTGTTTCTCCTACATACATCGGACCTGCCTTGTGTCATTCCACCTGCTCCTTGTATGCTGTCGACACACAGATATACAATATCACCAATGCCTGTCATAACATCCTTCGGGGCGACCTTGTCAATATTTACTTGGACAAGTGCTGTATTCTACACGTTGGAAAGAACAATCCTAAGATCAACTATATCATGGGGAACCAGGAAATCTCATCTGTCTCCAGTCACATAGACTTAGGAGTTGTTGTATCGGATAGTCTAACATGCTCCGAGCATATCCAATACTTAACGACTAAGGCCAAAAGGAGTCGATACCTTACTGAAATATCCTATAAGGACTGTGACAGTTCTACTGCTGGGCTCATGGTACACGTCATATATTAGGCCAATTATGGAACTTGCTGTACCTGTTTTGAATCCAACGCTACAACGTGACCGAGACCTGTTGGAAAATATTGAGAGGGGGACTACATGCATCCCGTACGCTATCCCGCGACCTTGTTATAAGGACAGGCTGAACCTATTTAACCTTCTCCGATAGACGCATACGAGGGACTTGATAAATCACATACAGAGTCTTGCATGGTTTCTTCTGTACTCGCTTATCCTGTCCCTTTTTTTATCTGAACATGTTTATGTTTAAAATCGTAAGTTCTATATTTTTATTTTTAGTTACCTTTATTAAATCGTATGTGACATGCCATTGTAGCTGACGAAAAATTTTGTTTATTTTTCAAACACCACGATTGGTAGGAATGGAATGAATGTAGTTATGTAGCAGGTATTAGTTTATTTAAGTTTATTAGTATGTATTAGTATTAGTAAAATAAACACATGTATGTCGCTTACAACTGTGTATAATTTCATTTAAGTTGGCTTACATTGCTCACGACTAGGTAGCTCACTGTTTATTCTAGAATTATCAAAGTAGCTCAACACACTGATGTATAGTAATAATAATATGACGTTTACTATGTCGAAATTGAGCATTTTTCTATCCCCTCTTTGAGATGGGAAAAGACACGACACTAGTTAAAGTCTCTGTCATACCGTAAAGTGGGGCTACTTTGTAAAACTTTTTTAGGTTTTTTGATGATTTATTCCAAATTGTTTGAAGTATTATAATTTAAGATATGCCACCTATATACTCGTGGCATTGTATCTGAAAAATTACACATTTTGCGTTTCAATAATACCTTCATAAACATTCAAGGGGTTACTTTGGGATAATTTTTTGTCACAAAGTAGCCCCTCTAATTGTAACCAATTTTTAAAAGGTGAAAGATAACTTCGAAAAGATATAATTCTATCATTGAGGCGTGAAAACGTTCGTATTTTAATATAAACCTACCTTGGTGGAAAAGTCTTTATATTTTCTGACCAACACATAGTTTGCACACAAAACGAAATCCAGCTGTTTACTCGAGTATCGAGTCGGCTCTGGCTCGATGAGCATGGCTGTACTATGAGCTATTGATGAAACGGCATAGATGGCACATCTAGTCCACTATTGAAATATAAAATTTGAATTATACTACCGGCTTTAGCCACTTGGTAAAAATAGAAAATTTAATCATAGATATCACTGTCACAAAGTAGGCTGTAGGGTTACAAAGTTACGCTACATGAACATTTTGACTACCACCTGTTGGCGCGGACCCCCATTATCTTCAATATTATTCACGACAACAAGGGAGGGTCTCCGCTTTCTCTAGGAAGATATCGATCACTCAGGCTGAAAGAAGGAGGCGTCAGTTTACTTATGAAATTACCCTGCGGAAAAATATGCTCAGGATGCGGATACCAATTTGTAATAATGGAGCCACACATACAATCGCTGACTAATTTCATAATGGACGGTTTCAGATGTGTCATTATCACCGATCGCACATGGGTGATGCTGAAGAGGGTCATTACCAAATTAATAAGTTGTAGACGCACTCGACCACTTGAGTAAAAAGTATCAATAGATTGTATAAGTCAATACCCTAACAAGATGTATAAGAGATAGGAATTTTGATATAGTGTGGAATGAAAGATAAGATTTCAATAAGCTGTCATCTACAAGGAAATTCAGTTTGGGAAAAACTGACCAGTAGAGTGACAGATTAACTGACCGACAGACTGACATCTCATTAAATAGCAGGTTACGTCATTTTGATGGGTGTTGGTGTTTTGAGTTGCATAGCCCTAATGAAGGTATAAACAGTTCAGTCAAGTATATTAACCCAATGATTTTTACGCAAAAATAGTATGTCTCGTCAGTACGAGAAAATGCTTGATTTCAATTTCACTTCTACGTGACTGAAGGAGAAGTCTTGTACTCGGGAATAATTTCAAAAATGATATATGTTTATTGGATTTAATATGACATGTACAATATGACAAACCATGTCAATTTTCACACAAGATTATTACTTGATGGTTGTTGAAAAGAGGGGCCAGAAAGTGCAGAGTCAATTGGATGTATTCACTTCGGATTCTCAAAACTGGTTAGTTTTCCTAAGTATTTTTTGATTACATTCTGAAATAGCCAGAATTCGGCTTGTAACTTGTCTATATAGTTATGCGGGCCCTGCCTCAGTGAAGTTGACTCAATGCCCCAAAGCATGATATTTGTGAATTCATTTGAGGGCTAATTAAAATCTTATTTGAAATATAATATTTTTGGCTTCCTTAAATATTTATGGAAAGACCGACGCGGCCATTTTTAAGGCGTTTTTATTTGGAAATTGTCTTCTTTGCAAAATTATTTGTGCATAGCAAAATACATAAGGGAGACAACCTAAGTTGCTGGTCTGTTTATTCGCTTCGATAAAATAAAGGTAGGCTTTATAAAACAAATGACAACATTTTACGTTGCTGATTTTTGACATTTAAATCAACTTTCAATGCATTGGTGTTGTTGTTAACAATTAGAAATGACTCGTGGTAAAGCTGCTTCTGACGAAATAAGAAAAGTGATCATTCACTTGCATTTAAAACACCAAAATGCTTCCCAAATCGCTATCAGTGCTAACAAATCGAGGTACTATACAGGGTTATCCAAATTAAGTGTCCACCATTAGTAACTTTGTTATTAGTGAAAATACAAAGTTGTTTGAATTAGCAAACTAGTAGCATTTTTAACGCTGGTAAAAATGAGAAATCAAAAAAAACAATTGAGAGTCGTTATTTTGATTTTTTTCAGTAAAATAACATTTTTTTAAATGGAAACCCCTGTATATTATATTTTTTTCTGTTAAAGCATCAAATTTTAAACAAAAAAGCTTACAATAACTTTTCTCCTAGGTTACAAATTGTTGAAGTTATGGCCTCCAATCTGAAACAATTAAATTGTATCGACAAACTTTATTTTCAACATCAACTTATAATCTTACAAAATATAATAACAATTTTTTTTAAAGAAGATGCTCGAAAACACCACCTTGTTCTTCAATACATTTTTGGGCACGTTTTTCAACTGCTCGAACTGTCTTAAGTATGGTCCTACCATCTATCTGGTTTATCTTTCCCTAACTTTAACGCGTCAAGGTTATCGTACCTTCGCTTGTAAATTTGGTTCTTTAAGTAACCCCACAAGAAGTAATCAAGTGGGTTTAGATCTGGTGATCTGGGAGGCCACTGTATTGGGCCATTTGTTCCTATCCACTGATCTTTAAAAGTAGTACTTAGAAAATGATAAGTACCTCTGGAGTTGTGGGCAGGTGCGCCATCTTGCTGAAAATGCAGATGATGTCTACTTATAAGATCCAATTCGTCTAAGAAATTAGTCAGAATTTCTGACATAAATTCCACATATCTTTCACCAGTTAGGGTTCCCTCATAAAAGAACGGGCCAACAATTTTTGAACCAATTATACCGCACCAAACGTTGAAACTGAAACGGACTTGTGGGCCTCTTGGATGTACTAACAAAAGATTTTCTCTTGACCAATAATGGTGGTTTTTTCTATTAAACATTCCAGAATTTGAAAAATTTGATTCATCTGTCCATAAAAGGTAACGAAAGTTATTTACATTTTGGCGACAGAAGCTAAGATACCAATGGCAAAAAACAAGTCTTCTCTCTGGATCCCCTGCCAAAAGCGTTTGAACTGGTCGGTACTTATACGGAATAAATTTGTATTTTTTTAAAATCCTTTGAACAGTACCATAACTGAAATTAGAGTCCTTGAGAATATCTGCTATTGAATTCTCACGATAAGCTTCAAAATATCCAATAACTGCAATTTCCGTGGCCTCGCTTATTATGAATTCTTTTTTTGCTCTTGTTTTAGCAAAAACATTTTCGTTGCCCCTAAATTTTCGATAAAGTCTCAGAAAATATCGTTCATACGGTTGAATGCGAGCGGGATATAATTCACTGTAGTATTCTCTTGCTCTCAAGGAGGATTTTCTGCACACTAAATAGCATTCTAACATATCACACTTTTCTTCATGGGAGAACATTTTTCTTTAAATTAATGACACAATAAAGCTTATAAACAAGTATTTACACTAATGTTTGACATTATTTGATTTTATCATTGTTTTCCAAAGCCTTCTAGTTGCGAGTATGTCCAGTTTAACAATTTGTCGCTTATCTTAATGCTGTCAAATCGCGAACGCCATGTTGTTTTCATAGCCGTCTTAATATTATAATACTGCAAATAATTAAAAATATTTATCGTTATTTTGACTTTATTTTTGACTTTAGCGGAAAAGTCATTATGAACTTTTTTGTTTAAAATTTGATGCTTTAACAGAAAAAAATATAATATACAGGGGTTTCCATTTAAAAAAATGTTATTTTACTGAAAAAAATCAAAATAACGACTCTCAATTGTTTTTTTTTATTTCTCATTTTTACCAGCGTTAAAAATGCTACTAGTTTGCTAATTTAAACAACTTTGTATTTTTACTAATAACAAAGTTACCAATGGTGGACACTTAATTTGGATAACCCTGTATATGGTGTTCAGTATACAGTGCTTCAGAATAACTTGTACCTCAAATTGAACAAATGCGTTTAAACAATATTGAATGTATCTATGGTGCCGCTTGCCATATGACTAAGAAAGTGAAAGATTGGATGTTAGAAAACAATATTTCAGTTTTAAAATGGACTTCGAATAATGCAGATCTATCGCCGATTGAAACCTTGTATTAGAAGAAGAAAAACGTCCGATCGAGTCCCGCACGAACCGTTCCAGAATTGCGAACCCATCTCCAAGAAATTTGGAACCGCTTTACACCAGCTGACTGCCAAACACTAGTTGGCACTATGTCAAGACGTATCGAAGCAGTAATCAGTTATGAAGGCGACCTAACGCAGTGGTGATTTGCTGCTATTTGGTTTCTTTGATTTTCGTTAATCGGCAGCTTTGCAAGCTATTTTTTTTGTTACAAATACGTTTTAGTTTTTAATATGTTACCGCTAATATGATAAATTTCATAAAAAACATAGCTTTGACAGTTGGGCCAACAATTTTTCCAACACTTGAGCAAAGAAATGAGGATAAACTGCATGATTACTGAAAACTAAATAAAAACACTTTGGAAAAGTTGAGAATTTCTAGGGACACATTTTCTCCATCCTAATAATGTGTTCATCTTTTGCCAAAGATATGAAAAAAAATGTCACCAAGAATTTCTTTTAATATCATACTCTCCTCGCCTATACTCGTATATGGAAAGTATGTCGTTGTTTTCCGTCTCCAATGATCGATATTCCATGTCAACTGCACCACAATGGTGTATTTTAAAAGAAGAGTGATGCATCTGCATATTAAATTTGATGGAAAGTTGTTTTCACTGTCTGGGTCACAAGCTTCATGTTTCAACAAGCCGAGCCCTTCTCTGCCCTTGCATGAGTAATGAACATAATATCAAGTTATTCACTTTCATTATGATCGAGTTTGAAAAAGCCAAGCGCACAAATCTTGTATCAAGAGGTATTGTTTCAAAATTATTCGGGCTTATTCCTCAACAGACTGCGATTTTTTCAGATACAACATGTTGTTATTTCAGATTCATTGGTATATTGGATATAAGGGTATGAATTGTATAATCGAAAAATTGCATTTTCTGATACCTTTATGTTAAAATAATATTTATCAAACACAATTACATAGTTACATTAGAGCTGATTGCAGATTCTAGAGTATGTTATTGTTGTTGTTGATTCCGATTGCCGTTGTTTTAAGGTTTGGTATGGAGCGAAACAAATAGATATAGCAAAATTTCACTGCGCACTTATAAATGTTTTTGACTTTATGTTCGTTCATTTGAAGCGCATTTTCGTGATTAAATATGTGATTATACATTTTAACATTTTCAACTTTTGATTCAGATGAAACGTGGGTAGAGTTGATACTTTATTGACCAGATGTTCAGCATCAAACTTATATTTCGGAAGTCACATTTATAAAAATTGTAATTTTTGGGTATCTGACATTTATAACGATTTTTTAGATGTATAAGTGCTTAGTAATATGTTCCGTGGCGAGTTCAAAAATACTAGAAATATCGCACATTCGCTGAATATTTCCATTATCAGTTTTAGAATATTTCACTTTAACCTCATTGAAGTATGACCTTGAATTTGATAACGATGCACAGTGCGCATTACCTGCTAATCTAAAAAAAGGGGAAGTAACCAGAGCTATATTTTAACAGAACTAAGTACATTTTAAGTGTTACCTTTTAAATCCACCGTATCTTACGATGACACACAAACCTTACAATGAAATTATCTATGGTTTAAAAGTTTAGACAGTATCTTATCTTGCTATAATTCAAGAATGAACTTACTTAAACATAAAAACATTGTTATATGTCAGAATATAGGAAACGCATAGTTGTTAAGTACCTCTTTAAATATTTCAAACAGATCTGTTATTTGTCATAATATGGATTTGGTAAGACGAATACCCTTCCCACTACCTTATTTATTCTAGTAACATGTGAAGTTCAATTTCTAGAAAAATCAAGAGCTCTACAAGGTTCTCCAAACATATCGAAAGATCTATAAATAAACAACAAAACACTGACATTTATCGGACAAATACCTTACAACATACTTAGCCTACAATTTGACAACTCATGACAGAACTCAAAATAGCCTAACGCAGTATACAGGGTATAACAACATACTTTTCTGTTGTAAAAGTAGCTTTTATTAATTTCTAGCCAATCAAATATCCCACCCTGAAAAAGCTCATATATGTACATGCCAATAATAACAGCAACAGTGTTTCCCTTACTGACATTAAAAAAAGAATAATTATTAAATGTGTTATATAATAATAGAACGCTATTTTACATAATGTCCTATTCAAGTTTTTAAAGAGAAAATCAATACCTTTTAAGGTTGTTTCAAGTATAATATTGAAATCTTTTACTACGTACAAAAAAGCCACTGAACGGTGGTCATTAATTACTATCAAACTAGGTTTATGGTTGTTACTTGAAAGTTTTCATGTCTTCAGATATCTTATCTCAGCTCATGCGACACGAAACTTAAAATTTGAAACAGTCGGAATTCAACACAGGGTGAAATCTTCACCCCTTAGTGTACCCTCCTAAGGGTTGAATTTCTATAAAAACCCGAATCGCATTGATTGGTGTTGTTGTTGAGGGTTTGTACAAAGTCTCAGGTATATCTGCCGAAGGAATAAAAGTTTGCATCCAAATATCCAACGGCTGGTGTATCCCTCTAGGAGAAGAATCTCAAAAAGTGTTGCATAATATATTTTTTCATGAGTATAGTAGAGAATTTGTACAAAGCTTCAGGTGAATTCACTGAAAGAATAATAAGCTTAAAACAAGCTCCCATCTCCTATTTCACTCCCTTAGGGGATTAATTTCCAAAAATCCTTTTCTACGGATATAGAGGGTGATTTATTTGAACACGCCAGGCTTTACTTAAGCGATTTTGATTAAATCTTGCAAGTAACAAAGTTGATACAAGTATCATCAAACTGGTCGGTCGAACTCAATTTTTATAATTTTTTTGTATTCTATCAATATCAATATATTGCAAGATTGTTTCAAGTAGCATATTGACATCTTTGCCTGAGTACAAAAAAAATTATCAGAATGGGAAAATGCATATATATATATATATACAGGGTGACTTTGAAGTTGAGTCATTAATTTTCAGATAATGATTGTAGAAGGAAGATAAACCAAAATATGAGTGTAAAAATAAAAAAAAAATTAAAAAAAAAATTTTACCTTGTTTTATAAAGTATCCTCCCGACAAGTATTTCATTGCGGACCTGTATTTGATCGTGCGGTCTTGAAGCACCGGCATGCCCTCCACTGTGAGGTGTTAAGTCACCTGATTCATGAGCCCTTTGAACTACATTAACAAAGGCACGAGGGGTTGGTTGCACTCGATTGGGAAACCGATCCGCATAAATCCGTGATGCCGCGGCAGCATTTTGTAAAGACTCGCCCCCCCCCGTAAATAAGAATCATGTCCACAAGTTCAGCATTTTCGTAAACATGTGCCATTTTTTATTTCGTTTGAGTCACGCAACAAACACCACTATTCACTCACGCGTTACCGACTGACACATTGACTGAATACAACTGAATAAAATTGTAGTAAAAACATCGTGATAAGCGTTTCAAATTCTTTCGCTTTTTTGTTTCCGATGCGATGAACCGATAAGGCGGATTATATCCGTTGTTGCCAAACAGGATCACATAATATTATAATTGAGATAGGACGGTACTCACACTTCTAAAGGCCTATAACTGTGTTACTTTAATTTTAACACAAAAATGTTAAAGGAAAAAAACATTTCTTTTGATCAGATCTACTCGCTGTTAAAATAAATGACTCAACTTCGAGGTCACCCTGTATATAAAATAAATTATGATTGAGTCAAGGCAAAAGTGGGGATTTCCTTTACAACTGACACAAAATGTAGTAGCTTTTTGAATTTTATTGTTTGGTATTTCACCCCTTATTTTTTATTATAACATTCTGACCGTCTGACCTCATGTGATTTTCCTTCTTTTTTTTTCCTGACATGCCGTTCCCATCTTGTGTCAACTTCTGACGTAGGTGGTAGATTAGACACATTATTTGTTGGAAACATGACTTTGGTCTGATTTTGTACCACATCAGTTGGTATGACTAGACAATCAAAAAATTACCGAAAATGTAAATAGAGTGAATTAATTTTGCCCTTTATTTAATCCATTTATTTTGCACTTAATAAAATCAAAGAAACAAAAAACAGAATAGGCACTAAACTGTTGGTTCAATCCTAGTATCATTTTGTAAAATCTTGATGAAATTAAGTTGGTGATGTTTGAAATTCTGAGCTTTGTGCCACATAAGAAATAAGATATTTGACTAAATAAAAATGTTTACTACTTAATAAAAATCATGCATTGGCTTTTTGTGTACATAGTCAAACATTCCAGAATTCAGCCGAAAACGTGTTGATTTTGAAGGAATACAAAAAAGTTAAGAAAATCGACTACTATCTATCATTTCATCACGAAACACCCTGTATAGAGACACAAAAGCGCGTACGCGTAAGCGAAAGATCCATATAGGCAACATTTTTGGAATTTAAAAGTACAATTTCTGGTGACTTACAAAATATGTTTTTGACTAAATAATATAAAATGTAATTTATATACTTCATTTCTTTTGGCTATTGTCAAAATAATTTCAGGACGTGGATCAATCAAACCGTGGGAATGTACTGTGAAATATTGACGCTTATGCAGTTTCTAGTCAGTCTACTTTATTTTTTCATTTATCATTATTTTTAAATATTGCTGACTTACCGAAACAGTCTCAAGTATTGATAAGTTTATACAGGAACGTATTTTACAGTCTCAGTTTCATTTAGATACACAATGTTTGTACTGCATATTATTAGTAGCTTATCTTTAATTTCCAGGACAAATCTTCTACGAGTCATCTAGACATAGACGATCCTTCACCCCACGAAGGCTTCAAACTAGGATGGATACAAGGAGTGCTGATACCATGTCTGCTCAACATCTGGGGTGTGATGCTATTCCTCAGGTTATCCTGGGTAGTAGCTCAGGCGGGAATAGGTATGAATTGAACAATAGATATAGAAAAACGAATTCTCAGATAACCGTTTCATTGTACCATGAATATTGTAGCTATAAATATATTTTGACTAGATGTCATGCCGGTTCTTCACTTTGGGGGGACACCAATATGCCGAGGCTATGCCAATGCGTATTGGTCTGGTACTGATACTGGGCCAACGCTATAATAGATAATCAGCTCGATATAGCAACAAAAAATTCAGGCCAAACACAATACGGGGCATTACGGTGAAACTCAAGCTCCACCCAAGATAAAATTTACAACTTTCTAAGGTAAAACGAAAACGTGGTACGAATCCAAAAATGTTTTTGCATGACCAACAGATTTACAATTCAATTCTAATTAAATACGGCTTTAGACTTTATTTGATGCGCAAGACAAATTTGTGAAATTTATTTTTTATTGTACAATAGTATTATTCTTAGAAATAGGATGGATAGCAGCGGTAATACAGTAAAAAAAGAAAAGACCTAAGACCAAATAGGTCAAACAGCTCACGAGAAGGCCATTTATATCTTTTTTTGCAAAGTGTCATTCACAAACTTGGTAGCATCCACAAATTGTTTAGCAGATTTCCGAAGCAATCTCTGGTTTCCTGCTAGTCTCACCTACAACTGCAAATCATGAAATAGTAACCACACAACATCAATAAAGTATTTATAAAGTACGGCATAGATGGTGCAATGATTATACAGGGTGTTTCACAATTTATCCGACAAATTTCAACCACATATGCACTGTTTCGGAAGAAGTTGATTTCTCAAAAAAGTCCTACAGAAATCGAGATAATAAAATAATACAGTTTAACAGTTCACCATCCACTTCCCGTCTAGGGCGCAAATCTCTACTAGCGCGTGACCGTAAGACGATTGAACTGAATGTTTCGTGATGTGGTATGTGCCTATTCGGAAATCGGTGTGCATACAAACGAGATGCCGCTCGCAAATTTCGCCCTGCTTCTCCGTATGCTAGAACTCCTCCACTAACTCCTCATTCGTGTACACATGTTCCATTTTTATTAATAAATAACTAAAAACATAAACTCGCAACATACTTTCTTATATAACTTCACAAAAATCGACCGTTCTTCATTCAGATCACCCACGATACAGATTAAACCTTATTTGCACGTTCTTATTAGTATGAAAAAACAAAAAATTCAGGGTATTTTGTTTTCGTCAGTTGTTTAGTACAATATTTGCTAGAAAATTATTAGTGCGTGTTCTAATATCACGACGATGAACGCAAAATACAAATATTTATTTTTCAATTTATTATTGAAACTCAGGTTTATAACTTAATTTCTGTAGGACTTTTATTACATTTTTTTTTGAGAAACCAAATTCTTTCGTAACAATCCTATGTGGTTAAAATTTGTAGGATAAGTTATGAAACACCCTGTATATCATATCAATTCGATAGAAGTCGCATACATCATATTATGCCAAAATTAACAATACTATTGGAAGATGAAAACATAAACGATTTTTCTCATAAAAATTCAACACTTCATAAAATTATTCGGCAAATGATATCCTGCTGTTAGCACGTTAATATTAGAGAAAACTGTTATACACAAACAACTCGATATACAATATGTAACAAAACAAAATTTATAATTTTGTCACTCATATTCGACACATTTTTTTTGCTTTTGACTATGGTCTGTGTAATAGATTAACAAACATACCCTTTTCATTAAGTGACTGAGCCGCATCACGGCATAATTTATCAAATAAGTTTGTCAGATGCCAGCCAACCTGAAGAGGCTACATACGAGGAGTAGAGTGGAATCTCCTTTGGCGGACACCAACGAGACCGACTGAAAAAGTCCGTTCAAGAGGTGTGTCCATATAAAACAAATATAAAATAAAGTATGCACAGAACATGCATATGTAGTAAAACAAAACAATGAAATAAAAAGTCACTTTAAGGACGCAAACATTGATACATTGTCGTTTGTCTCCTCTTTTTCTTTGAAATGGCGTCTTGAAATCTTACTTATAATTTAGAAAGAAGCTCCAAAGGCTCTGAATCTCCTTGATTTTTGATAAAACTTTTGAACTGTTTGGTCTGGGTAATAGCTTTATCATAATTTGGAATAGCTTCTGTTGGTACTGGAACCTCATCGACATCAGAATCTTCGGAAAAGTTCTTGCATTTCAACTAGATTTTCAATTTCTTGGCCTGAATATGGATCTTCAAAATACAAACCTTCATCTAGGTCCAAAAAGTCATAAAGGGGTTTAATTATCAGTCAATCTCAATAAATTCTTGTTTTTGACGATATCTGGAACTGCATTAAGTGGTAAGTCGTGTTCTGGGTCAGGTGTATCAGCCTCATTTAATTAGTCTTCACTTTGCAAATTTTCATACTTTACGGAAGCAATTTTGCCCTGTTTCTTTGGTTACTTGGTCCCAAGCGGTTATTGCCAAATAAAACTGCATCCAATGACGTAATTTTCTTTATTAACTCAAAAGCTGTGCCAGCAGTTTCAATATTTACTATACTACAACTATTTAAAACTGTAATGACTCGCGTGATCAACACGTGATCAGAGCTCGATCCCGGCTTCCTTCCAGTACAGCCGTATAGCGTACGACATATGTCGTTTCTGTGGCTTTGCGGTGGTCAACAGCACAGACAGAGATGGAAATAATGGCTGATTGATCTCCGCCGGTAGAACCAATGAAATGAAACACGCGCCTCGACCGGCAGACTCATAGGCGTCGGCAACGCATTGGAACGTGTTTCGTTGAGCGATCGCATATTGTGTGTTTTTATAAGAATTGTTGTGTGATTGTTATTGTTGTGGTTTCTGTGGTTACTGTTTTGGTTATACTTAACCATGGAGAGTACAAATGGCACGAGTGGAAGTACTGAAAGCCAGGAAACAAGTAGACGGCTTCGTAAAGCACAGAAGAGAGACGCGAAAGAAATCGTGCTCAACGTGTTCAGTTATCTGAACAGAACTATGTCGCAAGGAGAAGCACTCGCGCGTTGTGAAAGTATGACAGGCGTTCCAGAGTGGACCATTCTCAGGGTGGTGCATGAAAAGAAGAAAACTGGAGCTACAACTGATCCAAAGTTTAATTTGAAGGGACGAAAGGCGAACCGTACATTCATTCTTCTTTAGGAATGAGATACCAACCCTCAAGGCTGTACATGCAGCGATCAAGGAAAATGAAATTATACCCCAAATGAGCGTCGAGGTAATCAGGAAATCCCTGCACGAAATTAATTTTCGTTACGAAACGCGTAATCGGAAGTCAGTATTGATAGAGAGACATGAAATAGTCGCCTGGCGTCGAAAATACCTACGCGAAATGATTGAATATAGGCGACAAAGCAGAAAAATCTATTATTTGGACGAGACATGGGTAAATGCCGGTCACACAGTTAAAAAAACCCGGATAGACAAAAACGTAGTGAGTAACCGACAAGCAAGCATTGAAGGTTTGTCAACAGGTCTTCGTGGACCGTCAGGGAAAGGTCAAAGATTGATCGTAACTCATATTGGTAGCGATAGTGGCTTTTTAGAAGAGTGTGACTTGATTTCGTCTCTAAGAAAGGAGGTGATTGCCATGATGAATGCCAGCTGCTTCGAGAGCTGGTTTCAAGGGGTGCTTCAGCGAGTTGAACCCAACTCTATGATCGTCATGGATAATGCTTCCTACCATAGTCGTCGAGCCGAACGTGTACCGACTATGGGATCTCGAAAAAGTGACATGCAGCAATGGTTGCGCGAAAAAGGAATCCCGTTTGACGATTCATGTGTGAAAGCGGAATTGTATGAAAAAATTAAACAGCACAAACCTGCGAACATTAGTTACGTGACTGATGAGATGGCCCGTCAATGTGGTGTCACTGTGTTGCGGTTACCGCCCTACCACTGTGAACTGAACCCAATAGAGCTCATCTGGGCTCAAGTGAAGGGTTATATTGCGCGCCATAACACAACCTTCAAATTACCAGACGTTAAGGTTTTACTTGAGAGTTCCATACAGCTAGTAACGCCCGAAGCTTGGCAGAATGCTATCCGTCATGTTGTGAAGGAAGAAACAAAAATGTGGCAGCTTGACCACCACATCGACACCATCATAGAGCCAGTTATAGTCAATTTCAACGAGAAAAGCGATAGCGACAGTTTATTACTGTCAGATGTAAGTGGAAGCGACGATGAATAAAGGTAATTCCCAAATTTTTGACTTACAATATGTTTCAAACCACTCTTTATTAAGCATGTGATAAATCTAGTTCACCCATGTTAAACATTCATAACCCGCCTATGAACAGCCGACTACTGGTAGTTAAGTGATGTTCACGTGAACATCGATGAGTCATTACAGTTTTAGATAGTTATAATATAGGGGGTGTTTGAGTAACAAGTTTCAAAACCCTTCGTAATCCCTTGGTCAAGTGGTTGACAAGCTTATGTACAATTATTTGGCAAGTATAAGATTTTTATCTTTAATAATAAAAAGTTTATTTTTGCTTTAGCTATGTTTCAGTCTAGGTCTTGCAACCACTTAAATTGGAGCCATTTCTACAATGAATGTGAACGGTAAATCGCCAACCAACTCTGGAAGTCCCTAATTCACGCCGAATGGATATGCACCCAGTAGGCTGCGTTTGTACCGAAAGATTAAAGTCGATAAATCCCCGGTTTACTCAAGAAAATCCCAGCGAGGATGGATTGAGAAACGCAATAGCGATACTCTCAACAGAAAAAAATAAGACAAGGCGTTTCTTTTTTTTAGGAGAATATTTTCTCGTGTCCGCGTCCGTTCAATGCAAATTATGTGAAAGTCCCTCGGGACCATGAGAAACTGTCCGATTAAAGGAGGTGTCCGTGTAAGAGGGGTGTCCGCGGAGGGGAATTTCACTGTACATATTGAGAATTGAAAAATTTTTGAACTTTTCATCCGTGTCTTGATAGTAAAGACAAAAACGGTATGAGCATATTTCAGGCTATAGTAGCTTTTCCAGTGTAAAGCCTGTCAGCCATTTTTTCACTTGCTTGCTGCCCGAAAGGAAAACGTTTGTTTAATAAAAGGTCTAGTTTTGAAATTACCGCACCTGTATACAAAATAGGTACTATTTGAACTTGTTTCAGGTCTCTCTCTTCTGATTATCGGAATATCAGCTGTAGTTTGTATAATCACAACTTTGTCACTATCAGCGATCTGCACAAATGGAGAAGTCAAAGGAGGTGAGTGTATTTTCTGGGTGTTTAAACAAGCTTTCATCCTTAAGTCAAGATGATTATCAGAGTTTGTTATTAATATTTTTAATGATTACAGGTGGAATATACTATATCATCTCTCGATCATTAGGACCTGAGTTTGGAGCATCTGTGGGTATAGTATTCTCCTTTGCAAATGCTGTATCGGCCTCTATGAACACTATAGGCTTTTGTAATTCCTTGACAGACCTGTTGAATTTGTACGGGTACAAAATTGTAGATGGTGGTGACAACGACACTCGAATCATAGGTAAGGCTTACAAGCTGATACTCATCAATCATGTTGAGGTATAAACTGAAGTCCATTTTGGTATCATGAAGAAAGGAGCTCTTGAAGGAGTTTCAAGTTCTAAAAATGTAATTAATTATTTTTCAAAGAAAATATGAGTTGAGTTTGAATTGAAAATGCATGCATTTGATCATGATTTCTTTAGCGTTGGTGTGCAAAATGCACAAAGCTTATAGGACTTTCCAAGATATCTTTATTTAGAAATATGAAATCAGCAAATCTGATTGCTTGGGAAAAGACATGTTTCTCTAATTTCCCAATATTTTTTAATTACAATACAGTAATGGATTTTTTTTAATCTGTCAAGCCAAAGCTGTTGATTCTGTAAATTTTAAAGTGTTCAAAATATTTAGCCACTAGGACGCAGTTATTGATTTTTTATTTATTTATAGTAAAATAAGTGGATAATCGAGCAGTGATATTATAAGAACTATTGCTATACATTCAAGAGATTTAATTCACACTTCACACTTCAATACTACTTTGCAAAAGTTTGAGTTTTGTAATATCCATTCAAAAAAGCACAGCTTTTACAGAATATTTTTCCTCCAGGTACCGTAGCCATTTTGATAATGGTAATAATTTGTGCTGTGGGAATGGACTGGGAGTCAAAGGCTCAAAATTTCCTGATTGCTGTTATTGTGGGAGCTATGGTTGATTTCATGGTAGGCACCATAATTGGCCCTACTGGAGACGAGCAGTTGGCACAAGGATTCGTTGGTTTTAACGGTAAGAAAGACAGGCTATTCTATAATTTACAAAGAGTAGATAAGACATTTTTGCAAAAGTATATCACCCCTCTGATCATGGTAATATTTTCGCATCTGTTAGTATGTAGTGGAACATCTAGAGGAACTTCTGATGCACAGTATGTTTCACAGTTCCTCAGGGTTCAGTACTGGGACCTCTTCTATTCCTATCTGCATGAGTGGTTAGAACATTGTTACATTTAAATGTATGCTGACGATACACAATTAACATTTCGTTTTAATGAATCCAACTTACATTTAAACATCCTTGATCTTGTTAACATATTAACGTATTGTTTCCGTATCAATCAATCAAAATGTACTGATGTACTGTTCTAAATATTCAAATTACAATGTCACAAATCGAGCCTCGTTATTTACCAACGATACTAATATTCCATTTTCTGATAATGCTTAGATTCAATTCTTAGATATAACTTACAAGTGAATAGTACCATGAAGTCGAGAGGTATGAACATGAAGCTCTTATATTCTAATCGCCATATTCTAAACTTTAAGTGCAGTAAAAAGTTGTATGAAAGCAGTGCATATTTTAGCTTATTCTCTAGTTTTCTTTTACCCATTCATTGACTCGGCTTCAAGTCAAAGCTTCAGAAGGTTCAGAACAACTGTTGGCATTTCTTCAAATAAACAGGGGTTACAGTGGCTCAGATTTGATGGCTTATCCAATTATTCCATGGTTTCATTGGTGCATAGAATTTTTTAAAATAGTAGACCGGTCTATTTACTCGATAAGTTGATTCCTCGTGGAAATCAAATTACTCTAAATCTAGGGCGCAATCGTACATCAGTTTTTGAAAGGTCATTTGCTATAACTATAACTATAAGACTCCAGGTTTGCAGTCCTTCAAGACGACAGTCAAGTTGCACTTTCTGAGCTCAGCACATTGAGTGGTAAATTCATGCCGCATGATTGCTTGTTTATACTAGGTCTGTTCTATTGTTTTTATTCTTTGTGTATGTCCATATTCTATATTTACTGCTTTGTAGTGCACTTCTTATAGTCATCTTGTTGTTATCCTAAAGATTTGTGTTTGACGCCATTTTGTCTTTCAGCAACGATCTTCTCTGAAAATTGGGGCCCGATGTACCGAGAGCAAGGAGGCATGGTGTACGACTTCTTCCAAGTATTCGCCATCTTCTTTCCTTCAGTCACCGGTATACAAGCAGGAGCTAACATCTCCGGAGATTTAAAGGTTACTGACTTATCATCGACATCTGTAATCATTTTTGTAAATTCAGACCATTTAACACTTCTAGGATCCTGCGTTCGCTATCCCGAAAGGCACCTTTCTAGCTTTGATGATATCCATGGCATCCTATGCCATTTTCGTCATTTTTGCTGGAGGTGCGGCGCTAAGAGATGCCAGTGGAAGCATTGGGGATCTTCATAATGGAACGTTGATTGCGTGTGTGGAGACTGGCACATGTAAATATGGGCTCTTCAACAGTTACCAGGTTTGTACCAATACAAAACTTTAGTACCCGTAGGCTAAAGGTCGCGATAAGGATTTTAGTATTTACTACTTCTTTAGTTTCCGGTCGTTTAGCGTTTTGATTTTTATTCACTTGCCAGGTGGTTTGAAGCTTCGTGTTAACCAAATATGGCATTGCATGATTAGTTTTCAGTGCGGGCTCGGACGATTAAATAAAAACTTTTAGGCATCAGTATGCGCTTAATTTGGAGTATATTTTCATTTTAACAGGATGATTCGTACATGGTGACCCAAACATTTTCTCAAATAGAAATCGTCACATTTTATTGATGATTTGGATAGGTTCCCCCAAACGACGCATTTTGATTTAACTTATGATGGGTTCTACTTTCAAATTATTGAGATATTGCACAATCTATCGAAAAAACACACAAATTTGGCAATTCGCACCTCCGCCACTGTTATAGCTAGGGTACCGATTTTTTCGTCTGAAAAATGTATGTTCCCGCATTCATCCCTGTCTTCTTGCTTTTCTAGGTTCTTCAATAGTCCATACAGGGTGGTCAAAAAGGAAAAATGAGCTTTTTGTAACAATTTTGAAATGGATCATGCTATATAATTTTACAATTTAACATGTGGTAGCTGCAGTAGTAGACTCTTCGGTCTCCTGATCAGTCGCCGTGCGCTGTGCGGGTTCGAGTCCCGTCCCAGGAGAAATTTTTCTCTTGGCTATGGATGTTGTGATTGTCCGTAGGTGGTAGATGGTATCTGACTGTCGAACGCGGAGGTACCACCCGGCGGTTCTCGTAGGCGGAGCCAGAATGTGTGCATGTTGCATGCACACGTGTTCCCTCGCCAGAGCCTGTGTGGCGTCCCCCCTTTCCCACGTATCCCCGTATAGCCCCACGGTACCCAATGGGTGCTTAGGCCTTAGGCCTTCGTGGTAGTTGGAGTATAAAAAAAATCACAAGCTTTTTTCTGAGATATTAACGCCCGCATCGTCAGACGTCCCTACAATTGTAGGTCGCGTTTATGGCCTCCTTGATAGTCATCCTCCTTTCTCTCCTTCAAAAATTTCTAGATTACACTTGTCCCGTGTCAGCGTCAGCGCTCTCCTATTGTGAAGATATGTTTTCTTTTTAAAATGTAGGAAATTTCAGGCTGATAAAACATGATATAAATCAAAAGCAATCACAATTTGATGCAAATAGATGTTTGTGACATAACCTCAACATAGAGTTCTGACACGGAGAAGTAGAAAACTATGACAATCAAGGAGGCCATAAAGGCGCCCTACAATTGTAGGGACGACTGACGATACGGGCCTAAAACACAGAGGCACTTCTCGACTTTTTGCTATTTTTTATTTTGAAGTACATTGTAATATTTCTCGTTTACCTCTATATCTGATTTAAAAAAGGTTATTTGTAATTCAAAATCCAGTCGTACAAATTCCCATAAAAATTATATTGAGAAAAGCTTGTGGAAAAGGTAATTAAGTAACGCGAAAATATACATGATGTACCATATAAAAATTCTCCGTATAAATTGATCAAGAAACTGGTAAAGAAAGTAGATAGGATTAAGATATGAGATCATAACATTTTTCTGTCAAAAATTGAGTACCATAACAGTTGCGGAGGTGCTACTTGTTAAAGTTGACTGTTTTCGGTGAATGACCAACCAATATCTCAAAATTTGAAAATAAAACCCTATATACGTAGTATGTTTCAACAAATTGCTTCATTTGTCTATCTAAATCTGTAATGAAATGTAGAATTTTCTGTTTTAAAAGGTATGTTTGGGTTACCACGTAGTTATGAATCACCCTATAGAGATCAAAATAGGAGTACAGTGTTGACTTTGTAAACAATTTCTTTAGATTCTATGCGAAATGACGCCAAACCAACACTGTATGTTAAAAACGCAATCAAAATTCTTGAATGATTGAAAGAATACGGAATATGATGAAATTATATTTGAGCAATATCGTATTGTTTGTCAACATTAGCAACGTTTTTCCTGTAAATGACCAAAAAAGCTTTGCTCGCAATCGATCAACAAATCTAACGTTTTTCAAAGTCCAATCACTAATGGCAGCTTTGCCGATCTAAAGCGACAAAATATATCCCAGAGTATACCCAACTCTTGAAATACATCCAATGTTCATTCTTAATATTCTCTCTTCATCTAACATAAAGTATGTTGTTTAGAGTTATGCATGGAATAGTGAATCAGACAAAATGACCTTATCGGATTTTCTTTCTGCCTATATTAGGTGATACCGATATACTGTGGTTCCAACAGGATGGTGCCTCATGCCATACTCCCCAAGAAACAATTCAATTGCTGCATGGGATACTTCGATCGTTTACACTATCGTTTCGGTGATTAGAACCGGCCCCTTAGATCATCCGATTTAGCACTACTAAATTTCTGATTTCTTATCCACTTCTAAATTAAAATTCAATGGTTCCTCGGCAAAATATAGATATAAAAAAACGGAGAAAAGAGGTTCTATACATAATCCGTTGCCCTCGACATCTTATAAACTTTTTGGCCTAATAAAAGTGACAATTAAAAACAGAATCTCGAGCGACAAAGTAATTTGCGCTCTTATTACAGAAGTAACTAATTCCTTAGACTCTGTCCAAATTTAGGTATTATAGAACGAATTTCGATTATCATTTCAACGTTGTTCCTATGTTTCCTAATTCTCTCTTTGAAATCGTTTTAGATTGGTTTGAGCCTGTTTCCACTTTTATTGCAGATGATGACAACCATGTCCAGTTGGTGGCCATTGATATATGCAGGATGTTTTGCTGCAACATTGAGTACAGCTTTGACCAATTTGCTATCCGTCCCTAGACTTATACAAGCTATCGGAGTAGATAAAATATATCCTGGATTTTATTTCTTCTCGAAGGGCTATGGAAAACATGGCGAACCTTACAGAGGATATGTATTGACATTCTTTGTATCCACAGCATTTTTGTTGATAGGTAAGCTGTTGGCAAATTATAGTACAAGAATTTGGAATGCTTACCACATATGGAAATATTAGGATTACAATATATTTTTATAAATATTTAATTTAATTCATTAGATGTGGTGAATGAAAATATCGTATTTTTCTTTTCAGCACAACTAAATGCGATAGCACCGTTGATATCAAACTTTTATCTAGCTTCATATGCGCTTATCAATTTCTGCACCTTCCATGCAGCCCTGATCAAACCACTTGGGTGGCGTCCCACATTCAGGGTAAGTAAATGTTGATCATATAACGGTCACAGTGCTGTCTTTCTGGTAATTATTAGTATAAATTAGTCGGTAAGTTCGTGTAATCTTTCGGGCATGGCATCAATTAAATCTTCAAACTATTTTTTTTTGTACTGTCATATAAAATATTAGGGTTGTTAAATTAATTCAAAACTTGGAAGAAAACGTACTTATTCAAAAAAATCAAACCTTTAATTGTAACTTTCAAAATCTGATCAATATTGTCTTGATTTCATTAGTTCTTTGAATTTTTTGAGTGTCCCTTATATATTATTCCGCGGTTTCAGCAGTGTAATGATTCCTTATCTTGATGAATTTCGAATAGGATTTACCATAGTGGTATTAAATGAGTTACATCATAATACTTTTACGCTACTGTTGGCCTTGCTGCAGTGTCAAGGAAACAATGCTCGGTAGGAAATAGTTGATAACATTGTAACATCTCCTAAATCGGTAGTTAAAATAAACTAGTTTTAAAAAAAGAACTGCAAATAGATGTTTGACATTGTCTTATTGTGGAACAAGGGTAGACGAGTATCCCAAAGGGAGGTACTAGGGATGTCTTTTAAGTTTTGCATATGGAAATAACCACGGTAGGTAGTTTTGAATGACTTTATTGTTTTTCGAAGTATTCTCCACGAAGATTAATACACATCTGCTTGCGTTCGAACCAATTTTCGAAACACTTATTCCACTCGTTTGCTGGCAGATCCAAAGCGGCATTTTTAAATGCGTCAACTGCTTCTTCTGGTGACTGGAACGTTTGACCACGCAGTCTGTTTTTAATTTTCGGCAAAGTAAAGAAATCGTTAGGACTTAGATCGGGACTATATGGAGGATGGTCTAATAATTCCACGTTTTCTTCCGTTAAATACGGCTTTGTTTTTTGGGCTGTGTGCGAGCTTGCATTGTCTTGGTGGAGGATGATTCTTCTTTCGGGTTGATTTTTCGAAGCTCGGTGATGACTTTTGGCAAACAAATGGTGGTATACCAATCCGCAGTAACAGTTCTTTGCTCATTAAGAGGCATTGTTGCAATATGACCCTCTTATGACACAAATGTCGCGACCATCTTTTTCGAAACACTTCGAGAACGGATGACTTTTGTTGGCTTTTCTTCACCTTGGAACACCCAAACAGCCGACTGTCGTTTATTCTGGTTCATAACAGTAAATCCACGATTCATAACCACTAACAATGCTGTATGCATTTTTGAGTTTCCGGAATTGAACCGGTCAAGCGTTTTTTGACACCAATTAACCCTGGCTGCTTTCTGCTCTTCAGTCAACGGGTGGGATATCCAACGAGAAACTAATTTTCTTACTCCTAATGGTTCATGTAAAATTTTTTGAATTGAGGTCTTTGAGATCTTCAAGGACGCCTCAATCTCGCGATATATCACATGTCTATCTTCAATGATGAGTTTGAGCACAGCATCGACGTTTTCCTGGGTGACTGCCGTTTTTGGTGCACCCACCCTGGGATCGTCGCTAAAACTCACCCGTCCACGTTTCAATTCTCCATACCAACGGGAAATTGTCGTCTGATGTGGCGCTTCGTTGCCGAAAACAGACAGTAACTTAGCAAGGCATTCTTGTTGCCATAATTGTCTCTGAAAGTTGTAATAAATTATGGCGCGAAAATGTTCTCGGTTGAGTTCCATTTTTCTAATGACTTGTTGACATTTAAAAATTCACTGTAGTGGGAACACTGCACGTATTGTTGTGAAACTTTGAATTTAAGTTTACTAAAGAGTGAGGTTAAGATTCAGTACTGACGACCGATCCGCGCGGCCTACTATGTTTCTATATGCAAAACTTAAAGGACATCCCTCGTAGCGAGGGATATTTATTGATAAATGACAATAATTATAATTAAATGAATGAAGTTTGGATTACCAATATCGGCAATATTGATGTATTCGCGAAAAAGGTGTATATTATTATTGTTAGACTCAACTAGATGGAATGAATCGACCTTGTCGTTCAAAAAGTACAACTTCGTATTCCAGAGTCAGACTAAGTCCATTTTTGTCAAAAATGAGTTTAATAAATAAGCTTATGCTAATACATATTATGAAATTTCATTTGCTACATGCAGCGTCCATCTTTCTGTAATAATAAGGAAGTTACGACTTTTTAACTCATGTCAAGTTGCATACAAGGCAATGCAAAAAAAATAGTTCAAATAAAATTATATCAAAACTACTTATTTAGACTTAACCTAGTCTGGCTCCGGGTTACAGAACTGCACGTAACTCTATAGCCGGATATCGTAGTTCAGCTGACAGATACGCTGTCAATCACTCAATTTCTCATATTCTTATTGCAGATCTCATTCTGTTTTGTACAAGTAACTTATTTTTCCATTCCAGTATTACAACACGTGGCTGAGTCTCTTAGGCTGCATTATATGTGTTGTCATAATGTTCCTTATCAATTGGTGGTCATCTCTAGTAACATTCATCATCATTTGGGGCCTATACTTGCTAGTAGTATACCGAAAGCCAGGTGAGTCAATAATCTCATATTATCAGTTTCGTAACGCCAACTGTCATTTTGGCAGGCAATAGTGCTAATCATCGTACGTCACTGTTAATCCGATGTGACTTTAATGCTATGAGACCTGTGGAATCTATAGTACGGGCAATGGAGATAATTAAACATTGACAATGCGGGCGGGCAATGTTAATATTTTTATTTTGACGTCTGATCTCGTCGTGGATATATTTGGCCAAGAAGGCCTGGGTAATGCCGATATAATGATAAGCCGATAAAAAATATGAACGACAAAAAACCTTAAAAAGAACATCCAGGGCAGAACAAACATTATTAAAACCTGGAACCTGATGTTAACGTCAAAGTTCTTGCTTCCATAATCAGTATGGTTGTGTTACATTCCTCAATGATTAAAAACGACTTGTGGTCATCGCGTTTAGTTACCAAAATGACATTGATGGCTTCCTATAAATCAGAATTCAATGCCGGTTTAAATAGTAAAATTGAATTGAAATTAACTCAACTACCGTGCGTCTGTGAGTAACTAACGCAAGAAATACTAACTAACGACTATTCCATCATTGTCCGGTGTCTGATGGACATTAACGCCATTTCCGGGCAATGCCAACAGTCAGTTTGTTTTATGATTTCATCAACATTGCCCACAAAGGCTATTCATCTCAATGTTCGGTCATTAGCGATAATGCCACCATTATCATAATTGCCAGTAGCAAATACAAAGATGCACAGCATTAGCAGTGTCGTATAATTTGGTATGCTATGGTCTGGTACCGAAATGGAAGAGAGTAGCATGATACATCGTACACCACTGTCAACCCTCTTCCGTTTCGGTGCCCTCCTTTTTGGCACTTGACTATACTAGTGGCATCAGTTTTAGATAGGATACGGACACCAATATCGTCCAAGAAATTCTAACTATAATCATTATTCTGTTGTAGATGTCAACTGGGGCTCTTCTACTCAAGCACAGACCTACAAAACTGCTCTTACAACTGCCCAAAGATTGAACAACGTTGATGAGCATGTGAAGAATTACAAACCGCAGATTCTTTTGCTCTGCAGTGGTCCTTACGTTCGACCTGCTTTGGTAGACTTTGCTAATTTGATCACGAAGCGACATTCCCTTCTCATCATTGGGGACGTAGTAAATGTAAGTTTGACAATGTTCACACACTCCGTATAAAATTGCTTTGTTGCATACGAAATCGAAGCTTCGAGCACGGTTACCAAAATTGCAAGATTCACACACAGATCGGCACCCGTCTTACTTGACTATAAAGAGACTTTATATCGATTTTCATGTCATTATTTGTATCTTGATTTTGATGAAAACAGTGAGTATAATGATAACCTTTTAATTTTACTTATAAGCAATCTTGTAAAATCGGTATTTCTTTTACAGAGACCACTGGATTACAAAGTAAGGGTAGCAATGATAAGCAAAGCGTACAAGTACTTAAAAGCGAACAAAATGAAAGCATTTTACTCATTGGTGGACAACGCATCTTTTGAATCCGGTTCCAAAGCGCTTCTGCAGACAGTTGGTATTGGAAAATTGAGTCCCAATGTGCTTATGATGGGTTACAAAGATGATTGGATGACGTGCAACAAAAATGAACTGCTGATGTACTTCAATGTATTACAGTAAGTAGGATGCTATTTAACAACACCTATCCGCCCAGTACACGCGCCACTGTGCAAGTAGTAGTGGTAGGGAGGCGAGTCCTGGCAACTTTTGTAGTCATAATCATAACAGACATGTTAAAGCCGCAAGGCTGGTAAAATTGAATTGTATCAGATCTTAACACCCAGATTGATAATTTCATTTTGATTGTATATCGAAACAGTCCTAATCATTTTATGAAAATTATTTCTTACAAAAATGTCAATATACCCCACGGTCACTTGATCATATGCAGGATATTGATCAGCTGACATTTTTTGTCACGTTTTGCCGTATTCAATTGTCGTGGAAAATATTTAATTCAGCCTGTAGTGGCCTGTGACGAGATACCAAAAATTTGAGCGACTCTTTTCATTCCAGAATAGGCTACTTGAATCATATCTAACTTCATAGAATAAATGAGTATTCCTTACAGTATTTGGCTTAGGAAAATGAAATATATAGATTTCAATTTTTGAAAGCGCAATATCGATATACAAGTCAAATTTAAAAGATATACTTTTTATTTTTAATACAAAACGGTGAAAACATTATCGGCCATGATGTGACATTTACGAAAACTCTAAACAAAGAAACGTCATCCGTATGTCACTCCTGGACTAACGTCGTTGTCTGATTACAATATTTTTCATACTACTACTCGTCATTGTTGGTCAGAGCCGTCCGGTGGACCTTTACTCTTAGTTAAAAGTCTCGTCGGTCTGTTAGTCTGTCAGGTCTGGCTACCCAGATACCAAACATGTTTAAGGGGAAAAGGGAAAGAAGGAAAGAAAGGAAGGAAGAAATAGAGCAAAAAAAGAAGTAAATCATTTGAAATAGCTTAAAGATTATTGCTTTGAATACTCGAATAATTTTGTAACTCCAAAAATAATTTTGATCCGTTTTGCATACTGAAATAATTTTGGCTGGTCTGGATTCACAATTTAATTTTGATCGCAGTGCGAGGCGCGGCCTGGAATATTTGCGAACTTGCTCGACTGTGTAGTCTTCTGAATAACGCAACAGAGGGTTGCTGTGTCATTCGGCTTGATTAAATATTTTTCATGTAAATTAGTAGAAGTCGTGTTTATACCTGTACGTTTAAAAGTTTGAGAGGCTATACTGCTGTCAGCTGCTGTTTACAAATGCTATGGCGTCAGAGCAAATTAATTATGGGCCAAACTTGCGTACAGGGTTTTTAAATACTATCGAAAAATATAATTTTGAGGTTTTACGGTCTTTTAGGTCTGAAAAAATACAGCATTAATTCTTTTGGTGTAATAGAACAAATATTAACTGTTCAAGACCTATTTAAAAAAAGTGTCAACTAGCCTATTTCCATAGTTTATTGGGACATTTGACTTGCTTGTACTCGTTTCTTTCTTCATAACTTCCCTAGTTCACTATATGTCCAGCTATCAGTCTGGCCAGTTGGTCGATCCTCTGGTTACATAGCACTCCACTGTGTTTGGGAATCTAATGCTGAGTCGTTTCTGTAAGACTAACTGGGTCTTTTACTACAGTGCTGAATCCGTGGACTATATTTGATCTTGTCCTCGGAGGTGCCACTACATTCAGGCAACAAATATTCGTACTTCCTTCATGACTCATTTGTTTTTTGAGAAAAAAGGATGGAAAGAAACATGACTTCAACAAACACATTTTACACCTTTTTAACGAGGCTCTGTCACTAGGTGTTGGTTCCTGTGTGTTGGCATTATTATTATTGTTAAATAATTTTATTGGAGTCAAAGTTGCATATTTAGATAGCTAACAAAATACCACTTAGAAGCTTTCTAAATTCAATGTAGTCCTGGAGAGAGACGAAAAAAGGAAAGACATTTTCTTAAAATATTTTTAATTTTTTCCTGACTTTATTTGTAGTCGGACTTCAAACCAAATTGTACATCAACATTGCAACTGTTTCTCCTTTTCTCCTGACATGATTAGATTTTCAATATGGCGCTTCGCCTCTTGTCCTCCAGCTCAACTGTATTTTTTCTTATAGACGCCCTATTAGATTTTTACACTATAATTCTGATTTCAATAATGCATACGATGTCATACATTGACATTGCCAAACCTCAGTTAGTTCAGAAAAACAGAATTTCCTAGTTCCTTGAAATTATCAGATAATTTGTTTCATATGCCGAACCAGACTGAAATTGAACATAGCAACAGAGTTTGGAGACTGAGAAAAAGGGAAATAAACTGAGCAATGAACAATGTACAAAGAAGAGTCAGAATTTGCCTACAAAATAGCCGACAAGGTTTTGAACATCTACTACGATTTACCAATGCTCGTTAATGATTGTTATTGTTGTTACCATCAATAAAATTTTCATTTCGTGTTCAAGCTTCACCATATCTTTTTATTTCCATATAATTTTTGTTCCCAAAATAAATTGATGACCAACTAAGGTAATATATACTAAGTGACATATAAATCCGAACACCCAGTTTAAATGGCTTTATTTTAATAAAATTTTGTATAAGTACTTAATGAAGCATAATAAGTAAATGATAAAAATTTCAAAATGATTGCACTGCTTTAAAGCCCTTTGACCTTTAATAATGTGTGGATGCACCCTGATGTGCTACGCATTCTCCAACGCACCTAGGCATGCTTCTGATCAGGTGGTCAATGTCCTCCTGTGGTATCTCATTCCAGGCAACCACCAACTCCTCTCGAAGTGCTTCTAGAGTCTGAGGAGGACGTTGCAAATTGAGCAATCTCCTACCCATCATATCCCACACATGCTCAATTAGGGATAAGTCGGGAGATCTTGGTGGCCATGGTAACAATGTGACATCATTATGTTGAAAGAAGTCTATTGTGACTCTTGCAACATGTGGTCGGGCATTATCTTGTTGGAAAGTTGGATCTGCCAGGGTGTCAAGATAGGGTAAACGATGGGGTTCTAGAACTTCGTGGATATAACGCTGCGCGTTCATGTTACCTCTGATGAAGATTAAAGGTGACCTGGAACCATAAGCTATAGCACCCCAAACCATAGCTCCAACAGTGTGATGAACATGTCTTTCAACAAAAAACTGTGGATTCCTCCTTTCACCACGTCGCCTTCTAACCCTGGCACGACCATCGTGCATGCCTAAACAAAATCGAGACTCGTCACTAAAGACAATACTGTTCCATTCCTGATCCCAGAGTGACCGTTGTCTGCACCACTTTGGCAACCAAGGCCGGTATGAAAACAAGCCAAAACTTCTCATTCGTCGGTAAACACTTCGCATGCCAATAGGTCTTCCGTGTTCTGCAAAACATTCATTTGCAATGGACCTGGTAGTGGAGAAACGGTCCCTTAAGGCCAATAATCTTAGGCGGCGATCTTCACGGTCTGTTGTTCTACGGCGGCGTCCAGTGCCCCTTGCTCTTTGCGTACAGCCTTCTCGAAGCCATGCCTGACAACACCTAACCACAGTGTCTACATTTCTTTGCACTCTAACTGCAATTGCCCGAAAAGAAAGTCCAGCTTCCCGAAGTCCCACTATACGGACCCTATCAAACTCACTAAGTTGACGAAATCGTACAGGTCTCCGTACTCTAGGCATCGTAACCGATCGTAAAGGATGTCAAGAACCAAAATCCGCCAACGTTGATTCTTTACTGCAGCTGAAATATTCATTTTTAGAGCGTTAGTGAATTAAAAAAAAGCAGTATAAAAACCGGAATGTCCAACTGATAAGGCTGAAAATTTTTTCACCATTCACCAACTTTTATTGAAATAAAACCATTTAAACTGGGTGTTCGGATTTATATGTCACTTAGTATATTACTGAATATAGGACTGAAAATACCATTTAAATGTACAAAATTCCAATATAGCGTCCATATGAAAAAACAAAGTTGGCGATGGAAATCGGAAGAAAAAACCTCGAATTGAAAATTTGTCTATGCCATCTTGATGAGAACGAGTATCAATGACAACATGTAATTTACGGGTATACGAAATAAATGACTATCTGATAATTTCAGTATCTACCTAGGAAAGTCTATGTATTTGAAATTTCAATGTCAATGTGACATATTATACATCTTTGGTGTCGGAATTAAACACTACTCTCTTGTACAAAAATCCAATATAAGAAAAAATAAAGTTAATGCACAAAACGTCATCTGAAACTTATAATTGTCATATTGTAAAAGAGAAAAACTGGCAATGATAGTGTGCAATTTATTTTGAAATACCAATACATATAAAATGAGGAAAAAACTAAATTAATTTTCGGAAAATTCTGGTTTTTCCGTCTCACTCCGGAAGAAGTTTGGGTTTCAAAACTCTAAGAATATTAAAGCAACCTCGTATCTATTTTTCCGATATCCCAAGGGCGAGGGTATAATACAAGGAAAATAAATTTTCGTACATCTAAAAGCTTCTTGTCGCCAAAAGGACAACTTTGTAATAGAATCTCACAATTCCACAAAACTTCAAATATAAACAGAAGTGCTAATCAATCACCGTTATTTCAAGTGCCGCTTTCGACAACCGAATGTCGGTAACCATCCTGCGGGTACCTGGTGGCCTGGACCACAGCAAGAACTACATCGAAGAGGAGCCAGGTAACGTGGTGTCGATGCCTATCCCGCATCCGACTCTCACGACTTCTAACAGCTTGATGCATGCAGATTCTAACTTCAGTCTTGACCGCGTAGGAACCAACGATACTACCTTGCCTGCCGGTGTAGTCAGGAGCACTGCTAATTGTAAGCATCTTGATACTGATATCTTGTCTTTTCTGATGTAAATGCCTTAACGCAGCATTAAACTTACACCGCAATGGAAATTGCTACTCCAACCAAAAAACCCGAACGTTGCCAAGATGCTGTAAAATTAAAGTCAGATGGGAGTTAAATTTAGAAACTATTTTTTCCAGCTCATCTCAAACATATATTTCTGTCATCCAGTAGATATAAAACTTTCACTGAAAATTAATACAGGTCTATAGTCCGTTACTAGTTTTTTGCAGAGAGACTGGAAACTGGAGTATCTCATTTTGGTTTCATACATCTTTGGACTTGAGTTGCGTCTGATGCCAACTCCTCAAAAAATCCAATAGCTTTAAACAAAATGCTTATTTTGGACAAATTGACTATCAAAAGTTTTCTACAAGGCTTGTCAATTTTTGCTCGATTCCTATACATATATCTAATTTCGTTTATATGTCGCCCGTGCGATTAGACCTTAGGTCTTATGGTAACACTAATATGTGTACTGTTGTTTTAAGCGATGCATGAAAGTAGTGTCTTATACGTAATATTTCCGTAGATGGTACCTTTTCGCTGACTCTGTATATAGACAAATATATGTTCAGTGGTTTAAAAGCTCCTAATTGCTTTACAATGGAATATTCCATCAAAATGCTCCAAGAAAACGTGCGAGTTAGATGATGCCATATAATTATCACTATTCATTTCCAGGATACATAAAAAAAAATTATTTTGAGATTCCATTTCGTCTATTTTGATTATTTGTTGCAACTAATTGATATAATCGTACACTAAGTAAATACAATTTCTGTCAAGGTTTTCAATATTGTATAAGTTCAGTGACATGAAATTCTATGAAAAGATGCCAAAACTATATTTTTAGAATTCGTTTCAGATTACCAATAAAAAAGAGTAAAGCTCGTAGTCCGTTTATACAGGGTGGCGCATCGAAAACGAAACAGACGCATTTACTGCCAGCTCAGTTTTTTTTTTGGAAAAACACTCAGACCCGTCGATTTTGTTTCCGAGGGGGACACAAGTTTGGCAAAAATCACGTTGACACGTGCAGCCCCCTGGACGGGGGTGACACCAACCCTAAAATCTTAAATGGAAAGGGGGGGTCGAGTAATACCTTATTTTAAAGGTCTTTCAATTCCCTTTATAATGATGTAAAATACATGAGCTTCAGTTCAGTAGTTTTGAAGATTTATTGATTTAAAGCTTAAAGTAGATTTTAATAGGTACATCAGATTAGTTTGTACTACTTTCAGAAGAAATTTGACTAAAAGAATTTACTTAATAAGTAAATGCTTTTCATCACTACGCCCATGGTTTATTTATCATTTTGTTGTTGAAAATAGCTATTGGAGCGTTTTTTTTTGTGGCAAAAAAGTTATTTCTTGATGAAAGATAAGGAAATATCTCGTACTTATTTTAAATAGGAATTTAGTACATAGTTTGCGATTGATTTGACCAAACTTTGTTGCTAAAATAACTTGTAACGCTTTATTATATACATTAATTAACCATGGTATATTCCACAGCAGACAGAGTTGAAATTACCGAAATATTTTTCGGAAATAATCAATGCGCTAATAGAACAGCTGAAATATTTAATGAGCGACATGAAAGCAGTAACGTGCATCGAAAATAATGTTCTAGAACTTGTAGCTAAATTTCGGGAAAGTGGGTCAGTCGCTAATAAAAAACGCAACATTGAAAATCCCATAAGGAACGAAGCAACAGAAGTGGGGGTTTTAGCGCAACTTTATGTAGATCCTACGTTAAGAACCTGCAAATTGGAGACTGTGTTTGGTGTTAGTCGACGTACTGTCCAAAGGATTCTAAAGGCCCATAGTTTTCATCCGTATAAAATTCACCTGGTACAAGAACTTAATGAAGACGATTTTGATCGCCGATTACAATTTTGTGAAGATATGAGTGAACGAATTATAAACGATGAACACTTTCTGTTCAAGACTTACTTTTCCAACGAATGTTCCTTATTCTTAAATGGCGTAGTCAATCTTTATAACTGCCGATATTGGTCCGATTCTAATCCCAGAATTTATCATGAGGTTCATACACAGCAGCCACAAAAATTAAATGTTTTTGGCGATCATTTAGTTGGTCCTTTTTTCATACCTGGAAATTTGACCGGTGAAATGTATTTAGAATTACTGGAAGACGCCATAGATCCTGCATGAACAGCCATAATTGAAGATCAGAATGATAGGTGGTAAATTGCGAATAGGTTGATGTTCCAATAGGATGATGCCCCACCACATTACGCATTACGTGTTCGACAATATTTAGATCAGACGTTGCCAGATCGGTGGATTGGTTGAAGAGGTGCCATTGAATGGCCCCCAAGATCGCCAGATTTATCACCTTTGGATTTCTTTATGTGGGGTCATTTAAAAAGCAAAATCTATGCTACTCAGCCAACATCATTAGAAGACCTGCGACAAAGAATTGTGAATGACTGCCTTCAAATTACTCCTCAAATATTGCAAAATGTGCGGCAACGTTTTGAGCAAAATCTTTATTATTGCATGGAGAGTCATGGTGGCCATTTTCAACATTTATTTGCCTAACGGGTCAGTTCATTCTTCATTTTCAAATTACTTTGCTGCCAAATGTATTGATCTCCACTAATGATGATGTATTAGTTTTATTTAAGCCTTAAATCAATAAATCTTCAAAACTACTGAGGTGAAGTACATTAATTTTATATCATTATAAAGGGAATTGAAAGACCTTTAAAATAAGGTATTACTCGACCCCCCTTTCTATTTAAGATTTTGGGGGTGGTGTCACCCCCGCTGAGGGGGCTGCACGTGCTAACGTGATTTTTGCCAAACTTGTGTCCCCCTCGAAATCGACGGATCTGAGCGTTTTTCAAAAAAAAAACTGAGCTGCCAGTAAATGCGTCTGTTTCTTTTTTGATGCGCCACCCTGTATAATTGCACGTATAATTTGGAAGCAGACTTTCACATGATCAACTATGATCGTTAAGCTTATTTATCTATGCCAAGTTTTTCTCTTACTTCTATTAAAAAAGCATGCCCTCAATAAACTGTTGAAATGCTAAACTATTTTTTTCCTTCGCGTTATACGCAATTGCATTTGGAGTTAATTCTGAAAAATATGTCTTCATCAATGTGGTTGGTCATAGGACTTAGATTCTGTGACTCTTGGACATTTTTTTTCCGAACCACAGATTCAAAGGCTTTACGAAAATATTCTCATAAAACGTTTTATAATGAGTCTCCGAATTGCCTACGAAACTTCTGTTTTCGTTCTCCATGCTTTCAACCGAAACTTGTAAGCATAATGATCAAAAAATTCTGAAGTGCTGCGAGTTAGATTTTGGAATAAGATATTAAGATATTAAGTACAAAGTGTCTATTTCTGTTATCAGTTGCTACACGCCAACAAAACGTGGTAGGTTCTTTCAGGTAATTTGAGGCGACGACTAACCCAGGAAAGAAAGATTGAGAGTACAAAAAAATGTTTTTCAGCCCTGAAAATAACTCAAATTTGAAGTTGAGATTTTTGCGTTTCAATATTTCAGAACATACGTATTTCAAATTTTTTATCAACATTTTTCGTTTTATTTTAGTACTTTTTGGGTGTTATTTAAAAGCGCAAAGATCTCAAGTTGAGCGTTTTTACCCAAAATTCACTCAATGTTATTATTATTATTTAACCTAATACTTTTATATAAGCGCATGGTCACAATACTTCCTACTTCCGGTTTATAATGAAACATGCTACGACACAAAACATGTAGAAGATTGTTAATGTTGAACTACCGCTCTCACAATAACTAGAAAAGATGAAGTCTTTGCATTATAATCGTACATTCACTTGTTTCAACTTTTGCTTTTATTTTGCGAGTGCGGTGGGGCAACACTCTCATTGTATTTTGTGTCTCAGTGTGTTTCATTATAGATTTGATTTAGGAAGTATTGCTACCATGTGATCAAATTGTATCCAGAAATGGAAGAATTTTGAAAGAAAAGTCGCCAAAATTGCAATCTTTGAATTTTGGAAGGAAAACAAAATACTGAAATACAAAGAGAAATGTTAAAGAAAATTTAAAGTACTTATACCCTGGAATGTTAAACTGCAAGAATCAACTAGAAATTTGAGGAATTTTTAGAGAAGAAAAACTAGCTTGTGGACCATGATCCTTGTCCAAATCACACTATCAAAGTATTTTAGCTCATTACTCCGTCCTCCTTTCTTGCTGCTCAGCGATTCATGTTTGTTACAATAACGTCTCGTTGGTGACTTGATCAGTCCAGGATATACGAACAAATTGTTGGTGCACTTGTACTTCAAAGATCGAAACCATTCCGCTATCTTGGCAAAATAAAATCTGACTATAGCTTTGTTCCAACAAACCAACGAGCTAGTTCTGAACCGAACAAAGCATGCGCGGATCTAAATTACAGAAAATGAAACTGACAGTTCTGATTCTGGGAAAGAAATAAACGTACGATTTTTGTCCATGAACTTTTCATAGCTGGGAAGCTAGATTTTGTCCGCTATTTTGCTTTCCCAAATTACAGTATGTCAAAAAATAATAAATTCTCTCAGAGACGTGATAATTTTGAATTTTGCTTCAATTAATGTGTTGTTTACCAGAATTGTTCAGAACTGGTTCTGAACTGGTTCTGAACTGTACGTAACTCGGGCTTGCGCAGAAAGATAATTCTGAATTAGTTCTGAACTAGTCCGTAACTGTTTATTTGCACAAATTCTATATTGAACCTCAAATAACCTTCCCTAGTGACACCTACTCTGAACAATCGCCCCAACTCCAAACAGTCCATGCACAACAACGAAATCATCCTCTCCGTTCGGGAGAAGTCGTACCTAGAACGGTTTGACATCTTCAGCCGCAAGCAGCCCAAGGGATACATTGACGTGTGGTGGCTGTACGATGACGGAGGGCTGACCATGTTGCTACCCTATATCATATCCACCAGGAACAGCTGGCACAGCTGCAAGCTAAGAGTGTTTGCGCTGGTCACCAATAAGAATGAAATAGAGAATGAGGAAAAGAAGTGAGTAAATTGCAACATTTTATATGCGCTTATCACCGAGTAGTAGCTTTCATTGACTTATTTAATGATGCATCTAAACAGACTCCAGAAGCTATGGTTAAACATTTTGCAATAGTATGAGAATATTTTGCACAAACAGAACTCTTTTTACTAACTTTTAATGTTTTTTGCTGTTTGTACCTATGTTAGTGTGTAGAGGTTTGTGTGGGACAAATATTGTACACACCTTTGGTTCGCGTGACAATACAAAATGGATTAACCTCCGCCATTTTGAATCCGATATGATTTTCATAGTAACACCTGTGATATTGGTACCAGTGACGAGAGAAGTACGATAAGCAAATTGACGTCAATCTAACTCCAAAATGACAATTTACGGTTGTCAGTGTCCTCTATGACATGAGAGAAATGCAATAAGCAAAGTGACGTCATTCTAAATTCAATATGACATCTCCCTCAAGATGGCGTTTATAATTTCCATAGTCATCCTCTTACTATGGGTATCAAATGAAAGGGTTTGATGAGGGAAACATAATAAACAAAGTGATGTCATTCTAGATCCAACCTATCGCTGAATGACTATGTTTAATTTCCATCGTATCCGCTATAATATAGGTATCAAATGACAAAGCTTAATGAGAAGAACACCATAAGCAGATAACGTCATTCTAAATTAAATACCAGGGCTGAGGCATCTAACTGCCTTCTACGGGAGCTCTATGTTTATTTTTTTTGTTCAGTTAATCATTAAGTAAGATAATCTACCGAAATTCTATTAATAAAAATATGTATATGAAGGTTATATATAAGCAGCCAAACTAGTTATTTGACATCATAAATACTGAGAGTAAGAATTAAATAAAATGAAAAACACATTTTCAAAAATTAGCTGTTCATAAAATAAAAAGTTAAAAAATAATTTTTTGATTGGAAATATTTAAACAATAATGAAGCTCCTCTTTCTCAAATTTTCAAATAAAAGCAGGATGGAAGAGGATGTAACACGTTTTCCTTGAAAACTTGAGATAAAGGAGCTTTAATATCGCTTGAATATTTCCACTCGGAAGAATTATTTTTTAATCTTTAGATCATTTTATGAACAGTCAAATGAAAACTTGTTTTTCAAAATGTATTTTTCATTGTATGTAATTATTGCTAAATATAAGACCGTTGAGAATTGAGCATTACTTTCTAATTAAGGTGTATGATTTACGATCGCCATTCAATAATTACGTATTGAAGCAAAATACAAACAAATATGAAAATGTTCATAGAATTGGTTCATCTATGCTTCAAGAGCCAATTTTTACATTTTCATACAGGGTACGGCAGAGAGGACGGACGTTTTTTGGATGGGTAGTACTCTCCGCCTCCGTCTACGAGAGAGGTGGGGAGGGTGCCGTTTGACTCGTGAGATCCTAGCATTATTTTACCAGTTGTCGTTATGGAGCCTTGGACGGTGGATCAAAATGAGAACCTCATTTTGTTTATGAGTGACGAAGCTCACTTTCACCTAAACAGCATGGTTAACCAGCAGAATTGTCGTTATTGGGCTAATGAAAATCCGCAACAGTTACACGAAAGACCGCTGCACATTCCAAAAGTAACGGTTTGTTGCGCTGTATCGCGAACTTGCATCATTGGCCCTTACTTCTTCGAAGACGGTAATAGTCGTGATGTTACCGTGAACTCAGAGCGCTTCGTCGACATGATCACCAACTTCTTTCTCCCTGAATTACGACGGCGACGTGTTCCAATCCGACGTGTGTGGTTCCAGCAGGATGGGGCGACCGCCCACACAGCCCGAGCATCGATGGACGCTATTCGCCATCTGTTCCCTGGTTGTCTTATTTGCAGGTTTGGCGATGTTCATTGGCCTCCTCGGTTCCCAGATTTATCCATATGCGATTTTTTCTTATGGGGACACCTCAAGGCTAGAGTATACGCGAACAAGCCCCGAACTCTGGACGAATTGAAGGGCGAAATTCGCGTGGAAGTCGCCCAAGTTGAGAGAGCGATGTTGGAGAGAGTCTACGCGAACTTCCAAGAACGCCTCCAGCACTGCATCAACGATTTCGGCCACCACATGCCTGATGTGATTTTCCACACCTGACTGTATCAAATGCTATTTCTTTGTGATCCTGATTCCATCAATAAATTTGTTTTCGAGTAAAAATTAACTATTTTATGATTTTTTTAAAACCGTCCATCCTCACTGCCGCACCCTGCATATTTAGGGCGAAAATAAAGTATAAACTTCAGGAAGTGATCCCTTTCGTGGGTCTATGAAAAAAGTTGAGCTCGGAAATCCATTTTTTGTTTAACCCTTAGCTACAGAGGTCACGTTTGTAGGACTTAACCACAAACTACCGGTTATTTTGACCGATTGTCTTTTTTTGAGTATACATGAACAACAAAATCTTAATTTTTTTCTTGCAGCATGCCGATTAACTCTTAGATCTTTCTAATTAGCATTTGATGAAGTTTTAACTATTTTTGAATGAAATAAGAGTAGAGCATGGAAAAAATATTTTATTGCTATATTTTTGTTCAAGTGTAACAGAGTCATAAATAAAAATAAAATAAAAACGTATACAACACTTTTTCGCACATAAATAATTTAAATAAACTATTCTGAATAAAATAACATCAAAGCAAAGCTAAAACATTCTATATAAAAATATCTGCAAAGGGTAAACTATTAGCATATTTAGATGGAACATTCTTTGCAAATTCTCCTAGTACATTCCATGCATATTGGAGATTTACACATTATACAAACATGGAATGTTTTTCTCTCCTTCTTCGAGGGACAACGTTTACAAGTTGTTCTTGTATTCAGTTTATCACCTTCCATAGGATGTTCTTCTTGTTCCAATTGTAGTATGCGTCTTATCGATATTTTCATTTCACGACCAATACGCACATTTTGATATCGGCGTTGCATATGTGGAGTGACCAAAAGCATTGCTAACTGTTTTCCAAAATGATAGCGGTTTATTTCTGGATTATCTCGGTATGACTGATTTCACCTAGATTTTCGTTGTCCTCTTCGTCGAATTCAACCTCCGACTCAGTGTCATGATCCGATAGTATATAGTCGCCATCTGATTCGATATCGCTTCCACCAGAATCGACTTACTCTGCCCATTTCAGTAAAGTAGCTTCAAAATCAGCATCTCCATATTTTACTCTCTTTGAGGGCCCATGATTAGAGTCCATACTCAATTTATAAGGCTAAAAACATCAGAAAAATAATAATTCAACATATCCAAATTATTACGTTTATACAGACCTCGGGTATTTTTTACCGGTTGCGAACTTAGAACTACGATATTTCGCTTGCTTCAAGTAATACAGTCTCCATCCACCGGCTAATAGCATCAAACTAAGTGTTAGGAAGGTATGTAGAAGCTCATAAGCGATAGTGGTGGGGATGCGATAAATTTCAGCAGTTGAAATTTGCAGCCGGTCATTTTGACCGGATGTCTGTGGTTAAGGGTTAAACATCCCAACTGTTAATGCGTCAAATGCTCAAATACAATTATAAGAATGTTTGAAAAAACAATAGGAGGTACACCTCACATGCTTGTATTGCGCAGCATGCTTTATATGAGTTTGATTATTTCTCAGTGATTGTGACAGATCTTCGCCAATATAACAGCACCTTTAGAGTTTGTATATCCCTAAATATGATCTCATTTTTTCAGTATGGCACATTTGTTAGAGAAATTCCGATTAGAGTACTCCAGCCTGAAGATGGTGTCCATATCAGATAGACCGCAAGACTCGACGATAGCTTTCTTTGATGATCTGCTGGCCAGATTCAGACAACCTAGCGATAGAATAGAACATACTGAGAATGGTAAGTCGTTTCAAATATCTCCAAATATTGACAATTTTCTTCCAACTCTTGAGTAATCATATTAATTTTATTAATAAATAATTATTTTTAATTAATGCCAAAATAGTTTTCAAAATTTAAATATAGCTTGATTTCTGTTAATTAAGGCCCGTATCGTCAGTCGTCCCTACAATTAATTGTAGGGTACGTTTATGGCCTCCTTGATTGTCATATTTTTCTACTTCTCCGTGTCAGAGCTCTATTTTGAGGTTATGTCACAAACATCTATTTACATCAAATTGTGCTTGCTTTTGAGTTATATCATATTTTATCAGCCTGAAATTTCCTACAATTTAAAAAGAAAACATATCTTCACAATAGGAGAGCGCTGACGCTGACACGGGACGAGTGTAATCTAGAAATTTTTGAAGGAGAGAAAAGAGTATGACAATCAAGGAGGCCATAAACGCACCCTACAATAAATTGTAGGGACGACTGACGATACGGGCCTAAGAGTGCCTGTTGTTGAGAAAATATTTTTACAATTTCAGATTGCTATGTTACTGAAAAAGAAATTCATGCATTGCAAGACAAGACATACAGACAGCTGAGGCTGAGGGAGCTGTTGCTTGAGAATTCCATCAACTCAAATCTTGTTGTTATGTGAGTATACAGATCATTATAACTTTGACGTGAATAATAAGGAAAGAAGAATCCGAGTATTTATTTATTTATTTATTTATTTCCAACAGGTGAAACCCAATTACAGGAAATGCTTAAAACAATAACAATTAAAGAGACATGGTTGGACTTAAATCTATAGCATCACACATTCTGAATAAGATTGGATGATCTATAGCAGTTAATAATCGATGCCCAACTGTCACTGTAAATATCACACGATTCAGTCACAATGTTCATGACGCAGCACATGAGATTAATTGGCGATTTTGTCAAAACATTGTACGGCCAGCTTGACAATAGAATGCCGTTTGTTGTCGACTCCCTAGCCTTGGAACGCGGAAACATATTTTTTCAAGTAAATTTTGACAGTCAATTTTGTTGTGAATGAGGCCATACAAAAACGACAAAGCAAATATGTTTCGTCTTGTTGACAGTGAATCCAAATTGAAAAACTCTAATAGGGCACTATGGTCACAACCTCTTTCTGGATAAGAACCTGTGCATTTAAGGTGAAAATACTTTAAAACTTTACGTTGAATGGCCTCAAGGATCACGACAGAATTTTGGTATATAGGAGACCAGATCAGAGTCGCATACTCCAACTTGCTCCTGACAAAAGTAAAAAATAAAGTCATTAATGTATCAACATTGGAGAAACCCTTTCAGTTTCTGATGCAGAAACCGAGTAGTTGAGTGGCAGCCGACGAGATATTGAGTATATGCTCAGTAAACGTTAGCTTGGTATCAAAAATGACTCCAAGGTCTCTATGTGGTGCATCTGTCTATAACCTGACCATTAATGTTATCATAAATTAAATAGTTAACCTTTCTTGTATAAGTCATAACTTTACATTTCGAAACATTCAGACTGAGATAGTTTCGTGAACACCATGACGAAATTAGAGCTAAGTCATCTTGCAACATGACGCAATCCTCGACTGTCTTGACTGACGTGCAGATTTTAAGGTCATCAGCGAAAAACAAATGGAAACACTTCAGTTCAAAAGACAAGTCATTAATAAATATCAAAAACAATAATGGACCTAGATTTGACCCTTGAGGTACCCCGGACGTGGCCCGATAGTAACTCGACCTATGACCAATATATTCGACAAATAACCTTCTATCCCTCAAATATGCGACAGCATTGCGTCAGACATACCCACTGTTTTAAGCTTATCCAGAAGTGCATAATGATCAACTTGATCAAACGCCTTCTGAATATCTGTGTAGAAGACATCAACTTGTCCCTGACCGTCCAGTACTTCAGAAATGTACTGAGTAATCAGAGCCAAGTTGGTGACCGTAGATCTGCCTCTCATAAACCCATGCTGATTGATAGAGACTGCACCCCTGACCGAGCAGTAAACCGTTTCATAAGCGATGATCTCAAACAACTTGCTGAAATTGCACAGGATTGCTATTTGGCGATTGTTGGAAATATCAGAGATATCTCCACTTTTGCGACATATTTTAGAGGTCTTCCAGATATTTGAATATGTCTCTGATTTTAGAATTAGGTTGAATTTGGAAGCCAGCGGTTTCGCTAGTATATGAATGCAATCTTTAACGAAAAAACTTGGAATACCATCACATCCAGACGTCATTTTGTTCTTTAATCTTTTCGAAGCCCTAATTACGTTTTCTTCACTTATATTTTTTGAAGAAATGATATCGGTAGAATTATTTGTTGGAGGAGATGACCCTACTAGACCAGACGGGATAAAAACTGTTGAAAAGAAGGTAGCAAAACTGTCCACTATATCCTGAGGCGTATCGCAGACATTGCCGTTAAGCGTCATCCTTGGGAGGATTCTAGATTGCTGTTTTTTGATCTGGGCAAATGACCAGAATTTGCCAGGATCATTGAGAATGGCATCCTCAACCGATTGGACGTAAGCGGAGTAGGCAACACTGATCTGGTTCTTAATGAGCTTCCTAAAATTGCTGAACTGATCATAAGAAATTTTAGTACCGTCACGTTTCCAGTTCCTTCTTGCTATGTCCTTCTTCTTGATATTAAGTATAATTTCACGTGTGAACCATGGGGGATACGAAAACATTTTATTTTTGGTATGGATAACAGATATTTTATCTCTCCTATCATTCTATCCCATTATAAAGGATGATTCAATTTTTCGCGATTGAAATACTTCCTCGCCAGAGGCTTAGGACGTAAATGAAAATTATGTTCTACGCCACCGACTGTTTTGAAATATCTATTATAATTTTAAATTTAATTTATAAATGATACGCCTCTCTGGAAAAATTTGTATCAGACTACTCCTTTTAGGAAAAACTTTTGAATATTTGAGGTAAGGTCGGTATAAAGAACATCAACTACGCCGAAGTCAGTAAACCTTTCATTGAAATTGTCGGTAGTGTATGAGGATAGTTTTCCCATTCAACTGGAAGGAGGTAATAGTCACACCTTTGGCCAAAAATAATAATCCATCTGAACATGTTCATATTAATGGCTTATGTTTCTTATCGAATGTCTTGTAGAAGATAATATTATATCAGCAGATCGTTGGGTATTTTGCCAATAGTAGTTTGTTTTCAGTACACCAAAATCGCGAAACTCATAGTACGACTACTATTTTGACGATAAATCGGTATGTTTGACTTTTACGGTCAATCATGAGATTCTTTTGAATAAACTAAATTGTTATGTCATTTCAGATGCTCCTTTGAACTTCTTTAGGTCGTACCTAATTGATCGCACCCAAAAAGTGAATACATCTAGATCAACTTCTGATGCACAGTATGTTTCGTCGGGAGTTCCTCAGGGTTCAGTACTGGGACCTCTTTTATTTATTCCTAGTATACACGTTTGATCTACATGAGTGTGTAGAACATTCTTGCATTCAAATGTATGCTGACGATACACAATTAACATTTCGTTTTAATGAATCCAACTTACATGAAGCATCATGTAAAACTAACCTAGATCTTGATAACGTATTAACGTATTCTAATAGGCACTGTCAATCAAAATGTACCGCGATACCAATCAAATTACAGCATCACAATCGAGTCTCCTTCTTTATCAACGACACTAATATTCCATTTGTTGATCATCCCAAGAATCTAGGTGTTATATTTGATGCTTGGGGGATGAAACCCCTCCAAGGAAACGCATTGATTGGGAGCTATACAAGTCGCTCCTCAGAGAGTTCCCCAATATTCCGATCATAGATGATGAGAACGGTATAGATGTAGCTCAAGCAGAGTGGACAAGTTTTGTTCAGCAAGCTCTGCAGCGTGCAGCTGTACTTCCCGTGCAGCGACACGGCAGGCATTTTCTGCCAGCAGACATTCGTAAGAAAATTTCTGATGAAAGGGCTGCAATCAAGCAAGCGAAAAGGTCTTGTCATCCTGATGACATTCGCAGAGCGACGAATCTTGTTCATGAAGTAAGAAATGCTCTTCATGAATTCCGCAATGAGCAATGGAACGACTTCCTGGCGGGGATGCTTGACTCAAGCATTCCTCTCTGGAAGGTGGCGAAGTCGCTCAGAAACGGAAAGCGTGAACCAATCCCACACATTCACGGTCCTGGAGGCATTGTCTTCAGGACAGAGGAGAAGGTTGAGGTTTTCGCCGATGCCATAGAAAGACAGTTCTCTCCCAACTATGATCTTGATAATGACCTGGACGAGATATTTTAGGGCCAACGGCGTCAGTGACAGTCGCGCTATCGTTGGCGATTTTTCTTCATCAGAATATTCTTCTTCAGAAGCTTCTTCAACCGAAGATCTGCTTGGCACATCAGCGGTATATCCTGAGATCCCGCATTGCACACCAGCAGAGGTTCAAGGTCATATTAAAGACCTTAAAGTGTGTAAAGCACCTGGGGAGGATCAAATCACTAATAAGGCGCTGAAGCTGCTTTCGCGGAAGTCCTTAACTTATCTCGTGGCAATAGTCAATGCCATGCTAAGGATCCAGTACTTCCCATCCGCGTGGAAGACCGCTGAAGTTATAATGATTCCAAAGAAGGTGGGTTCGATATTTCCCCAGGATTATCGTCCCATTAGCCTGCTGTCAGCTCCAAGCTCGCTGAAAAGGTGATTCTACGTCACCTTGAGAATTTCTCGTCAGATCACCATGTGATTCCTGACGTGCAATTCGGTTTTCGGTCTGAACATAGTACGGAGCTATAGGCGGTTATAAATTTCGGATCAAAATTGACAATGTCCTGTCGTCAACATGGCTGATTACAGCCGGCGTCCCTCAGGGTTCGGTCCTTGGACCTATCCTTTACTCACTGTACATCCATGACGTCCCTAGTCCCAGCAACTGTGAAGTATATCTCTATGCTGACGATACTGCATTGGTGGCTCAGTCGTGGTCTGGTGACCTAGTCCATGACAGGCTGCAAAGTGCGGTGGAGGAAGTATTAGATTGGGCGGATCGGTGGCTAATTAAAATAAATCATTCGAAAACGCAGGCAATCTACTGTACAAAAAGACGTCGCGCCGTTCCGTCTGAAGTTTCAATGAATGGACTTCGTATACCATGGGAATCCTCCGCTAAGTATCTCGGTGTCATTCTGAACAAAGGGATGACTTGGCGGAACCATATAGAAGCGCTAAAAACTAAATTCCAAATTACGTTTCGACAGCTTTACCCATTATTACGTAAACCTTCAAAATTAAGTTTGATTAACAAGATTCGACTCTATAAGGTGGTCATAAGACCAGCAATGACTTACGCATGTGCGGCTTGGTGTTTTATTGCTAAAACACACATGCGAAATCTGCAGGTTCTGCATAGCAGGACGTTGCGCACTATTGCTGATGCCCCATGGTATGTCTCTAACGAAACTCTACATAGAGACCTGGCTGTCCCTTACCTAAAGGACTACATTAAGCAACAGGCGCAGCGGCGCTATAGCCTAGCGGAATCGCACAGCAACCCTCTGTTGCGTGAGTCAGTGGACTACACAGTCGAGCAAGTTCGCAAGCACAAAAGGCCGCGGCTCGCACTGTAATCAAAATTAACTCGTGAACGTAGAACAACCAAAATTGGAGCATTTTGATAAAATCTTCAGAAAAAATCGAATATTTTTATACCATATCAAAATCTGTGAAGTGATTTTAACAATGCCTAAACGCTGCCTATCCTAAAAGATTCTCTTCTTCCTCTTTGCTCTCGTTCTTCCTTCTCTCCTTTCCTTCCCTTTTTTCCTTAAAATTGTCTGGTTTCTGGGTTACCAGACCTGACAGACTTACAAACTAACACTGTGACTGAAGAGCTAAGGTCCCACGGACCGCTCTGACAACCAACGAGGACTTGATGACTTGATTTGATGCAATTCTTAGATATAACTTACATGTGAATAGTATCATGAAGTCGAGTTATATGAGAGTGAAGCTCTTATATTTTAGTCGCCATATTCAAAACTTTAAGTGCCGTAAAAAGTAGTGTGAAAGCCTTTTATTGTCAATTTTAACTTGCTCACTAGTCCTCATTTACCCATGCCTAGACTCGGTTTGCAAGTCAACAATGCAGATATTTGGCGTTAGGACGTATAGAAGCGTTTCTTCAAAAATCAAGGAGTTTGTCCTTATTCAGGCTCAATAATAATGGCATACTGCATCATGGCAGGAACTTTTTTGTTATTGTTGGATATACCTTCTGCTAGAGGAAAATTGCCAGTGATTTCTAAATCAGCCTGAATAAACCGTAAACATTTTATAAATATGTAACTACTCTCTTTTATTCCAGGTCCCTTCCAATGCCAAGGAAAGGCACAGTCTCAGCACCTCTATACATGGCGTGGTTGGAGGTGCTGACCAGAGATATGCCACCTTACCTGCTGGTAAGGGGTAATCAACAGTCGGTACTTACATTTTATTCTTAAAAGGAGCTTTCATATACTTAACTTTTATACTGCTTACTTACTTCATATGAAGTTTTCTGTTTATAGAATAACTTACGTAAGTATTTTATAATATTAGAGCCGATATTTATACAATATTTTTTAATATGCACAAACCCCTTAGATTAACAAGCAGGCAAAGCACCAATAATTGTTCTCGCCATGCAGCATACAACATTTGTGTCAAAGTGCCTTTTACTTAAGAATTATTGGCACCTGTGAAATTATCTATTTATGGGAGTTGTGTATAGAATACGTATTATTTCACAAAGGATGAATGAGGCACTCGGCAGTACACAAAGTGACTCTAATTTAGCCTTCATTTCATCCTTCATGGATTTGACTTGTTCATCTAAAAGCTCCTTGAAACCGAAGTGTTTACAGGATATGAGACTTCAACTCTTGAATTGGTTTAGAGGAACAAATGAGATCTACTTTTTTATAATTTTTGTCTTACCTACCTCTGTATTTATACATTTTACAAGACGTTGCAGAAGTATTAAAGAAAATTCTATCAGTATCCTTGGAATCCGCTAACAGTTCATCGCCATCATTCTTTTCTATATCCTCTATACCCTAGTTTTTAGTTATACTGAGAATGACATTTGTCTGAAATTCTAATGCTGCGATATCGGGTGTATTCTTCCAGGTAAGGTATTTTAAAAAAAGTAAAGCTCAACCTCAGGTTACTGACTGAGTAAGGAGTACCATACGGATATTGGATTTGATCTTGAGTCGCACCTTCAAGGTTATTTCAAAATCAACCTTCGTTTTTACCTTTTGGCACCGGAACTAGGAAGAACGAAAAATGCTACTTATGAATATGTCTTAAAATCTAAGAACCAGGTCACTGCTAAACATCAAATGAAGATCAAATATGTGATGTTAGAAAAATTCCTAGACATTTATCCAGATTATTGATGGAAGGAATCAAGATTAGGCCTTTAGTAACTTTTAACAAGGATTACAATATTGACATTGGGTTTGACCTTGAAACTTCAAGTACATGAGAGCGTATTTTCCAATACCGGTGCTCCTGAAACAACTTTGAAGGTGAAGTTCGAGGTTGAATCCAAGGTCCTTATTGGAATTTGTGTTAAAATTTACTTCTTTATTGTAATCCTTGTTAAAAATTACTCGCCCACAAGCCCGCTAAATATCTAGGAATTTATCCTAGCCCCATATATTTGAACTTCATTTGACCTCTAGAGGTGAACTTAAATCTTAGATTTTGATACATATTTGTACGTAGGATTTTTCGACCTTTCGCTGTCAAAAAGAGGGATTACCATTTAAAAAACAAAGTTGACCTTGAAATAACCTTGAAGGTCGAGCTCAAGATTATCCAAGGCCACCACCATGTTTACCAAAAAAACGTTCCATGTCAGAGTATTATTTAAAATAATTAAGCCAAAATCTCTCGATATCTGTATATCACAAGTCAACAATAAAGGTTACAAAGTTATAAAATGATGAACTTCTGCAACATTTTTGCGTGTCATATAAGCTTAATATTATTTTTACCATTTTACACTGTTGTATTGTTTTAAGTATGCCTTACAGTATTTTTTATAAATATGTGTTGTACAAAGTTAATTTAGCTATTGATATACATGTATTATTTTATTTGTTACAGTATATACAGTATTATACAAAAAAATATAAAAATAGTCCCCAGAAAATGTGTTTCATTCTGTAAATCCACCAAATAAACCTGTTCAAGTGAATTGAAAATATAGAGCAATAATTTTGGGAAGTAATTATTTTAATTAAGTAACATTTTAATGCGGTCTCCGTCGATAATCCCGTTATTAAGCATTGCATCTGAAAAAGTTAATTTCAAAAATTGTAGCCGGCGTGTGCTCCTGAACTGAAATATTTTTATTTCTACAGGGTGATACATAACTACGTGGTGACCCAAAAATACATTTTTTTAATCGAAAGACTCACATTTTATTGCTGATTCGAATAAGTCTATTCAAATGAAGCAATTTGATGTTACACACTATAGGGAACTATTGCTAATTTTTTTAAATAGACCCCCCTATATATTTTCACACTTTTTCAATACCCTTTTCACAAGCTTTTCTTCCATGTAAGGTTTGTGGGAGTTTCTATGAGTGTTTATATGAATCCTTTTGAGTTACAGTTTTTGTAATTCGGACATGAAAATGAAAAATATTATAGTACAATACAAAAATAAAAAATAGCAGTGAGTTAGTAACAGCAGATGGTGAAAATTTGTATACTTCCATTATAAATTAGATCTATCTAACCTTATGCAAAAAAGGTGGAAAGTCATGGAGGTGTCCTTGTGTTTTTAGTATCTCAAAAACCAGTACTACGAACCCCCATAAGCCTGATATAAGAAAAAAAATCAAAAAGTATGAAGATATACAAGGTATTCCATTTGAAAATTATGAGGAGTCATTTTGCGTTCTTGGCCACCCTGTATAAATTGACTAAGAGATTGAAAAAGTGAGCAGATAGGGAGAAAGTATGGAATCACAAGATGTTTCAAACAAAAACTTCAGTTCTCTTGACTGGCCAAAATTTCAACAATTTGGAAATAGCACAGTATAGAATGTTATATCAAATAGAATGCACGTATTTGTATTCAAATAATATATGTGTGTGTCACCATGTAGTTACGAATCACCCATTAGGAATGAAAATATTTTCTAAGCAAGAAGTTGTCATTAACTTTTTTAGATACCATGCGTACACTAAAACTCACCCTGTATGCACTACGGTGCTTCTAACAGGTCAATGTTTAAGTAAAACTCGAATTACGAGCCTGTTGCCTAGATCCCAGTTAGTCTGGTAAGTATCAGGTGCACACAAATAAACATAGACGAGAATTAAACATATAGATAGTTATCCTTGGAGTTTATCAAAACTATCACGATGTAAATACAATTTCTGCAATACCCGTATAGGTATATGGCAATTGAAAAATAAACATCTAGCGTAGTCAAGTAAAAATGAGGTAGTTTGAAGCGCTTCCCAATGTGACGAAGTGATTTAACACTTCCGAGGTGAGATACATGAAGGGTGATCAAGGTATATGTTCACAAATTTGAAAGAGGAAAGGTTCATGAAGAGCTGCAAATGGTTCTTCGCTGTGAAAATCACTTTCAGAATAAACGCGAATTGAGTTAGGTAGATGTATTATACAGGGTGTACCGAAATTGAAGGATAATCCTGCGACTGTAGATAGGCCACATCATGGCCTCCTGGATAGTCACATTTTGTTTCTGTAATAGTCTTATAGTTTTCGAGGCTTTCAGCATTCTTTTTTTTTGTAACACTGGCTTATAGGTTCTAAAACACATATAATTTACAGTATACATGGCAGGTCACGTATAACGGAGGAGAGGTATTGTAATAGCGAAAATGAGGTATGTTTTTTGTGTGTTATACTCGTATATAAATCAACTTCATTTTGGAGTGAAAAAATTTGCCAGCAACACTCAGCATAAGCGGTATAACTTCAGAAAAGCTAATTTTCTCACGCTTTATGAGGAACTGGTATCCACAAACTGGAATTTCTTAGAGACTGTGATTGATGCTATCCAAGCAGTTGAAACTTCCTACAACAACTTATTTCTAATACTTGACAGACATGTTCCTTCTGCAAAAATATTCAAGCATAGGAAATGATTGCATTAGTAAAAGGAAAGGCTAAATATCATAAAAGATTCAAGGCTACCAATAACATCGCATATTATCAAGAATTCAATAGGCTTAGAGCCACATTTAAACAAAAAATTAATCAGGCTTATATAACTTACATTCAAACACTTCAAAACCAGCTTATTAATGAACCTAAATCTTTCTGGTCATTCATGCACAGTAAGAGTAACACATCTAGAATTCCTAATAAAACGTTCTACCAAAATAACTCCTGTAATGATCAATAGTCAATGCTTTTGCTGACTTTTTTCAGAGTGTCTACTCTCCACCGGATGATCGTGTTATAAGTGATGAGTATAAAAATTGTAACAATGATATTCTTATTATTATAACATGTTAGTCAATAAGTGAAAAACAAACTCAAAAACAAATTTACATCAGGGCCAGATCAACTTCCATCGTTTTTCATTAAAGACTGTGTAAAGCTATTCGCAACTCCTTTGTTGACAATTTATAATTCACTTCTACGTTCATCGGTTTTTCTTGATAAGTGGAAATTAATTTCCTGGTACCTAGATTGACATCTAAATATCTAAGTTTCCTTTTTCTGCAAGAGGGCGCAGACAAATCTGCTATCTAAAGCACCAATAAACTTTATGTGCAATAATGCGAATAGGATTGTGAGTTTTTATGATATCTTCTGTTGTGGATTTCAGGAATTACGAAGTTCTATACTTTCACATCTTTGACTTTTTTTACGCCTTTCTCTAGAGGTTTTCGTTTGTTATATATTTAAGGTTGAACATTACATGATATGGCTATATATATATATATATATACTAAGTGACATATAAATCCGAACACCCAGTTTAAATGGTTTTATTTTAATAAAATTTGGTATAAGTACTTAATGAAGCATAATAAGTAAATGATAAAAATTTCAAAATGATTGCACTGCTTTGAAGCCCTTTGACCTTTAATAATGTGTGGATGCACCCTGATGTGCTACGCATTCTCCAACGCGCCTAGGCATGCTTCTGATCAGGTGGTCAATGTCCTCCTGTGGTATCTCATTCCAGGCAACCACCAACTCCTCTCGAAGTGCTTCTAGAGTCTGAGGAGGACGTTGCAAATTGAGCAATCTCCTACCCATCATATCCCACACGTGCTCCATTGGGGATTAGTCGGGAGATCTTGGTGGCCATGGTAACAATGTGACATCATTATGTTGAAAGAAGTCTATTGTGACTCTTGCAACATGTGGTCGGGCATTATCTTGTTGGAAAGTTGGATCTGCCAGGGTGTCAAGATAGGGTTAAAGATGGGGTTCTAGAACTTCGTGGATATAACGCTGCGCGTTCATGTTACCTCTGATGAAGATTAAAGGTGACCAGGAACCATAAGCTATAGCACCCCAAACCATAACTCCAACAGTGTGATGAACATGTCTTTCAACAAAAAACTGTGGATTCCTCCTTTCACCACATCGCCTTCTAACCCTGGCACGACCATCGTGCATGCCTAAACAAAATCGAGACTCGTAACTAAAGACAATACTGTTCCATTCCTGATCCCAGAGTGACCGTTGTCTGCACCACTCAAGGCGATTACGTCGGTGTTCTCGAGTTAAAGGGAGGACCCAGTGTGTCCGGTATGAAAACAAGCCAATACTTCTCATTCATCGGTAAGCACTTCGCATGCCAATAGGTCTTCCGTGTTCTGCAAACCATTCATTTGCAATGGACCTGGTAGTGGAGAAACGGTCCCTTAAGGCCAATAATCTTAGGCGGCGATCATCACGGTCTGTTGTTCTACGGTGGCGTCCAGTGCCCCTTGCTCTTTGCGTACGGCCTTCTCGAAGCCATGCCTGACAACACCTAACCACAGTGTCTACACTTCTTTGCACTCTAACTGCAATTGCCCGAAAAGAAAGTCCAGCTTCCCGAAGTCCCACTATACAGCCCCTATCAAACTCACTAAGTTGACGAAATCGTACAGGTCTCCGTACTCTAGGCATCGTAACCGATCGTAAAGGATGTCAAGAACCAAAATCCGCCAACGTTGATTCTTTACTGCGGCTGAAATATTCATTTTTAGAGCGTTAGTGAATTAAAAAAAAGCAGTATAAAAACCGGAATATCCAACTGATAAGGCTGAAAATTTTTTCACTTGTTATTTACAGTAAGATAAATACATTCACCAACTTTTATTAAAATAAAACCATTTAAACTGGGTGTTCAGATTTATATGTCACCTAGTATATACATATATATTGAAAGTAAATTTAAATAAAGTAAATTTATTAGCAGCAGATTCAACATGTTTTTTACATCATATTAAATATATAGACTTTATTTACAAAGAGAAAAAGAAATATAAAAATAGATCAAACAAATTCAAAGCTATTATGTTTTATCTTAAATTTTAGGAACTTAATACCTTTAATGCTACAGGTTTTTATATTACATAATTAATGGCGTATTGACTATCAATAATCCATCTTGTTAATTCCTTTTTAACAGTAGAATATCTCAATCTCTTAATACTATTTGGCACATCATTATAAACATATATGTGTGTGTATATATGTATAGGTGTATATGTATGTATGTGTATATGGATATGTATGTATATACGAGTATATTCTGGTTTAATAATATCTATTAATCATATTTATAGTTTCTTTTCTCTCTATTTAGAGCGCCTTCCTCTTTTCTGTGTGTTTTTTTTTTGTTTTACTTTATGACACATAGACTGTGTAAATTAAACCATTGTACTATGTATTGCTCTCTAAATGGTACCTGTAGTGTTGGGCAATAAATCCTTTATTATTATTAGTAGTATGACCATAAATCACGAAAAACCATGTCACTCTTTTCCGGCCTGTCTGTCTGTCCGCTAATCCTTGACTCCTTTATGACTAGGAAAGTACCAGTCGGATTTTGGTAAAATTTTCAAACAAGGTTACTACCATGCCAGGGCCGAAAAAGCTTTATAGATTTTGAAGATCGATCCAGTGGTGGCGGAGCTGTGGGCAAAAATATTGAGAAAACGAAAATCGCTCAAACTTCGTATTTTTTTGACGTTTCGGAGGATCCAGGGCATTTTTGAAAAAAAAATTAGGGGGTGAAAAGTACGAGCCCCTTCCCACTTCAGTTGGCCCAACTGTTGAAATCTTAGTTTTTTTTATCAAACACAAATAATAAAAATGTAGCAGGGCGTTATAGGTTTAAAATGTTAACAATGAATATTTTGATAATATATAGTAGAAAACACCAACTTTATCACTCCCTAATGAAATTTGCAGCATAAAAATAACACATGTTGCAATTACAGCATATCAAACTATTTTCATTTCAATGCAAAATAAGTCTATAACGCATAGGTGGCTGTGAAAAATAAAAGCCATGACAATTGTTTTTATTAATCACAGCTGTCAGAATACGTTTAAAATAGTTTTGGGTAGTTAAGGTTTTCAAAGTGAGTGGAGGAAAGGTTATTAGTGAGAAAATTCGGTTACTGATAATTAAATTTTTTGATTCTGGGAAATCAAACTCAGAAATTGCAATCTTGTTAGGCTTATCGCGGTACAGTGTGAGAAATATTGTTAAAAGATATAAAGTAACTGGTTCAGTTAATATAAAACCACGATATGTGAAAAAAAGTATTATCACAAATGCCGACCGAAGAGCATTAAGAAGAATAATCGTGAAAAACAGGCGTGCCAATTATTTACAATTAAGTGCTCTGTGGAGTGACGCTGTCGGAAGGAGAATTTCGAGGTCCACAACTCATAGAGAGGCCCTCAAAATGGGATTTAACACTTGCAAGGTAAGTTTTCTTATAAAAAAAAGTGAAGTAAAAACCCTAAAGTTGCACAACTTGTTTATAGGCCAAAGAAAAGCTACTATTAACTCCACTGCAAAAGAAAAATCGGCTTAGATGGGCTAAAGAATATAGACAATGGACACCTCAACAATGGTGTGCAATACAATGGAGTGATGAGGCCCGATTCGAAGTTTGTGTTGGTGACAGTCGCAGTAGAGTTATTCGCAAAAAAAATGGAGCATTCCATGTTGACTGTCTGAAGAGAAAAGTGAAATTTCCAGCATCCATTATGGTTTGGGGCAGTATGTCATCAAAAGGAGTAGGAAAACTTCATTTTATTGATGGAGATGTGGATACAAACAAATATTTGGCAATTTTAGAAGAATCGCTTTTACCAGTGATGGAAGAATGTTTGACATCTGGCCAAGATTTTGTGTTTCAGCTCGATGGTGCAGCCTGCCATACCTCAAAAAAGGCTATAAAATGGATAGAAGAAAATAATGTACCACTTTTGAAATGGGTTTCTAGCAGTCCAAATCTGTCACATTGAAACTTTATGGCACGAGATAAAAAGGTTCTACGACAACATCCTGTTCGTACAATCACCGAACTGAGACAAAAGCTTCAAGAAATATGGGATTGTTTTACACCAATTTTTTTCTCAAAACTTGGTTAACACAATGCCCCAACGAATTTCAGCCGTAGTAAAAAATAAAGGTGATGTTACCCAATGGTAATCTTTCAATTGTTGCTTTGTTAACTTCGCGCATTTATTCGCACGTCGTTTATTTGTTCAGATGTTGTATTAGTTATAGGTCTAAGTGATTTCAAATATGTATTTTTTACGACTAGAGTGTATCTAAAATGTTTTTGAGAAAATAAATTGTTTTTGAATATGGTATACTTATACGCCTGCAGGAATTTTTCTCGGTGGAAAACTTGTTGAAGAGCGAGGGAGAGCATATTTTCTCAGGGAGCCAAATCCTGAAGAGCCAAAAATTGTACAAAAAACATGGTAAATACTCAAATTTTAATTATACGAGTCTGTTTTACTAACTTGATCCGTTTAATTCTTTGTAATACAAGTTCTTAGCTAACTTTTTTGTAAGAGGGGACAACTTGCGCTGAACATAATCTTTTATGATACTGATAATAGTGCAGTGTCAACCTACTTGACGCTATTTTTTATGTGTTTTATATTCAATGTTGTAATGCAAAACGCTTGTTCGACGCCGATATTGATTTACACAGTTCATTCACAGTGAAATAGAGAAACAAAAAAATAATCACAATGTGATGACCGGTCTACAAGCTAAATCACCTAATTAAAAACAACGCAGTCCACCTGGCCCAACTCCAACGTAATTCGCACATGCCAAACTCAAAATACCTGCCCAAGGTTTGCCTAACTGCGGAGGCTCGTCTCAGTGACGCAAACCGCGACTAAATTTACAACGGGCAAACAAAAAATGAGAGTGACGGCCGACGCGTCGACTCGACAAAGTCACAAGATTGCGCCAACTTTAACCTTCCTCCTCTTTTCCAAATTAACTCTGGAAGCCGTACAGTGACATCCCGTTGCCCCGCGGAAATGTTAGATACACTTCACGTCCTAGTGGCTGCAGCCTTTCTGTCTCTATTACATAACGCAAAGTGTATTCCGACTCAGATTTATTCAAAGGACGGAGTTTACTATGCAGAAGAAGTGCAGTTCGGTGACACGGCAGTGCTCAGGTGTAGGAGCAATGTCAAGCATTATTTCCTCGATTATTGGTTTATCAATAGGAAGAATCTGGTGATCGGCCCTGCTAATGACGATTACGACAAGGGGAAATACAAGTATGAGATTCTATCGGGAAATCTTACTATCAAGGTAGGTGTGTGCTACGAGCAAAAGGATTATAGAAAGTTAATTTGACCTGTCAAATACCTAGTTTGTAATTTTTAGTGCTTATTCAAGCTTCAGACATATTTCGTCTTTTAGTCGCACGAACCGTACCTACTGATAAAACCTTTCTCAGTCTAAAATTTAACAAGTAATAGATAAATGAACACAAAGTTTATGGAAGTTGAGTGATTTTAGGAGAATTTTTAGTCTTTTGTAATACTACTAGTGTTAAAATACTATGTAAGACCAAGGACGTACCTTTTTAATCCTACTTCCCTACTTTATAATACAAGGTGTTTCAGTTTATTGTTGTATAACTTTAAGATTCGATAGAACTTTTAAAATTAATGCATAAAGCCTATATAAACATGGATCAAAAAATGCGTGGCTTCCGAAATACAGGGTGTTTAAATTTACTTTCTAAAATAGTTTTTTTTAAATATTTCGAACAATATCTGATGTATAACAGTGAAAATTGGTATACAAGGATTTTTTGGTACGACAAAACGAACCATGGGCATAGTTTTACTGTAGCCACTAGAGGGCGCTCTCTACTGTACTTGTAGTGTATTAAAATGACCGAAAATTTTTTCTTAGTGCAATTTTTTGCTTTTTGAATAAAAAAATGATTCTTCGCACTTTTCAACACAAAAAAGCTCTCTTGTGAATTTTCGTTACAGTTAGCCGTTTTTGAGATATTTAGATTTTTAAGGTTCGATGCATTTTTAATTATTTATGATAAAATAACGTTATAAATTCAGTATCTCGATAATTTTTAGAAGTAGGCTGTGCCTGCAAATATTTTTGAAATTGAAAGCAGAATAAGGTTAAACGTCAATTAGTTGACAGTTAGTTTTGTTGTCTGTTGACACCTGAAACGTTTTTTTGCAAATGTGAATGCACGAAATTTAGTTTCTTTTACCTGTTTTTTTTGTAAGTTTTATAAAAATGTCATTTTTATTCTCCAATCAGTTAGCGGATATTCATTTTGTGTATGGCTTTGTAAATGGAAACGCAGCAGAAGCAGCCAGAGAATACGCACGAAGATTTCCAAACAGACGACATCCAACTCGCTCAGTATTTGCAAGAGTGCATCGCCAAATAATTGAAAATGGATTTGGAAATCTCCAAAGGGATCAAAACATAAATGTTCGTCAGCGCAGATTGACCCGTATGATTCTGCGTGAGTTTGATAGAGATTCGACCACAAGTGTTAGGAGAGTTTCTGGTGCCTTGGGAATTTCAGCAAGCCATGTTCAACGTGTTCTTAGAAATGACCATAGACGTCCTTACCATTTGCAACCTGTGCAAGGACTACAGCCAGGGGACGGAGAACGAAGAAGCACATTTTGTCAGTGGATTCTTGATAGAACTGATAATAATAGGGAGTTTTTAAGTAACGTTTGGTCGCATGAAAATCCGCATGCAGTTCGGGAAAGAAATTTTCAGCATGAATTTAGTGTGAACGTGTGGATTGGTATCTACCGTAATCGACTATTTGGACCCTACCTTTTGCCTGCAAGGCTAAATGCTGCGACCTTCTTGGAATTTTTAAAGGCTGAATATGCAAATATGTGGGATGATGTTATGTTAGATTTGAGAAGATTGGCCTGGTTCCAGCTTGATGGTTGTCCAGCTCATTATTCGAGAATTGTTAGAAACTGGCTGGACGAACAGAAAGATGGATCGGCCGTGGAGGACCAGTCGCCTGGCCTCCACGATCCCCTGACCTAAATCCATTAGATTTCTTTGGGTGGGGATTTCTAAAAGAAAAAGTGTACCAGACTCCCGTAACCACAAGAGATATGCTAATAGACAGAATCAGGAATGCATGTGATGAAATAAGGCCTCATTCGAATAATGCTATACCACGTTCGATCATTCGTAGATGTGAATTGTGCACTGAACAATTGGGTTTACATTTCGAGCAACTACTTTAGATTTTGTATGTTTGTCCTAACTATCCAATAGCATTTTAGTTGTAAATAATTAATTTAATTTGTTAAAAATAATATTGGAAAATTAAACAAATTAATATTCTGTTTTTTTGTGTTTATTTGGAATTAGGAATTATTGCTGTGTTAAAAAACACAATCTAAACGATCATCCTTATTACTTATAATGCCCAAATCGAAAATGTAAAAAAAAGATTATTTTCCCATACATAATATAAAATGCATCGAACCTTAAAAATCGAAATATCTCGAAAATGGCTAACTATAACGAAAACTCACAAGAGAGCATTTTTATGCAGAAAAGTGCCAAGAATCAGTTTTTTCATTCAAAAAGCAAAAAATTGCACTAAGAAAAAATCTTCGGTCATTTTAATACACTACAGGTACAATGGAGAGCGCCCTCTAGTGGCTACAGTAAAACTATGCCCATGGGTCGTTTTGTCGTACCAAGAGACCCTTGTATACCAATTTTCACTGTTATACATCAAATATTGTTCGAAATATTCGAAATATTTTAAAAAGTAAATTTAAACACCCTGTATTTCGGAAACCACGCATTTTTCGACCCATGTTGATATAGACTTTATGCTTTAATTTTATAAGTTCTATCGAATCTTATTTAGTTATGCAACAATAAACTGAAACACCCTGTACAAATTAGGAAGTGTATAATATGTTTGTTATTCAACCACGCCAAAATAGCTGAACGAATCTGAATGAAATTTGGTAAAGAGAATAATATAGTCTCGAGTAACATATAGGTGTCTTTTTATCCCGCATAATGAGTTCAAAATAGTTATTTCACGGCACCGGCGGATTTAGAGGGGGGCGCGGTCACCCCCCCCCCCTAGATTCTGACATTTTCTTTTGCAATCTAACCCCATTGTATTACTTCCTGTCATATCATGGTGACAGAGGCATACTAACTATAAGTCACAGGAACTGAGCGTTATGATTTTTTGGTATCCTTTGGTTATTCCTGTCCCTGGTTGACATCTCTTGTTTACAGCACAACTCTTACGATTTATACATATATACGAGTATTGTAACTTGTGACAAATCTAAGTCTGTGTAATATATTAGCTATATAGATTGCACTTAAAAAGTGATTTATGTTGTGTTTGTTGCTCAATAGTGAATTGAAGCGAAGCACTATGTTAGATGAATGCCTAAATTGGACATAGACATTTATGAGATTTTTTTAGCGGTGCGCCTGTGGCCTGTCTAGAAACTGCGTCGATCGATGCTCAAAATCAATACCATACGTCCCGAATGTCTTCTCGCGTATGTCTACAGGTATTTATATTGAATTCGTTTAAATCACAGAGCTGTTGCACTATACGTGAATATGTACAGCCCTGTATTCCTGTACTTGTTTAGTACAAACGTACATTATCAAAATAATTACGATCTAACAGATACAGTTTTTTCCAAGGATTTCCAACATTTCTACATGCGATCAACACCGGTTCGAAAACTGAGAAGACAACTACGCCGTAAATCTAAGTTCGACAACGAAAGTCTGAAAAATAACTGAAACATCTATATTGAATTTCAAAAACCCCAACCCCTACTGAGCGGGGCCGTAGCAAATGCTTGTTCCGGAAGTTGTTGTATCCAGCATACAACTTCTTCTCGTACACGTGTTAAGGAATACCTCAGTACCGATTGCCGGGTGGCGGTACAAGTCCGCCAACGGGCCACTTTAAGTCTATTTAATATCATTAACACGCAAAAAGAAGGTGGTAGACAAGGACCCGTCGGCCGAGGCGGTACCACCCTATAGCTTTTCGCAGGGTGTATCATAAATGTCCGCATATTTCCACACCTAAGCTATTCAGTCGGTTATCTTCCAAAACAAAGAAATTCATGATGATGGATCCTCGAGTACGAAGAATTCCGGATGTAAGCTCACTCCACTCTCAGAATGTCCGGGTGGAGGGCGAACTCGAGCGAACAACATCGAAGATTAAATTTGTTTCACGAGCATCTGCGGGATAACAGCAGCATTACCCTGTCTCCCGTAAAAGCCCGGCGCCTCCAGTGTTACCAGATCAAACGCTACGTTGTCAGTCTTATTACTTAATTTACAGACCTCGTAACTATTGCATTACTTTGAATGTTACATTTTTTTTCTATGCAACCAGTCGCTTCCATTACAATGCAAACCATATATCTTTGTCTATTTTTTTTTGTGTGATTTTAGACACTAAGTTGCTGTCAAGATCTCCATAACGTAACATAACGTACCGAAAAGTTCTCAGCTGAAGCTGTAAAAAAATTATCAATCTGAAGGCTTAATCTTGTCCTAATCTTACTACATGGAGAGTTGTTCTTAGAGGCTCAGAAATATTGTCCGTTAGGACTGCGATTTCAACTATCAAATATTCACCTAGCTAGCCGTCACGTGTTTAAATTCAAATGCCCCTCCACATTATTGTAGATCCCACAGATCGTTTTCCAACAGTGGCTATTATAGTTTGCCGTGATTATATTTTATAGATGTGGTTACATTTGAGTACAAAAACGGAGGAGAAGCACGTACGCCACTGTTTATGCGGTGTGCCTTTGTATAGGCAAAGTCGATGAGCTCTTGTCCCACCGTGTACTACTACTGCTGTACGATGCGTTATGCTGCTATCTTCCGTTTTGGTTCAAAATTCTATATAATTTGAAATTTTTTAAGCAAAGGTCTATGACTTTGGTCATATGGAATCTACTATGGAATCATTCTGGAGCTTCTTAATATTATTTACCAATTGCAATTCCTTAAAATTTCTCTTATATTTCTGCTTCCGTAAGAAATTAATATCTGGCTAACCAGGGTAACAAAAAAATTAAAAACATATTTTTTATACTTTTGCAGGCTGTGAATACAGAAGATGCAGGAGACTACTATTGCGTGTCCAGGCAAGTTGAAGGCAATAAAATATATACTCAAAGAACGAAACTTATAGTAAACTATGATTGGAAGCACATAGAGGAACACAGTTCAGGTGTAAGTAGCATATTTCTGATTCCGTCTCAAAATACTTACTCATTATTTTCCATACCTCACATTTGCACATCGCTAAACTATCAATTTCTTTTTTAGATTAACACTATTAGGATAATAATATCCCTAATAGGAATTGTGCTTTTAGGGATCGCAGGATATGTGGTATACACAATATGGAGAGACCGATATAGACATCCGCGTTATTTAGGTATGTCCCATTTTATTATTTTGAGCTCACAAATTTAATTGGTAACAGATACCATAACGTATTCATATCACCAATGAGATCCAGATTCCTACTATATTATAGAACATATCTTGTAATCTCTGGCAGTGGTCCAATAAGCTGCAGTTTGCCTTAAGACGATGTTACATATTACTTAATCGCCTGCTTTTAACATACAAAAAAATTCATAATTTCAACTGAATATAAGCAATTTCACTAGCATCAATGAAACTATAAGCTGCACACAGAAAAAGCGTATGATAGTGTAGCACGCAGTTGTTTACTTTTGTTTCTCACGTTCATAAGAAAGGAATGTTACATCATACAGATTATGATATTAACATTCGCATCATTCAATTTCACAGGATTTTGAGAATAGATTATTTATCGTTGTATGATTTTTTAGAGCAAGACGATGAAGATGACGATAGTGCAGAAGAGATTTTCCGAGCCCCCGTAGCAAGTACCTCTGGAACATCGAGACCGAAAAGTCCCATTGTGAAAGCTAGCAAATCCGACAATTTCGAGAGCATCAGTACTGATTTCACCAGTATATTAGATACGACTAATACCGACTGATATAACAGAGGATGATTTTATCACCCCATTGATCGGTTAGAATAATTTGCTGTGGAGAAACAGGGTTTTACAAGACAGAGTTTTCAGTGGTATCAGAATTTTTGTGCTGTTACTTCAGCCACAAATAAATAGGAACTTATATTGAATGTATCGAATGTTAGGTGCGCAACAGACCTGTATAATTTTATATGAACCAAGCGTATTTGTACATAGATGTTTGAGATTTATATTTACGTAATATATGTATGTTTGTCAGTATCACAGATCATTTTACTTCCTACGCCACTGTCGAGGAAGTATTGTAATTGTGGAAAATTTCGAATTTGAGATGTTTTTTTGGATGCTATATGACGTGAACCATTTCACTCGTTTTCATCTGTCTATCTGTCCGTCTGTCCGCTAATCCTTGGATTGTTTCTATCTTGGAAAGAACTGCTCGGATTTTGCTAAAATTCTTAAACAAAGTCACTACTATGCCAAGAACGAAAAAGCTCTGTAGTTTTTGTGAAGTGACCCAGTGGCATTGAAGCTATGGATAAAAAAACGAAAAAACTTGCTCAATCTATGCTTAAAGACGTTTCAGAGGCACCTGAACACTTCAAAAAATTTAAAAATTGGGGATTGCGTGGTAGGTATGTCTCAATTTTTGAATATTAGTATATTTATCCTCTTCCAACCCCAGTAATTCTACGTACCTATTAGTAATATTTTACACATGATAGATTTCGGTGAGTCTGACGCGTCGTGCGGTGAGGTATGGGGAAGGGACAATGTTGCCAAATGGACGGTAGAGGAGGAAGAAAATGTCTATGGACTAATTGTTTGGGCCTGTTTGACTGACTTGTTCCTTTTATACATCTTGGTAGCTAATTTTTTACTCAGAAGGGTTAACTTGAGTTGAACATAAACTTCTGTGATCTGATGACGTTGCGTGGCAAATGCAGAGTCAACCTACTTGATGGCATTTTTTTGGTTTGCAACATTTAACACTCTCAACTATGCCACTGGAAAATAGTTTTTTACGTTATGTTTGAACGATGCTACACAATTTAATGGTTCATCCAAAAGATTGGTAACAATAATGACCTCATTAAACAAAATACATTTAGCTTAATTGATATGCCAGACTTTGTCTAGCCTTAACGCATAAATACTAATTTACTTATGGTCACAGCAATGATCTCTTATTATAAAGCTCAACTCCGTAGAAAAAAATAGTTTTATTTTATGGCGAGAATGAGCTGTTGGTGAGCCAAAAGTCATTTGATTTCTTGTACACAAGTTGTGATACTTAGGCAGAAATGAAAATATCTTCAGGTTGTTTTTGTGCCATTATTGTACAGGATGTAAAAACTAAAACTCATAACAGAAAAAATTAGCACCTTTTGCCATTTTTAACAATTAATAAATTTATAATTGGGTTTATATTCGTTTTTTTTTAAATACATTGTTGGATTGGCTCTGCGAAGTACCATATCTCAATCTATAAATTTCATCTATATAGTGAATGGCTTTGTATGATGTCCAATAAGCTTATAATTCTACAATGCACAACTTTGTTGACTTCACGTAGGCATTACCTGTTTGGACATTCTACTATGAGGCGGACCCAGCTTTTGAAGCAGGGGAGAGTCACTGAGTCACAGTGGCGGACTTAGGAAGCCGTCAATAGAAGGGAGCGTAGGGTAGGATCCAAGCTCACGAAGAGGGGGGGGGGCTTTGGCTGCAACTGAGTCATTACGTCCATGATTTTCTCCTTGGGTCCGTCCTCGCAGGGCTCGACAGAAACGATGTAAGATTAACAATGGTGTAGTGATATCGCCGCCTACATTTTTCTAAGACAGGATAACGTATTCTTGACGCCATTTTTATTATATCGGCAATGGAAAATTCTGCACAGTTGTGACAAACTTTCTTATCTTTGGAATGCACGCCAGACATGCGTTTCATCATATCTGTATACTACTCAAAAAATTAAGAGAGCAAGAAAAAGTCAAAATTTTTCGGTGTTCTTTGGCAGGCTGTATTTCGGTGAAAAATGGTCGTATCGGAATAAAAAAAATAATGTTGAAGCTCTAAGATTCTAGGTTTCATTTTTTTTAACCGAAAAATTTTGGGAATAACAGTTATTATACAATTCTAACACACAGCGGAATAAAAATGTTCTGCAAAATTTTTGATGTCTTCTTTTTAGTCCACGGAATTTTTTCTGTTAGGTGATTGTACGGACCGTTAATTCAGCTTCAATATTCTGATTTTAAAATCTCGAGACGATCATTTGGCACGAAGATATCCGGTTTTAAATGAAAAAGGATCCGTTTGTCATAGACCACTTACATCTAGGTAACCAGTGATCGTACAGAGAATGTAAGGGTATTTCCAAAAATTGGAATAAACCTCCAATATAATTTTATTGCAATCTTTGAGGTTTTTTGTCTGCTTAGTATTGATTTTGAAAAAGTTAAAAAAGTTACATTTGGCCTTGTTACGGAAAATCTACCACATTTTGGGAACTGCTCAAGAGGAGGCTAATGTTTTTAGGTTTTTTATACCTCAGTGTACCCCTGATAACCGTGCATGATAGCAGATTGATCCATTGTACGGTTTCTCAGGAGCGATTGGTCCAGATTTGAAAGAAGTCAAAGCAGCAACATTTTTGTATCAAAACATCATGTAATCTGATTGAAAATGGAAAAATAATTTTTCTTCTTTTGTTGTCACTATTGGATATCTGTAACATTTTGAATTTTAAAATCGGTCACTAGTTACCGACATATCAGTGGTCGATGGCAAAAGTATCCTTTTTCATTCAAAGACAGATATCTCCGCGCATCGAGATTTTAAAAACATAACATTGAAGCTGAATAAACGGACTATCCGATCCATATGATGACCTAACAGAAAAAAAATTAATCCTGTGGACTGAAAAGAAGAAGGTAAAAATTATGCAAAACATTTTTCTTGCGCTATCTGTAAAAACTGCATAAGAAGCATTGCTCCTGAAAATTTTCGGCTAAAAGACCTGAAAACTAGAATCTTGAAGCTTCAAAATTCTTTTTTCAGTCTAGATACGAGCATTGCTCACCAAAATATAGCCTCGCAAAAATCACCGAAAAATTTCGATTTTTTTCTTGCTCCCTTGGTTTTGTTGAGTTTTAGCATTATCAATTAATTTCTTTCCAAATGCTCCCCTTTGATTCTCATGATCACCTAAAATTAGATTGTTGGATATTACAATACCAGGCTCTAAGCTCTCGAATCTGAATTGAATTGAGAAGGGATCTATGAAAATGCTAAATCAACAAATAATATCACCATCATGTAATCTGTTTGTATCTATACCAACACAATAGAGCGTTTATACTAAACAGTACCCATTATGTATAATTTTATCATTAGTCTTAGTCCAGACAGAGTGTCCGTGAGGAATAAGGTTAATTTGAATATAATACACATATTATTTTTGGAAGGGCATCCTCCCTAACCCTGTATCCTAATTATGTGATTGTAGTGTGATTTCCAAAATGTGAACAGTTTATCTGCCCACCATCAACATTAAATAGTAAATCTAATCATTGATCAGTCACTTTATTTACCGGCAAGTTGTTTTGGAAGCAACTGAAATATTAGTAATATGTCATGTTATTAGAGTGTATGTCGCAAACCTTTTTATTGGCTACAGACTAGCATTTTAGCTATCCCTGCAGGTGAGTATGCAATATCACAGTCCTGTGATCATTTCAAAGATTATACAATGCGCAAAAAAGTATTGGCACACCCTGTTTCTTCCTTGAATCTCCAAAAAAGGGATCTAAGATCGACTCTTACAACTACAGGCCTATAGCTCTGCTTTCTGATTTGAATAAGGTGATGGAGAGGTGCATTAATCGTGAGCTTTTGGACTATCGCGAATGTTGCGGCTTGATTAGTGACAGGCAGTATGGTTTCCGGCACAGAGACCTCCTAGCTTACGTCCCGCAATTGTGGAGTAAACTCATTCAGCACATGTCGTCAATAATGGCAGCTGCTGGGAAAAAGCTAGTCTGTTTATGACTAAGAAGTACTTTTCTCCACATGGCCTCCTCACTCCATAAAAGGCCCACTCAAGACTTAGCCTCGAGTATTGCCGTTGCCACCGAGAGTACAAGGCCTGACAACAGACTCGTGACGTCACCACGAGTAGGCCGGTCGGCCGGCCGACACCACGGCGTGCCGTACATCAGCGCTAGTGAATAATATATTATTATTGCAGCATATTTAATATACTCCAGTAAATAACGGATAATTCAGAAAAGTGTTTTTGGTATGTGAAGGCAATTTGGTGGAAAATATTAAAGTAGTTATTAACTATTTTCACCCTGATTTTCACTGATATTTCATCCAACATTACGTGCACATTAGAGTAATAAGTTGATGTTATAAAAGCTTGCTAAAAATTTATAAATTATTCAATGAATAACCCCATGTTACTCACAACAGATCAACAAAATTTCACAAGAATATGTGGACAATTTACTATTATTATAGGCATGATATAATGGTACTTGAAAATTATATAAAAAATATAGTGCTTGTCGAACAGTTGTGTCCAGCACGAACCAACGAGGAGGTCTGAGGTAAGCTCTTGTCAGGAAAGGAATAAGGAAGATGAGAAGGAAAAAGTGTAGGCTGAATGATAAGAAAAACAGATAGAATCAAAGAAAAATAAACAACAGAAAAAACATAACGTAGATTAATGAAAACTTAATAAAAACTCTTAGAACAAACAATATACAGCACAAAATAATAACAAAAATTAGAAAACAGAAAACAAGTATCAAAAATAACAAAAATTAGAATAACGAAAATTAAAGTACTAAATTCTGAATATGTACAAATACACATTTATCTACAGATATGTAAATGTTGCTGCCTCATGTGAATGTAGTCAAGTTACGTTTCTTTGTTTTATTCGCGCTTGCAAGCTGTCGTTCCTTTTGGCACAATAATTTTTCAAAAATGTGCAATAAAGTGTCATTATTATTATCACTCATATTGTTAATTATCAACTGAGAAAGGGCGCGTCTCTTATCAGCGATTTCTAAAAATGATTCCTCGTCACTTTCCAAAACTTTATTGAAAATTATGTTGTTGACGATACTTACCAAATCTATTTTCCAATGGGTCAGTTTGAAATTTACCTAACAATATATATAATATATATAATTACTGTGCAGTTCAGATTTTACAGTACCTTACTAATTCCAATAATCCATATACTGTATGATGTAGTGTAGTGTAAGTCTGACTAGTTAGTCTTTTTGAAAATTTTGCTGGATCATTCGACTCTTCTAGCCAATCTAGCATTTTTTGCAAGAATGTCAGCTTACTGTCATCACCTTGTCCATCACTGTTGGATCAATAGGCTCTGCATAAAGGTCATTTAACCGCTTTCCTTTCAATGGAATTTTTATATTGACAATTCTCCACTACTTCCATATAATATCAATGAATATCAAAAATTACAGAGTGAGTTATGATGGGTGCTGGTTTATATTCTAACTTAAACAAAGTAACTTTATCCTGAACAATTTTATGCCACCCATATGGACGTTGCCATGAACTGAAAACTGTGAGAAAGTCTGAATAATGTTGAAAACTTTTTGATTTTTGATAGGAGGAATAATCATCAATGCTACTTTGCAGTGGTTTAAGTAGTTGTTCTTGTTCCTTGTCCCTCAGTTTCTCATCTCGGCTTCTTCTGCTTGATATGTCGTTTGAAAGGTATTTTGGACAATTTGCAAAGATACTTGGAATTACATTTGCCTTTAATTTTGGATACTTAAGGGGTACAGTAATGGTCCTACCTGTCTTTTCGTCATGGAAGGTGGATTCCCAAGTGATGCTGTCCTCAGCAAAGTGCAAATTGTATACTCGGGTGTTTTTTTGTAACCACTAAATCACTACGAGGGATTGCATTGAGCCATCTTTTACGACAGTTTTCATTCAATGGAAACGAAAATACGTGTACCTACCTTCGGACCCTTCCCGTAATTACCGGCACAATTAGGAACGCAGCACTTGTAAGGCATTTTGAAAACTTAGCTAAACAATCGCGAGACACAAATATAAGTTTAAAACATCAATAATTTTCAGTTTACATAGCATAGAAAGATACATAGTAGAGGCTCAGAATGTGAGTGTGAGGTTAGTTGGCTGTTGGACAGCTGTTGGATGTTAGCGGTGTTACCAAGGTTGCGACATATTCCAATTTTGAATGGAATATTAGACTTCACAAGTGACAGATTGAACGTAATATCGAAAATGTATTCTTGACATACTGAGGCAGATCAGAAAGAATAATCACATCATCACTGAAGCTGCGCAGTCCCCGAGTACATCTTGCAAATTCGCCCACAGGGAGGTACAACTAATTAGTAGAGATTTCGATACTGCTATATCAAATCTAGATATGACAACACCGCAGAGAAATGGTGGCGCGGTTCTATTGCCAGCCAGGCATCGCGAAACTCCATAAGAACATGCATAGGCCTACTTTGCGTGACGTCACAGGCTTTTCAGAGCCCAGTTGGCCTTGTACTCTCGGAGGTAACGGTATTGCTCACATGCTTGGGGTGCTGCCGCCCCGACCACATTATCCATGTTCGATCTGTTCAGACGAGAGCTGTCCGACTAATCGATGACTCTTCTAACAGTCTCGGGAATCTTTCACACCGGCGGGCCGTCGGCGATCTAGCTCTCTTTTACCGCTACTGCAACGGGCTTTGCTCCTCGGAGCTCTCCTTCATGATGCCGCCGCGCAACGCGGCTTCCAGACAGACCCGTCTGACGTTAGCTTCCCGTTATAACCGTGTCAAACTTCGCACATCCAGAACTGGGCGATACAACCGCTCCTTTGTCGCTAGGGTGTCGAGATTGTCGAACGATCTAGAAGAGGAGGGGGCTTCTCCCTGTTATAATATCCTTAGGCAAAATTGGATTAACAAATTTTCTTTGAGATACTCATTTTTGATACTAAGCTCATATGGAAACTAACACACAAATAGTCATTTTTCAACCTAACCGTGCTGCATGGTGGCGGTAGCGTTTTAGTCTGGGGATGCATGGTGTTGGATAGCTAAGCCTCATCGAAGCCACTGCGAATGAAGATAAGTATGTTGCCATATTGCGCAATAAATTGAACAGCAGTACTGAAGAAATAAGAAACATGGATACATTTTTTTTTCAGCAGGATAACGATTCTAAGCTACTAAAATAGAGGAATTATTACTTCACAATGTTCGTGCACAATACTCCAATCCATCCAAATGATATGATAACAACACTAAATGTGAATGATTTTTATTTTCAACTCATTTACTTGTTTATTTTTTATTGTGCCTTTTGACCATTGAATTTCATAATTCCTATTATTATTCTTAGATTATTTTCAATTCTCTCAATGTATTTCCATCAAAAATTACTATTTGGATGCTGGTTTTTAAATATCGTTGGTTTGGAAGAAGAATGGCACAACTAAAAAATTGACATTTTTTAGTTTGACCCGCTAACCAACTCAAAAAGGTAAACTTTATTATGGGAAAAATAGTCACAAGTTGCACTCGTGTAGTTAACGCTAGATGGCAACTTATGACAGTTTGACTTTGTGTAACTCGTGCATTTATTTGTATGGAATAGCGGCACATTATTAGTTGCGTCTCAGTTGTTGTGGAAGTCACATCGCGTGTTTTCGAGAATAGTGTCACAAGTGAAAAAGGAACGTATTTTTTGGTATTTTGTATTTAATATTTTATGCAAGACAGTCACATTTCGATTTAGGTAAGTATTCCTCATAGGATATGTGCTTTTAAAATGAATTATTATGTGCAACACAGTCACATTTCGACTTGTGTCAGTATTCCTCATAGGATATGCGTGTTTATAAAGGAATATTATGTGCAATATCGTCATTTTTTACTTAGAACGGTATTCTTCAAAATAATCATGACAATGTCAAAAGTTATTTTATTAGTTTGAGTACTATTTTGATATGTGACATTTTTCTACATAAAATCTACTAATGATTCATTGTTTTTTTTTACTTGGAACAATATTCGTAAAAATAATTTAAAATTTTCGAAGTTGTTTGTGCAATTTTCTGAAATGTACGTATTTGTTACTTCACAGTCTATACAATGAGTTCCCAGCGAGCGAAACTTATATTAAAGTTAGCAAAAACCAAAGCAAGAGTAGAGAAGAAAGAGAATGGTGCGCAGGATAGTTGGAAAATTTCGCAGCATAATAATATTGGCAATACCAGCAGTACTGCAGAGGAAGCTGTTAATAGCGTCACGGTCAATAAAGGTTTGTTTTTCTATTGTTAATAAAAATAAACACAAATAAATGTTCATATAATTTTAGAGTCCCTAAACATGATTGAAAGTAATAATATCCGCAATAGTTTAAAAGAAGCCAAAAATGCAACCGAAGATAAGAATAATATAGAGTCTGTAAATCAGATCGATCTGCCAAGCCAAAACGTTATCTCCCAAACGACAATCATTCCTGGTATCATCTTTGATCAGAGTTCAGAAGATATTGGAGGTGTTACATTAATAAATAGAACTCGATCTCAGGGCTTACTTAGAGCGGATGAATATGAAGAATTCCCTAGCAGTAATGGTCCTAGCAGTGAGCTAATAGAAGAAGGTGATTTAGGTAGTCATAGCTAGTTAAAAAAATGTTCCTCTAACACAAAATTTATTGTTACAGAAGCCACTTCTTCTAAAGTATTTTCTGTTGAACCTGCAATTCAAACAGATAACAATTCAAGTAGTAGGTCCTCAAGTGATTCGGACCCAACCAGTTCTGAAGAAGAACCTTTTGGTTCTGGTGCTTCAGAACAAGATCCTGATTTTGAACCAGAAAACATATTGTCTTCCAGTGAATCCGAAGTAGATGGTATACCTCAAAATGTAGCTTTACCAATACGTCGTTCAGTGCACTATCCTTCTGAAACAGAGAAGCAAACTAAAAAACGAAAAAGAGTCCCAGATGAATGGCAAAAGAATAAAGCGAAACGTCTTAGAAACACAGGTAAAAGTTATGAATGCATTAGAAAAATCAAGAAAAGTGATGGAAGTATCGAACGGATGAAAGTAAAGCGAGAAGAAAGAAAGATGTCCGCGCCCTGTGGGGAAAAATGCCGCTTAAAGTGTTCCACCAAAATCTCACAAGATCAGAGGCAAAAAATTTTTGAAGAATATTGGCAATTAGGAGATGTCCTGCAACAACGTGGATTTATAGCAGGCCGAATGCTTACTATTAAGCCAAAATATAGATATCAGAAAGGCGAAAATAGTAGACGTCTAAATTCTAGTTTCTTCTTAGACCTTGATGGACAAAATATTCGAATCTGCAAACAATTTTTTATGTCCACGTTAGGTATTAGCAGTAGAGTTATTCGAACGGTTACAGAAAAACAAGATTCGATAACTAAAGGAATTCTTAAACAAGAAATGAGAGGAAAACACACCAACCACTATTCAATTTCCAATGGCATAAAAGAAGATATTAGAGCCCACATCAATTCTATTCCAAGAATTCCCAGTCTAAAAAGGAGTATATTGAAGGTGGTAAGACTGTGAGAGATTTATACAGGGATTACAAAAATATCTGTCAAGAAGATAATAAGCCTTACGCAAACTACTTAATGTATTATACTATTTTCAATCAACAGTTCAACATAGCATTTTTTATTCCTAAGAAGGATGCATGTGAATTATGTCTTGCGTACACAAATGCCAACCAGGAGGAAAAAACCCACATGAAAAGTAAATACGACACTCATCTGAAAGAGAAAGTATTATCTCGTTCAGAAAAGCAAGCCGATAAAGTTTCAGATAAAGTAGTCGCTGTGTACGACCTCCAAGCGATAATACCATGCCCAATCGGTAACGCCTCAAGTTTCTATTATGTGTCAAAACGTAATGTCTTCAATCTAACTATGTTTGAATTGCAAACAAATCAAGCATATTGTTATCTCTGGCACGAGGCAGAAGACAAAAGGGGTGCTGATGAAATAGGTTCATGCGTGTGGAATTATTTACGAAATTTGCAAGAAAACGTTTCAAACTCGGACGACAAATCAAAAGTTTTAGATATAATTTTTTAAAGTGACAATTGTGCGGGACAAAATAAGAACCGATTTATCATGTCTTTATACACTTATGCAGTTTCAAATTTAAAGTCTGTACAATCTATAACTCACAAATTTTTTATCGCTTTGCACACGCAAAATGAGGGCGATAAAGTACATGCCATTATTGAAGAAGCAGTTGCCAAAATTCGCAAATCTGGATCCATCTATGTGCCTGAGCAATACGCAACAATAATCGGACAGGCAAAAAAAACTGGGAAACCATTTTCTGTTAATGAAATGTGTCACAAAGATATCCTTGGCCTGAAGGATCTTTCTTCTCAGCTCGGCATGAAACCTAATTTCAAAAATGAAGAGGGTGAAACCGTTAAAATCACCGACTTAAAAATGTTTATGGTAAAGAAAGAGTGCCCGGGAGTGCTATTCTACAAAACCTCTTACAATGAAAAGGAGTATTCACAAGTCAACATTTTACATTTGAGGCGCCAAAAACCAGATTTCTCTTCGGTGAAGTTAAAAAATGCTTACAAGGCAAAAGTCGGTATTACAGAAACTAAAAAAAAATCATTATTATCATTGTTTAATAAAAAACCTGACAAACGAGTGGTCCCAATGTACTATTTCGATTTTTATGATAGATTATGGACTTTCTACCTACATATTTTCTGTGCTGTTCTTTAAATATTTTTTATTTGTTTATTTCTGTAAATTTAAATAAATAAAACTGTATTTTCGACCATAAATTACTCCATTGTTTTATTTTGTGTCAAACGTTTCAATCAAAAATGTTAAAGAAATTTTGGGAAAAACTGTCACAAATGCTAATTTCAGGTAAAAAGGTGAGGACAGGTAATGTCTTTCTATTATATTTAAGTGATTATAAAGGGACCCTTAAGGTAATAAAATATTTTACCCCTTATTTTTTACCTTAAAAAAATTATGATGAGAACTAGCACATTGAAATTTTAAAACATCTCTCCTGAAAATTAATACTTTTCCACTTGTGACAGTGTTCTTCCAAATCAACGATATGTGCAGCAACAAAAATTCATCTATTCATTATTGAGATCCTAGAAAAAATGGGATGTGCCAATACTTTTTTATAGAGATAGTTATGTTGCTACAAATCCCTTATGTTGTAACAGAACAACGCCGAGCATCACGTCTCCATAGGAATGTGCTGAACGTGCATAGAATACTCAGTCCGAGTGAACAGCGGCCAATTTTTTTTACAAAGAGTTTATGTTACAGTAGTAGATGGTCGAAAAATCCATCATTATTAATGACTTCAATATAAAATTATAATAAAATTTAAGTTATTAAGAGCCAAAAATAACAAACTCCATCTGTATTTACACTGCGTTCCGTCGTAATTTGCGTCTGGCATTGCGGCGTTGTCAGATTTTATTTTACTTTACAGTCGCTTTTCTCTAAAAAAATGCCATTTTATCACCCATTTAATCATAACGTTTACACCCTGTATATTTCTTTAATTCCAAGTCGATTAGTAGGCTAACTTACTTATTAACTTTCCTCTGCTACAGCGCAAGCTTCCTCTAAAATCAAGATCATAAGTCCTTCCAGCTCTAAAAAAGACAAAACTTCCTATCTATCCTATCCTAAAACTGCCATCTCGATTAACAAATTTTCTTACGTCAAAAAATAATTACTTATCTCAAATTTCGCGTCTGGCAACTGGAAACTTGGTAATCTCAAATTTTACTCCAATTACAAGCCATGTAATTCTCTGTTATAACAAACGAATTCAAACTAGGTAGAATGAGCCAGTCAATGATCTGTTTGAGTCCCTGGAGGTAACACAAAAAAGTATTTTAAAAGTGATATCACTTGAACTTAGATTGCAAGAAACAAGAATCATATTTGTATGAAGGTCCTCAAGCCAGAAAAAAGTGGCATCGTATCTTTACTTAGGCCCTCGCTGCTACAAACTCCTCCCACAAGATCTGAAACTCATTTACTCCAATAATACTCATTTAGAAGAAAAGTAAAAGAATAATATATATGCCCAGAAAGCGAGCTCATGAAATTATCGATATAAAACAGTCACTATTAATATGAAAAGCCAACATATTAAAAAACTTACGATTTCGACGATATATTTATACTATGCTAATAATCCCCATTTTGACAACATACTCGATAATGTCCTATCTAACGGAGACGACAGTAGTCTCGAATATAGACTCAACATTCCATGCATAGGCAAACCTCAACAGATAGTTTGCTTCAGCAGTTTTTATGTGCCTCTTCAGTTGAGCAGGAGCCAGCACTGTAATGGACTGCTAGCATTTCCGCTTAAAGTCAAGTATGAATAAAGAGATGAGCTCCTCGGCTGCTCTTTTCTCTGCTCTAAAAGAGAAGCTCCTTCACCCGCGGTCTCGTGTTCACGCATAAAGCTGATGAGGGTATCACGTATCTTGAAAAGTGACATTGTGTTTTTCTTTACATTATGTAGGTTTTTCCACAAGATATTAACTTAGCACTTAGTTGTACGTGTTGCCTAAACGTCATGAGGCTTGTTATCAATCTTTGGCTCTGATGTGATGTTAAATCTGCTTCTGAGATGGCATTACTGGAGGTCTAAGCTGTAAGTTGTATGGGTTGATGATAATTCCATTGCATCATTGTCTCAAAGACACTTAATCGAGATTCAAGGCTAGAAATTAGTTGCACAGCCACTATTTCTTAAACATTCTGGAAATTACTTATACAAATTTGCTTAAATTTCAAAAGTGAGAGAGATCAGAAATAATTATATTCACTGTACACTGTCGAAGTACAAGTCATATACATGCTAACAGTAATTACACACGCGCGCGGTGATGATTTCCCGTAATTCTCCTCAGTTTTTCGTAATTTATAACTTTGAAAGCACAACATTTGAATAGCCCGTCATATTCAGCATATTCAGTAATGATTTTCTCACACAGCAAATATCACTGATTTTATACACATGCAGACCAACACATATAATCATCCAGATGCGATCTTGCTATTCAACCAACCTTCTTCTCAGAGATAAAAACTATAGACACGGATCGCTCAGCCTCACAAAACTATGCAACCAATAATGCGTGATTAAGTTTAGTTGGGTGATTCCTCTATAGATGGTCGTTCACAACGAATTTTCACTATCCTAAGATTGTCACAAACGTAACTAACAGCAAATTAAATTCTTTCTATCCCACTTCTGATGACCAGATCTGCACTACCCTGAGCGACTGCTGTATATCGCGTTGTCCGGAGGCATAAAGTTTTAGGTACATATAAAAAAGGTGGGTGATCTTGTGCTTCTGGTTGCTGGGTGAGCCACAGCTCTATGCTCTCACATTTCTCAGCGTAACAGACAGCGGGAGCAGCGGACTTAAAGAATTAACTTGGAATATACCTCTTCTGAATGATATTAGCCCTGTCCGAGCTTTGGCTTTTATCATTATGCTTATTATTATTGTTATTATTATTACTCTTATGTTGATACAACGCTGCCACTTTGGTACGCATTGGTAGACAAACGAGTCAGATGTATGCAGTAAAACTACGCAATTTTGGCGAAAAACAATACAATGTAAACATATAGGCCCTGCTCCTCCTAATCGATTTTCAAACAGAAAAGTACGGAAGTAGTTCTGAGCAGAAAAATAATTCGAAATAATTTCTCAACTAGTTCGGAACTGCTTCTTGGAACAAACCTATATTACTATTATCTTCACACTATTGCTAGTTGGTGTAGTAATATAAACTTTCAGGTACTACTGAGGATCCACTTCAGTGCTGAAAGAAAGTGAAGAATGAAGGACCGTCTTAACTTCATGCTGCACAAACTGTTTCGGAACAAAGTACACGATTGCTTGATATGCACCCAGAGAGAACTGCGAATCTTTTGCTGGGGAGTGCTTTATATTAGCGTTTCAAAGTGCCCTCACAACAGTAACGTCAACAAGCAATTCGTGAAAATCACCGGTGGTCGTACATTGGCATGCTTAATTATAACAATTATACTCATTGCATCTACTGTCATTTTAATAATGGATATACTCGAATTGTACAAAGATGTTGATCATGATGCAGTAAAATTCAAACTGTTTCTAGAAAAATATGTATTGGGATGCAAGATCTTCAACATTGTAGTTCTCGAATCTTCATTGTTAGTCTACAACCGAAATTACGTGAAAGCTATGAATTTTCTTTTGCAAATGATAGACAGGCGTAAATACTATGGCGTAGATATCATTTTATCCACTAGATTTGTTAACAGAATGAGAATTCAGATAGCTATGGCGTTGGTAGTTTACGCTCTTTACATAGTATCATCTTTGTACAGTTTCTTTTTGAAAGAACCTACTGTCAGGAACCTCATAGTGACTATTGGTTATGGGCTGATGTATGTAGCATTGATGGGTGTAACGATGTATATTTCTCATTTCAACATGGCATACACAGAATGCTTTAATTCGTGCTTCAACACTATCAAAGACACATTGGAGAAAAGGTTGACAGAGGATAGAAAAGAAAAATCAGCCTTAGTGAAACTACAACATCTCCAAAAGCTGTACTTGCGCCTTGTCTGGAACTACAGAAGGCACATTCTATCTACTGGGAACATGATCTACTTTAGCGGACAGTTCATATTGACTGTAGGAGTTTTTGTACATGGATATTTGTATATATGGATCACTACAACTCACAATTTGAACTACGATTACTTTGTAATAATGGATACTATATCGATATTTGTTGCTGCTTCGTTTATATTTAAATTCGCAGATGTTGTGACCCATTCAGTAAGTAATAGATAGACAGTAAAGGTTCAGGAATTACTTCTATACATCAATCTCCCTTACACATACGAAGACTGTAAATGAAGTGATGAGACTGACAACTGACGAAACAGGGAAACATGTGACCCGCTTTCAGTACAAGATTGAACTTGCTCGAGTATTTGGCTGTCCGTAGCGGTAACGATTTTTTTTATGAAACAGTTTTGTGTATTGTGTGCTATCAAGTTTTGCATTATACTTGGGCACAGCGCAACGAAAACGCTTGCTAAACTTCAGCAGGCATACGGAGCACTTAGTAAGGAGCCCAGGTCTTTAAGGCCTTTTCAGAAGGAAGAAAGTCGGCTGAAGATGGACCACGAAGCGGAATACCTTCATCTTCAAGAACCTATGCAGAATCAGAATCAAAATCCAGGACCTTGTGCGTTCGGATCGTCGGTTGACACACAGAATGATCGGGAAAGAGTTGAATTTGACTCACAACACCAGTGGCGAAGCGTCCATCTAACCATTGTTACCATTTAGGCAGCAGCGGTGGCCGCAGTAGTAGACTCTTCGGTCTCCTGATCAGTCGCCGTGCGCTGTGCGGGTTCGAGTCCCGTCGCAGGAGAAATTTTTCTCTTGGCTATGGATGTTGTGATTGTCCGTAGGTGGTAGATGGTCACTGACTGTCGAACGCGGAGGTACCACCCGGTGGTTCTCGTAGGCGGAGCCCGAATGTGTGCATGTTGCATGCACACGTGTTCCCTCGCCAGAGTCCGTGTATCCCATAACAGTTAAAAATCTTAAAAATAAATATTTTATGACTAAGTACTGTAAAATGATTTCATTTATTTGTTTGTTTACCAACAGCGATATGTAATACTAATTCAGTAAATAGCAAATTAGCCCCACGAAAATAATGCGCCCTATAGTGTCTAGCTTTTGCTAACACGTTGAAGCTGACTCGCCTCGATGTGGTTGTCGGTTGTTACCATTTTCATTTATGGATACATTTGGTAGTCCGTCGGGGACCGTCGGAACCAGCTCGTGTCTGATCGCGGTCGCCCGAGTGCGTGAGGCGCTGCGACATTATGTGGGCTTGTTACCATTTTTTGATTTGGTTACCCATTTGCTCACTTCTCACTCGTTAGTAGCCGTTTTGGTTATCGGCTGTAGTGTGCGTGAAATTAATCATGGATGAGTGTCGCTGCGTAATCGATCAACTACTTGAAAAGTCATTCTCTTTGTATGATTTTTAAGAAAAAAAGGAGATCATTGAAAATGGAAGACCAACACCTATTTTAGAGGATTTTAAAAAGGAATACTAAAGTAAAGTAAAAGAACGTGGTTTGATATTTTAAATTTTGTTGGTATATGGAAACTCTTGTTTATGTGGTTGCAAAAAAACAGATTGTATTGTTGGCGATGTCTTCTGTTTCATACAGAAAAAAATGGGTCTACCAGCAGCTGAGTCAACAATTTGAATAGTTTTATTTAATTCAGTTTGGCAAAACAAGAATCGAAAGTTCTCTTAACCCAGCTTTTAGGCACTTCTAGATAAAGCATGTTTTTACGGCAAAACAGGAATTACCGTTCATTTTGAAGGGGATGACTCTGACAATACAGGAAATTACAGTTGATTGTTAACATTCATTGCCAAAAAAGATCAATAATTTTCCGAACATCTAGAACCGTCGACTGTTTTTTCGGACGGCATGGATTAGTCATAGCATAAGACGATGAGGTACGCGATTGAATTCTGTGTGAAACTCGGTAAATCTGTGACAGAGACGTTTGATATGATCAAGCAGGCTTACCCAGGTGTTGCTTTAGCAAGAAGTGGTGTGTTTCGGTGGCACCAGGCCTTTTTGGAGGGCCGGGAAGAGGTCGCTGATGAAGACCGTGTTGGAAGACCTTCGACTTCGCCAAACAGCGATAATGTGAGTCGTGTGCACAAAGTTTTGAACTCAGACCGTCGACTAAGTATTCGTTTAATTGTCCAAATGTTAAATTTACCAAAATCTGTGATTCATGACATTGTGACACAGGATTTGAACATGCGCAAGTTGTGCGCGAAGATGGTCCCAAAAGTGCTCAATGACGACCAGAAATTGCGGCGAGTGGAAGTGTGCCAAGAAAATTTGAACATGTGTGAAAGTGACCCCAAATTTTTGAATAACGTAATCACAGGTGATGAGTCATGGATCTTTGAATATGATCCCGAGAAAAAGAGGCAATCTTCCGAGTGGCACACGACGGCGTCTCCTCGCCCAAAAAAGTGAAGAATGAGCAAATCCAAAGTGAAAACGATGGTCATTGTCTTTTTTGACATCAAAGGCATCGTCCACCATGAATTTGTTTCTCCTGGCTCACACCGCCTTTCTTGTGAACAGCTACCTGACCAAGGCCGGCATCCCAACGCTTCCGCAGCCGCCCTACAGCCCAGATGTGCCCCCCCCCCCCCCCGGACTTTTTTTTTGTTTCCTCGCCTGAAAAGGCCGATGAAAGGCAAGCATTTTGAGACGACAGAGGGGATCCAAGCAGCATGCACCGCGGCTTTCAAGGCTATTCCGGAGAATGCCTTCCGTGACCCCTTCAATGCTTGGAAATCGCGCTGGCAGCTCTGCATCGACGCAGAAGGAACCTATTTTGACATTTTTTAAAGAATTGTAACGATTGGCTCAATACATTTTTTAAATCGACTCAGTCCTTTTACTTTCCGGACAAACCCTGTATCTCCAGCACTGTGTGACTTCAAAAGGAAGCTATTTTGAGGGCGAGAATATAAAATTGTAATTATATTTGATTAATTTTTTTTTTAATCAGTTCCATCACTTCATTTACAGACCTCGTACGTTATGCGGTTGGCCTCTAAGCGCGGTCGTTTGGACTTCCAGTATGACAATTTGCTTATTTTGCGATTTGAGTTTACCTTTTGTTGATACTTGATACCTTTGTTGAATGTCTAAAAAACAACTACAATAGTGACAATAGCGTAGTATTTTCAGTAGGTGAGAGGAGACTCTATCAACAAATATGTGTGTGTGCAAGAGCGAGAAACAGCTGCTTTGAGGATCGGCTTACACAGAGTGTAATTTCCCTTAAGAGAGTTAAGCTTTGTAACGTATGTCCTGAAAATATTAATATATTGTATTGAGACGTAACCGAAAAAACCGTGAACAGATATATACATGATAGTCTGTTTTAGAGTGGTGCAATTTATTTATTTTATCTTTCGTTATAACAACCCAATCAGCTCAAGCAACTATGCCTTTAAAATCAATAGTCTAGGAGCTAGATTTCGTCGAATTTTCGTAATACCTGTCACAAGAATTTGACTATACCTCCGATTCGAATGGAATTTGGCAAGGTTATCAAATAGTCATGTAGCAACCAAGCAATATACGGTAACTGTGTTTTGTGTTTATCTTTTGCTAATATTTTGGATTTTATTGTGGTTTATTTATTTTTCCATGAAATATGACTCGCTTTTTAAAAATAGCTGCTGTGAAAACTATAGTTTAACTTATTACGTTAAAAACTACGTCAGAGTCTTTTTTATGGTTGATCCACTATGCAGGACTACAGCTGCTGTACTGTTTTTGATTTTGGGAAAATGCTAAGTATTTATTCGATAACTATTGGAAAGATTACATTTATGTGTAAGTACCAGAAATAGGGCGGAAAATAAACTTTTGTTGCTTATGGACAAGCCGTTACATTTGTTCAAGATATGCGCCAGAAAATCAGGGCAGGAGCAACAACAATAAGGCAGAATCCACACCCTTTTCGGGAACTGAAAGGAGTGCTTTACGTCGGTGTCGTTTATGTGTTTTGAACCGTGGCAGATATTTTGATATAATACACTGTCTTTATCAGTCTAATAAATACAATAGAGATAGCTGTTTGAATTTCTAATAAGCCTTCACTATAGCTAATTCATATTCAAGTGTACGTTTACAAATCAAAAATGTTATGTTAAATTCTCGAAAACAATCTGAACTCCTTTTTCAAAAAGAGGAGCTATTTATGTTAAATTACTGTTGCTACCGAAATTCCTGTTCGTTGCTTTATCTATAGTTATATCATTTCTTGAGGTTGTCAATTTAGTTCAATCCTAATGGTTCTTTGCGCGGTCTATCCCTAGATACTGAAAGTAGTTTTCAACGTAATAGGGCCAACTCTAGTCCATACATTTTGCAAAATCTATTCCTACAGAGCAAGTAACCTTTTAGGAAAAGATAAATATACCACAATAAAATCTGAAATAATGAGAAGATAAACACAAAATACAAATACTGCATACTGCATTCGGTGAGAGATCTTTCAAACAAATCGAATTCTTGTGACCGAAATTCAAAAAAAAATCTAGATCCTAGACTAATAATTTAATAGCCATGGTTGGAATGAATTTTCATGACCTCTTTTATCAAAAAAGAACCACCAGAAACGGGTCATCCTATATATTAGCATATTTGTCATTGTATGCCTCACATTTACTCTACGTGCATCCTCTTAAAGATGAACGGGAAGAAATGATGAAAAACAAGCATCTTCATCATCACTACAATAAAATTACTCTTCGTTGATGGATGGTAGAATGTGGGACTAATCTACGTTTAAAAGCAAGAGAACGAACTATTAAGACAATACAATTGAGAAATTACATTTTTAATACTTTCTTATTGTAGGGTGATGATATGTTATCGTACTTATGCAAGTTTCCAGTGAGCAGATTGACTGACATTGAAGCAGATCAGGTACTGAAATGTTTTATGGTGTCTAAGCGAGTAACTATTTTTGCACTGTCTAGCTGCAATAGAGTAGCCAGTACATACGGCCAATATGTTTAGTATTTTTAGGTAGACATGGGCGTCCGATCAAGATGACTAGGATATAGTTGCCATAGTTATAGACAAATATTGCATAAATACTACTCATAAGGCTTCTCTCACACTGGAAGAGTGAACGCGCGAATGTTTGTTCGGGCCAACACGTACATACACGCACGTCTGATCCGACGACGTTGTTTACAATACAAGCTCGCACAGTACTTGCGTTTTGATTCGCGCATACCCGACGTGCGAACAGATCCCGTCCTATTGGGATTTTTGCGACTTTCCGCAGTTATTTATTGCTGGAAAAGTGGACATTGAAGGGTTGATTGATCTGGTGAGAGACCGAAAATGTTTATGGGACTATCTTGGAACTGCAAAAAAAAACAAAATATAAAAAGGCGCAAATTTCAAACATGGAGGAAAAATTTTTGGAAATAGAAGAAAAACTAAAAATTTTTGTAAGAAATTCGGTTAACGATGACTATCAGTTTTTAATGAGCCTTCTGCCGTATTTAAAACGCGTAACTCCATCAAGAAACTTAGTGTGAGATCTCAATTACAACAGGTTTTAATTGATGATGAAATGAACGCATCAGCACGTCCACAGCGCCAGCGTACAGTTATATGACGTACGACTACGATGTAAATACGGATTTTACGACAGAGCCGTACTTGAAATATCAACTCAATTGAACAGTGAGTTTTTTTTCATTTATTAATTTTTTCGCTTGTTCGATCACGTTTCATCACACATTAGCTTTGTTATATGCATCGTTGTGTCTATAAAAGAAAACCCCAACTTTATAGTTAAATGTATCTTTCCTCGTTCGGAAATTGGTCTTCATTTTCACTTAGATCGTTGCAAGCATGCTGAAATTCACCAAACTGGTACCTTTTTCTCAGCAGTTCATTCACTCATGTTTTTCTCTTTTTTTTTCGTAGTCTGCGCATTTTCTGATAAATAAAGATCACCAGCCGACATTTTTTTCTCTCAGATCGTTCTGTTTGCAATTCGCTCATTTCTAATGCAGCCAGTGTGCGAAGAATTGACACACGTCAGATTGAATCTCGGAAGTATTTGCGTGTTTTTGTTAGAGATTCACGACTTGACTTGATTTTCAAGCTACTTGACTTGAGTTGACTTGATATCAAGTCAAGATCAAGTCAAGTATTTGTTTTTGAAATTCAAGTCAAGTCAAGTAGTTACACATCAAGTAACTTGAAAATCAAGTTTTCAAGCTAACTACTTGATTTTTCTTGAAAAAATGTACTTTTTTGATATTAATCTGTTCAACTGCCAAAACGGAATAACAATAAAAATCTATGTATATATCGATTTAATCTTTTATTTAAAAAACACCTAAAAACGAAAACTCTAACAAACTCAGTTTAATAATACATAAATAATATGAAATAAAAATGCGAAATATTCTGAACTCTGACAATAAAACAATAGAAAATCAACAAACATGAAAATGAATATCTAAAATAAATCTTTAATATCCTCATTTGCCATCCATGATTTGAGACACACGGAGTTATCGCCTAATCGATTTCTTGTTTTGGTAAGAGTTAAGGCAGCTCTAGAAAACTGCCTTTCAACTGGAGCTGAAGAAGCTGGCGTTGCCAAAAAGTCTTCGGCCATTGCGGCAAGGTTTGGAAAAATGCATTCGTGTCTCTTCCACCATTCTAAAATATCTTCAGTACTGTCAGCTCTTGGGTCAGAAATATACTTGTCGATTTCGTAACGCCAGGCCATATCGTCGTCTGCATTATGGGCAGGTTTTATATTAAACAAACTTAGTAGATCTATTTCAAACTTTTCGACACTACTATCTTTACTAGGGTTTGAAGATGCTGCTACTTGAAGTGATGGTTCAGAAATTTGCAGAGAGTCAGCCCTAAAATATTGTGCTTTAAAAATATCTTCAAAATGTTTAATTGCTTCTATCTGCAACTCTTTTCCCCAACTTGTATTGGAGAATGTATCCACTTTATGTCGGGGGTCTAAAATCAGGACAACACAGTACATCCAGTTAGTCCGTTCGTAATGTCTAATGATTTTGTCCCTTGCCCCTTGAATACTATTTATAATCTTTTCATCGATTTCATCTCGATCAGGTTTATTGTCATGTACCATAGCCCACGATTCTAGTCTATCCAGCAACATATTAATGTCGATTATTACCATGGGTAAAGTAGCATATGATTCACCTTCTAAAATTATGTAAATACTCTTAAAAACATTAAGGTACTGGCAAATTCGTTCAATTAACGACCATTCTGTGTCGGTTGGCTTTAAAGTTTTTAATTTTTTTACATTATCACAAAGGATGTTAAGTGCGTTTCTCATATTTAGACTCCATCTCAACATGTCTAACGTGGAGTTCCACCTTGTTATGACATCAAGTTTTGGCATAGTAAATTTCAGGTTTAAAGTGGTGCAAAATTTTTCAAAATCTTCACGTAAATGTTCAGAGTTTTTTAATTTTTTAGCAAGGGAATGGATTTTTCTTACAGAAGAGGGCGGAACTTGACAGTCATCATCATCATCATCTGATATATCTGTCAAAATGTTGGCGGTTTCTTCAACCTCAGAATCAAGGATTTTCATAAAATCTCTAGCTGCCAAGTTTAAGATGTGTGCAAAACATACAAAGCGGATATTTTTTGTATCGATTTCAGAAATATGCGTTTGAAGTTCTCTGATGAACGTAAAATTACTATTTGTATTGTCGGTAGTAATACCTTGTATGCATTTTGTAACATCGTAGAATTGTAATATTTCGAAAAATAGCTTTGCAATTGCATTACCAGTATGTTGTTCATGTGCTGGCACAAAATCTAGAAGGATACAATGAAGTTTCCAATTTTTATCGATAAAATGGGCGGTAATACCATAGTACCTCTTCATATTAAAAGAAGACCATCCATCGATTGTGAACGAGATTTTTGAATTACATGTTTTCAAAAATGACTTAATTGTTTGCTGCGCTGCTGCAAATGTTTTTAATGTCAAAGATTTCATTTGATTCCGACCAGGTAGAGTTGCCTTTGGATTTAGGAATTTGTACATTTTTCCACTTATAGCATCTTCAAAAAAGTTGAAAGGGAGATACTTCTGTGCTATATATTCCACAAGTAGTTTTTGAAATTTGTCTTGTTGAAACTTTTCTGAACAACTAGTGGTCTGCAAAATAAACAAAACTGGAGTTAGTAAAATGCAGAGCAAGGTGCATGAATGTTTACGTCATAATATCCCACTTTTAAATGAAAAAGTAAGTAATTTTTTTGAAATGCCCTGTATAAAAATTTATAGCATGTCCCACAATTTTGAATAGAATGTCTTAAAGTCAATATAGATTTTTGTAAATATGCTCTGATGAGTTTTATTGATGCAGGGTGCCCAAAAGCAGCTGCACCGACTTCAAAATCAGAATTTTAAATGAGACATCATTACACAATTATAACAACAAACAAAAATTATGTTATATAATAAAAAAGCGGTTCTAAATTAGAAGTCGACAGTACTTCTTATATTTAAAAAACTTTTAGAATTGTTATCCGAAAGTTGTAATTTTTTCCGTTCAAGAGCCGCTTTTTATTTAATATTTTGATATTTCGCCTATCTCGATATTTATTAATAATTTATTAAACCTTTTTAATATAGAATGACTTTTAAAATCAAGGAACCTATAATGACTATAATAAACATTATAAAACTATAAGTGTGGCTTAAAATGAGCTGATCCGGATTTTGGAAAAAATAACTTTTTAAGGGGTTTTCGTGATCAAGCAATCCAAATTAGGCATTTGTTTTTTTCTAGCATGATTCCTTTATGTGTTTTTTTAAAGATTTTTCAAAAATGGATGAAGTTGGAAAAAACAAATGAAGGATTCTGGTGCAGCACTTTTCGGACACCCTGTATAAATAAAGGTAATTTAATTTTTTTGATTGCCAAGAATCTTTTATATAATTATTTTTTTCTACACCCTGTAGTTTCTGAGGAAGAGGTATGCTTAGGCCCCTAATAAAATGCCCACCCTGTACAATTATTTACTATTTAGTTTCAGCTCAAATCTAATTATTATTAATTTTTTACCTTCTCAAGCCAATTTGTAATTGTGCTACGTCTATTCGAACTGGCAGAGGCTTCTGCTTCGGATTTAGGTGGGCTGGATCTACCAAAAATGTTTTCGTAGACTCTAGTGTGTTTAGCTTACAAATGCCTCCTTAGTGAAGATGTTCCACAGTTTTTCATTTTTAAAACTGTATTTTTTACGACACATAGGGTACATTTGCCTTGTTTGTCAATAGTTTTCTTACTCTTAGGATCCTGCTCGATTATGAAATAATCCTTAATTTTATTCGTTTTATTAGCTTTAACTCGTTTTCCCTTTGGTGGCACCGACCATGCACTTTCTTCTTCTGGTTCGGTGTCATCAGATACTGACAGTTTTTCATTTACGATATATTCTGAGCCGCTGCTTTGAAAAGGTTCCGACTCCATTTCTGACAAATCACTTCTTAAATCAGACATAATAATTCTTTTGCGGTCGCCCTTTATCCTTGAACAACGCTGCTCTACTAATCGCACGAGCACGTCCGTCGTCATCGAGTGCCCGCTTGCTGTGTGAATCCCCTATTTAACCTCGGTGAATCCCCTATTTTAACGCTTCGATGCGCATTTCACAGATCTACTATCAAGTAATATCAAGTAGTTTGATTTTACTTGATATCAAGTCAAGTAGTTCAGTCCGAAAATCAAGTCAAGTCAAATATCAAATTTTTAAAAGCTTGAGTTTTCAAGTCAAGTCTTTAAGAAAAAATTCAAGCTACTTGTCTTGATGAATCTCTAATTCGCGCCTTCACGCTTACACTGTGCGAGAAACTTTAGCTGAATTTAACAATACAGTTTAATACGTGCTGACGTTTCACGCGTGTTGGTGTTGATTTTGTGATAATACTGCGTGGTTTGTCGTCATGTCAATCAGTAAGATCACCGATTGTCAAGTGCTCTCAGGCAGTTGGTTTTTAAACGCAAAAAAGTTCTTCCTGCTGATATCCATCAGCGGTTTATTGAATTAGGTGCGCTATTCAAAACCGCTTGCGGGGTCTGCTCTCTATCGGCATCGTTCTGCTTCACGGCAACGCTCGGCCTTACGTTGTCGCACGAACACAGACGCAACTGCATAAGTTTTGTCGAGAATTTCTGGATTATTCAACATTATCTCCTAAATTTAATATTCTTGGAAGAGAACGGTTGGAAAATGATGACATGTTGAAAGAAACAGTTACTAACTGGTGTAAAGGCCAGGCGGCAGCCTTTTTTTTGGCTAGGCATTCCAAAAGATGACAGCACGACTTGACTATGTTGAAAAATGAAAAAAAAAGTTCATCTTTCAGTTTGTGGTACAATTTACATTCATAAATACAGGGTGTTTGGTGCATCGTTTGCCAAATTGAAATGGCCGACAGGGGAGGTCTTTTTCTACCAGCCCAGGTCCCTCAAACAGTTTTTAGTCCAAAGGCATTAATTATGTAGATTTTTTAATTTTTTTTAGCAAAAACTCCAAAATATAATACATAAAGTGAAATAAAAAGAATAAAGAGTATGACCACCTAATGATTAATTTATTTTAATGGGTGATGTTGTACCAAGCTTACAAAATCAACATTACTTGCCAGCAGCATGTAGTTTTTTATTTATAAACTCACAAAGAAGAACAAAAAAATGTAAGTCTCAATTTAGAATTTCTGTAAAAAAAAACTAAAAGCGTTCACGTTCTTAGAATTCTTTTAAAAACTACTCTAGTTTATCCCGGTTCTAACACAAGTCACAAAAGAGTTGAAATAATTTCTTGAATTTGCGAATTTTGTGTACAGGGTAAAATTTTTTCGGTCGGATAATAACAATGAATTTTTGTTTCTGTTGTATAATTTACACGTGCAGCGTAACTCAGGTTAAAACTTTTGTCTCCCTCGTATACAGTGGAGCAGCGGCTAACCGGCAGGGACGACATGGGTCAATTTTTCCATCGAGGTTCGACCCTGCTAGCTGCCTAACGTTTTTGTTACTTCTACGTAGTGCCGCGACCTGTGACTGTTGTTTTTTTGTCAGTTTTCGTTGAGTTCTGTTTTGATGATTGCTGCATTTACAAATGAAGAGTATGTGGACATGTTGTTGGTGTACGTACAAGCCAACTGTGTTGCACGAGCAGCGTAAAGAATCTACGAAGAGCGCTATCCTAACAGGAGTGTTCCTACTCGCCATCACTAGGAATTTCAATTTGGAAATTGTGGAAAGTACTTCGCCAGAATAATAAACATGCCTTACACTACACTCCTGTACAAGGTACGTATTTTTTTTATCACACTTACAACTGTCTGCAATGGAAACTTATTGTCGCTTGTATTTATTTAGCATGTAGCGGCGGCAAACTAATGTTACCCGTATTTTTTTTATTGTTTTAAAAACAATGGCTTCGACAACAGAGTCCGGTTTTGTCGTTTCTTGTTGCACACAGACGTGGACGATCCGGACTTTTTGACAAGTATTCTGTGGACGGATGAATCCGAATTCACCAAGCAAGGGATACTAAATTTGCACAATCTGCACCATTGGGCCCCAAAAGATCAGAACCCAAGAGTGAAGAGGCCAAGCTCTTTTCAGAGAAGATTCAGTGTGAAGGTTTGGACAGGAGTAATTGGCAATCATGTAATTGGGCCACATTATTTGCCAGATCGTCTTAACGGAGATAATTATCTACATTTTCTGCAAAATAAGTTGCCCGAATTGGTGAATGATGTGCCAATTTTCAATGGCGACAGACGAATTGTGTTCCAACATGATGACTGTCCTGCACACTGGAGGCTAATTGTGCGGGAAGACCTAAATGATGTTCTCCCGATTACTTGTCTTGGACGAGATGGTCCTATTCTATGGTTAAACTTTTTTGTGACTTGTGGCATACCGTTAGAATCGGGATAAGCTAGAGTGGTTTTTAAAAGAATTCTAAGAAGGTTTTTTAGTTTTTTTTACACCGATTCAAATTTGAGACTTACATTTTTTTGTTCTTCTTTGTAACCCTTTGTGGGCTTATAAATAAAAAAACTACATGCTGCTGGCAAGTAATGTTGATTTTGTAAGATTGGTACAACATCACCCATTAAGATAAATTAATCATTAGGTGGACATACTTTTTTTTTATTTCACTTTGTGTATCACATTTTTGAGTTTTTACTAATAAAAATTAAAAAATCTACATAAATAATTCTGTTGGACTAAAAACTGTTTGACGGACCTAGGGTGATAAAAAAGACCTCCTCTGTCCGCCATTTCAATTTGGCAAACGATGCATCAAACACCCTGTATGTTTTCCCCATCTCCATTACAAAACCCCATCTTCCCCATCTCATACAAAAGAGATAATAGGAAAAATAGTTCTTGATATGCCCTCCAGCTAAAAACGTGTTGTCGGTACGCCACTGATTGGAGACATGTAACTTTTCAAATGTCGTTGTAGGAATAAGGCACTTCAAGCCCTAGTCTTCCATCATAGTTTTTACAGATTTTATTGCCTGATTTTGGAAGTAAGAACATGTCTTTGAAAAATTCGGTGCTCGAGTCACTGAAGTGGTTTGAGTTGATCATGTTCGAGTCCAAGATCTTTGTTTTCTCATAAATACACACTGTAACTCTCCAAAGTGACATTTTAGGCCCGTATCGTCAGTCGTCCCTACAATTGTAGGGCGCGTTTATGGCCTCCTTGATTGTCATAGTTTACTAATTTTCCGTGTCAGCGCTCTGTTTTGAGGTTATGTCACAAATATCTATTTGCATCAAACTGTGCATGCTTTTGATTTATATCATGTTTTATCAGCCCGAAATTTCCTACAATTTAAAAAGAAAAAATATCTTCACAATAGGAGAGCGCTGACGCTGACACAGAATAGGTGCAATCTAGAAATTTTTTAAGGAGAGAAAAGAGTATGACAATCAAGGAGGCCATAAACGCGCCCTACAATTGTAGGGACGACTGATGATACGGGCCTTAGGATATGCGTTGTTACAGGGTGACGCAAAATGAACGTTATGGTTCAAACTCCTTGTAACCTTTTTATTTAAGCGACAATTAAATTAGATGCGTTCTAAAAATATCTGTACTCAGGGAAAATTAGGTATGAATGATAACATCTCTGTCGTACTCGAGTTCTTCCGTAGAGTGATTTCGGATATTGTGATTGCTATTTCGGTACGAATCTAGTCTTTCATGTAGGCAATTTTTCTTGACTAGTTCAAAAACATATACGAGGTCTGTAAATTAAGTCATGCGACTGGCAACGTAGCTTTCGATCTGGCAACACTGGAGGTACCGAACTTGGAGGGGAGACCGAGGAGCATGTGATTCGCTTTCAGTACAAGTTTGGACTCGGAGTCATTTGGTTATCCGTAGCAATTTATTTTGTGAAACGGTTTTTTCTAATGTATTTTGAAAATGAGTGACATGAATTTCGAGTAAAGGTGTGCTATCGGAGTTCCAGCACTGCTTTGAGGAATGGAAGAACCGTCTCCAGCATTTGAAAAAAAAAATTCAAAAAATTAGTCTCATCACTTAATTTACATACCTTATATTCATTCAAATATATCCAAATGAAAAACCCAGGAGCGGTCAAGTCCGGTGAATGTGGTAGTCGAATTTCAATCGGCCCTCCGCAAAAAAATATGGTCCTCAAAAATCCCCTCAACAGTCAATTTTATTGAAAAATGTTAGTACTGAACACCGTCTCCCATCACTGCAATTCAATAATGTCATTTGTTAACACATCCCGGACTTTAAAATACGACTATAAATATTGACCCATTGTTCGGTGGTGTATTGCTTTATAACATAATAAATTTCCTCAGCCTTCTCTACCGAATCCTACCGAATAAAAATCCAACGTGTTATAAATGATTCAAACCATAATGTTCATTTTGTGCCATCCTGTAGCAACTCTTCAAATTACTTTTTTACTCATGCGCTAAGAATATTGACATATCTTCATATAATCATAATAATATTATCATCTACAAGTTTCGCTACTTTATCTGTACATTGAAAATCTATTTGTTAGGTTCAAATGCTGGTATCATGCTTGACTTTGGAAAAACCAATAATGCGGGCTTCTGATATGTTCACCGTAGGAGTACCGTTAATACCTACTGTAAGTAACTTTTATTGTTGAATAAAGATCGATTATTTCAGTTAATCATTTGTTACTCTACTAATCACATCCTGAAAATCAGAAAAATGCAAAATATTGGTTTGTAATGAAAGCAAGAAAAATACTGCTTCACCTCACTTGAAGATTTCTATAAACAATCAAGTTATAGAGTTTGCTGAGGCTGCAAAAATACTTGGAGTAGTTTTTGACACTAAAATGAGGTTTGTTGAACATGTAAAGAGTCTGTCCCTTAAAACTCATATCAGATTAGGTACACGTCTATCAAATCGATATTTACTGAATTTTAAGCTTCGTAAAAAACTATGCAAAGTACTTGCAACAGTTCTACATTACTGTGATGCCGTCCATTTTCCGTCTTTAGATTGCTCTACCAAAAGCATTGCCCAATTCATTCGAAATAGTTGTACACGGTTCATTTATGGATTACGTCAAAGCTTATACACCTCAGAGAAAAAATTGTTTTTCGTAAAGATGTGCACACTAGGCCTCAAGAAACAAGATGATAACAGTACTACAGCACAACACAACAGTATAACTCAGCTACCAAGTATAATTCAATACTTGAAGTGTGTAAGAGATATTCTTTATCAACATTCCGCAAAAAAATTAAACTGTTTATTTATATATTCACTATCCCACCTAATTTAACCATTTCTATATATGTATATGTTGTGATACAATTTTTTATTTACTCATTTTCTGATCTTGTTTCCTGTCTGTTTTTATTTTTGATTTTGTTTTACCAATCGCTTGATTAAGTGCAAGATTAGCGAATGGTAAGCTTCGCCAATCAGTTAGTTTGTTTCTAAATAAACACGATATTATTGTAATTATTATTATTATTATTTCAGTTGGTTTCAAACATCGTGACGTATGTGTTGGTTGCACTGCAAATGGATCAGAATCGTAGGCATAAAACACATCTTTGAAGATTCACTTAAACGAACTTCTTTTAAGTGTAAGCAGCTGTTCTAAAAATAAAGTAAAGCAAGTGTATTGAATTTTAAGTAGTTTTATTTGAAACCTACGTACATAAAAGTTGCGTATCTGATGAAGAATATTTGAGTGAAGGCCGGATTATACAGTGCGAGTTAGCTTTCGAGCTTACAGCCAGTCGCAAGATCAAGATCAAGACTGACTGCATTTTCTTGCAAGACCGAGACCAAGCAAAAGCTACTTGCTTAAAATATCGACATCTGACAATTTCTAATCTGAATTTGTTGAATGCTTCTAAAAGCTAAGATTTACAAGGTCAAGCAAATGTTATGGCCTTTTCTTGGAGGTATTAACAGAGTAGTTGAAAAATTATACGAGGGATGTCTTTTAAGTTTTGCATACGGTAATAAAACAACCCGGTAGGTGGTTTTAAATGACTTTATTGTTTTTCGACGTATTCTCCACGAAGATTAATACACATCTGCATGCGCTCGAACCAATTTTCGAAGCACTTATTCCACTCGTTTGCTGGCAGATCCAAAACGGCATTTTTTAATGCATCAACTGCTTCTTCTGGAGACTGGAACCTTTGACCACGCAGTCTGTTTTTAATTTTTCTGGAAAGTAAAGAAATCGTTATGACTTAGATCAGGACTATATGGAGGATGGTCCAATAATTCCACGTTTTCTTCCGTTAAATACTGCCTTGTTTTTTGGGCTGTGTGCGAGCTTGCATTGTCTTGGTGGAGGAGTTGATTTTTCGAAGCTCGGTGATGACTTTTGGCAAACAAAAGGTGGTATACCAATCCGCAGTAACAGTTCTTTGTTCATTAAGAGAAATTGTTGCAATATGACCCGCTTTTGACACAAATGTCGCGGCCATCTTTTTCGAAACACTTCGAGAACGGATGACTTTTGTAGGCTTTTCTTCACCTTGGAACACCCAAACAGCCGACTGTCGTTTATTTTCTGGTTCATAACAGTAAATCCACGATTCATCACCACTAACAATGCTGTATACATTTTTTGAGTTTCCGGAATTGAAACGGTCAAGCGTTTTTTGACACCAATTAACCCTGGCTGCTTTCTGCTCTTCAGTCAACAGGTGGGGTATCCAACGAGAAACTAATTTTCTTACTCCTAATTCTTCATGAAAAATTTTTTGAATTGAGGTCTCGCGATATGTCACATGTTTATCTTCAATGATGAGTTTGCGCACAGCATCGACGTTTTTATGGGTGACTGCCGTTTTTGGTGCACCCACCCTTTGATCGTCACTAAGACTCACCCGTCCACATTTGAATTCTCCATACCAACGGGAAATTGTCGCTTCATTTCCGAAAACAGACAGTAATTCAGCAAGGCATTCTTGTTGCGATAATTGTCTCTGAAAGTTGTAATAAATTATAGCGCGAAATTGTTTTCGGTTGAGTTCTATTTTTCTAATGACTTGATGACACTTAAAAATTCACTGTAGTGAGAACACTGCACGTATAGTTGTGAAACTTTGAATTTAAGTTTACTAAAGAGTAAGATTCAGTACTGACGTTCGATCCGCGCGGCCTACTATGTTTCTATATGCAAAACTTAAAGGACATCCCTCGTAGGTTATAAAAATATATGTTTCGCTCGCACTAAATTTTCTGCAATTTTTGCTAATTGGAACATGTTTCTACAAGTATTACGTAATTTTTGTAATATTCTGCACCCTCATCGATAGAAAACAAGTATTATCCAATGCACTTATCAGAATCTTTGTTTCTTGAATCATATACTAAGTGACATATAAATCCGAACACCCAGTTTAAATGGTTTTATTTTAATAAAAGTTGGTGAATGTATTTATCTTACTGTAAATAACAAGTGAACAAATTTTCGGCCTTATCAGTTGGACATTCCGGTTTTTATACTCCTTTTTTTTTAATTCACTAACCCTCTAAAAATAAATATTTCAGCAGCAGTAAAGAATCAACGTTGGCGGATTTTGGTTCTTGACATCCTTTACGATCGGTTACGATGCCTATAGTACGGAGACCTGTACGATTTCGTCAACTTAGTGAGTTTGATAGGGGCCGTATTGTGAGACTTCGGGAAGCTGGACTTTTTTTTGGGGCAATTGCAGTTAGAGTGCAAAGAAGTGTAGACACTGTGGTTAGGTGTTGTCAGGCATGGCTTCGAGAAGGCCGTACGCAAAGAGCAAGCGGCACTGGATGCCGCCGTAGAACAACAGACCGTGAAGATCGCCGCCTAAGATTATTGGCCTTAAGGGACCGTTTCTCCACTACCAGGTCCATTGCAAATGAATGGTTTGCAGAACATGGAAGACCTATTGGCATGCGAAGTGTTTACCGACGAATGAGAAGTTTTGGCTTGTTTTCATACCGGCCACACTGGGTCCTCCCTTTAACTCGAGACTACCGACGTAATCGCCTTGAGTGGTGCAGACAACGGTCACTCTGGGATCTGGAATGGACCTTTAATAACGTGTGGATGCACCCTGATGTGCTACGCATTCTCCAACGCGCCTAGGCATGCTTCTGATCAGGTGGTCAATGTCCTCCTGTGGTATCTCATTCCAGGAAACCACCAACTCCTCTCGTAGTGCTTCTAGAGTTTGAGGAGGACGTTGCAAATTGAGCAATCTCCTACCCATCATATCCCACACGTGCTCAATTGGGGATAAGTCGGGAGATCTTGGTGGCCATGGTAACAATGTGACATCATTATGTTGAAAGAAGTCTATTGTGACTCTTGCAACACGTGGTCGGGCATTATCTTGTTGAAAAGTTGGATCTGCCAGGGTGTCAAGATAGGGTAAAAGATGGGGTTCTAGAACTTCTAACCCTGGCACGACCATCGTGCATGCCTAAACAAAATCGAGACTCGTCACTAAAGACAATACTGTTCCATTCCTGATCCCAGAGTGACCGTTGTCTGCACCACTCAAGGCGATTACGTCGGTGTTCTCGAGTTAAAGGGAGGACCCAGTGTGGCCGGTATGAAAACAAGCCAAAACTTCTCATTCGTCGGTAAACACTTCGCATGCCAATAGGTCTTCCGTGTTCTGCAAACCATTCATTTGCAATGGACCTGGTAGTGGAGAAACGGTCCCTTAAGGCGAATAATCTTAGGCGGCGATCTTCACGGTCTGTTGTTCTACGGCGGCGTCCAGTGCCCCTTGCTCTTTGCGTGCGGCCTTCTCGAAGCCATGCCTGACAACACCAAACCACAGTGTCTACACTTCTTTGCACTCTAACTGCAATTGCCCGAAAAGAAAGTCCAGCTTCCCGAAGTCCCACTATACGCCCCCTATCAAACTCACTAAGTTGACGAAATCGTACAGGTCTCCGTACTCTAGGCATCGTAACCGATCGTAAAGGATGTCAAGAACCAAAATCCGCCAACGTTGATTCTTTACTGCGGCTGAAATATTCATTTTTAGAGCGTTAGTGAATTAAAAAAAAGCAGTATAAAAACCGGAATGTCCAACTGATAAGGCTGAAAATTTGTTCACTTGTTATTTACAGTAAGATAAATACATTCACCAACTTTTATTAAAATAAAACCATTTAAACTGGGTGTTCGGATTTATATGTCACTTAGTATATATCACCATTCACCAGAAGCAATCCTTTGTTTTAAATTCAAACAGAAGGGGGAGGGATATCTGAAACTAAATAAGGCCACTTGATCATGTGTACAAAAACTATAGGTACTTTTATTTCTAACAATAAAACAATATTGCAATATTGCAAGAAACTAGGATATTTTCAAATATTTCAAAGACATACGATATAAAGGAAAAGCAAATGAAGACTATGTTAAGCGCATCTTTGATAAAAATGCATTTCGTTGACTTATATACGGCCTCAAAATAAAATTTCGAAGTTCTTCCCAATCTGTTTAATTATTTTAAATTTACCATTTCTACATAAACTAAATTATCTAAGCTAATTAAACAGTTTAATCAAACAGTCCGCCGTTTCGAATAATTAAGTTACTTAGAACAATTGAAAAATCAATATCTGTTATTAAAAAAAGATCCAGAAGAACCGTCAAATTGGCCACGTTTTCTCACTGTACGTACCCAAAATCCATGTCATTCATTTCAGTCTGCCTATCTCTCCGGCCTTCTGCTTGGCATATTTGTTACTGCGTAATGTCAGCTACCGAGGCACGGATTTTCATGAAACCCAGAGGGTATACCTGGATATTGGCGTATTTTCGAGTACGAAACTGAACAATTGAAACAAACATCATAGGAAGTCCAAATCGTATTAGTTGGTATATAAATAAATGAATTTTTACTTGGTTTTCATGCTATATTGCTTACTTATCCGCCTTCATCTGTATTGAAAATTAAGCGACATAAAATAATGTACTTAATAAATGTGATGATCTACATCCAAACCGTAAATTATCAAAAAATAAAATAAACCATGGATTACAAACTGCAGCTAATTTTACGTCAAACAATAGCGTGTTTAATATCCCATTATTTCTCATCATGTCATCATCATCGCTAGACAAAGTGTCTGTCAGAAATATGGTTAATTTGAATATAATGCAGGCAGTATGACACATTTTTCTACTATAATTTTATAGTTGTAATGTAATTTCAAATCCATCCACAACTAGCCTGGCTTCCTGTATTTTGCTCGAACGCATTATTAGATGATAACCACTTTATTCCGCGTCAAGTTGCTTGTTTGTGAACTGTTAGTATATAGTTTTGCATTTTGGTATTAGATTTGCTAGTATTATTTGAACATTACTACCACAAACATTCATCGTTTCAATATAAAAGAAGATCTAGCAACGAAGGATTATTTACCAACATGCTACGAAAGCTATATCGTAACAAAATTCACGATTGCTTGATATGTACTCAAAGAGAATTGTTGATTTTCGGTTTTGGAGTGGCATTCATAAGCATCCCGAGGTGTCCTCATAACGACAACGTCAGCAAGCAATTTTTAGAAACCAGGAAAGCTCTTATACTGTTAAGTGTTGTTTTCGTAATAATACTCATCGCAGCTATGGTGATTTTAACACAGGATATGGAAGATCTTCTCAAAAACATAGAATACGACGCAGAAGCACTTAAATTTCTTCTAGAAAAGTTTGCATTGTGGTGTAAGCTTTTCAACGTAGTAATTTTCATAATTTCTGTAGTAGCCTACAACAGAGATTACGTGGAAGCTATGAATTATCTTTTGAAATTGATAGATAGGCGTAAATACTATGGAATAGACATAATGATATCAGCTAAATATGTAACAAGAACGAGAACTCGGGCAGCTGCACAATTGATGCTTTTTCTTTTGTACACAATTTCTGCTTTGTCAGAATTTTTTTCTAGAGAACCTTCGCTCAGAAACTTTATAGTAACAGTTGCTTATGGTATCATGTATGTTGCACTTATGAGTATAACGATGTATATGAGTCTCACTACCAGAGTATACACAGAATGTTTCAATTCCTGCTTTAACGTTATAAAACGCACATTGCTACAGAGATTAAGCGAAACTTCAGATGGGAAATCGACTTTAGTGAAACTGCAACATCTCCAAAAGTTATACTTACGTCTTTCCTGGAACTACACAAGGCAGATTTCAACCACCGCAAATATGCTGTACTCTACAGCACAGTTCATAATTACTATAGAAGTTTTTGTGCATACGTATATGTACATAAGGACCATTAGAATGTACGGTTTGGAATATGATTACTTTATTGTGGTTGATAATTTAGAGATATTGACTGGTATTTCTTTCCTAATCACTTTAGTAGACGCCGTGGCCCATTCAGTAAGTAGTAGATAAAGACAGGTTTCAATGCTTTGTGCAGTAGATATTACTGTCACTCGAGGTGGTACTTGGTGAGATATGATCTCATCTCTTCAGCTGACTGACAACCTGATAAATATCTAGATCAGTGGTCGCCAACCCGTCGATCGCGAGCTACCGGTACCTCGCAAAAGCAATTCTAGTGGCTCACAACGTATTTTAGAAAGGTGTAAAATTCATAGAAGCTTCCGTAAATTTTGTAAATTCTCATAATAAACACAAGCAGCGGCAACATTGCGGTAAGCGTTCTGTTCGAGAACGATCTCGATTCCTTTGAACGGAATAAAGACGTAACGCGCGGCGACAGTTTAAAACTATACAACACAAAGTCCAGCGCTTGGGTTAAAGTTGGCATGCAATTAAAAACATTATGAGCTGTGGTAAGAAGATGAAGACATACCATTTCCATTAGGAATGGGCAGAACAACATTTCTTTACAGAAGCTAAAGGTAAAAATGTATGTTTATTATGTAATACATCTGTTTCCGTTGCTAAAAAATGGAATATCGAGATGCACTCTATAACTGTACACTCGAATTTTGAAAAATCATTCCCATTACGTTCTGCAACCAGAACGGAAGAACTGAAATAATTAGAAAAATAGTTAATTAGACAACATACAATGTTTTTAAGAACAATCGACAAAAGTAAGGCTGCAACTGAAGCATCATACCGGGTGTCCCAGATAATTATATAAAAGAAGAAACCTTATGAAGACGGGGAAAATGATAAAACAGGCGTTTTTAGAAGCTGCACATTCATTTTTTGCCAACTTTAGAAATAAAGACGAGATAGGGTCTGCAACTTTTTGCTAATACAGTGATGAGTAGAGTAGAAGTAGTGAGCAATGATATTATAGTGTTACAGTTAAGGAATGGCTTCGATAACTGTGCTTATTTTTCACTGCATCTGGATGAATACACAGATGTCGCTGACGCTTTTCAGATGGCCGTGTTCGTCAGGGTGGTTTTTAGTGATTTTACGATTAAAGAAGATCTTTTGAAGTTTATTCCACTAAAAGGACAGACTACTGGGCAGGACTTGCTTTCTTCTTTCAAAAATATTATTTCTAGTGGGAAAATTCCAATATCGAAAATGGTAGGCTTGACAACCGATGGCGCTCCAGCTATGGTGGGTCGTTATAAGGGTCTCGTGGGGTTATGTCGTAAAGATGAAAGTTTTCCGCAATTTCCCTGTTATCACTACATTATCCATCAGCAAGAATTATGTGGACATTTTCTAAAACCAAACAACATTATGAAATGCTAGTAAAAAAATGTGCACAAGAGCTCAAGCGTTACAAAGAAGCTTATTCAAAACCTTTGTCGATGAAATTGACTGTCAATACGGGGAATTACTTCTTCACTCTGAAGTAGGGGACGACTGCTGAAACGTTTTAATAATATCATATCTGCCATAGTTGAAAAACATCAAAAAAATGATTAGTGAGTCTGAGTGTCAGGCTTCTCACTGAACACGCATTTTTTATCTGGAAATGTTTTTGTTTAAAATAGTGCGTTGCTTTTTATTTTTAGTTACCTTTATTAAATCGTATCTGACATGCCATTGTAGCTGACGAAAAATTTTGTTTATTATTCAAACACCTACGATTGGTAGGAATGGATGGAGTTATGTAGTATTTGTTAGTCATTAGTTTATTTAAGTTTATTAGTATGTATTAGTATAATAAACAAACACATGTATGTCGCATACAACTGTGTATAATTTCATTTAAGCTGGCTTACATTGCTTACGACTAGGTAGCCCTCCGTTTATTCCAAAATTATCAAAGTAGCTCAACACACTGAAAAGGTTTGCGACCACTGATGTAGATGTATGCGTTTTGCTTTTAATAAAGCACATTATTTGAATATCTTTTTAAGATGCACATTGGATTGAGATCAATAAGATCTATAATTTAAAGTTTCAAAATAAAGCAAGTCATTAGACAGAGTAACCACATTATGAAAGCAATAAGTCCAGAGCAGAAGATAGGCAAATAGAAAAATCAACATCTTTCTCCAGTGCATAGCAATATTTCACTTTGTATTTCATTAATACATTTTTGACATTCCGTATTTTAGAAATACTTTTTTCAACGTTCACCTGATTTTGTAATATTATCCCTAATTCACAGGAAACTGAAGTATGAAATTATACAGTGCTATTCAAAAAGGTCTCCACCACTATATTTTTTAACCGTATTAAGCAACTCATAAAGTGTCATTATAGCTATTTTAATGGCATTATGTAGGTTTTTCTGCTGTGTGTGTTGCATAAACGTCATGAGCTTAATGATTTTGCTCTTATGTGATGTAACATCTGCTTCAGAGATGGTACCAGCGGAGGACATCTATAGCTTCTATGACATAAGTTATAAATTCTATACTATAGGTCTTTGTTGCAGTTCTCCAATGGTGGCGCCCACAGCGAGTGCGCGTGGCGTTGGTTAGTGACTAACTATACTATAACTATCTAAAACTGTAATGACTCATCGATGTTCACGTGAACATCACTTAACTACCAGTAGTCGGCTGTTCATAGGCGGGGTATGAATGTTTAACATGGGTGAACTAGATTTGTCACATGCTTAATAAAGAGTGGTTTGAAACATATTGTAAGTCAAAAATTTGGGAATTACCTTTATTCATCGTCGCTTCCACTTACATCTGACAGTAATAAACTGTCGCTATCGCTTTCCTCGTTGAAATTGACTATAACTGGCTCTATGATGGTGTCGACGTGGTGGTCAAGCTGCCACATTTTTGTTTCTTCCTTCACAACATGACGGATAGCATTCTGCCAAGCTTCGGGCGTTACTAGCTGTATGGAAGTCTCAAGTAAAACCTTAACGTCTGGTAATTTGAAGGTTGTGTTATGGCGCGCAATATAACCCTTCACTTGAGCCCAGATGAGCTCTATTGGGTTCAGTTCACAGTGGTAGGGCGGTAACCGCAGCACAGTGACACCACATTGACGGGCCATCTCATCAGTCACGTAACTAATGTTCGCAGGTTTGTGCTGTTTAATTTTTTCATACAATTCCGCTTTCACACATGAATCGTCAAACGGGATTCCTTTTTCGCGCAACCATTGCTGCATGTCACTTTTTCGAGATCCCATAGTCGGTACACGTTCGGCTCGACGACTATGGTAGGAAGCATTATCCATGACGATCACAGAGTTGGGCTCAACTTGCTGAAGCACCCCTTGAAACCAGCTCTCGAAGCAGCTGGCATTCATTTCGTCATGATAATCACCTCCTTTCTTAGAGACGAAAATCAAGTCACACTCTTCTAAAAAGCCACTATCGCTACCAATATGAGTTACGATCAATCTTTGACCTCTCCCTGACGGTCCACGAAGACCTGTTGATAAACCTTCAATGCTTGCTTGTCGGTTACTCACTACGTTTTTGTCTATCCAGGTTTTTTTAACTGTGTGACCTGCATTTACCCATGTCTCGTCCAAATAATAGATTTTTCTGCTTTGTCGCCTATATTCAATCATTTCGCGTAGGTATTTTCGACGCCAGGCGACTATTTCAGGTCTCTCTATCAATAGTGACTTCCGATTACGCGTTTCGTAACGAAAATTAATTTCGTGCAGGGATTTCCTCATTACCTCGACGCTCATTTGGGGTATAATTTCATTTTCCTTGATCGCTGCATGTACAGCCTTGAGGGTTGGTATCTCATTCCTCAAGAAGAATGAATGTACGGTTCGCCTTAACGCCATTTTGCTATCGTCATCCAATTTAACGGCCTTTCGTCCCTTCAAATTAAACTTTGGATCAGTAGTAGCTCCAGTTTTCTTCTTTTCATGCACCACCCTGCGAATGGTCCACTCTGGAACGCCTGTCATACTTTCAAAACGCGCGAGTGCATCTCCCTGCGACATAGTTCTGTTCAGATAATTGAACACGATTTCTTTCGCGTCCCTCTTCAGTGCTTTACGAAGCCGTCTACTTGTTCCCTGGCTTTCAGTACTTCCACTCGTGCCATTTGTACTCTCCATGGTTAAGTATAACCAAAACAGTAACCACAGAAACCACAACAATAACAATCACACAACAATTCTTATAAAAACACACAATATGCGATCGCTCAACGAAACACGTTCCAATGCATTGCCGACGCCTATGAGTCTGCCGGTCGAGGCGCGTCTTTGATTTCATTGGTTCTACCGGCGGAGAACAATCAGCCATTATTTCCATCTCTGTCTGTGCTGTTGACCACCGCAAAGCCACAGAAGCGACATATGTCGTACGCTATATGGCTGCACTGGAAGGAAGCCGGGATCGAGCTCTGATCACGTGTTGATCACGCGTATGAGTCATTACAGTTTTAAATAGTTGTAGTATAGTACATAAATTGACATTATATCGATTGCTTTACGTAGATACTCGTATTACCCCTGCCGCAGGGTGATTACGTAAGAGATGTCAAAAGATCCGACAAAATGTCAACTTTCTGACAAGATAGTTGCTAGAGTATAAATAGTTCATTCCGCTATTGCTCACTGTGGGCGCTGTGAGCGTCACCCTAACGTCACCTATAGAGGTATCACTCGATGACATGCAAACGTGCTTTGTTGGTTGCAGAATGCCGAGTTAGTTTGTGGAGTATAATACCTCTAAGAAGATGTGAAAAAAGAAAATGACTTGAACAGCCTCTGGAGGATTGTGTGGTGATTGTGTATATTTGTCTTCATGTAATATTTGCTAAGTGATAAAATTATTACTGAATATGCTACCCGTGAAGTGTATTAGCTGGACTAGACGGGTTATTTGTGTTGTCCTTTTTGAGAAGAGGATATGTACCTTTGAATTTTTTTTCGGGAAATCACCAACGCGCCCGCGTTGTGAAGTTAAGGCACATCACAGAAAAATAGGAATGACGCATTATACACGAAACATTTACGCAGTGGCACGCATGAAGGCGCTGATTTGTATTTTCTACTTGACATCGCAAAATAAGTTTCTATAAGGTTTAAGTGACTGAAACTAAATAATAATGTAAAATGTAACGAACTTTTTACGATTCATAAATATTCCTGTCTGTAGCTTTTTTCTCACCAGTTAGTTGTAATATACTCTTTTATCTCTCTCATTTTTGAAATTCAGCAAATTTGCAAATGTGATTTCCCGGCTGAAGCATTCATCTCAACACAGATTATTAACACACAAATCTTTCTCAATGCCCTGCCGTTTGCTTACAGCTGTAGTATACAACTTACAGCTTAGACCTCCAATAATACCATCTCTGGCGTAGATGTTACAACATATTAGAGCCAAACACTGGTAGGTGAAGTGTCATAATGTTTAGGCAACACATACGGCTACTTAACGAGTATACATGAAGTGAACAATAGCTAGTTCTAAGTTGACATCTTGTAGAAAAACCTATATAATGTCACAAAAGCTTATACAGGGTGTCCGCAAAGTTGGGGTTTTCCTTTTCAGAAACAAGTACCCTTGAAATAGCAAAGGTACTAGTAATGTGTAGTGAAACGAGGGCGACCAAGTTAAAAAAAATAAAGGAAAAAGTACTCACTCTCCAGTTGACGAGAAGGACTAAGTACGTCTCTGCCCGAAATCATACCGCTCCAACAGAAAATGAAATCAACTGATGCGCTACCGAGCAGATGCCGGCGGTGGTGCAGACCATGAACAGAGGTAACAAATATGACCATCGTGCAGAAACCACATTGATTGTCTTACACTTAATGGCACATCTTCTAACAAGGAAGGCAAAATGTTGCGTAAAAAGTCTAGGTATTGCATCCCGTCCAATCGATTTGGGAGAATAAATGGTCCAATGAGCATACTGTTTACCATGCCAGCCCAAACATTCACGGAAAATGTTTGTTGAAAATGTGCCCGACGGACAGCGTGCGGATTTTCTATTGACCAAACATGAGTGTTGCGAAAGTTATTCACCCCATTACGCGTGAACGTAGATTCGTCTGTCACCAATATGCACTTCAAAAAGTCCGGATTATTGTCATGTTCATGCAACGTTTGCCACACTTTAGTTTTTGATACATGCACTTCTCTAGCCACGTCTCTAGTGCTTGTTGTTTTTTGAAACGCAATCGATTATACGGGTTCGTTTACCTCTACACGCGTGACCATAACCGTCGGTTGAAGGTTGCATACTGACCTGACACACTGACCCCGATCCAGTTCTGTGGTCGGGTTGAGCTAGTGTCCTAGTACCATTCAGGGATATCGCGAGTCACTGCTACAGGACGGTATTCAGATATTTTTGATGTTGCAGAGCTCTTTATCTCGGTTCCCTTAAAACATTGGTGTATAAGGTACTAAGAAAAATTGCTTATGTTTTCAAGATCTACACGTCGTGTAAAGGAAAACCCCAACTGTATAATGTCAAAAAACAGACAACGTCAGTTCTCACGATACTGACATCCGAGTTCATTAAATCGATTCATGAATAATACTATGTTTTAACGTCAAAAGGACAGGTTAAAATTTCAAAATGTTAGCTGAGCGTAACCTTGACACATTATTTTTTAATCGAAATAAAAGTCACGTGATACCTCACTCTTGAAGCACCATATAGTATACATTTTCTATATTTGGAAATGGCTCTGGCAGTTGAGCGTTTCTGAACTCAACAGCTAATCATAAACACGGTACATCAATCTTCATCTTTTGAAATGGACTATTTGAATGTGAAGTAAAAGCTAGGTGTGTTTAAAAACTAAGGTGGGAGGATCCTTTTTGAAAAGAACTGTTTGAATGAGTTAATGTGTTTCAGGGTGACGATATATTATCGTTCTTATGCAAATTTCCAACAAGCAAATTGACTAGTATTGAAGCTTGTCAGGTACAATAAATAATTATTTTTTCTCACTTCTGTCGTTGATTAACGTATTTTCCAAAAACACGCACAGCCCTATGTTGCCAAGTAGAAACACAGCAATTGACTTAGTATAAATGCACTCCCGCTCGTTCCATTCTTTCAATTGTTAATTTTTAAATATAACATAACTCTCTAAAGAAAGATCGTCCCTCAACCTGCCTTATCATTATTCCTAAGATTTCACATCCTCCGACTCTCTCAATCGTGGAAAGGACATGCCTTTATCCGCAGCAACTGTCCTGGAGCTGGCACCGCTGACACACCAAGACAGTGGACAACACATATATACGAGGTGTGTTCAAAGAGTATCGAACCTTTGGTCGGCATACTTATATTTACTGAAACTTTAATCCCCTTCAAAGTAGTCTCCTTGGTGATGCACACACTTCTCCCAACGCTTGTGCTATTTTTGGGAACACTCCTGGAACGCAGTTTTTGGCCCGGTCCGTCGCATTCCGCATGAAGTCTTCTCTTGACTCAAAGTGGAACCCTTTCAGCGGCATTTTCAGCTTAGAAAATAGCCAAAAGTCACATGGAGTCATGTCGGGTGAGTAGGGACCCTGACGAACCACAGGAATGTTGTGTCTGGCTAAGAAGCTCCGAAGGCCTCACGAAGGCGACGAACGACATCCTGGTAGTGCTCCTTTGTGATAGTTTACCTTGTGGTGCGTATTCATGATGCACCACACCACGTGAATCAAAGAGTACGGTCAACATGACCTTGACATTGCTGTGGTCTGCCTGAACGTGGTTCACTGTCCACTGATGTGCCGCGTAAGGTGGGGGCTTAAACCCAAAGTGGTATACTGGCTCTACACGACGATAGTACGTCCATCTCTCTTGCACGCATTAGAACTGAGCCAACTAAGGCCAAACTCAATAAAATTCAGCGTTTGGCTTGTATTAGCATTACAAGCGCAGTGCGAACAACGCCATTGAGTGCAATGGAAGCTCTGTTGGATCTCCCACCATTGGATCTGGTGATCCGAGGTGAAGCGAGAGTAGTCGCTCATCGACTGTGGAGTCAGGGCAGCTGGGCTTTCTTGAATCCTGTCAAGGATCATACTGCCATCTTAGTCGAATTGCAAAGGGAGGACCCCGTCCTTCTAAGCAGGGGTGATCGTATTACCCCTAAATATCGCTACAACCGCAAGTTTAGTGTGGAGTATCCAACGAGGGAGGAGTGTGACGCCGGTAGCCGGAGACTCTCCGGGGTGAGCGGGCAGGTCTGATACACATACGGCTCGGTTACCGAAGAGGGCTCAGATGTTGGGGTCTCTGGGAATAGAACTACGCTATCTCTGCTTCTCGGTGGATACACCACTATTTTCCAGGCGGAAATCTTTGCGATTCTGGCTTGTGTATCTCACATTCTGGAGGAGGGTGGGCCTAGGAGAAGAATAACAATCTTATCTGACAGCCAGGCTGCAATGAAGGCACTAAGTGCCTGTAAGATTACTTCGAGTCTTGTATTGCAATGTAGGGAGGCTCTGGATTACCTCGCAGCTAGGCATCCGGGATCGTTAATGTGGGTACCAGGGCACGCTGGGATATGGCGCAATGAGACGGCGGACAGGATCAGCCAGCAAGCTCGTTGGTCCTGAGCCAGCTGTAGGAGTAACCGCGCATAGAGCTAGGAGGAAAATGGAGATGTGTGTTGCAAGACAACACTCTAAGAAATAGAGAAGTATCTCCAGACATCTCCGCCAGTCACGAGAACTCATTGAAGGGCCCAGTGCTAAGGATGGACGTTTCTGCTTATCACTGGATAGAGCCAACCTAAGGTTGCTGGTGGGACTGTTGTCTGGCCTTAACAGGGTGGCTGAGGATCCCTTGTGTGAACGCTGCGGGGTAGAGGAAGAGACCTCGGCGCACGTTTTATGTCGCTGTGAAGCTCTGAGCTACTATAGGCAGACTATACTGGGGTCCATTACTTTGGACCCTCAGGACGTCAACTTCGCTAAAGGGGCGACGCTTGTGATCTAAGGAATGTAGAGGTGCATAAGGGCCCGCTTAAGCGGCCTATGTACTGGCTCCTTAAGGTGGCCGGAATGCCTCTAATTTCAAGATTCATTCATTCGATGTGCGGCCATCTTTGAAGCGGTTGTACAGGGTGCGGCAGAGAGGACGGACGTTTTTGGAATGGGTGGTACTCTCCGCCTCCGTCTACGGGAGAGGTGGGGAGGGTGCCGTTTGACTCGTGAGATCCTAGCATTATTTTACCAGTTGTCGTTATGGAGCCTTGGACGGTGGAGCACTGCGTTTTCGTCTATGACTGTTTCGTCCGAAATAATGAGTCAGCGTGAGTTTCGTCGCCACTTCAACATTTATCGGAATAGAGCTGTACTCTCTCGAAACACCATCCTTCGTTGGGTTGAATCACTTCACAGGCGTGGTGAACTGATCAACAGAAGACCAAGAGGAGCGCCGCGAACAGTTCGAACTCCTGAAAATGTTGAACGCGTTCGACAGGCATTTCTTCGCAGTCCGACTCGCTCTGCCCGGAAACATGCTTCTGCACTTCGCCTTAGTGATCGTTCGTTAAGGCGAATTTTGCATATGGATCTCCGCGAAATTCGCGTGGAAGCCGCCCAAGTTGAGAGAGCGATGTTGGAGAGTCTACGCGAACTTCCAAGAACGCCTCCAGCACTGCATCAACGATTTCGGCCACCACATGCGTGATGTGATTTTCCACACTTGACTGACACAAATGCTATTTTCTTGTGAACCTGATTCCATCAATAAATATGTTTTCGAGTAAAAATTAACTATTTTATGATTTTTTTAAAACCGTCCATCCTCTCTGCAGCACCCTGTACCACCCCTTTATCCATCAGGTGCTCATGGCATCGTCCCCGAAAGCTTGTTGAACCTTGCGAATGGTTCCACTTGCGTATCGCCAAGATTCTAGCAAAATTTGATGCAATATCGCTGCTCAAGTTTACGCTTCATTGGTTTACGCGGGAACATTTAAGATTCGATACTTCTTGAACACACGTCGTATAGTTATAAGCATAAGTGGTTAGAGGCGCCACGGTAGATATGTCCGTTTTCGCGGAGAGATAGCTTGGGTATTTTCTGGTGGAACATGAACAATCAATGTTTTTGCCTAAAAAATAATATTAACTACTCTTAAAATAATACAAAGCTTTTCTATTGTATTCTTCCACTTATTACACGGCATGGTGACTAACTAGGCAAAAATCGATCTTTTTTATACCGAGGCAGCTACGGAGGCAGAAGCCTAAATACCAGGGCTCCTATGAGGAGATTAAAGAAATTTTCGTTTTCCGATTTTTGAACTGCAAGGTTAGCAGAACTGGGAAAAGCCTCTTCAGGTAGGTTGTTGTACCCTAGGGACAAAGGAGCGGTCATATCGGCCAGTTCTGGATGTACAAAGTTCGACACTGTCAGGTTAGGAGGCCGAAATCAGGCGGATCTGTGTAGCAGGCGCATCACGCTCTGAGGAGCAAAACTTGGTGGCATAGTAGAAGAAGAAATCTGGATCGCCGACGGATGGTCTGTGCGAAAGGAGATACTTTCCGTTAGTGAACGTCATGGATCTGTCGGACAGCCCTCCTCTGAACCCCAAACATATGAGTAGTATCCGAGGCTAGGTCTTATCTGCGCCCTGTACAGAGTAAGGTCATGTGGTGAAAAGTACTTCTTCGCCCTAAGTAAATAACCTAGCCGATGCCGGACAAGATGTGTTCGTGCTAGATCAAGCCCTTGGTGCTCGTTAAGGCGCTTCTTGTTAGTTAAGATTTAGTACTGCGTTTTGTCAGCATAAAACTGTACCAGATTGTTGCGTCCCCAATCAATGATAACCTCCAGGTCTTTCGTTAGAGAGGAAGTCGCTGCCGGTCTTCTTTTCTCCTGTTCACCAGAAGAGATCGACTTGTCACTCTCAATTACTGCATGTGCTCTCATCAGCAAAGCTTTGGATCGGATTGCTCAAACTGGAAAGGTGGTAGTTGATATGTAAGAGTAAAAATATCGAAGTCAAGACTGATCCCAGTGGGACAACCGCGTCGATATTGTGAAATGAAGTCAGTTACGACGGTTATCTTACGACCAGAAAGGAAGCCAGCCACCCATCTGCAAATCTTCTCTGGGGAGGCCAAGGATTGACGAGCAACGACATCAGCCTCACTGGAATAGTTTACTCCACAGTTGCGTGACGTAAGCTAGGAGGTCCCCTGTGGATCGCTGGTTCCGGAAACCATACTGCCTGTCGCTATCAAACCGATACGTCCGAGGTACTCCAGAAGCTTCCGATTTATGCACCTCTCCCTCACCTTACTCATAACAGAAAGCAGAGCTATAGACCTGTAGTGGTAAGGGTCGTTCTTAGATTTTTTTCTGGAAGGCGTAAGATATCTGGAAGAGACGCAAAGTCGGTTACAATCGTTCCATCCTGACAGATAAGCGGTGGAAGGCCACTCTTTGAGAGGTTTCCTTCAATCTGCTTGACCAGCGTCCAGAAAGACTGCCATTGCACTGTGACATTACTCTATGCCTAATTTTTGCATAGTGCTGGTCTTTGGCATTACGAACCTCCTCGTTATATTTTTTCTTGACTGAACGTCAGGTTGTGCGTTCAGTACAGTAGGGTTTTGTAAGAAGGTCTTGCGTGCCTTGATCTTCCGCCAACAAGCAGTACCGCACGATTTGTTGAATCAGCAGTTAAACTCTGGTTTATGCACTTTGAATGTATGATAGATCTATTTATCCATCTAGACGTGGATGGTTCCTGTTATTGGCGAACAGGCGGCCGACACAGCCTCAGAATCCTCTCCAAGGAAAGATAGAGAAAAAGTCTATGAGCCTTTCCTAGTAGGCGTGTCCGTAATGCAAAATTTTCCGACTTGAGCGAGTTTCTGCTGCCACAACCGGTTCTGACCGAACCCGCACCTCCACAACAACGTGGTTAGAGTTGTGCTGTACGGGGTAGGATGCGTGGCCAGAAAGAGAACCAGCAGACTACTGGGTTGTAAAGAAACGCGGGGAAAGGGTCAGTCCTTGAGTAATAGCAAGCGCCTCAACAGCACCTGCTGCACCGGTTTTATTCTAGAACAAAATGTATATCCAGGGTCCTTCAGAAAGAACGGATGTTTTTTAAATGAGTAGTAGATGTTGCCCGTCTTGTTGGAACCACACTGTTCTGAGACGGACACGTCGACGTTGAACTCACAGTAGTTGTTTCTCCATCATCCTCAAAAAAATAAGGGCCAATAACCATCATTGTGCTTCATCACTCATAAACAACGCCATGTCATTGTTATCCAACTGTTCAATCATGAGCTGTTCCAAATTAACACGTTGTGCATAATCCCCTGGCAACAGTTGTTGACAAACTTGGATTTTGTAAGGATGGAACACTAAATCCTTCTTCAAAATGCGACGTACAGAGGCCGCGTGGATCCCAGGGAACTGGCACGCAAACGGGCGGAAGGATTTGGGCTTTGCAGCGTGTCAACTGTCACTCTGTTTACGTTTTCGGGTGTTCTAACAGTACGGTTTCGCAGAGGCGTTTTTTTCTTCATCACACTACCTGTTGTGCTGAATGCTGCCACTCATCTCAAAATAGTGATACGGTCTGGTACTGTCCCACGACGTGGAACACGAAAGCGAACGCGAAACTCACGTTGCGTTCGAACGACAGACTCGCCATTTTGAAAGTACCAGGGTACAGTGAACACACGATGCTCAACGTTCCAAACCCCCTTGCCAACTGAAACGGTACTTCTCCCACTATGCAAAACGCCCTTCCCCACCAATCCGGGACCAGCCCACTCGATGTAGTACCCATTCGAAAAACATGCGTTCTTTTTGACGGACCTTGTATAAGGGTATCACAAAAAAAATATTCTTGAGGGTAAACGAAAAGGTTCCTCATCCAAAGTTTCAAAAACGTTTGCTGGGTAACATTTTTATTAAACGTCAAAGTTGGAAACGTCACTTTTCCGCGTTTAAATATAACTTGAGTCCTCCAAAATCAGACCTCCAATGGCCAACTTGCTGTAGCAGTTAATTTGTTATTATAAAGAGTCTCATTACATTTATTTTATTCTTTTTCTGACAAGCTGTCCAGTACCTTTGAATCAATCAAATAGGATAGTGCTGGGCTCATTTTATTGCTAGAATTTCTTAAATATACCATGCACAAAAACAAACGTCGCTGATGCCATTTTAATGGCGTCTATCCTAATTACGTCTCTGAAAACACAACGGACTTACTCAAATTGTTCATAAGGCAAACATATATATACTTATGAATCTGAAAAGTTAGTATCATCCTTAGATATGATTACAAATTGAATCCATAAAAGTGGACTGAGCCTTATGCGATACCATTTGTTTGATCTGAGATCGCTGGACAGCTCTAAGAAAGTAATGTTTTTCTCGAAGAAATTAGTAATGATTGGAAATTGGCAGAAACCGTTGAGCATTATTACACAAACCTTTCTTCTATGTTGAACATTACAAATGGCTCTAAGTTTCAGTCAATAGGGTACTATAAAAGTTCTGCGATATGACTTAACAAACGGACGCAGGAGGCACGTTGGGACATGTCCATGAGTGCATAGTAGCCGTCAGCCGCACGTCTGTTGATTAAGTTGCTCATTCGTAATGACAGAGTGCGGACTATGGTATGGTGGTCACGTAGTGAGATAAGGGCATTTTTATGGTATAACTTTACAGGTGATTTAAGCATAGACTAGTGCTTAGAAGAAATGACACATTAAAGAACGATTGTTCTCACATACGACTATATTCAGGTGGTTCCAAGTGGTACACGGAACTGTGCCTGCCTAAAGTCATACAGTCTTTGAAAAACCTGCTGCCAAAGTCAAGAATGGAGATTTGACACCTACACCATGACAAAGCTCCAGCTCACAGTGCCAAAGCCTGCACCGAGTCTTTGACCACTGCTGGACTGAGACTTATTGAGCACTCTCCTTACAGTCCAGATCTTGCTCCCTGCGACTTTGCACTGTTTCCGCATGTGAAAATGAAGCTAAAAAGAAAACCGTTTTGGCGAATGGAGAAGCGTATTAAATGTGGTGGAAGTTACTTTGAACGAATTCAATAAATAAAGCTGTATTGCAAAACTTTTGTAGCACCCTTTGTAATGAACCTGGACTAGAATATCAATAAAAACAGTTCAAGTATTTCTTTTTCAAACTAAAATCGTACAAATAAACCAACAAGTGTTAGAACGCCATAGACCTCCGCTAATCAGTTACTGGTTAAATTTTGGAGGCCAGAAGAACAGGACTCCGGGTTCAAATTGATGGTTGGATTCTGATTGGACATAGTGTTTCGCTGTCGAATTGTAGATATTTGATAAAACATATTTTTCAGATTCAGATGCTGGTGTTGAGCTTAACCTTGCAAAAACCAATAATGCGAGCTTCTCATATGTTCACCATAGGGATGCCAATTGTACCTACTGTATGTATAACGCTATTTTGAAATCAGCTCATTTTATATAATTCGTTATATTTCAGCTCGTTTCGAATATCGTGACGTATGTTCTAGTATGCCTGCAAATGGATCAAGGTCTGAAAACATGAAACACACCTTTGAAGTTTGTACCCATCCAGATAACTACAAGAAGTTCTTAATTATATTCTATTGTTTTCAAAATGAAGCAAAGCAAGTGTGGTAAATATTGAGTGTTTTATTTACCAACCTACGTAAAGGTTATTTTAGACCAGGAAATAGGTTTAGTTTAGATTATTGCTTCCTAAAAAATAAGTACAATATGGCGTCATCCTAGGGCTTTGATAAACGTTTCATTTCGTAAACGATCGATCCTATGTCAAAGAGTCATAGAAAGAATTGTATGCGGACTTAAATTCCTGATCATTTCGCTTGTTTGAAAAGTTACCGTTTAGTGAACAGGTTACGAGAAATTCAAGGGTAAAGGTACATGTAATGATAATATCGCTTTAATGCTCCATCTCATCAGAAGGGAGCAGGTGGTCATCTCTCGCTGGCACACAGCTACCTCTACACAAGATCAGCGCAACCACAGTGCGTAACCTACAACACACCCCTAACTGTAAAACATGTTTTAGAGGAGAGTCGCGAGTCCTCACTGCCGAGATTTCTTAATAGTTCTGTTCCAACCCGGCGGAGAACCGTTTAGAAGAAACTGTTCCAACAGTATTCGGTATCGTAACGTAATGGTTCTGCATTTCGTTCCAACCAATGTTGGGATCGTTCCGGAACAGTTTTATTATAATGAACTCGGTACCTAAATTGAAAAGGGAATCAAAGGAACTGACCTACACAGTAGAGGTGTTGTTAGCCTGTAACCACCAACCAAATTGTAACCGTGCTCTGAGAGCTTGTGAGTTTTCTATTTAAAGATAATTTATAGATATTGTCCAGCTTTCATTGCGGCGAGTAGTGACGAAGGGGTATCTGTCACTTTCTAGTTACAATAACGACTCCAAAATCGTTCTAGCCATCTTCCAGCCCATAAACAGTTCTGGAATCATGACCAGTCAGCGCATGCGTAAAAAAGTGTACTAAATGATAACCGAATGGTACGATACGAAGCCTTAAAGTTGGAACAAATCGTATCTTCTACTTAAACATGCACTCACTACGAACCTCAATAACACTATTCACTTCCTTAAAGCAATCAAATATTACCACTTACTTTAAGATCATACTATACAGGGTGTTCATTTGAAAGCTTCCCACCACGGATTTATTGAATAGCACCGATTAAAATAAAAATCGCCGAGACACTCAAAAGATTTGTCAACTTTTTAAACAAAAACTACTTCACCCCCTTTCACCCTCTGCCCCAGGGTCATCCTTCCCCTTAAAAATTTCAAATAACTTGTTTGAAAGGTCTTTCAAAGTCATTTATTTTTTAAATCAGTCGATTCGTTTTCAAGAAAAATCTTTATTTATCTTAATTTGTTCGGACAAACACACGAAATTATCATTTGTTATTACCATAAGTGTTCAAAATATTGCGCATTGTTGGCCATATATCAGACTATAACCTAGTATCGATCCACCGCTAATAACCCTGCGTGATTGATGCGGTACTTTAATATAAAAAACAATCTAACCGTAGAAAGCTTTTTTAGTGAAGATTGAAATTTCCCACAAAAAAGGTTCCATGCATTTTTTCATAAAATTGGTGATCGTCGAGTGACAAGATTCTAAAACTGAAGAACTGTGGTGTGATTATCCGCGGCACACCGTATACGTTACGCTCAATACGGTCATGAAACTTCTTATGAACATATACAAAAGTATTAATAAAGAAGTTGTGCTTAATTGATACTATACTAAGTGACATATAAATCCAAACACCCAGTTTAAATGGTTTTATTTTAATAAAAGTTGGTGAATGTATTTATCTTACTGTAAATAACAAGTGAAAAAATTTTCAGCCTTATCAGTTGGACATTCCGGTTTTTATACTGTTTTTTTTAATTCACTAACGCTCTAAAAATGAATATTTCAGCCGCAGTAAAGAATCAACGTTGGCGGATTTTGGTTCTTGACATCCTTTACGATCGGTTACGATGCCTAGAGTACGGAGACCTGTACGATTTCGTCAACTTAGTGAGTTTGATAGGTGCCGTATAGTGGGACTTCGGGAAGCTGGACTTTCTTTTCGGGCAAGTGCAGTTAGAGTGCAAAGAAGTGTAGACACTGTGGTTAGGTGTTGTCAGGCATGGCTTCGAGAAGGCCGTACGCAAAGAGCAAGGGGCACTGGACGCCGCCGTAGAACAACAGACCGTGAAGATCGCCGCCTAAGAGTATTGGCCTTAAGGGACCGTTTCTCCACTACCAGGTCCATTGCAAATGAATGGTTTGCAGAACACGGAAGACCTATTGGCATGCGAAGTGTTTACCGACGAATGAGAAGTTTTGGCTTGTTTTCATACCGGCCACACTGGGTCCTCCCTTTAACTCGAGAACACCGACGTAATCGCCTTGAGTGGTGCAGACAACGGTCACTCTGGGATCAGGAATGGAACAGTATTGTCTTTAGTGACGAGTCTCGATTTTGTTTAGGCATGCACGATAGTCGTGCCAGGGTTAGAAGGCAACGTGGTGAAAGGAGGAATCCACAGTTTTTTGTTGAAAGACATGTTCATCACACTGTTGGAGTTATGGTTTGGGGTGCTATAGCTTATGGTTCCAGGTCACCTTTAATCTTCATCAGAGGTAACATGAACGCGCAGCGTTATATCCACGAAGTTCTAGAACCCCATCTTTTACCCTATCTTGACACCCTGGCAGATCCAACTTTCCAACAAGATAATGCCCGACCACATGTTGCAAGAGTCACAATAGACTTCTTTCAACATAATGATGTCACATTGTTACCATGACCACCAAGATCTCCCGACTTATCCCCAATTGAGCACGTGTGGGATATGATGGGTAGGAGATTGCTCAATTTGCAACGTCCTCCTCAGACTCTAGAAGCATTTCGAGAGGAGTTGGTGGTTGCCGGGAATGAGATACCACAGGAGGACATTGACCACCTGATCAGAAGCATGCCTAGGCGCGTTGGAGAATGCGTAGCACATCAGGGTGCATCCTCACATTATTAAAGGTCAAAGGGCTTTAAATCAGTGCAATCATTTTGAAATTTTTATCATTTACTTATTATGCTTCATTAACTGCTTATACAAAATTTTATTAAAATAAAACCATTTAAACTGGGTGTTCGGATTTATATGTCACTTAGTATATTACCTATCACTTTCTCGGGGGAATTTTCTTCTTTATGTCATTGATGTGAAAAAAACACTGAAGAATTTTTGCCTCGCCTATGGAATTTTGTTTTTTAATCGTATAAACTGAAGATAAACAAGCAATCCACGCTTTGACGTCTACTAAGGTGAACAACTGATCAGCAAGTGACATTTTTGTGTTACTCTGCAACGTTGGCAATAATGAATCGCGCATAAATCTAGCAAAACTTGTTTGTGGCGTTTTGTATTTTGTATGCAAATGAACTTTTCTAAATAAAAGAGCTGTTAGCAAGCAAATGAATCTGTGGCGTACAATAAACCAGAACAAAATTCGGCTATGTCTATATGGCGTTGACGGATCCGTCAGAATTATGTTTCCTGTGCCGATATGGGGAATTTTGAGATATTACTAGATAATCAGCTGTCATTCTACCAAGATGGATACGCGTGAAATAGGGTATATCTTTGTTCACGCCTATGTTCTGTTTTCACGCAAATCTATTATCAAAATCAGCTCCTGTTCGATTTGTGTCCATCATTTGGATGAGTCTGAAGTTAGAATATTACAGAGAAGAGGAGTCTTTGTTGAAGACCCGTATCATAAGAGAAGTGAAACAGACAGAATTTTTTAAAAATGTTGATATAATAATGTAGGAAATGATATTGTCTGCTTTGGTGGATTGCGTTTAAAAATTCCTACTACCAGAGTTTACACACAATGTTTTGATTCCTGCTTTGAAATTATCAAAAGCGCATTGCAACAAAAGTTGAGAAAAGGGGAAATAAACTTCATTGAATCTGCAACATATCTCCAAAAGCTGTACTTGCGTCTCTCTTGGAACTACTAGACATATTTTATCCACAGGGAACATGTTATACTTCACAGCACTGTTTATAGTCACTATAGAAGTATTTGGGCATACATCGCCATCGAATGCATAATTACTATGTACGGATTGAAAAATGATTGCTATATAGAATTCGAAAATTTAGTATTGTGCTGTGTTCGATTCATTAAGTAGGTATACTTACTAGTTGAAGATAGGGCAGATGTTGATATTTTGTACGTCATATATACGTCATTAACGAGGTTTGTCTTTGATTATTACGAGGAGCTTTTACTAAGAAATTTAGTTTTGTTTGAAATCCCTGATTTAAAATGGTTTTCTTAACACTTTTTTAGGCAGAATCCTAAATACTGGGATAGTGCTGCTGCTATAATGAGCTTGAAGACACCTCGTTAATCCGATTTTTGTACTGCCTAAAGTTACTAGAACTGGCATAAGCCGATTAGGCAGACTTTTCCACAATTTCGACAACCTAGGAACAACGGAGCGGTCTCATCGGTCTGTTCTGGATGTATAAAATTCGACAGGGTTACACACTTGTACTTCAATTCAGTTAACATAGAAGAGATTAGCTTGATTAGCTTTAGTACAGAAAGAAAATACCAATATTGTTTTCCATTGCTTTGAATACGGTGAGATACACGTGCACCGTCTTTTTCGGTTCAAAGACGCCCTACTGCGATCCTCCAGTGTGTATACTAATACTACTGGTAAAAATAAAATTCTATATTTGTTCATCATTAAAATGTATATACAATAAAATTGTCAGACAACTAAAATAACAATACAATAAATCTCATTTTTGGTCACTAGGTAATTAGCAACTTTGAGATGCAAACGTGTACGTATCACAAATCATAATTTCTAGAATACTAAATCTAATAGGCGGTCATATCGGGTCCAGGACGCCACCTGTCAGTTTTGTTGCGTACAAGCTGACGACCTGCAAAAAATATTATTTAAAATGACCAGTTTTAATCGATTTTAACAAAACTAACTTCAATTGAATCGGATATTCCAAAAACCTCACAAATCACAGACTTTGGATTTTTCAGGAGACACTAGAAGCTAATCATCACATGCTTCTTTGGCCAATGAAACTACATGTATTGACAGAATCTTCTTTACTGTGAAGGTTTAAATAACAAAGATGTAGTCATTATACTTAGTACAGTAAAGGGGATTCTGTCAATACATATGGTTTAATTGGCCATATAAGCATGGGGGATTATCGACATGTCAACCACATGATAAGTTTCAGGTGACACTTTAACAATACAGCATGTGTAATCCATATAGTTCGGAAAGATTGAAAAGGCAAATAACATTCACATATTATCATTCATAATAATAATGAAAAAGCCTGACAAACTGTTCTTGACTTATGTGTTTTTGGCATGAGATAGGGTTAGTAGTATAGAACATAAACATACAAATAATATTTTTTCTTCCTTATTGTTGAGAATGAGTATCTTAAAAGTACATAGGGGAAACCCGAGCAAAGCGAACATCCGGGAAAATCTAATTTTCCGTTCTACATAAAAACTATAGCTAAGCCATCGTGAAAATGTTGATAGACTTTTTCAGTCAACCTTTTTCAATAATCGGCAATCAGTTGTAGAAGAACCCACGTGCCTATTTGACTACCAGACAGCGGGATGTATCTTTTTCAACAAGCAAATTGATTTTGCAAGATAGATATTGTGCCTGTAATTTCATTCTTATACTATCTGTATGAACAGCTTTTTAAAATATTTAGCGTATCTTTGAAGGCATTTTTTTAAGTTACACAAATAAGGAGTCAATGGTTTTGACAGGAAACAGCAAAACTTTTAATTAATTGATTTCAGACAAAGGGGATAAGGCAAGGTGTATACTGTATTCACCCGTAACCTTATTTTTTTAGTTAGTGAATTAGAAATTGGTAGTTTGCTGCATATAGCATATAAATATGAAAGAATGAAATCAAGGATCACGGTACAATTTTCGAAATAACCCGTCGGGTGGTCAAGCAACAATTACTATTTTGCAATATTTTTTGCCTATAATACACATCTGCCTTCAAGGAAGCCTTTCCATATAAAAAGCATGTTAACAAAATTGCGTTTTATGTGGTTTCAATTTTAATATGCTTTAAGTAGTTTACTGTGTTCAGCGATGATAGCAGAAAGCGCAGCAAAAAGGGTCCGAATTTTCCATTTTTCCGGCTCGAGTACAAATATTTGATATGAATAATATCGATATTCTCATTTCTAACAACATTCCGGTTGCATTGGAGGACTTTTGGACTCATTAAGGTGGAAACTTAAAGGCATAAAATATGACATCTATCACAGTTCCTAAACAAATACCGAATTAATCCTGCATCGGGATTAGACTGTAAAATTTTATATTTTTCGTTGAATCTATATGAAGACGAAAACTTCTATGAGCTTATTTTGAATATTCAAAAAGATATGTGATAGAAATGATCAAGGCACTGGTATTTTTTGATTGTATTGATGACGAAACATATTTTTCAAATTGTCCCAGTTGTATCAGCTTTACACAGTTTTTTCTATTGTTTTCCATATACGGCAATTATGCAAATACTGTCCGCCAATGTGACTAACTCCGAGCATAATGTTTAACCAGTGCTGCTTTCAAATTTACCTTATATATGAACATGTACTGTTCCTTAGTCTGTACTGAGTTCGCCCTGTCTCTTCGTATCCTGTACACTGTTTTTGGAACGTCCACGAGTCTCGTCTGTTCGAATTCCCTTATGGCAATGTCACAGGCGATCGCCACTCCAGTTCTCCCTGTTCCTGGACTACAATGCACCACAACAGGGTTCACTTCGTTTTGAGGTTGACCTGATAGACCAGCAGCCGAAGAGTTCTGAAAGATGACAAAGAATTCAGCGTCAATGTTATTTAAAGGACCACAATTAAAATTCAAATTCAAAATATTTATTTCGTCATGAAGAAACATCATAAACAAAGGAAATTCTACAAGCAATGACGAAAAAGGACAGTCTCTCGATTATAAAACCCATACATTGGACCCTTTAATACAAAGAGTTCATGCGAGAAAGCCCTGAACACCCTAAAAATCCTTAAACAAAATAAAAAATAACAATAAAGAGGCAAAAGAAAAGGCAGTGAAACACAAAAAGGCAAAAATGAAGAAAGAACCCCCCGGATGCGAAGAACAAATCTATACAATTTGTCAGCGAGTAGGAATGTAAAAACGATATTTTTGCTCATACAAACGCTGCTAAAGTAGCTGGTGATTCTGTAACAACGTTTTTGTCCGTTTTGAGAATGTTTTTGACGATGAGCTTTTAACTGAAGTTCGTAAATTATTCCATATCTGAACCGCCACATAAGCAAACGATCGTCGGAAGGAAGGCGTTCTATGCCTATTTACGATAAAATTGAGATTATTTCTGCTCCTCTGGGCACGAGGCAAAAGCACAAATCTTTCTTTTAAATAGGGCGGTTGACCTGTTTTTATAACTCTATAGATAAAAGAATACATGTGATACTTTCTGCGATTCGTCATGTTTAATATGCTGTAGTTATTCAGATAAGGAGTGATATGGTTTCGATATGGAATTCCAAACGCAAATCTCATGCAACTATTTTGAACTTTTTGTATGCATTTTTTGGTTCACGATGATAGCGAATCACCATAGACGACATCTCCTTAGTCAAAAAGTGATAAAATTAAGGTATTACATAAATAATATTTTTGTTTGGCTGATAAATGTATTTTTAATTTGTTTATATTTCTTAGTCGCATGTAAGCTAAATTTGTTCTGTTTTTTATATGACTTCCGAAGCCAAGCGAGCTATCAAATATAATGCCTTGATTTTTTGTCTCCTGAACCATGGGGATTTTCTCATTGTTAATAGAAATTACTAAATTTTGTTCAAAATGTTCTCTTTCATTACTGTTTTTATTCATAACCATTACTTGCGATTTTGAGCGGTTTAGTTTAAGATTGTGATGCTTTGCAAATCTGTCAATACTTTGGAGATCTGAATTTAGTTGTTGTTGTGCAATATGGATTGTGGTTTTATTGAAAGGGAGATATATTTGTGAGTCATCTGCACATTGTTTTATCTTTGCGAATTTTACCGATTTGACCATGTCAGATATGTAGATTGAAAATAGCAAAGGAGATAAAATTGAACCTTGAGGACTCCTCTTTTAATAGGTTTAAAATCGGTTTTGTAAATAGCGGAATCATCTGCTAATATAACACAGTGTGCACGGTTGCTTAAGTGTATTTTTATTAGATTTACGGAGCTCTGCGAAAACCCTGGTAATGTAACTTGGCTAGTAACATTTCATGATCCAGAGTGTCGAACGGTTTACTAAAATCGAGAAGATTCATGCACGTACTATTCTTTGTTCTTGATGATGTCTGATGAACTAATGATGTACTTGTCCTAAAGTTTTTCCTAAAACCGGATTGCCTATCGGGTATGATATCGTTTCTGTCACAAAAAAATCTAATTTGATTATAATAAATATGCCAAAATATTTTGGATGTAGCGGGTAATATGCTAATAGGCCTAAAGTCTATAAATTCTTTAGGTTCTGCTATTTTTGGTAAGGGTTTAAAAATAGCTTTCTTCCATATTTCTGGAAATAATCCCCCCAAAATACATGTGTTGATTATATTCAGCAAGGCTATCGTACAAAATGGGATACATAACTTTAGGTATTTCATAGAGAAACCATCCTCTCCAATGGCATTTGATGAGATATTAGTTACAATTCTGATTAGACTGGCCCTGCTTAACAGTTGGATGCTAAGAGAATCGTTAATGTTTACATTGTTTTTGTAAAAATTGATTAATTCTTGGGAAGCAGTGTCTGGTAAATTGTCGGTCTGTTGGAAGTAATTGTGTATGTCATTTACATTTTGTCAGTGTTCGGGTATAGTTGAGTGAGTTTTCTTGCATGTTATGTTGAGCTTTTTGGTAGTGTCCCAAAATTCCTTACCTTTCTTTGTTGAGAGTAAGTTAAAGAATGTATTTTTTTCTCGGATAATTGCATGCTTTGTATAGTTCGTTAGTTGTTTATAATATTCAAAATGAGCCTGTGATTTGGATTTTTCAATGTTTTATGAGCTTTATCTCTTAGTCTGATTAAAATTTTTATATTTCGACTTACCCAGGGTACATAAGGTTTTTTATTTGTTTTGTTTCTATCTATATCTTATTAAAGACTTCTATTTTTTGGTCGATTTGGTTTATATAGTAAATATCCTCCCACCCAAGTAAAAACGCTTCATTTAAGAAGGACTCTCTATCTATATTATTGTAGTCTCTATATTTAATAGTCTTTTGTGATTTATCAATTTTTGACTTTCAAAAGGCTGATTAAATTAAATTATGATCTGAAAGATTTTGAGAAACAGCCAATAATTTAAAATCAATAGAGACAAGATCCTCACTAGCATAGATTATATCAATGAGGCAAGCCTCTCTTGCGGAAAAATTGAATCTTGTTGGCTCACTGATCCTTTGTGATAAGTTGAAACTGTGAATTATATTTTTGATCCGATTTGTATATGCAGAGTTATTTAAAATGTTAATATTTAGATCTCCTATCAATAATAAATAATCATATTTGAGACTGACAAAACCGAGACAATTTTTTAAGGAGTCTAAAAAATAAGTGACACTCTCAGAAGGCGAACGAAAATGCAATATAATTGCGATTTGTTTTACCTGAAAGCATCGTCAAATTGTCTTATTAACTATTTATTAACTGCTAACTGCCCATATTGCTTATACACTGACAGTGAGAATATGAACATAATGATATTAAGAATACCGTCTTACCTTATCTAACGTACTTGTCTTCATATAACTCCTCGCTTCAATAAGAAATGCTATCAGTGAATTTGCTTCCGAAGGAACTCCTTTATCTGGCCAACCTAAGTACCAGAAGTGGGTAACTTCTCTCCAGCTATTAGAAACCATGTTCTAAAAAGAAATTACGTTGACTCAAGATGCATTTTTTGCTATAACACTAACATAAGTCTAAGCTCTGTTCTCCATTTTTTCAACATTTAGCATGTAAGATATTACTCTAAAATGTTTCAATTAGCTATTAAATCGCTTGCCATAAGGAATACATACAATTTTCACAAAAAATTTCCCCGACTAGCAATGACCGTCATTTCAAAATTTGAAAACTTATTTTTCGAAATTTTCGCTCATCTTGGCCCATACTTTCATATACTTTACCTTAAGCTGGAGGCTCGAGATAATATATTTGTCCTTGACATCCCTCTTTTTCAGAGTGATCTGAAAATCTCCAAATACCCTATGGCAATCCAAAACTTCCGACGGGGGTAGATAATCGACACATTTTTCCTAAAAGGTAAATACGAGTATATTTATAAGAGAAAGGACATACACCGAATAGTTGTTGATCTTACCACTCCATTTTCGAATAGATGCGTGATCATCAATACGACCTTCACTTGCTGTTCCCATATCATCCTCCAGAAGTCATCGACCGTGTTTTGCATCGGCGCTTGACACGCTATGTAGAATGATTTTATACCCTTATAACCCTGAAAATATTTATTATAAATTTCTATGAACTTTTAATGGTGACGATACATTTATTACATATTCTAGAGGTGCCCCAAGTACTTGAGGGTTCTAGAAAATACCATACATGATATTGTCGATGTCTTTTGCCTTTTTGAAAATAAATTGAGAGACGTTTCGGATTGAGCAGCTCATAATGAGTATGAATATACAGGGTATTCCTTAATGATATGCGAATATTTAAGGGTGTCAATCTACATGGAAAATTAATGTTAGTTTGCTTTATAAACCGTGGCCCAAAAATGCTTCCTTACAAAAACTCGGGGTGTTGAAGTTTTAGGAAAAAAATGGAAATCAATTAATATTTTCAGAACCGCTTCAAATATTTCACTGATATTTAGTACGTAGTGAAAGTTAATGAAGTTTCTTATTTTTCAATGCAAAAATAATGTTTAGCTTTAACAGTGGCGTGCGTACGTTTTTAAGAAAAAAAATGGTACGCTAATGGTTTTCTGCCAAATGAAAATTATTTTTGAATTGCTCGTTCAATTTAAAACAAATGATCTCGCTTGAATTGTTTTCCTTCGATGCGCCATTTTTGAGTAAAAAAAAATAAAAACCGTTCTATTGTCCAAGAAAATTAATGTAATAATTGAACAATGCAATTTAGCAATAAATATCTTCTTGCTCTGGAATATGTCACTGGCTTTTGACATCGGACAAGTCTGTATTATTGAAATCTGTTCACTGTGACATCTTTTTCATTATATAATTTTTACAATCTTGTTAATAATGGTGAATTATTCAAATGCAGAAATGGCGGAAATGCATTACGTATATGGCCTTGCCGACGGTAATGGTGAGCAAGCCAGACGGATTTATCACCACAGATATCCCGATCATGCTTTTCCAGATAGTCGAACCTTTTCTAATATTCATCGTCGTCTTGTTGAAACTGGTTCTGTCCGAAAATGAACATCTGAAGGTAGACCTCTAAGTGTGAGAACACCTGAAATTTATGAAGCAGTGCTGCACAAAGTCGAAGAGCATCCTGACACGAGTACGAGGAAGATCGCTAGACACTTAAATATTTGCCATCAAATTGTTTGGAGAATTTTAGTGGATTTTTTGTTATATCCTTACCATATTTTAAGAGTACAGGCATTACTTCCCTTTGATTTTCCAAGACGTGTAACCTTTTGTCAGTGGTATCTTCAAAAAATTACACAAAAATTACATAATTATTTGTGGGCACAAGAAAATCCCTATTCCGTAACCGAAACTCATTTCCAACACCAAATTTCGGTTAACGTATGGGCAGGAATTATTGATGGTGCATCAGCGCATTTCAGGGTAGCGGTTCGTAATTATTTACAAACTGTTTATCCAAATCGTTGGATTGGTCACGGTGCGCCCCAAGAATGGCCAGACCACAACAGTTTAGATTAATTTTTGTGGGGATATCTTAAGACACTATTGTACACAAGTCCCATTAACACTGTAGAGGAATTAAGAGAAAGAATAGGTGCAGCTTGTGATAGAATAATAAAACACTCCAGGGATATTTCAACGAGTGCGCAATGAAAAGGAGGGCGGAGGCATGCATACTAAGTGAAGGGTGCCATTTTCAACGATCATCTCGTTGGTTTTAATGTTATGTTTATGTTGTCAGTTGTTGTTTATTACCCCTAATGTGTTTAATTTTTCCACTTAAATTAATAATAATTTTGCAAGTTAGACAATAGAACGGTTTTTATTTTATTACTCAAACATGGCGCAGCGATGAAAAACAACTCAAGCGAGATCCTTTGCTTTAAAGTGTCTGCTTGGTTTGGGTTACCGATCGATTCTTTTTCAGCAACACTACCTTTGTTAAAAAGCCGTACAATACTTTAATTTTCAAGGCTACCTCAGGATGTTGTGAAAAATCATTTTTTGTCTGTATTTCGCAAAACATATGTAAAATAGAAATGACGTTTCAGCTTACCGTAACATAGTTAGCGTTGATATAATCACTATTCGGTTGTCCGTCAATAGCGTTAAGATACACCCTGGTTTCAGGAAGAGGAATCACATTAGCGTAACGATTCTTTGTCTCACAGCCTTCAGGTAGCTCACTAGTCTTAGCAGTAATCTGAGGAATGTCCTCAAACTCGGCTTTCATGTCTACAGTGTTTGTCGCGAATTTAGCCAATGCTGGGAAGTTTAGGGGATGGGTTGTTACCTCCTAAAATAAAATTTGTTCATAGTTTTTAAAGAAGTATAAGTCAGAATCATAAGGAATGGTCTGTCATAGAACCTTGCAAAATATGTCAAATATTAAACATATACCTTGCAAAATCGTTAAACTTGATATACTATACTTACATGATCATCAAATGCAGGATTTCCATAAGATCTCTTTGACTGCCTGTAAAGACCCTTTCTTCTTACACTGTTGTAGACTGACAGATTATCAACACTGTAGTCATCTAGGCCCACTGGTCTACATCTTTGCTTGTAGTTGAATTTATTTTGCCTCTTCCTTATAACGTACTGAAGAAAATGTTCGAGAATGAATACATGTTACATAGATATACAGGGTGTCCCAGAAGTCGACATCAAGCCGAAACTGGGTGATAGGCAAAGTCATAACAGCTATCAGAAAAATATTTAAAAAAATTTTATGTATGTGTTTTGAAAATTATAGGTCTTTGAAAAAGATATAGAAATTTCACACCCTACGGCAGTCTGTCAACTCCTGTTACTACAAATATTAACTTTTTTTGGATTTTATTTTTACAATGTAATGATGAATAATGCATCTTCAAACTGGTGTCTCAACCTTACTGCCAACTTTTCTCGTTCAGGAAAAATTGCCACTTATTTCCCAACCAAGTATTCCAAAGTAAAACTTTGCTCAACTTTAACTGGCTGTACTGGAAAAAATGTACTACGAGAGTTTGGCAAGTAACCTTAAAAGTTGGCGCATCTAATAAGGATTCCAAAATGGTATAACACTTAGAAGATCACTAAATGTGGTCTCATCCGACCATAAAATTTTTTCAAAGAACCGTGGATCTTCCCTGTGTCTGTCTAACATTGTGCGACAAAAAGCAACTCGGGGCTCATAATCCCGGGGCAGAAGAGCTTGAACACGCTGTACGTGGTATGGATGGAGCACGTTTTTTTGCAAGATTCTATGGGCTGTACTTTTGGGCACACCTGTTTTTAGTTCTATTGCACGCACTGAAGTACTTGGGTCTTCTTCCACAGCTCCTAGCACCACGTCTTCGTAAGGAAGAAAAGATCTTCCCTCACCGTGTGATTGGTTTGGTAGTTGGCCCTCTGAGAACAGTAAGCGGTGCACATTTGTGAACACTCGATGATCTGGATGATGAGCTGCATTCGGGTACCTCTCACAGTAAAGTCTCGCTGCAGCACTAGCGTTGCATCTGCATTCCCCATAAATGAGGTGCATGTTAGCATATTCTTGTACGGTGTACACGGACATAGCGGCACTGCACAATCACACTATGAAAGATAGTCTAAGGAAAGCAAATGTTGTTTTGAAGAGCAATTAAACAGTACAAATCCAAATCACAAGCGATCAACAGTCCAGTTCACGAATCCAAAATTAGTAACAGTACGAAATCAACAAGCACGAACATGTAAAGATGCGCAGTAAACGAAGGAGTACTGATCGGTATCAAAGTGTGCAATAGCAAGTAAGTGATGTGCTTCATCCATACCACATACATCGTGTTCAACCTCTCCTGCCCCGGGATTATGAGCCCCGAGTTGCTTTTTGTCGCAAAATGTTAGAAAGACACAGGAAAGATCCACAGTTCTTTGAAAAAATTTTATGGTCGGATGAGACCACATTTAAGAAAGATGGGTACATGAACCTGCATAACTTACACGAATGGCACGTAGCAAACCCACATTTGATGAGAGAAGATAAATCTCAATATCGCTTCAAGATAAACCATTGGACAGGAATTTTAAATGGTAAAATAATCGGTCCGTTGAGTTCCCAGATACTTTGACTGCTGAAGTTTATTTGGATTTTTTGAAAAATCATGTACAAAATTTATTGGTGGACGTGCCACTGAGTATTTACAGGGACATATGGTTTCAGCATGATGGCTGCCCAGCGCACTATGCACTCTCAGTGAGAGGGTATCTCGATCAAAACTTTCCAGGCAGATGGATAAGGCGGTCTGGTACAATACCGTGGCCAGCCCGATTACCTGATTTGAATCCTTTAGATTTTTTTTACTGGGGAACTGTAAAAGAAAAAGTGTATTTCAAGCCGACTCAAAATATAGCTGAGCTACGGCAAAGACTATTGGAAGCAGCTGAGTTTGTTAATAACCGTGGATTCGCTCGTTTAATAACCCGATCTTTTTTAAGAAGATGTCGCGCGTGTATTGCGGCTGAAGGAAAACAGTTTGAGCATTTGCTGTAAAGGTAAATCATCATCAGCAGCATTTTGACGCCCACTGTTGTGCAAACAGTTATCCTTAAAGGTCCTTGTGCGTTTTCATAATCGCTGTTTAATTAGGAAATTTTGAAAAATTTTGATCAGTTTTTCTTCAAATAAAAATTGTGCATAACTTAACGAGTAATCTTCTAAGTGTTATACCATTTTGGAATCCTTATTAAATGCGCCAACTTTTAAGGTTACTTGCCAAACTCTCGTAGTACATTTTTTCCAGTACAGCCAGTTAAAGTTGAGCAAAGTTCTACTTTGGAATACTTGGTTGGGAAATAAGTGGCAATTTTTCCTGAACGAGAAAAGTTGGCAGTAAGGTTGAGACACCAGTTTGAAGATGCATTATTCATCATTACATTGTAAAAATAAAATCCAAAAAAGTTAATATTTGTAGTAACAGGAGTTGACAGACTGCCGTAGGGTGTGAAATTTCTATATCTTTTTCAAAGACCTATAATTTTCAAAACACATACATAAAATTTTTTTAAATATTTTTCAAATAGCTGTTATGACTTTGCCTATCACCCGGTTTCGGCTTGACGTCGACTTCTGGGTCACCCTGTATATACAACGAAAATAGAACACCCAGAAAAAATAATTCTAATTGATTGAGATTTTATACGCAGTTAGACATGAGCAGGAAGAAGAAGCGATTGAGTTATGAAATTCTATTGTATCAGTGGATTTTCCTAAAAATGTGCTCGGCTGCCTCAATCAGGGACCACCTCGTTGGGGCATGCACGTGATGATCCATGTCTTTTCGAAGTATATCATCTCAAGTGTGCTGTGCTAGGTTCCGAAAAGCTGTTAGCATTTGTGGAGGATGAGGTGAAGGTCACTTTCCTTCCTATTCCACACATGTCTAATGGGCGAAGGTCTCGAAAACTAGCAATATGGCCTCGGATATTATCTTGTTGGAAGATAGGGTCTTCAAGCGTTTAGAGGAATGGCAAAATGGGTTCCAGTGTTCCCTGTATGGTATATGGTCTAACCTCCTCTAATGCAAGTTGGCAGCGACTTAGCACCATATTCAATGGCTCTTTAAGCCATAATTGCTACAGTATGGTGGACTCGCGCCAGTACATGATGCATTTCTCAAACAGAAGATCATCAAATAAACGATATTATATCATCCATCATCCCACTTTTCTTGATCTCAGATCTGTGTTAGGGACACACACGAGTCAGGAGTAATTTAGAAGAAACACATGATATAAAACTGTCAGTTGCATGTTACCTGCCCTATACTGTAGGCGTTATGGTTTGAGCTGCCACAATGTCACTTCTGGTGCTATTCCTCCCAATGATTCTAACAAGAAAATGCCCCTTCCGTGTTGGGGCTGCAATAGATTGCTTCAGCATCCCTCTACTAAGCCACGTTGCTGACCGCCTTTCGCCCACTGAGCGTGTGTAGCATATGTTAGGAAGGAAGGTGACCTCTTGTCGTCATCCTCTACAAACGTTAACAGCTTTTGTACAGCTAGCTTGGAATAAGATACATCAAGAAGACTCAAATTACATCATGGATGTTTAGGGCACTGGGGTGACCTAGAATATTATTAGGGAAATCTATTACTACTACCTCTTTCTCATTTCGTCTCGTACGATGACATATGGCGAATAATCCCTACGTTACCGGTCCATAGGATAAAGATGAAGACCACCAAACTATTGGCAGATGGTACTTCCGCACAGTATTTTGAGTTTTTCAAAGACTATGCCCACTTAACTTAACGTTACTTACCAATAGAGTTGCCAAGAGAATTAGGCATACAGCTCCGACTGAAGAGATTACAATAGCAGCCACCCTTCCTTGATTGATATCATCACTGTATGATGGAGTTACTGAGCTCTCTGTACCTATGGAGGCTTCCGTAAGCTCGTGCTCAGTTGTGGGGCTGGAAGGCACATCAGTTCCATCATAGTTCCTAAAAAATTTAAATTTTGTTAATCTTATCCACAGTTAAAATCGATAGAAGCAAGTAAACACAATAATTTGACTCTTTAAAGAACTGTAATAGGAATCTCATGAAATACAGAATACGATTGAACTAATTTCTGATATCTAGAACATTCATTTGGGCCTGATGAAGCAATAAGCAGAAACGTAAGTCACTTGGGTTCCTGTTGTTTACATGCTCACGATTGTCCTTTGTTTTTCATAAACTACTATAACCTTTTGTTTATTAGTTGTTGAGTTATAAGCGTATCAATGTACAAAAACGCTCAATTTTGACAACCTGTCAGTTCGCCACTTTGTAAGATAATGATTTTGTATTCTAGATTAGATTATAAAGTGAAAATATTCAACAGCCACTTTTACGCTTAAGTTATATACTAAGTGACATATAAATCCGAACACCCAGTTTAAATGGTTTTATTTTAATAAAAGTTGGTGAATATATTTATCTTACTGTAAATAACAAGTGAAAAAATTTTCAGCCTTATCAGTTGGACATTCCGGTTTTTATACTGCTTTTTTTTAATTCACTAGCGCTCTAAAAATGAATATTTCAGCCGCAGTAAAGAATCAACGTTGGCGGATTTTGGTTCTTGACATCCTTTACGATCGGTTACGATGCCTAGAGTACGGAGACCTGTACGATTTCGTCAAGTTAGTGAGTCTGATAGGGGCCGTATAGTGGGACTTCGGGAAGCTGGACTTTCTTTTCGGGCAATTGCAGTTAGAGTGCAAAGAAGTGTAGACACTGCGGTTAGGTGTTGTCAGGCATGGCTTCGAGAAGGCCGTACGTAAAGAGCAAGAGGCACTGGACGCCGCCGTAGAACAACAGACCGTGAAGATCGCCGCCTAAGATTATTGACCTTAAGGGACCGTTTCTCCACTACCAGGCCCATTGCAAATGAATGGTTTGCAGAACACGGAAGACCTATTGGCATGCGAAGTGTTTACCGACGAATGAGAAGTTTTGGCTTGTTTTCATACCGGCCACACTGGGTCCTCCCTTTAACTCGAGAACACCGACGTAATCGCCTTGAGTGGTGCGGACAACGGTCACTCTAGGATCAGGAATGGAACAGTATTGTCTTTAGTGACGAGTCTCGATTTTGTTTAGGCATGCACGATGGTCGTGCCAGGGTTAGAAGGCGACGTGGTGAAAGGAGGAATCCACAGTTTTTTGTTGAAAGATATGTTCATCACACTGTTGGAGTTATGGCTTGGGGTGCTATAGCTTATGGTTCCAGGTCACCTTTAATCTTCATCAGAGGTAACATGAACGCGCAGCGTTATATCCACGAAGTTCTACCCTATCTTGACACCCTGGCAGATCCAACTGTCCAACAAGATAATGCCCGACCACATGTTGCAAGAGTCACAATAGACATCTTTCAACATAATGATGTCACATTGTTACCATGGCCACCAAGATCTCCCGACTTATCCCTAATTGAGCACGTGTGGGATATGATGGGTAGGAGATTGCTCAATTTGCAACGTCCTCCTCAGACTCTAGAAGCACTTCGAGAGGAGTTGGTGGTTGCCTGGAATGAGATACCACAGGAGGACATTGACCACCTGATCAGAAGCATGCCTAGGCGCGTTGGAGAATGCGTAGCACATCAGGGTGCATCCACACATTATTAAAGGTCGAAGGGCTTTAAAGCAGTGCAATCATTTTGAAATTTTTATCATTTACTTATTATGCTTCATTAAGTACTTATACAAAATTTTATTAAAATAAAACCATTTAAACTGGGTGTTCGGATTTATATGTCACTTAGTATACAATCCATGCATCAGTTCCATTGACCCGAATTTTAGCTTACCAGCTTTACACGTTCAAAAATCAATTGTACATATATATATATTAAAAACGTCTCAGAATATTTCTGGAAATGTATCTCAAATATCGTATCAAAATTCAACTAACAATCAAATATTGTCGCAAATGTTGAAACTATTGTATAGTACGAGATCTGAACTTATTCGGGGTGTTTCACAACTTATCCGACAAATTTTAACCACATATGCACTATTACTACACAAGTTGATTTTTCAGAAAAATGTAATAAAAATCCTACAGAAATTAAGTTATAAACCTGAGTTTCAATAATAAATTGAAAAATAAATATCTGTATTTTGCGTGTATCGTCGTGATATTAGAACAGGTATTCATAATTTATTGTAGCAAATGTTGTACCAAGCAACTGACGAGAACAAAATCCCAGGAATCTTTTGTTTTTTCGTACTGATAAGAACGTGTAAATAAGGTTTAGTCTGTATCTTGGGTGATCTGAATGAAGAACGGTCGATTTTTGTGAAGTTAAAAAAGAAAGTATTTTTCGAGTTTATGTTTTTAGTTATTTATTAATAATAATGGCACATGTGTACACTAATGAGGAGTTAGTGGACATTGTTTTAGCGTACGGAGAAGCAGGGCAAAATTCGCGAGCGGCTTCTCGTTTGTATGCACACCGATTTCCGAATAGGCAAATACCACATCATGAAACATTTAGTTCAATTGTTTCACGTGCACGTGCTAGTGGAGATTTGCGCCCCAGTCGTGGAGTGGGTGGGGCTTGGGTTCGCCCACAACAGATATTGTCGATAATTTGAACCTCCAGGCACAGCAAGGAGGTGTATAGGAATTAGCTTTTATAAGTAAGTGAACTGTTAAACTGTATTATTTTATTATCTCAATTTCTGCAGGACTTCTATTACATTTTTTTTTTTGAGAAAAACTTTCTTCGTAACACTGCATATGTGTTTTTTTTTTCAAGATTTGTCTTTGTATATACCATTAAAATGCATACCTAGGAATTTGTTCCACTCCTGGGAACGAACTTTGATTTTGATGTGACAGCGTTGTGGTACCTGCAGCTGTAGTAACGGGCACTTCACTTGAAGAACCCTCAACATGTTGTGGTCCAGTAGTGGAATCGTCCTGAACAATGTGCGTAACAGTCGTCTCTACAGTAGAGGGGTGTTGATGTTCGACAACATGCTCTGTCGTAGTCAAGTCGTCGAAAGTAGTCGTAGTCATGTTCACTAGTTCATCGTCAGGAGTAAAGTCTACTGGAATCATCTTTTCGGTCACTTCTACCATGTGTTCTTCTGATGACGTAACTGTCGTGTCGTATATTGCTACTGTTGAGCTGCCCATAGGTTCCTCGGTACTCTCTGTTAACTCTGTAGATGTGTAGTCATCTCTGGGATACTCGTGAGCGAGAAATATTGTAGTGAATTCGGGTGTTTCAGAGCTAGTTCTGTCCCAATTTTCTGTCGATTGAACACTCGTAGTGGTCATATCTTCTGTTGAAGTAGTGATCTCGCTCGAATGGACCGTAGATTCAGGTTCGTTAGAAGCCTCATAGTATGTAGTTGTAGACAGCTTTTCCGTGGAAGTAATTGTGTCAGGCGCCATTGTCAAATCTCTCAACGATTCTTTGGTCATTGATTTTGTTGAAGAAGGTACAGGTGTAGTTCCTATATTGAGAGCTTTTATCGTTTCAGTTTCTATCTTGTTGCTCAATATGTGACTGTTGTTTTGATCAACCGGAGGTTTAGTTAAAGTGGTACCCTTTCTGGTTGTAGGCACTGTACTCCTGGGAGCCTCCGTTGTTTGGTCCTTGTACCCGTAAGCTTTCGTATCGTTGAAGTTAGAGACGTAATTTACTTTCATTACTTTCTCAACTACTACGTTGTTTCTAGCCACGCCTTTGCCACGTGTATTGTTCTTCATGATAACATTTTTAGTTTCTTTGTAATTCACTGTAGCGTTGGGAAAGATCTTAGGTTTTTCTTCTGGTTTTTCGCCTTGCGTGTCTTCATCTTCATCCTCACTTTCATCGTTATTATCATTCACGTCTTCATTTTCTCTCGCGTCCTCATGTTCATCCTCTTCTTCAGTGTCATGCTCTCCGTTATCGTGACTTTCTTCAAACTCCTGTTCAAGCTTTTGGACTGCTTCTTTGAACTTATCATCAAAGTACGCTGTCTTGGGGGTGGTCAGGTCCATTTCATAGCTTGAGGACGTTCTTCCAGTGGAGGACGTCCCATATTCAAAATGATTTGCATACTTCTCAGTGTCCGTATAATGGGAAAGCGTGAACTCATTGTCTTGGAACTCAGGAGAGACATACTTGTCTATATCTATCGATCTTGAGTTGCTCTCTCTAATCTTTTCGCTCTTCTCTTTTTCTTTTTTGACAATTCTTTCTGTAGTGGTAGTTGTGGTGCTAGTTGTATTGGCGCTGTCATGGTTGTCATTCGTTTGGTTTGTGGCTGTGTTGGAAGGTGCGGTTGTGACGTTTAGCGGGATATGTACAAGTTTTTGATCATTGTCAGTCTTTGGAGGTTGTTCGATCAGGTTAACGCTACGCTCTGCCTTATCGAGAGAGATAGGTTCGTTGGTTGTGCCGTTTGGCTCTGCGGTTATTGACTCGCAGCTCCATGGGGTGCACAGTAGAATAATTCCTGAAATAAAACAAAACATTAGTTTCATGTAAAAGAAGCTATACAGAAATAGCCCAGGTCATTTTTGTTGATATTTCTTTTCTTGCAACAAAACATTCAATGTAGCAAAGTAAGTCTATAGCGAGATTTTTGTAATAATATCTAATACAACAATTAGTAATAGTAGATCTTAATAAGCACTATAAGTTCGTTCTGAGGTATAGTTTGGCCGTTTTTGTCGAAAAAATTTGACATATAGGTAGTTCAGAGATTCAAGAAACAATACGGGAATTAGAACATAGGCTAGTCCTCTTCTACATTATTGAGCTTACGATACTTTTTCAAACAGTAACGGCGCTTTTAAGGGGGCAATATTTTCACTGCATTATCTAGCTACAATATAGTTGCCAGCAAGATAGGGCAATACTTTTGGCACGGCCCAATTATATGAGCCAGACATGTATGACATTAGCGATATTCAGGGTAAGTTTTTTGTGTGTAATAACACCGATATTATGAATACTTACTGAGAATTTTAGCACAATAACTGTAGCTAAACGTATGCTCCTGACTTGGAAATTATTTTTATCTCTACAGGGTGATTCACAAGTACGGGGTGACCCAAACAATACTTTTTTGAATGGAAAGGCCTACATCCTGGATGGATGGCCTTTCAGAACCAAGTGATTTTATATAACATACTATGGGTTCTACTTTCAAATTGTTGAGATATTGGACAAACTATAGTCAAATAGCAGAATTGATGACAGTAGCAGAAGTCATCGTGCGCCACTGCTTTGACGCTGTACCTTTTCATTACAGCGACGTTTACCGACAATTCACAAAGAAGCGCCGCATTTTCGAAGGTCTCCGCATAACAGCAGTGGCGTACGATGAGTTTCGCTACTGTCATCAATTTTGGTATTTTACTATATAGAAAAAAAAGCTCAGCTTTATCAGCTCGCACCTCCGCAATTGTTACAGTTAGAGTGATGAATTTACTTACTTTTTCAGATTTTTTGACAGTTTATACACGATATTTTCACATTCCTTCATGCCCGTTTCTACAAGTTTCTTTTTTGATACGAGGGATGTCTTTTAAGTTTTGCATATAGAAACATAGTAGGCTGCGCGGATTGAACGTCAGTACTGAAATCTAGAAATACCTCAGCCTTTTTGAAGGAGAGAAAATACTATGAAAATCAAGGAGGCCATAAAGGTATCCTACAATTGTAGGACGATATGACCCTAATTTCTGACCACGTTTTCTGGGACCACTATATTTATTATAAGAAACGCTATTGATACGGGGTAGACCGCTTATCGTGGAAAATACAATATTCTAAATATTTTGAGCATTTTTTGATAACCAAATATAGCAAACATTGAACCATGAAAGCTCCGAACACATGGAACAGGTACGTCAAACAATTATATACCCAAGTTGTTACAAAGTATACACCCTGCAACAATTTACGAACGCAGCCTTGTACTTTTCGAAAACTGAAACGAAAAAATGAAACTGAAAACTTGTTACACTCGCAATAGAACCAGATACTGTAACAATTTCAACAAAATTTGAAAAATGCCGTATTTTCACTTCCTAAGTCTGGTGCGGAAGTAATCGCGAAAAATTGAGGTATTATGTTGTATTACACATAAATCACGAAAAACCATCATTCATTTTTGTTCATCTGTCTGTTTGTCGGTCTGTTCGCCAATTTTATAATCACTTATACGAGGGATGTCTTTTAAGTTTTGCATATAGAAGCATAGTAGGCCGCGCGGATGGAACGTCAGTACTGAATCTTAACCTCACTCTTTAGTAAACTTAAATTCAAAGTTTCACAATAATACGTGCAGTGTTCTCACTACAATGAATTTTTAAGTGTCACCAAGTCATTAGAAAAATGGAACTCAACCGAGAACATTTTCGTGCCATAATTTATTACAACCTTCAGAGACAATTATCGCAACAAGAATGCCTTGCTGAGTTACTGTCGGTTTTCGGCAACGAAGCGCCACATCAGTCGACAATTTCCCGTTGGTATGGAGAAAAGCCAATAAAAGTCATCCGTTCTCGAAGTGTTTCGATAAAGATGGTCGCGACATTTGTGTCAAAAGCGGGTCATATTGCAACAATTCCTCTTAATGAGCAAATAACTGTTACTGCGGATTGGTATACCACCATTTGTTTGCCAAAAGTCATCACCGAGCTTCGAAAAATCAACCCCGAAAGATGAATCACCCTCCACCAAGACAATGCAAGCTCGCACACAGCCCAAAAAACAAGGCAGTATTTAACGGAACAAAACGTGGAATTTTTGGACCATCCTCCATACAGTCCCGATCCAAGTCCTAAAGATTTCTTTACTTTCCCGAAAATTAAAAACAGACTGCGTGGTCAAAGGTTCCAGTCACCAGGAGAAGCAGTTGACGCATTCAAAAAGCCGTTTTGGATCTGCCAGCAAACGAGTGGAGTCAGTGCTTCGAAAATTGGTTCGAGTGCATGCAGATGTGAATTAATCTTCGTGGAGAATACTTCGAAAAACAAAAAAGTCATTTCAAACTACCTACCGTGTTGTTTTATTTCCATATGCAAAACTTAAAAGACATCCCTCGTATAACGTCAATGGAGGTTTGTACTACTGGATTTTGAGTTGCAGCTAATCTTTTTGTAAGGTAAATGAAAAATATTACAATACCTTTTAGTTGTTAAGCAGAGATCCTTAGAATTTGTGAATTTTCGTTATAAATCAAATCCACCCAGCCACATGCAGTGAAGCCAGAATCCAACATTGCATACCTGTGTTGTTTGGAACTCAAGAAACGTACAAACTCCCATAAACCTTATCTGAGAAAGAAACTCGCAAAAAGGGGAATAGAAAAATGTGAATATATTCAGGGTGATCCATTTAAAAATTTTGAGAAATAGTTAATTTCACCTTACTGACCACCCTGTATAAACTGTCCAAGAAAATGAAAATGAGTAGAGACAAAATATGGGATCATAACATTTTTTGACGAAAAATTCAGTACTCTAGCAATAACACCTGCGGTGGTGCCAGTTGTCAAAGTTGACTGTTTTTTCGATAGATTGTTTAACAATTATGTAGGCCTTTCCATTTAATAAAAGATTATGTTTGGGTCACCACTTAATTGTGATTCACCCTGTAGAAATAAAGATATTTTTCAAGTCACGAGCATATTGTTGACTAGTATTTTCATAAAACTTTTTTAGATATCATCCGTAATAACGGAGTTATCGACCAAGCCTACACCGCACTCACTCCCTACTTATTAGCTTCTTCCGTTTTAATAGGTTTTATTTATTTACTCATTTTTAATAATCGTAGAATTCTGGTTTTGCATGTTTCTAAAGCTTAATTGTAGCTTATAGATTGCCAACACAACAAAATTTCGCGGATAAATTACAATTTCACACCTTTGACCCGCATTTCAAACAGAAACATGCACAAAAAACGGCCAAATTAGTTGGTCACCGGTGGAAACCACCGGTTATACATCAAAACATTACGAAATCATCACCGCAATTTACAGCTCAGTAGCATTTCAAAACCAAAGAGTTAAATAAAACATCAATTATTGCAGACTGATTTCTTTATTGTGTTATAAAATTGAATTTTGTGTACAAATCAGAGATTGGTGTATTGAGGTAATTTTCGTAAAATTAAATTTAGAACACTTTCAATTTTAGCTATCGTACAAAGGCCATTCTTAAACGGGTTGTGCAACTACCTAATTTTTTCACACGTAATGAGTACAGATTATTATTCATACCTGAATTCAAACTCATGTTGTTAGCAGCTCATTATATCTAAACATCTAGTGATATTGTTGTTCAGACATAATTGTTATTGTGGTTTTAACACCATAGCAGCAAGAAGCTGTGATACTGTTCGTACTTTTGATGTTTTGATCTGTATACCAAGCATGGAAATATACTAAGTGACATATAAATCCGAACACCCAGTTTAAATGGTTTTATTTTAATAAAAGTTGGTGAATGTGTTTATCTTACTGTAAATAACAAGTGAAAAAATTTTCAGCCTTATCAGTTGGACATTCCGGTTTTTATACTGCTTTTTTTTAATTCACTAACGCTCTAAAAATGAATATTTCAGCCGCAGTAAAGAATCAACGTTGGCGGATTTTGGTTCTTGACATCCTTTACGATCGGTTACGATGCCTAGAGTACGGAGACCTGTACGATTTCGTCAACTTAGTGAGTTTGATAGGGGCCGTATAGTGGGACTTCGGGAAGCGGGACTCTCTTTTCGGGCAATTGCAGTTAGAGTGCAAAGAAGTGTAGACACTGTGGTTAGGTGTTGTCAGGCATGGCTTCGAGAAGGCCGTACGCAAAGAGCAAGGGGCACTGGACGCCGCCGTAGAACAACAGACCGTGAAGATCGCCGCCTAAGATTATTGACCTTAAGGGACCGTTTCTCCGCAAATGAATGGTTTGCAGAACACGGAAGACCTATTGGCATGCGAAGTGTTTACCGACGAATGAGAAGTTTTGGCTTGTTTTCATACCGGCCACACTGGGTCCTCCCTTTAACTCGAGAACACCGACGTAATCGCTTTGAGTGGTGCGGACAACGGTCACTCTAGGATCAGGAATGGAACAGTATTGTCTTTAGTGATGAGTCTCGATTTTGTTTAGGCATGCACGATGGTCGTGCCAGGGTTAGAAGGCGACGTGGTGAAAGGAGGAATCCACAGTTTTTTGTTGAAAGACATGTTCATCACACTGTTGGAGTTATGGTTTGGGGTGCTATAGCTTATGGTTCCAGGTCACCTTTAATCTTCATCAGAGGTAACATGAACGCGCAGCGTTATATCCACGAAGTTCTACCCTATCTTGACACCCTGGCAGATTCAACTTTCCAACAAGATAATGCCCGACCACATGTTGCAAGAGTCACAATAGACTTCTTTCAACATAATGATGTCACATTGTTACCATGGCCACCAAGATCTCCCCACTTACCCCCAATTGAGCACGTGTGGGATATGATGGGTAGGAGATTGCTCAATTTGCAACGTCCTCCTCAGACTCTAGAAGCACTTCGAGAGGAGTTGGTGGTTGCTTGGAATGAGATACCACAGGAGGACATTGACCACCTGATCAGAAGCATGCCTAGGCGCGTTGGAGAATGCGTAGCACATCAGGGGGCATCCACACATTATTAAAGGTCAAAGGGCTTTAAAGCAGTGCAATCATTTTGAAATTTTTATCATTTACTTATTATGCTTCATTAAGTACTTATACAAAATTTTATTAAAATAAAACCATTTAAACTGGGTGTTCGGATTTATATGTCACTTAGTATATGTATGTATGCAAATTTTAAGTAATAGATTGATTTTCACAATATATTTTTTGTGAGAGTCAATCACGATCCTCTATTGCGTCTCACTCAGTGCTGCGAGGTATAATCGACCTGTTTTCGGTAGGTTTGTGTGAAAGTTTTCGGCAGATTGTACAATTTTTCGGTAGATGGTAAATTAGGAATCAAAAACCTGCCGGTAATTGATAATTGAAGAGTGGGGGGGGGTATCATCAAATGCTGAAATGCTACTATTTGAAAAATTGAAGAGCAGATGGCTCCACAAAATTCCACTAATCGAAAATGAATAGAGGGTGGGGGACTCAAATAGCTCTATTTTGTATTTCATTGAATTATATCAGAAAAAATTTGTACAAATATTTCGGTTCGATAGGACTGAAATCGGTAGATCTTATGAAAAATCGTTAGACCTGGTAACACTGGTTAACAGGTACAGTCCATCTGTTTTCGATAGAAAGGTAGATTTATACGAAATTTCTCGTTAGATTTCGATAAACATAGAGCGAAAATTTGGCGATGATTAAAAAATGAAGAGGGGCACCTTCGTTGCGCTTCACTCGGTTTTGAAAATTGAAGAGCGAAAAGGGGAGTAGGTGGCGTCAAATGCTGAAATGCTGGTAGTTAAAAAATTCGCAGGTTTGAACCAATTCCAGTGCGGCGGGATGGTGGTGACCATTAAATGCTGCTACTTAAAAATTTGGAGAGAGCCGAGTTACACCAAATCGAAAATGAGGTGCAAGGGGGGGGGGTCGCAAACTGTAATATTCTTGTGTTTCGTCCAGAAAGATACTATTTAAGGGTTTGCACGATTTTTCGATAGATTTCGCATTAAAGTAGTAGTAGTTTGGCAGAATAGTGGTGAAATCGGTAGATTTACAAAAAAATCGGTAGAGCTGGTAATACAAGTCCTACTGGCCTACTGTGGCTTACACCTACTTCCATTTCTTCCAGTAGTTCCGATTTTCTAAGGAAGTCGATCAGCTTATTTGAAAATATATCTTTCAGGTTTCCTTGTTGGAGAGCATATTTTACCTCACTCTGGCAATTACACAAAACGTGCTCAACCGTTTCGACTCCCTTCAAGCACAGTCTGCACACAGCATTTTTATCTATACCTAGCCTACTGTGGCAATGTCCGGAGTACAGTCCCACTAAAGCAGGAGTTCCCAACCAGGGGGGCGCGCCTGCTAAGGGGGGCATAGAGAGATGACAAGGGGGGCATTTTAGGAAAAAAAACAAAAAACATTAGCAAATAATATTACAATGTAATGTTTAATTTACTTGCATAAAATTAGAAATTAAATATCATACTCACTTATTCAGCCGCTGCTTCAAAACCCGGCGTCGTCAATCGCAGTTTATATAAGTTTTGACAAGTCACAACATCGATCACTTAGAAAACTATTGTGTACCTACCAGATGCGGATGAGCATCTGTGACATTAATTCCCACAAACTTGTGAAAAATTTGACATTTCGATGTACATGTTTTGTTGAGAAATCTGTTTGAATGTGTCAAATTATTGTGTCACACTGTTAGCTAAGTTTGTGTATTTACAAACTTCAGTTAACATTTTTATTTAATTTACTAAAGTGTTGATTGAGTGGAGACGCGTTCATAGATCGGCCATTGGGACTTATATATATATATATATATATATATATATTATTATTAATATTATTATTATGATAATTGAGATGAGCAGAGTACACAGTACTATAAGCTCATGCAGTAAATATAGTGTACGGACACGTAACACAAATACATCAAATAGAAAAAAATAAAAAAATACAGTTCATAGCTATAAAGTTTGTACACTCCTCCAGCTATCATACTGCACTTTGAAGCTATTAACTGAAGTAGCACCAACCACACTTTCAGGTAAACTATTCCAGGTGTTGAGTATGCGGTTGGGAAGAAACCACTGTCGGACTGTTGTTTTAAATGGCTCCTTATGCAGTTTGAAGCTGTGTCCGCGTAGATTGCTGCGCGACAGATGGTATAGATGCATGAGGTTGGTGCCCATCAAACCATGAAGTATCCTGAACGTAACTATAAGATCGCCACGAAGTCTTCGCTCAGAGAATGAGGTCAGGTTGAATAATTCAAGGCGATCTTCATAGCTTGGTCTTCGTGCTCCAAAAGGGATACGAGTAGCCCGACGCTGTACTGATTCGACGAGATTTCTATCGCGCAGAAGCACAGTGTCCCATACCGGGCCAGCGAATTCAAGAATTGGCCTCACGAATGCCTTGTAAATGTAGGCGCAAGTGTTGACATCGGATCCTTTGAAAGACCTCTCCAGCATATATAGAAGTTTCTTGGCTTTTGATGTAACGTGGTGAATATGCTCTGACCAGGAAAGACGATCGTTGACTACAACGCCCAGATCAGTGTGGCTCGAAACTGCTTCGATGTTGTGGTCAGAGATCTTGTATGTAAATCGCGGATTTGTCTTCCCGAGGTGAAGGACACAACACTTAGTTAGATTTAAGGGTAAAAGCCAACTAACTGACCATTGACAAACAATATCAAGATCTCGTTGAAGCATAGCAGAATTTACGACAGTATTGTAAATCTTGGTGTCGTCGGCATAAGCTGAACATGTGGAGGAAATCAATGCGGGCAGGTCACTTGTATACAGAAGGAACAGCACTGGCCCCAAGACAGAGCCTTGAGGAACTCCACTTGCTACATGATGAAGGTGAGACTGGCTATCACTGACGCGCACAGAGAAAGTCCTCCCGGTGAGAAAAGCCTTAATCCACAGTAACAACTCCCCTCTTATTCCCATACATTCCAACTTAAACAGAAGCCTTCTATGTGGTACCCGATCGAAAGCCCTAGAAAAATCTAAGTAGATTATATCAACAGGAGTCTTTGTGCCCAGATACTGAGTCCAATCGTTGAGAGAGTGGAGAAGGTTGGTCATTATTGATCGACCAGGGAGAAATCCATGCTGATTCTTAGGGATAAGGTCATTTTCGAAAGCAAATGACTGGAGCTTATCTAATATGATTCTTTCAGCTATTTTGGCGGCGATAGGAACGAGACTTATTGGTCGATAATATTTAGCGGAGGATTTGTCGCCCTTTTTGAATACAGGGGTAACAGAAGCACTAAGCCAGCATGAGGGTAGGGTATGAGATCTAAAAGACGATGTGAATATCAAGCTTAATGGTAGGGCCAGTGCTGGAGCGCAGTTTTTAAGTACAGCAGCCGTCATCCCATCTTTACCACGGGGGTAAGAGGTCTTCAGATTTCGCAGGTGCATTAATACATCTTCAGGCAGGAACTCAACTTCGCAAAAGGCTGTTGGGACACCTATGGCAGATAGTGGTCGGTAGAAGGTCTCCATTAGGCTCATCGACGAAGTCATCACTAAAGGACTCTGCCAGTAAGTTGGCAGATTCGGTGGCATCCATGTGGAGATGACCGTCAGCGTCGCGGATCTGAGGTGATGAAACTTTGGAATTCAGGTTTGTTCTTAGATACCGAAACAGCTTCTTCTTATTTTTGGAGGTAACGAGTTTTCGTTCATAAGCATGTTTGGCATTATGTAACGTTCTAGATAGGAGGTTAGAAAAGGATCGATGAGACACGTAATCTTGTGAATGGCCACTCCTCCTAAACCGTTGCCACAAAGATCTCTTGTGACGAAGCATCCTCGATATGTTAGAGTTGATCCAGGGCTTTGAGGGGTCACAGTATACCTTCTTTTCAACAGTATTGTCAGCCGTTTCGTTTAGGACTCGTTGAGCGAAAGTGTCCCACATATCTTGGGTGCTACGGTTGTTAAGCAAAGCAGGCCAGTTGACTTCAGACAGGGCTTGGTTAAGAGCATCGTGGTTTACAATTTTGATGGTTTTAAACTTATCGGTTGTAGAACGACTATTTATATTGAACTGGAGAGAAGATAAAAGTGAACAATGGTCAGACTTGCCAAAAGGTGGCAAATAATCTAAATTAGAAACAAAGTCTGCGTCGTTAACGAATATCAAATCCAGAGCCCTAGGCGTCTGTCCTTCCCTGAATCTCGTTGGACGATCAACAAGTTGAGATATGCTAGAGTTGCGGAGCAAGTCGATGTAAGCAGCAGAAGAAGAATTGCATTCAGGAATGGTTGACATAGGCCAGCTAATGTCACGTAGATTGAAGTCACCAGCTATGAAAAGGTTGGTGTTTTTATTTAAGAGATCTGAAATGAGACTGCACAGGTGTGTGTCTCCCAAACAGGGCCGTGGCCGATATATGCAGCCTATCGTGAAGCTGAAATTTGGGCACCTCAATTCCAAAAATAGATTGTCAATGCCATCGAAAGGACTGAAAGAGGGAGATACCGAGAAAGCCGACGCGATTTCCGTGCGAACATAAATGCATACTCCACCAAAACCAGGAGTGCGTGGTTAATCCATTCTGTATAAATAGTATCCAGGCAAATTGATGGAAGAGTCGGACACGTTGGAATGGAGCCATGTTTCAGTAAGGCAAACGAACGTTGGATTATTGTCTCGAACAAATGCTTGGAGTTCAAGTAGCTTAGAAAAGAGAGATTGTATATTAGTGTAACAAACCGTCCAGTTTGCCACAGAATTTATCAGTTTTTTGAAGGTGTGATCTCCTGGGTAGCTGTGTGTAATATAGAAGGTTTACCACGAACATATTTTATAGTAATATTACTTTCGCCTGTTGTTTGACGACGTCCAAGCTCTTCGCGAAGGTGTTGTAGTTCTTGCATTTGACCTCTGGTTTTGTCGTCAGAGATTTTTACGTGACGAAGCGTGGGGTGGCTAAGGATGGAGTTTTTCTTCCGCAAAATATTGCTGACGATAATAGGTGAGGAAAACACAACTCTAATTAAACGATTGCTTGAAGTTGTTCTGCCAAGGCGAGTGATGCTGAGTCGGTGATTTTCGGCAGATGGTTCAATATGCCTAATTATCTCTGATACTATGTTTATGTCATCGTTACCTTCAGCTATGCCCCTCAGAATGATATTGTGGGAACGTCTAAATAACTCCATTGTCTCAGCTTGGGAGCTTGGGGCAATAGGGGTAGAAGAAGCGCCGTTGCCTGAGTGCATCGTCTCCATAGATCTTGCAAGTCTCGATTCAATATTAGCAATGTTAGAAGACAGCTCTGTTTGAGTAACCTGGATATTTTGTATGTTGGTTTCGCAGGCCGCTATTATGTCATCATGCCGAGAGATCGAGTCCGAATGTTGCTGTAGCAAGTTTCTACAATAAGCAACATCAGTTCCGAGTTGAGATTGAGAGTTCTTAATATCCTTTATGTCACTGGCCATAGTTGATAATTGGTTAAGTATAAGGGTGAGAGTGTCGGTAGGGGTAGACTGATCTGGTTGTAAAGGAGCAGTGGTTTCTGAACGAGCACCGCATGTGGAAGAGGTGGATCCGCTTCGGGTAACTCGTCCCTGTTTACAATAGGCTGGGCAAGACCATCGTTATTTTCCGTCCGACAGTTCTTCGTTGTTATCACTGTATTTTTCTACATTATCCCCATCTTCAGGATCTTTCATGTTTGTATTCTTCTTTCGTACAGTCTGACTCATGTTCCCTTATTCCAGCGGCTATTTCCGGATTACCCTATTCACTCTGTAGACTAGTTTCTTAATTTGATTTGACACTATTGACGAAATGTCCAAATGACAAAATGGAATATATGGTAAAATGGCTGAAGATTACTCCCACGGCTCTGAAAACTATCGCCAACAGGTCCACGGACGTACCTCTTCCTGCTCTTAACTTGAACACCTCTGGTTTTAAATATTTTTGGCTTTTCTCCGATATTTTGAGGTATTTACAGTGAATACTAATTTAGTAGTCTACTTTTTAACTTGGAGTATGGAGTGTATATAATATATATATATATATATATATATATATATATATATATATATATATATATATATAATTTTGAAACGACGAACTTTAAGTACCTAATATTGATTCCAAATGTATTTAGAATTACTATTATAACGTCAAGCTGCCTACAAAAATATAAATCTCCCATTGGCCAATATACTGTTGAATACATTACGTTATTAAGATAAAATAATGGGCATATAATTAGTAATTACATACATGTATTTTGCTTATTTATTTATTACTTATTTGTTTTATTGTTATAGCTGCAAAATCGCAGCGAAAAAAAGAAGGTTTTCCGAAGATTACGTTAAGTTTGGATTTACATTCATAGAAAAAGACGAGTTACAATTGCCTCAGTGTGTGATATGTATGAAAGTTTTAAGTAATGATAGCAAGAGGTCCAATCGTCTTGAAAGGCATTTGAAGAAACAACATCCTACTCTCGTTTTGAAGACGAAAGAGTTTTTTTTCTTCTAAAGCAGAATCACTCAAGCGGATGATACTGGAGAAATCGGGACGTTATCACACAGATGTATCGCACCATCTCAAAGCTTCATTTGAAATAGCTTTTATGATAGCAAAGCAAAAGGAACCTCATACTATCAGTGAAGAATTAATAAAACCATGTGTCCTAAAAGCCACGCAGATAAGTTTAGGAGAAGATGCAGAGCAAAAAATGAAGTTTATTTCTCGTTCGAATAGCAGTCAAGCATAGAATCGATGACATTGCAGATATAAAGTCACAAATAATTAACAAAGCAAAATTATCGCCATTTTTTGCCATTAGTTGCGATGATTCCACCGACATCGTTAATTGTGCACAGTTAATAGTTTATGTTCGTTACATCGGCGGAGATATCATTCAAGAACAGATTTTGTACTCCCAATCTTTGACAGCATGTAGAACATCTGAAGATATATTTAGTTCAATATCAAATTTTGTTGAAAAAAAATGATTTGGATTGGAAAAAACTCATTGGACTTTGCACAAATGGCGCACCTGTAATGATAGGTGTACGATCGGGCTTAGCTAAAAAGCTCAAAAAAAATCCCGCCATGGTTAGTACACATTGTGAGATTTTGGCTTCCAAAACATTACCACAGAAATCACGCCAACCTTCTACTCGGCTATAAGAATTGTAACTACATCAAGAGCAGCGCTTTGAACAGTCGGTTATTTACTTTACTTTGCGAGGATCTCGATTCTGATCACAAAGTTCTTCTGTTCCATATAGAAGTACGCTAGCTGTCCAAAGACAACATGTTGGCTCGCTTTTATGAATTGGAAGAAGAGATAATTCTTTTTCTTGAGTTCAAAGAAAAGCACGATTTCTTGACAATGTTCAAAGATGGAAGTTGGCTTATTTAACTGACATATTTGACTTCTTAGCGGTTTATTTAGCGGTTCATATCAAAGCTTCAACTTTGGAATCAAATAGTGTCTTCTGAAAAAGTTATATCTTTTTCTCGGCTGTTCGAAGTAATTAAAAATAACATACTGGATGCAAATTTAAAAGCTGACATAAGAGCTCATTCGCAAGCGCTGGAAGACGAATTTCGCCGATACTATCGAAACATCAATTCAGAGTCACCAATATTTCACATGACAAGATATCCATTTGTTGTCAATGTGTCACAATTACCAGAAGAAGTTCAGGAAGAATTTCTAGAAATGAAGGGCGATTCGTACATGAAAGATGACTTCCATCTTTTAACAATGGAGGAATTTTGGATCAAAAGAACAGATAATTCGACACTTGCCTCTCTTGCTTTACGAATACTAGTTCCTTTTTCTTCGACTTACTTATGTGAGACAGACTGTTCTGCTCTAGTTTAATTAAAACTAAACAGCGAAATCGTCTTGATGTCGATAGCGACCTGATGATAGCTCTGGCAAAAAGAGGACCTAGAACTGGTACAGAACATGCAATCTCAAGTGTTTCATTAGTACCTCCTCTTGTTTTATTCAAGTTTTTCGATAAAAAACATTTAGTTTATTTAAACTTTTAAAGTTTCTTTATTAGAATTAAAATAAAAGTCTTTGTACCTATACAGGTTGACCTTGAAGTTGAGTCATTAATTTTCAGATAATGATTGTAGAAGGAAGATAAACCAAAATATGTGTGTAAAAATAAAAAAAAAATGTTACCTTGTTTTATAAAGTATCCTCCCGACAAGTATTTCAGTGCAGACCTGTATTTGATCGTGAGGCCTTGGAGCACCGGCATGCCCTCCTCTGTGAGGTCTTAAGTCACCTGATTCACGAGCCCGTTGTACTACATTAACAAAGGCACGAGGGGTTGGTTGCACTCGATTGGGAAACCGATCCGCATAAACATGTGCCATTTTTTATTTCGTTTGAGCCACGCAGCAAACACCACTATTCACTCACGCGTTACCGACTGACACATTGACTGAATAAAAACATCGTGATCAGCGTTTCAAATTCTTTCGCTTTTTTGTTTCCGATGCGATGAACCGATAAGGCGGATTATATCCGTTGTTGCCAAACACGAGCACATAATGTTAATATTGAGACAGGGCGGTACTCAAACTTCTAAAGGGCTATAACTTTGTTACTTTAATTTTACCAGAAAAATGTTAAAGGAAAAAAACATTTCTTTTGATCAGATCTACTCACTGTTAAAATAAATGACTCAACTTCGAAGTCCCCTGTATATAATGTGCGTTTTTTGTATTTATTGAAAAAGTAAAGGGGGGATGAGAATATGATTTATAGTTCGGAGAGCCTCAACAAAAAAAAAAGGTTGGGAAACCCTGTTCTCACAGGAACTAGATCAAGTAAAGTTGCGTTTTTTTGCTTCATGTTAACTGAAAAATCTTTGAATCTCGTAATTATACCATAGTAATCAAGGAGCATCTCATGGTGAGAGAGTGAGCCGAGTTATCTCCTGGACCGTGCGATGATTTCTTGCTCTAAACAAACAAATAATTACCTTCGCAATGATAAAGTTACATTCTGATTACAATATTTTTCACCAGCAGTTCCACATGTTTACTAGAATTACTCGACAATTAGGATGAGCACATCAGTGTGACAACCGATACAGTTGCTACAAAAAATTAATGGTACCCGCAGATTGATAATTGCGGTATATAGTTAAACAGAGACGGATTTTGTGTAGAACAAGAAATATTTTCATAAATTGTACTAGGAATCAAATTTTAAACTTCGGCACGGGTATCACGTATCTTGAAAAGTGACATTATGCCGATTTTTTTGACATTATGTAGGTTATTATACAAGATTGTTAACTTAGCACTTAGTTGTACGTGTTGCCTAAACGTCATGTGAGGCTTGTTGTCAATCTTTGGCTCTGATGTGATGTAAAATCTGCTTCTAAGATAGCATTACTGGAGGTCTAAGCTGTAAGTTGTATGTGTTGATGATAATTACATTGGGTTCTTGTCTCAAATACACTTAATTGAGATTCAAAGCTAGAAATTAGTTGCGCATCCACTTTTTCTTATCCATTCTGGAAATTACATATACAAATTTGCTGAATTTAAAAAATGAGAGAGATAAGAAATAATTATATTCACTGTACACTGTCGAATTACACGCCATATACATGCTAACAGTAATTACACACAACGCGGGCGCGCTGATGATTTCCCGTAATTCTACTCAGTTTTTCGTAATTTATAACTTTGAACATAACCTCTCTGCAGAAACACAACATATAAACAACCCGTCATATTCGGCATATTCAGAAATGATTTTCTCTCACAGGAAATATCACTGATTTTATACACATGCAGACCAATGCACATAATCATCCAGATGCGATCTTGCTATTCAACCAACTTTCTTCTCAGAGATAAAAACTACAGACCCAGATCACTCAGCCGCACAAAACTATGCAACCAATAATGCGTAGTTTAGTTGAGTGATTCCTCCATAGATGGACGTTCACAACGATCCTAGTGAGCAAACGTGGAATGACTGTTTGCTCCCTAAAAACTACCTAGTCTGCAAGTTGAAATCTTATAGGTTTTTTTTGACGTTTTATAGGTTTTTTGCATGATACCCGTACCGGACCCGAATGGTATGCTGTTAATATTATTTCTTCATGAGAGCACGGACATTGGCTAAATGCATAAACGTTTACAAGCATTTGAAATGTAGGCGTACAGATGCATGTTAAACGTTAGCTGGATGGATAAGGCCACACGAATGAACACTTCCACGGAATTAATAAAAGTATTTTGGACATACTATGCGATATCAATAAAAGTATGATATGCTGCATCTCATTATTAGAAAAAAAAAGTTGGAAGACTCGGTCCGGTTAAAAGAAAGATCACGACTCAAGAATCTAAGAGCAGATGTAATTAAAACTATCATAGTAATTATGATAGCCAACATGATAGCATCGATCGATAATGGTCAAAGCACGACAAGAAAGTGAACAAGACTACGAATTTTTTCCTTCTTTTTCTAAAAACACTTTCTGAGAGTCCCAAACGGTCATTTACAGTAGTCGATCGCTTCATTACGTAGCTAGGCGACATCATATCATTAGTTTGTATGGAAGACTGACAGTGCTTGATAGTCAGAAGCTCCTTGTTGAAACGAAGTGCCTGAATATAATAAACGTAAATTAGAAGGTGTTATAGTGAACGATATTTCAAGGAGAACTAGTTCAAGGAGAATTAGTTAAGATCCGGGGTCATCTTAATAAGGAAAACGTCATTTTAAAGGCGGGAATGTCTTCTTGAGCCCAGTATTGAGTCTTGTGACGATTAAAGAATCCATTATTAGTGACCATACTTTAGTCGGTCCATATTATCGTGTATACCACTCATAAAAATGCTGGCGTCGTTCACTATTCGCTTGGCAAATCCTGAATTTATAGGGGTGATATCTATTTTTACCCAAAATAAGTTTTGCTGTTGATTTAGCTACTCCTACATTTTTCTTAATTTGCCTAGTTGATATCTCAGAGTTCTCAGCAACTACGTGTAAAACACTGTTCTTAGTTTTCTCTAAAGATTTTTTTCCAAGACGTAGAGCTTTTTTGAATGAGCCATTTTCATTTAAATTTCAAGCCAACTCTAAAAAAATGGCTGCCTTCTTTCGGGAAATTTATCAAGATATATTTTTGCAGTAGGTATGTTCAGTATTTTTGTAGTAGGTAAAAAATGTAGCACGTCAGCATGCCGAATTTTTCTTCATTCCTAAAATGACCGCCTCACATATTTGACGATAATAAAGCAATATTAACACTACACAATAATAACAATACTCGGTTACAGGTGTTTACGTCAAGTCAAGCTTTCGCTTGTAACAAATCAGAAACACATATTTTCTTATAACCAATAAAATAAATGTAAAATGTGATACATCGTTGAATTTGTATAAAAATCCTAATACTAATGTACTTTTGTTTCGGGCCATATAAAAAAATAAAGTTTATGGTTTCTTAAAAACGCACCGTTGGGAATAAAATTTAAAAAACACCATCATGCAGTGCCTAAAAAGTGCCAATGGAAAAGTTTCACTAGTTTTTTGATATTTCTTGGAAAAAATAAATATGATGTGGCCAAATCTTGTTTCTTTCCAAACATCTCAGTGAGCCATGAAATTTTTACAAGATTCTCAACGGCATGTAAATGCGCCCCAAAGAACGCAACTCCTTACTAATTCAACCTAAGCTGTATCCCCAACAGGTATTGAGAGCCCCATGCGTTTTATCTATGTCGTATACAGGGTGTTTCAGAACTATGGGATCAAACTTGTATTGGTTATTCAATGTAACAGTAGAAAACATTTGAGTATAGGGACCCATATCCGGAAAAGTGTCACTACGGCACTACGGCCCTAAGACGCGTTAAAATTTAGAAGGACGATGAATTGCCTAAATAGTATTTAATGCATTTAATTTTTGCCTAATGTACATGATATCATCACAACAATTGTTCAAAATGTGGCGTTTCTTGGAGGAAGTTCTTCCAGAACTTCTTGAGAATGTTCCACGGCAAATGTGGTTTCAGCATGATGGAGCGCCGGCTCACTTTGCTGTACAAGTACGTGAGTATTTGACTCAGCGACTTGGGCACCATTGGATTGCCAGAGGTGGAGCAGTTTCTTGGCCTCCTAGGTCACACGATCTAACGTCGCTAGATTTTTTCCTGTGGGGACATGTAAAGTCTTTGGTTTACAAACTTCCAGTAGAAACAGCAGCATTTGAAATCATTCAAAACGAGTATCATGTTCTTAGTCAAGTTCCCGAAATCATGTGCGACGTTTAAATCGGTGTATTCAGGTTGGAGGAAGACATTTTGAGCAATTGTTCTGAAGATATCATGTAAAAAAGGCAAAGATAAAATGCATTAAATCCTATTTAGGCAATTCATCGTCTTTCTAACAGTTCTGAAACACCCTGTATATCTAGAAATAACAATTTCGTAAGTGGAAACCTTGCTCCAAAGGAGACACAGAGTCGCGTCTGTTGGCATTGATGGAAGCATGTGTTATTGGATACCAACATGAGTGCGAAAAGGGAATTCAATACGTACCTAGCAGAAATTGGAGTGTGACGCCCATAGCGTTGCTATCATTGTTGCGATTGTGTTACCGTGTTATCTGGAACAAACAGAGATAATTGGATCAGCGGTTTTAGATTTCCATAAATAATACATCATAGATAACAGGACTTTAGATAGAAAGTATCAATGACTCTAATTGAGATGTAGTGATAATGCTAACCGGCTCAACTAGCGTTCCCGCGGAAAGTTCCGACTTCGCGAATAGTCCATTTCGGAGATCGTATCAAAATCTAACTAAACAGTGTTGAAAGAAAAATGAAAACTTTGAAATATTGGTTAGACACACTGTGAATGCTGGATGCTGGATATATTTGTAGTTAAAAATAGAGATGGTTATTTCAGTTACGTAGAATTTGACCATGCAAGAATCTGTACTTTGGTACAAGCCATTCAAATATTTTTGATCAGTTACGATACAGTTACATTGAGTTTTGGATATAATCGCACGCCAGCCTAAAGCCTAAACACCCATGGATACCGTGGGGCTATAGCGAGATAGAGGCGATACAGTAAGATATAGAGAACTAAAATAACGCAGAGACTATATACAGGGTGTTCCATAATTATTGCGACAAAATGATAGGGGTTGTAGAGGGCATCAAAATGAACAATTTTGCCTTATAAACCCCTGTTCGGAAATATGCCGTTTGGGATGCAGCAAAAAAAAAGATCAGTTTCTTGAAACAGCTTACCTACAGTAATTGCTCAAAGTGTCCTCCACCTTGCTCAATACACAGCTGTGCAAGATTGTTCAATGATCGGCGAACTCTGTGGCATACCCCCGGTTTGTCCTGAACATGTGCGGACGCGGCCATCACTCTTCCCAGTAGCTCTTGTTGGTTGGGAACAGTAGTTTCGTACACTAAAGCTTTCAGATGGCCCCAGAGAAAATAATCCAGTGGGGTCAGGTCGGGTGACCGCGCAGGCCAAGGCACAGGGCCACCTCGGCCGATCCACCTATTTGTCGTCCAAATACTGCCGCACTTGTAAAGAAAAGTGGGCTGGAGCGCCATCGTGTTGAAACCACGTGTTGGCTCTTATGTTCAGTGGCACATTTTCTAATAGTTCCGGTAGCACATGCTGTAAGAATCGACCATAAGCATGCCCATCCAAACGTGGTGGAAGCAAATATGGCCCGATGATATGCTCGTCCACAATGCCGCACCAGATGTTAATTGAAAACTATGTTGGTCTCTATGGATGGCTATGGCATGAGGGTTTTCTTCATCCCAAATGTGACTGTTACGGCTATTAAAATAACCTTCCTTTGTGAAACAGGACTCGTCAGTGAACAAAACGTAGCGACCAAAGTTTGGTTGCCTCAACTCCTGCTGCAGCCACCAACGACAAAAACGTCGACGCGGCAGATAGTTTTCTGGACCCATGGCTTGGACTTTTAAAAGGTGGTATGGGTGTAGTTGCTGGTCATGGAGAACCCGCCAAGCAGTAGTTTGAGACGCTCCCATTTCATGTGCAATAGCACGCACGCTTGTACGCGGATTGGCCTCTAGTTTGACGCACCACTCAGATAAATTAAATGAATCGGTGTGGAGAATTTACGATAACAAAAATGTAAACACAGCAGGCTTTTTTTTACAAATCGGCGAGACCATGAAATGTGCTAGACGAACATTTTGCAGCTGTTGAATTTCTTGTTTCTCTTAAGGTAAAATTAGCGGTAGTGCTCAAACGGCATATTTACGAACAGGGGTTTATAAGGCAAAATTGCATATTTTTATGCCCTCTACAACCCCTATCATTTTGTCGCAATAATTATGGAACACCCTGTATAAGGTGAAAGAGATAAAAATGGACGAAAAATAAACATTAATAATTAGATTAAACGTACGCTTCAATTTGACTCGACCAAAATCATATTAATATAGTCATGTCTCCTTCCACATACTACTATTACTTTAAAGAAAATGGCGTAAAGTGGATTGACTTTATACTTCATCCGGATTCGTTGGAGGTTTTCAAAGAAGAGGAATGAGTCAAGTCGTTCCAAAAGGCGAAATCGAATCGTGATTAGGTAGGTTTACTTAGGTATGATGAATCTTTGATCTCTCGATATCAAACTATATAAAGTAAATCCATCATATTTCTATTTCCATGGCAGATATAGGAAAAATATGTGTGACTTATTATCTCCAACAGGTGAATAGTATCATTGAGATCAGCAGTTTCTTAGTAATAGAAGGTGACACCAGATAAGCAACAATTTACAACTATTTACCGCATACAGCTTCCAACCTGCAAACTTGATCCTGTCTAAGCAATGCCCGAAAACGAGCAGGCATCTCTGGAACGTTGTAATACTATGTTCCAGAGGTTTTATTTCCGCCACCTCCGAATCTCTTTTCAAAATCTAGGACTACCAAAACTCGCGACTTCGGTTCACAAGTTTTCAGTTGCTTAAAGATATCTACATCACACAAGTCAGTGTTTTTCATTTATGTCGGTTTGTCAATTCGTGTGTGTTGTCTATCAATGCGACAGAAATACTAGATCAATTTACTTAACGAAATATTCAGATAACCACCATAGAAGGTGTAGCACATATTGAAAGTTGTGTGGTACATTTAAGGATTATAAAATACAGAAAAAAGATATGTTTACTTTTATGAGATTATTAGACCGATTTTCGAAAATTTCAAAGCTTTTTTTCATCATTGCATGAAAATTTTGTCAAAATCCGAGCGATACTTCCAAGTTAAAGGCGGCTATAAAATTAGACCGACCGAAAATGAGTGACACAATTTTTCTTGACAAAAATCTAAGTGAGCTTTTAAGCTCAAAATACCCTCCTTCAGCTGTAACCATCCCCAAAATGTCGAAGATAGTGGAAAATATATTTAAGTGCATTAAATATGGACAAACAAGGAATTTTTCAACATTTGTGAAAAATATAGAATCAGCAGCAAGAAATTGAAATTGGAAACGAAAACAAAGGGTGAGAGCTTGTTACGTATCACAAAGTTACATAGCGCGAAATAAGAAACAATATTTGCAATGTTTTGTCTTGTCCTAGATCACATTACCAAGTACCACAGACCATAGACGGGGTAGAAAAAGTTTGCTGGGAGGGGCGCGCACTTATTGCTAGTGTCCTAATATGAACAATTACTTATTAGGTGATTGAAAATTGAAGAGGGGATGGGCGACGGCTGCATACACTTGAGCCTGGTGCTCAGCGATAAAGCTTGTGGAGAAATGCCCCTCCATGCTCCCTATAACTCCGCCTATGACACAGAGCTTTCCAAAAAAGACCCTCTCTACTTATTTTTTGAAGGGGTCACGTCAAGAAATTAATCCATAAATAATAGCTATGTTCTAGCAACGATTAGTTTGTCAAACGGTTTCTCTTAATCAAATCAATTATCAAAAAAGTGGCACTCACTTATGCGTCAAACTGAATTTGTTAAATATTTCCCATCGTTCACCACATCCAGAAATTCGTTTTCAGAACATGCCCTATACATTTTAGCCTAGCGGAATCGCACAGCAACCCTCTGTTGCGCGAGTCATTGGACTACACAATCGAGCTAGTTCCCAAGCACAAAAAGCCGCGGCTCGCACTGTAATCAGAATTAATTCGGGAACTAAGAACAACCAAAATTGGAGCATTTTAACAAAATCTTTAGAAAAAATCGAATATTTTTAGACCATATCAAGATCTGTGAAGTGATTTTAATAATGCCTAAACGCAGCCTATTCTAAAAGATTCTCTTCTTCCACTTTGCTCTCGTTCTTCCTTCTCTACTTTCCTGTCCTTTTTTGCTTAAAATTGTCTGGTTTCTGGGTTACCCGACCTGACAGACTTACAAACTGACACTGTGACTCAAGAGCTAAGGTCCTACGGACCGCTCAGACAACCAACGATTACTTGACTTGACAAGTTCAGTCCTTTCAAATGCGTCTGAGAGCACCTTTCACTTTTCGATCCGTCCAACGAAATTTACAACAACAACGATTGATGTAACAATACGGGATTTTCCTAGATCCTCCTCTAACAAAACGCATATCATGTTCACTTGTTCGACAATAAAAAGCAACGAATCTGCCTTTTAAATGTACATAGATAGCAATAAATAAACACGCAGTTATTTATTCATGCAGTAACGAAGCATCTCAAATCGAATAAGAACAATGGTAGTGATACACGACCAGATTTTACCTTGATATTTCAAAGGAATGGATTGCCTGGTGGCGCACCTACAATCGCAGAGAATTCGTATTTATAGGATCTGAAAGTGAAAAACGCTTGGAATGGAACACCCACGAGATCTTGCGAAGATAGATGAGGGTGGAGAAATAGCTCAGATTCATTCAAGACGATTTTATCCGTCAAACCGTATAGGTTTCAATCAACTGTCGGTAATCAGTAACGTGAAATGGGCAGGTACAACCTACAACATTAGTCTACACTGCTGTTAGCAGCTCTAGTTAAAGTTACATGCACGATTTTAACTATAAGAAACTCCTCTACCACCAACTACAAAATGAGATTACAAGCGAATACGTATCCACTTTGCCGATTACTGAAGAAGTTTGGGCGAATAAGTCTATGTACTTTCTCACGAAGGTTTGGAGGTAGAACGAGTAATTTGATTTACCCTATGTACCTTGAAAACTTCGACTGAAAAGGACAGGTTTGCTTTCAGTCTCCTGTAACTATCACCAACCGCAGACAGCGCTGTTTCGTGCTCATATGCAACTCATCAGTGCGATACGGAAAGCAAACAAACGGATGTGGTCAATATTAAAACATGCAAAATTAAAACTTGTGACATGTTAAAAGTCTAAAAACAGCTTTTCTGGATTTTTCCATTATTATTATTAATAAACTGTGAAGGTAATTCTGCATTTCAATCTTCTAAAACTCAAATATTCTATCAAGTTCTCTAAAGCTGGTTTATTTATCAATGACACAGTTTGAATTGTACCCAGAAGAAATCCAGTTGGATGACTGACGAGGTTTTTGAAATAATATTATATTTATTTGCTTAAAGTAACAATAAAATATGTAGCAAATAAACGGTAAAACACACAACGATGGAACCTTGTACATGGCATAACAATATAATGATAATATGTAAATATTTTAAAATTAGTTTACAAATGTATGTATACGTATATGATCAAAATTATCACAAATATTTCTATACGTATATAATAACTGATTGATTTTTTATCTGAGAGTATTAAGTAGTCACTGTAGTCACTCTTCAAGAGTATTTTTGAAGACATTGATCCTGAACATTTCTTTAATTTCAATCGGATTTTCTCTTTAAAATGCAGGTTTGAGATCGATATAACTGTATGATAGTATGATGGTATTGTGAGATATTTGCGCTACAATTTTTATACTTGATTTGTGTTGTGATAACCGGGATGAAAGTCAACTGTCTAATATCAAACAAACCAGCTTCTTCAAATAGTGCTTGCGTAGGGTATCTGCAACTTTTGTCAAATATAATTTTGAGCAACCATTTTTGGACAGCATTAAGTTTATGCAAGTAGTTTTCTGTTACCCCAGGTAGGTATTATATTGTTGTTAGTTTTGAACAAATGCGGAATATAAAATTGTTACATATTTAATGTCGAACAACTATCTATGTATTTTATTAGTGATCTAATGTTTATTGTCACATAGTCTCTTTGTTTTTTCCATCGTAAATTTTGATCTATATTTATTTCGAGATATTTGATTGTCTCCTTAGACTTTTTAGTTATATAGTGTGTCTCAACTTTAAACCGTAATGTTATATGTTGAGCAAAGTATCATTGTAACTAGTGAATGGAAAAAAATTCGTTTTATCAAAGTTTATTGTTGAAAGATTGTTTTGTACCCGAACGAATTGCAGCAACAAAATCATTTTCAGTTAATCTTTTCAAATGTTCTCAAGATTTGGCTTTGTACAGAATTACTGTGGCATCGGAGAATTATGTTAGTTTACCTGATATACTAAGTTTGAATAAGCTATTTATATATAATGTTGAACAGTAGTGGTCTCAATACTGTCCCCTGAGGTACACCCTATTTGATCATATGGTTGATGCTTCTTACTTTTACTTTTTGTTCACATACTTGCGATTTAATTGGATTTTGATGAATGAATGAAATTGAAACTGTTTATTGTTACAATTATGAAACGTTTAACATGTTTCCTTCAAAGCTGAGACGTTTAAAATATGTTCAAAATCATTTAAGGCGAATGTTGAATCGTTCAATAACGAACTGCGACCAAATATGATCCCGATATGGTATTACTAATGAAGGCTCTTTGACCTTGTAAATGTAAAATATTAGCTTGTAGATGTGTATAACCATACGGTTGTTATCTTTAACGGAAGCACTTCGTCCTTGCGGGTTACTGCACCTTATTTACGCAATACCAACCATCTGATTATTGCGTACTTTTGTAGAATAAATTTTCAACTACTTGAGGTAACTTTCAGATATTTTCTTGTTTGAAGGAAACCACAGAAATAACCATACTATAAAAGTTAATTAATGATTAAATTTGCCGCTATATGTTCGATAATTAGCTTTGTTGTGATATTAGCTGCCGATCACAATAAGATGAGTTAAAATATAGCAATATAAACAAATCACTTATATTCTCAACAGGTGACTCAGTCAGTGTATAAGCTGACAGAAAATAGACTTATATCACAAGATATTATATATATATATATATATATATATATATATATAACGTGAGCAGTAGTCATTGCTATTGCCAACGACCAGTTGGGCATAAAATACAATTAATTGCTAATTGGGAAATTTGGCAAATTTTTAGGCTTAAGTTGATTCTTTTGACGATAAAATCAAGCTTTCGGCATTCTCTATGGAGCCTTGATCCGGATTCTGAAAACACAATTGTGATGCTAGCAACGAATACAGGACCGATTTAAATTGTCAAACAACTTACTCGTCGGTGAGGTTGCAGCCACAAGGTGTTTCAAAACGAACGTAGAGAAGATAGAACTTGTTATAAATATACTAAGTGACATATAAATCCGAACACCCAGTTTAAATAGTTTTATTTTAATAAAAGTTGGTGAATGTATTTATCTTACTGAAAATAACAAGTGAAAAAATTTTCAGCCTTATCAGTTGGACATTCCGGTTTTTATACTGCTTTTTTTTAATTCACTAACGCTCTACAAATGAATATTTCAGCCGCAGTAAAGAATCAACGTTGGCGGATTTTGGTTCTTGATATCCTTTACGATCGGTTACGATGCCTAGAGTACGGAGACCTGTACGATTTCATCAACTTAGTGAATTTGATAGGGGCCGTATAGTGGGACTTCGGGAAGCTGGACTTTCTTTTCGGGCAATTGCAGTTAGAGCGCAAAGAAGTGTAGACACTGTGGTTAGGTGTTGTCAGGCATGGCTTCGAGAAGGCCGTACGCAAAGAGCAAGGGGCACTGGACGCCGCCGTAGAACAACAGAGCGTGAAAATCGCCGCCTAAGATTATTGGCCTTAAGGGACCGTTTCTCCACTACCAGGTCCATTGCAAATGAATGGTTTGCAGAACACGGAAGACCTATTGGCATGCGAAGTGTTTACCGACGAATGAGAAGTTTTGGCTTGTTTTCATACCGGCCACACTGGGTCCTCCCTTTAACTCGAGAACACCGACGTAATCGCCTTGAGTGGTGCAGACAACGGTCACTCTGGGATCAGGAATGGAACAGTATTGTCTTTAGTGACGAGTCTCGATTTTGTTTAGGCATGCAGGATGGTCGTGCCAGGGTTAGAAGGCGTCGTGGTGAAAGGAGGAATCCACAGTTTTTTGTTGAAAGACATGTTCATCACACTGTTGGAGTTATGGTTTGGGGTGCTATAGCTTATGGTTCCAGGTCACCTTTAATCTTCATCAGAGGTAACATGAACGCGCAGCGTTATATCCACGAAGTTCTAGAGCCCCATCTTTAACCCTATCTTGAAACCCTGGCAGATCCAACTTTCCAACAAGATAATGCCCGACCACATGTTGCAAGAGTCACAATAGACTTCTTTCAACATAATGATGTCACATTGTTACCATGGCCACCAAGATCTCCCGACTTATCCCCAATTGAGCACGTGTGGGATATGATGGGTAGGAGATTGCTCAATTTGCAACGTCCTCCTCAGACTCTAGAAGCACTTCGAGAGGAGTTGGTGGTTGCCTGGAATGAGATACCACAGGAGGACATTGACCACCTGATCAGAAGCATGCCTAGGCGCGTTGGAGAATGCGTAGCACATCAGGGTGCATCCACACATTATTAAAGGTCAAAGGACTTTAAAGCAGTGCAATCATTTAGAATTTTTTATCATTTACTTATTATGCTTCATTAAGTACTTATACAAAAATTTATTAAAATAAAACCATTTAAACTGGGTGTTCGGATTTATATGTCACTTAGTATATAAAAACAAAAGGACGGAGACATTGAGCTTGTTGATAACGACAGATACCTTCGTTACATGGTAAAAAAAATCAATACACCCGAACATATTAAAAATTATTAAACATGAGAAGACATTTTGGGGAAACAATAAGGATTTTTTCGGGAGTCCACGGTGTAGCACAGTGCACTACCGGGAACCGATACTCAAATTTTCGCGAAGAACGGGAATAGGGGAGGACGGATGTGACGTCATCCGAATGTCAAAAAATCACGTGGTACGGGTACCCGCCTAACGTCTGTGAGGTACTAGCGGGTGACAGGTCTTACGTAAATTTCATTTAAAAAACGGGCTTCTCAATTGAAAATTTGTCTTCGCAGTGCCGAAAATTGAGTTAAATTATTAAATCATAAATGGAGGAACATGTCCACCAGATTTTAAATGACGAAGATTTATGAATCGCACTTGTCATATCAAATGATTGATTTTATTGATATATATATATATATGTACATTGCACAAAAAAACGATCGGTCTTTTTATTTCAGATTCAAACAAGGTAGCTAAGTTTTTCAAGGAGCTTAAAGCAAACATTTTGCGCAACGTGCGCCATCTAACCACTCCCGGTGTAACTTGAAACTGTCAAAACTTCGAGAGGAAGGGGAAATTCCATCTGTTACCGCTCCGGATCACTAGGGGATCTCGCGAAAAAATCTCTAATCGGAATGCAGTCTCTAACCTCCTACTTTCGCTACACGTGGCGAGGGGGACGGAACGGAAAGATAATACGTCGACAGATGACATGTGATTGACGCGACGGAACGTGGAACTGTAAACCTCATTGTCCAATTTGGGTATGAAGTATACGAGGGACGATCGGTAAACCTCCACCCAAATTAGTAAAATGCTGAATTAATTTGTTTTGGGAAAATATGTAGTTCATGTGTGTGTACGAATGTGAGATAGTGATACACACTTGAAAAGAGGGGTTATGTGAGTTTATATTAAACATTGTGAGTGAGAAATTTCAATTACCAGGATAGTAATTGGAAATATATTCTAATTTTGGGCCGACGTTGGTTCGATTTGGATATGTAGCCGTTCTAGCTTATCGCAATTCAACATGTAGGAATAAATGACACTATGCTGCTTAATATCAGCCTTTTTATTCATGCAATGATCTGTCATAAAAATGTGGGACATTTGTAAAAATAAACGTTTTGAGAATCTTTTTCCTTTGTCAAGAACCTCTATGAATTATGGCAGTATATAAAAAACCTGATAGAAGTAGTTATTATGCAGATATATAGATTTATTCTCTTCATATCTGGACGTATCGGTCAAATAGCATATGGTAGGTTTATTTCGCATTCATAAATATATTGAGGCAGCGTATACCACCAAGTTGGCGCCATCGTTGGCTACAAGTTGATTGATGCATCGTGTGAAAGCAAACCAAACATGCACCACTTACATACAAAGTTTCAGTCTCACCAGTTCACCTCGCCACACCGATGAATATAAACTAGCAAACCCATCAAGCTTCCACAATGGTCCACAACGCGTCCAACACATTTCATTGTCCACACAACTTATGTAACTGTCCCGTTCATCACCAATACAATTGGGTAAATCTTGACCGCATCACGACAACCTGCAACCTCTGTCCAAACTTTGTTTTGCGTTCAGTTTCAAAATCAACAATGCATCTGAAAAAGCTGAATAGTCTGAAGTGAAATTGTTGCTTTATGCTCTGTTTGATTTCCATTTATTCCATCCAGCGTGAAAAATCGTTACTGCGTTCACAAATGGTCTGCTGTTATGTATCGTTGTGTTTTTCCAGCATACTAGATTATGGATGAAGATTGAGATGTAAAATTCATGGCTTGAAAGTTGATGGACTACTGATGTACAGGGGTATACGGAAAATACGCGATCGGAGATTTGTAAGAACTAAAGTACTGTGCAATAGCGATAGATGATTCTCAGTGGTGCGTACTCATTTTGTGACAGAAAGTCTAGCGGATATTCCTTGACAAATGATCTCTCTATTTTCAACATTTAGATTATTTTCAAAATTACCAAACTTACTAATTTTTCCAAATTTTCTAAACTGTCCATATTTTCAAAATGTGTAAGATCTTAAAAACCTTCAGTATTTTTATACTGGAGATTTAATTTTTAAAATTTTTGTAGTTCCGAAAATGTCGAAAATCGATCAAATTTCGAAAATCGTGCAAAGGTGAAACTACATAAAAAAATTGCCCGCAAAGGATCGATCCAAATTAACACATATTGCGTCAAATCACCTTAGCCAAAAATTTAGATCGATAGGGACACGTAAGCTCAGAAACGTATTTTCTCGAAAATATTTTTTTATGGGCGCAATTTTGCATTTTGCAAAAAATGACTACATCAAAATGTCGTAGCCATGATTTTTATAGATTTTTGGAAGAATGTAGTGTATATCAGTGCGTTCTTGCGTTGTTCTCAGATCCAGTAACAAAATCATGCCTTTTTGCACAGAAAATCGAAAAAAATCGGAAGTACCCCATTTTGACTGATTTTCTATAATTCTTGAAGGTATTTTTGCCCTACAACTTTTTCTGAAGCACCTATACCAATAATTCATAACTATTTGAATATGGTATATACGAAAAAGTGATTTTTTCAAATTTGACGTTAAAAGTGACCCAGTAGTTTCGATGAAGCCCTTTTCATATACCGCCAGGAATATAATTCCGATGTGAAACAGCTTATTACAATTTTTTCTAAAACGGGGCCGATTTTTGACTAGTTAGCTTGGTATATACTGTCTATAGCGACCTTCGCGATTGACGAGACATGTTTTTGTCAACACGTGTTGTTAGATGTGAACATTTTGTACAATCTTAGAATTGGAAAATTTTAATCCTTCGAAATTATTTATGATTTTCTGTGTATTTAAGATCAAGAAACTAAAATTTTGTCATATAATAAATCCTATTAAAGATATTTCAAGAAGAAGGATCTTCATAGAAATCTCTATTACCATCATCCGGTCAGAAGACCGCTAGTGAACTTATGCGTTAAAAATCAGCATAACATTGCTTTTGCATATTTACACTTTTACGCGTTGACAATTTTCGACAATATACAATTTTGTTTGATTAAAATAAAGTTAATTTGTTTCTTCCCTTCCTAACATCTTAATTTCATAGATTATTTCATTCAGGGAAAACAAAGTCCGGTCATTCGATCGGCTATTGTAGAAACAGGTATATATTAAGTGTTGATATTGTAACACTAACACTTGCAACTAATTCATGAGTAATTTATAACCATGTCGACTGGACTATACTATAGCTTGTGGCTCATCGGAGGCTGTCGGCGGATTGTCCTGTCTCCGCTATCTGGTCGGGGATTTAACTTCAATCGATGATTTCCAGAAGCACTCCAGCATTTTATCGAAGTTATTTAGATGTTTGGTGCTGCTTCTCGATGGCGGTAGATACTTCCCGTAATCTGATTGCAAGGTATACCATTCTTGTTATACTGCGGTGTGCCTATCGAATCTTCTGGTCGATGTACGAGGGTGCCATACTTTTGGAAATTTGTCAAATAACTTTTGTTTTCCCATCAATGATATGAATTAGGTCTTTCGTAGTGTGAGTTTGCTATATCATCTTCAAACACATTTTCTCTATAAAAATGATAAATCCCTCGAGAGCACAATGCATTAATGCTCATCTTTCAATTTCCGTTAAATTCTTCTAAACACATATAAAGTCACTACTAATTGCAGATTGAACATAATTACTCTTATAAACAATTATTACATCGATTACATAGCAGCATTAAGACTTGCATAACCTTCCTGGGCAATTGTTCTTAGTTTCCTAAGAACGGCGGGCTTCTATGTTTATAATTCGTGAGAACAACGTGAGAATTAGCACCGTGTAATACTTTGTACGCTGATAAAAAGATAGCTTTTTTGTTTGGCTACCGATATTGTGTTAGATTTTTCACTTTCGTGTATTGTGCAGAAGTTTAGATTTCTCCAAATGAGTTTACAGATAACATTATTTCAACTTTATTAAAGCACAACAATGATGAAGTACTTTAATCAGTGAATAAGAAGATATACTCAGTGACAAAGAATATAAAGCACCAGAAAAATTTGATTGAGATTTTGCATACAGGTTTACATAAGCAATCGAGAAGCTTATTTATCTCACCCAAAGTTAGCTGTACTTAGCTTCGAAGAACTGTGTACAAAACATGTACAGTTAACCATTTTAAAATAGCTTTAAAATGAGCTATCGTACAACCCTTGTTCCCAATTAAGATTAAGATTTAAGGGTTGGATTTCACCATTCCAAAGATTTATAATAGACGCAAAATAAATTCCGACTTGTCAGAGCGATTTTCTTCCCCTTGATGCCATTTATGAGAAAATGCCATTGTTTTGTTTTCACTGGTCCACCGTGTATTACAAGTCGTATGCACGATAGTAGGGTTCAAATTAATCTAATCATAAATAGGAGCTAACGCTAACGTGACAGGTTATTTAAAAAAGGTACAAAAACCGACAGGAAACACATTAGATCATTATGTAATACGTAAAAGAACCTCTGAAAAAGTTACGAAACCATTATCATCCAGTTTAATAAGGTAGATGTTACGTGGTATAACAATAACAATACGTGTAACTGACCGTTACCGAACAAGCTTAATAACACAACACACAACAATCAAAAAAAGGTTAAAATGAAATAACAGTGCATGTTCCTTCCGATATTTTGTGGAAATAAGCCACAATAAATAGTGTTTCTTAAGCATGGAGCGAGAGCTTAAGTGGTCATTGTCCTAAGGTTTTTTTGACCTGTGACGATTTCCAAAGAAAACCTCTTCTTTTCGAAGACATAGGTAAAACATGAAGCTTTTTATCAGCTTCTGATTTCAAAATGAAGTTTCGAAAAAAACAGTGGCGTACTATTTTCATTTGGACAAATAATGTCACTAATCCTCTGAATGTCCGCCACTGGTGCACGTTAATTACAGGCAAAGACTTTTGAATATGGACAATACTTAGATAAATCCACATACCAAATTTTAGTCTATTCCAGTTGACGGTTTTGAAGGTATTAAGAAAAATTGTTTTTTATTTTTCAACTTCAACACCACGTATCTTTTTAATGAAGTCTTCGGGGACAAAATGTTACATAGAAGAGCCTCTATAAAATGCGGACTTGCGTATGATGTTTCATTTTTGGTCACGACTTGTATAATGCCCCAGTCTTGTACTCATAGGCAGCTGGATGTTTTGAATCGGGTTCTAGGAATTATTTGATTTCGCATTGAAGTTGTGTAAGCTCGATAGCCCCATAAAGAATTTTTTTGTTCTTTGTTTGAGTCTGGACATCCAGGAGGCTAAAAGCCAGGCGTCTCTGTTCAAAACTTACAAGAAACCTTGATACAGTTGGCAATTTACGAAAAAACTTATATGTAAAGACTAGTTAAACGAAGCTGCAATGTTACGCATAACGATGAGAATATTGTATCTACCTAGTAATTAAAAAATACTTCGACATAATCACCGCATTTCATTCAACATATCCTATTAAATCGATCACGTCTTGCTTAAATTATTTTACAACATACCGTATATACCGACATATTGAACCATTACAAAATAATAATGGACTTGGCCGCCATATTGGATAAAGCGTGACAACAATAGGACCTTTTACGTACGGTAACTATTTTATTCGTTATTATTTTCACATATCGTTATGGGCTTAGATTGCGTTATCTGTTGTTCGAACCAAATAAAAAATGTTGATGGTTAGATCAGAAGTTTCCCAAGCGTAGGCATTAATATAGTTTTCTAACAAGACAGCCATTTATTACCGGAATCGACCACTGCGAAAGCGGAGAAAATTGGCAGTGGTCCATTCTGGTAACAGATGGCACTTTGTACTGTCTTATTTCGATAGAATTTATAAATATACTAAGTGACATATAAATCCGAACACCCAGTTTAAATGGTTTTATTTTAATAAAAGTTGGTGAATGTATTTATCTTACTGAAATAACAAGTGAAAAAATTTTCAGCCTTATCAGTTGGACATTCCGGTTTTTGTACTGCTTTTTTTTAATTCACTAACGCTCTAAAAATGAATATTTCAGCCGCAGTAAAGAATCAACGTCGGCGGATTTTGGTTCTTGACATCCTTTACGATCGGCTACGATGCCTATAGTACGGAGACGTGTACGATTTCGTCAACTTAGTGAGTTTGATAGGGGCCGTATAGTGGGACTTCGGGAAGCTGGACTTTCTTTTCGGGCAATTGCAGTTAGAGTGCAAAGAAGTGTAGACACTGTGGTTAGGTGTTGTCAGGCATGGCTTCGAGAAGGCCGTACGCAAAGAGCAAGGGGCACTGGACGCCGCCGTAGAACAACAGACCGTGAAGATCGCTGCCTAAGATTATTGGCCTTAAGGGACCGTTTTTCCACTACCAGGTCCATTGCAAATGAATGGTTTGCAGAACACGGAAGACCTATTAGCATGCGAAGTGTTTACCGACGAATGAGAAGTTTTGGCTTGTTTTCATACCGGCCACACTGGGTCCTGCCTTTAACTCGAGAACACCGACGTAATCGCCTTGAGTGGTGCAGACAACGGTCACCCTGGGATCAGGAATGGAACAGTATTGTCTTTAGTGACGAGTCTCGATTTTGTTTAGGCATGCACGATAGTCGTGCCAGGGTTAGAAGGCGACGTGGTGAAAGGAGGAATCCACAGTTTTTTGTTGAAAGACATGTTCATCACACTGTTGGAGTTATGGTTTGGGGTGCTATAGCTTATGGTTCCAGGTCACCTTTAATCTTCATCAGAGGTAACATGAACGCGCAGCGTTATATCCACGAAGTTCTAGAACCCCATCTTTTACCCTATCTTGACACCCTGGCAGATTCAACTTTCCAACAAGATAATGCCCGACCACATGTTGCAAGAGTCACAATAGACTTCTTTCAACATTGTTACCATGGCCACCAAGATCTCCCGACTTATCCCCAATTGAGCACGTGTGGGATATGATGGGTAGGAGATTGCTCAATTTGCAACGTCCTGCTCAGACTCTAGAAGCACTTCGAGAGGAGTTGGTGGTTGCCTGGAATGAGATACCACAGGAGGACATTGACCACCTGATCAGAAGCATGCCTAGGCGCGTTGGAGAATGCGTAGCACATCAGGGTGCATCCACACATTATTACAGGTCAAAGGGCTTTAAAGCAGTGCAATCATTTTGAAATTTTTATTATTTACTTATTATGCTTCATTAAGTACTTATACAAAATTTTATTAAAATAAAACCATTTAAACTGGGTGTTCGGATTTATATGTCACTTAGTATATTATGGATAGATTATAGAGGCTCCTACCTGAGACCAAGGCTACACCATGCTGAAGAGTTGCCAAATAGCACGAAACAACGCTATATTACTAATATATGCTTGTGTAAACGGAGATTACACTTAGCTTACCACTAATGACTACACGAAAAGGTATCCACATTTGGTGAAATTTCCATCATAGCAGCATTCAAAGTTCGCAACAAGTGATGCTCCTCATCGATGAATTAACACTTCTAACACTTCGATAACCAAATTTGTTGTCAAGTGCATGTCCACATGTCCACAGCAAGGCCATGTCTATAGTGGAAAATAACGCATTAAGAAGCATGACAATGACAGATGTGGCAGTGCAGCCTCTTGTGCGTAAGTCATTGATAGGAAGATAAAGGAAATTGCACCTTTTAGATAATGAATAAGTTGTAAACACACACACATGCATTGGTACTTCAGAAGAGACATCAACACTAAGAGTATAAACTGTTGGGCATAACACGAAATCCTATGAAGTAGCTAGTTAAGTTTAAATAAAAATTACCATGAGTTTTGTTTTTGTATTACTGGTCTAGAACGTGAGCTAAAAAAATGGCGTCAAATAGGTTGACGTGTATAAACAACTGAAGCCAAAAAAATTGAGATATACCCTCCTCCATCCCGAAGCCCCTAACCCTCAATATTTAACCCCACTTTAAAAAAATGGTCAGGAGCCTCTGGAACATCAATAAACGAAGATTAGCAATTTTTATTGTTTCCGTTCTTTTATGCCTGTAGTTTCGCCGCCACTGAACCGATTTTCAAAAACCACAAAGCATTTTCGTCCTCATTAAAGTTAAAGTACTTACAGTGGGGCACCAAAGATTAGCGGACCGACAGAAACAAGTGACATGGTTTTTTGTAATGTGTATGCTATGTAGCACTTCACTTTCGAAATATTTCGCGATTATGATACTGCCTCGCCAATCGCGTGCAAAGTAAATTGGTCATATGCTATGAGACTCTATAATAATATTCTCTAATGGTCATATAATGAAAGCTTCTTTGTAGTTGTTTATTTTTATGCTAAGTATCTGAAACTGTGTGAAAGCAGCCAAAATTATATACTTAGTACATGTCCGGTCAGACAACTGTACCCGTATTATCTTAATTGTATGTTAGTTTGAAGCTCAACTTGTTGAACAGGCTATACAGGCTATAAAAAAATAGGTATTTAATTCTTCTGCGAGCTGCTGCAGATTGACAGACTCAATTTCACATCAGTAATCTGTTTTTTCTTGGTATATGGTTACTTCTAAATTAACTACCTTTCACTGTTTTTGTGCTTAGTAATGACAAGCTACATTAATCTTTGCAACACTGGTTAGGCAGAGATTAGTGACATCAAATGGTTTAGATTCACATCACGAAAAAAGTGCATATCTACACTCATATTTATGTTTTATCCTCCAAGAGCAACGGCATTGTCGAGTTTTAACGAAATATGTTTGTGTTTGAACATTTGTTAATGTACTGCGCCCAGACACATCCAAGATAAAATGAGAGACCGTAGAGCCATTTATGAGGATTGGTTACAGCGTATCTGTTTACTAGTGTTGTACGAGCAGTTGCTGAGAATCAACTAGGCAAATTGAGACAAATGTAGGAGTAGCTAAATCCACAGCCCAATTTGTTTTACGTAAAAATAGATATCACCTCTATGAATTCGGGATTTTCCAAGAACTTAGACCAGAAGGTAGTGAACGACGCCAGCATTTTTGTAAGTGCTACAAGCGAAAGTGTGACAATTTTGAATTCTCTACAAAATATGGTCCAACGAGAGTGTGGTCATTAATACTGATATCTTTAATCGCTGCAACACTCATTACTGGGCTCAAGAAAATCTGTGGACTAAAAAAGTATCCAGACATCAAGAACGTTTCGGGTTTAATATGTGGTGTCCAGAGACCAAAATATTAGGTATATTAGGTTCATTTATTTACCACAGCTCATTAACTGCAGAACAGTGCCTTCGATTGTTGCAACATGATCTAAAAGGCTTCCTACCTTTCTCAGCAATTTCCCGGAAGGTTGATTGGAAGTTCCAGTGAAGTGCCCTGGCCAGCACGTTCCCCGGGTTTAACTACCCTGGATTTTTTTGTTTGAGGTTTTATTAAAAACAAGTTTACCATTACGTGATGTTTTGAATTCATCTGTTAGAAGCTCATATTTATGTTTCGAAAATAATAGCAACCTAATTGAAGACAAATTGTGAATAAAATAAAAATAATGTTAAAAACGTATTCGTTATACTGAATATCGGATTAAGCATATCATTTTATAAAATTTTACCTCATCATATCATTATGAAATATTTAATATGCATCTTACAGGAATCACATAATCTTACATCAAGCATTTGTTTGAAAGCCTACTTAAATAAAATAAAAAATAAAAAAACACATTTTTTTCATAACAGAGTGAACAAACGTAACATGTGATACACCGTTGAATTCCTAGAAAAAGATGATATCAGATACAAAATGTATTTTTTTCGGACCATATAAAAAATAGAGTTGATGACGGTTTCTCAAAAAGGTATTGAAATCCCTATGGATACAATCCTTATCTCATAGATGGCCTATACAGGGTTATCCAAATTAAGTGTCCACCATTAGTAACTTTGTTATTAGTGAAAATACAAAGTTGTTTGAATTAGCAAACTAGTAGCATTTTTAACGCTGGTAAAAATGAGAAATAAAAAAAAACAATTGAGAGTCGTTATTTTGATTTTTTTCAGTAAAATAACATTTTTTTAAATGGAAACCCCTGTATATTATATTTTTTTCTGTTAAAGCATCAAATTTTAAACAAAAAAGTTCATAATGACTTTTCCGCTAAAGTCAAAAATAAAGTCAAAATAACGATAAATATTTTTAATTATTTGCAGTATTATAATATTAAGACGGCTATGAAAACAACATGGCGTTCGCGATTTGACAGCATTAAGATAAGCGACAAATTGTTAAACTGGACATACTCGCAACTAGAAGGCTTTGGAAAACAATGATAAAATCAAATAATGTCAAACATTAGTGTAAATACTTGTTTATAAGCTTTATTGTGTCATTAATTTAAAGAAAAATGTTCTCCCATGAAGAAAAGTGTGATATGTTAGAATGCTATTTAGTGTGCAGAAAATCCTCCTTGAGAGCAAGAGAATACTACAGTGAATTATATCCCGCTCGCATTCAACCGTATGAACGATATTTTCTGAGACTTTATCGAAAATTTAGGGGCAACGAAAATGTTTTTGCTAAAACAAGGGCAAAAAAAGAATTCATAATAAGCGAGGCCACGGAAATTGCAGTTATTGGATATTTTGAAGCTTATCGTGAGAATTCAATAGCAGATATTCTCAAGGACTCTAATTTCAGTTATGGTACTGTTCAAAGGATTTTAAAAAAATACAAATTTATTCCGTATAAGTACCGACCAGTTCAAACGCTTTTGCCAGGGGATCCAGAGAGAAGACTTGTTTTTTGCCATTGGTATCTTAGCTTCTGTCGCCAAAATGTAAATAACTTTCGTTACCTTTTATGGACAGATGAATCAAATTTTTCAAATTCTGGAATGTTTAATAGAAAAAACCACCATTATTGGTCAAGAGAAAATCTTTTGTTAGTACATCCAAGAGGCCCACAAGTCCGTTTCAGTTTCAACGTTTGGTGCGGTATAATTGGTTCAAAAATTGTTGGCCCGTTCTTTTATGAGGGAACCCTAACTGGTAAAAGATATGTGGAATTTATGTCAGAAATTCTGACTAATTTCTTAGACGAATTGGATCTTATAAGTAGACATCATCTGCATTTTCAGCAAGATGGCGCACCTGCCCACAACTCCAGAGGTACTTATCATTTTCTAAGTACTACTTTTAATGATCAGTGGATAGGAACAAATGGCCCAATACAGTGGCCTCCCAGATCACCAGATCTAAACCCACTTGATTACTTCTTGTGGGGTTACTTAAAGAACCAAATTTACAAGCGAAGGTACGATAACCTTGACGCGTTAAAGACTGCAGTTAGGGAAAAGATAACCCAGATAAAGGGTGTCCCAAAATTAACGCAAGATTTGAATTTGCCGCCATTTGTGCAGTGAAGTGTTGGCAACCCTGAAAAAAAGCAATTTGACAGCTAACAGTATAGGGTTATGAAAAATGGAGCGTTACACGATAGAACAACGTGTCTTCATTATTAAAGAATATTTCAAAAATAGTGAAAGCTTGGCGGCTGCAGTTCGAAAATTTCATACAAAATATGGCCGGAATAGTGTTTTAACTTCGTCAACTGTGAAGAGATTAATTGAAAAATTCATGGAGACTGGATCCGTTGGAGACGCCAAACACACTGGTCGTCTAAAAACAAGCCGTTCAAATGTGAATATCGAAGCAGTGCGTGAGAGTGTTGCGGACAATCCAGGAACCTCAATTCGACGTCGTGGACAAGAATTGCAAATGTCAAGAACCTCTCTACAGCGTATACTCACCAAAGATCTGTGTCTTCATGCTTACAAACTTCAATTAACACAACAATTGAAGCTTAATGACCATGCAGAGAGAAGAGAGTTTGTTGAATGGATTATTGAACATCAACAAATGGACCCTGATTTTTCAAGCAAAATCATCCTAAGCGATGAAGCACATTTTCATCTTGATGGCTTTGTCAATCGCCAAAATTGCCGCATTTGGGGTTCGGAGAACCCACGTGTGATTGTCGAAAAAGAAATGCACCCACAACGCGTCACTGTCTGGTGTGGATTTTGGGCTGGAGGCATAATTGGGCCATATTTTTTTGAAAATGATGCTGGTCAAGCAGTGACTGTTACTGGTGCTCGATATCGCGACATGATTACACAGTTCTTTCTGCCAAAATTGAATGATATTGATGTACCCAATATGTGGTTTCAACAAGACGGTGCCACATGTCATACAGCCCGTGAAACAATTCAATTACTGCATGAGACATTTCCCGGTCGTGTACTCTCTCGTTTCGGTGATCAAAATTGGCCTCTTAGATCGTGTGATTTAACACCATTAGACTTCTTTTTATGGGGTTATTTGAAATCACAAGTCTATGTCAACAAGCCCACAACCACCCGTGCATTAAAGGAGGAGATTCAACGCTGCATCAACGAAATTCAGCCACATTTATGCAGAAGGGTCATGGAAAATTTCGACAAAAGAGTGCGCATGTGCATGCAAAGCCGTGGAGGCCATTTGTCCGATGTGTTATTCCATACATAACCCTATCCTATGTACTTTATGAGTCAATAAAAATATAACTATTAAAAGACTAAAAATGGCATTTTCTATTTAATTCAAATCTTGCGTTAATTTTGGGACACCCTTTAGATGGTAGGACCATACTTAAGACAGTTCGAGCAGTTGAAAAACGAGCCCAAAAATGTATTGAAGAACAAGGTGGTGTTTTCGAGCATCTTCTTTAAAAAAAATTGTTATTGTATTTTGTAAGATTATAAGTTGATGTTGAAAATAAAGTTTGTCGATACAATTTAATTGTTTCAGATTGGAGGCCATAACTTCAACAATTTGTAACCTAGGAGAAAAGTTATTGTAAGCTTTTTGTTTAAAATTTGATGCTTTAACAGAAAAAAATATAATATACAGGGGTTTCTATTTAAAAAAATGTTATTTTACTGAAAAAATCAAAATAACGACTCTCAATTGTATTTTTTTATTTCTCATTTTTACCAGCGTTAAAAATGCTACTAGTTTGCTAATTCAAACAACTTTGTATTTTCACTAATAACAAAGTTACTAATGGTGGACACTTAATTTGGATAACCCTGTATACTTGTATATGCGCCATACAGGCTGTCAAATAAGTACCACGACAAACTTAAGGAGAAAAGAGGCTTTGGACTGACCTGCCAAATAACAAAAACTTACATATATAAAAGTGTCACCGTTTTACAGATATTGAGTTATATCTTAGATTTAAAAAAAAACGAACCTTTTCATCTGTGGTCTTTAGCTGCATGTACAAATCAGGCTACACTTTGTTCGACTTTTCTATAAAATACTTCTACATAGTTGCTTTATCATATACAAATGCAATGTAGTTAAAAGATATTAAGGAACTATGATCAAGGACTATTTTGGGATTTATAACTTTCTGATATTTTTTCCTCAACTTTGAACATCTGTGGTGAAACAAAAATGTACTGGGCTATAACTAACAATTGTTGTGTTGTACTATTTAGCATGTCATTGGTCGGTAACTTAAATTTAAATCCAATAATTACATTGTAGTGTGTGCCAGACATTTACAAATATCACTTTCTTCTATTAAAATAGTACGTGTGACGCCGTACTGAAACCTGTAATCAATGAGCAATATTTTATTCAATAAATGCAGTTATAGCCCAGTACATTTTGTTTCACCACACAATGATTAAGTTTTCCATCACTTTTAGGTAGGTTTCGAGAGGAATATTTTCAATCGCTTCCGTAACATTGTTCTTCAGCTGCCCGAGAGTAGTTGGTTTGTTGGCCCTATTTTTCAAAAATCCCCATAAAAAAAGTCAGGAGCCGTGGCCAGTTGACATCACCAAATCCAGAAATTATTCGTCCCGGAAATATTGTTCGCAAAAGATTCTTTGTTTCTCTAGCTGTGTGACCAGTTGCTCCGTCCTGCTGGAACCACATTAACAAATCCTTTCATATCGAAGTGGGCTTCATCGCTCATTGTCAGGTGTGAATAGTACCCAGTTCTTGAAAACGATGTCAGGTAGACGTCTCAGGGCGCTCCACTATACTTTCACGAACTCTTTCGATATTTTCCGGAGTACGAACAGTTCGGACACGGCCCGACCTTGGCAAGTCTTTGTTCACATTTCCGCACCAACTGCCCAACTAACAATTATCACTCCTATTAGAGTTGCAAGAATGATTATACAGTATTCCATACACAGCATTGTGTACTGTAAGAACATTGGCAAAACCCTCTTAGAACAGCTATAGAAGCGGAATGGGCATACCTAATAGGACACTTCAGTCATTTAAGAGGTTGTATAAGGGCTGCAGGTAACAGTTATACAACAAAAGTGTAAGCCTCTTGCAGCCGCTATAGGACATTTGCGTCAGTGCAAGATTCAGTTTTTGTCAACTATACAACTATTCTGTTACGTGATTCTACTTTATTACAACCAAACTATTTCTTATGTATTGTATGGACGAAGTGAAGAATATATAATTAACACGTTATATTAATCTTGTTTACTTACATATCGGCCATTGTGGATTTCATACACAGGTATATGATAAACTTCTACACTATGATATAGGGCTATTGAATTATTTGCGCAGCAAATGTTATTGTGATTATCGTGCAAACTAGTTACGCAATTTCTACGGTCTTCATATTTGATCCATATCTTAATAATGATCAAAAGTATGTCAAGATTTTTAAGATGGAAAACTGAGCTTATTTGCTTTAAATCTTCCACAAATAATATATTTAGACACAATTACACTGATGTTTATCACGTTGTATCTGTAATTTCGAACTGAAACATAATTATTTAATATTAAATAGAGAAATAAATTTTTGCCTAATATGACGGGTGGTTGTGTATAATCATGGCATCGTCCATGTTGTTATTTTAACAATAAAAAATTGACTGATGTGGGATTGGTCTTAGTGGTTTTTAATTAGAAACCTACACAACTTTTTAAGCTTATTTAAGGAAATAAGGGTGGAATCGACCCGAATGTAATAACCAAATCATAGTCGCTGTCATCCTTACCAAAACATGCAGAAGGTTGGAAGTTTAGGAATGAAAAATCAATGGAAAGTTCCTTAGATCAACAGGATATATTAAAATTCCTAGCTAGCATTTTATCTAAAAACTTTGCTGGAATATCTATTCCATCTATCCAGATATAGTATCTGTCTACAATAATTCATGTATATGCATGAAAAAAAAATGGAACATGTCCATATACCTCACGCAACTCAAATTAACGAATCATTTTTAATGTATTCCAGAATATTAAACTAATACATGCTAGTAATAGAGAATTCTTTTAAAGGATCTCTTTGTAGGCGTGAAAGTATAACCACTGTTTTAGGAGATACAACACTTGCCAGCTTCTTACCAATGCTACTTATTCCGAATGCAAATCCAAACAGGTTGACGAATTCATAGGAACTGATTATATGTATATCTGAGAAAAATTAGTATTCTAACCAATAACAGTGGAAAATTATAATTTGAAATTACAATCTTTATAGCCACAGAACGTAAAAACAACACGTTTCATATCCGTGTGCAAACCGTGCAAAAATGATAATAAAATAAAATTGTATGCGATTCTATGTTACATGCGACTAGTTTTATCTTAATTTCGATTTCCCTTTCCTTACGTAATATCTTTAGTGGTAAAATGTAAATTCGTGTTTTGTCTGTGGTATTTTATACTACGATTTTCATGGTTGATTTTTTATAGATAAAACCATCCTAGTCCACGGATATATATTTTTTTAGATATAAGCTTAAATATTATTGTGCGTACCCAATCTTACAAATAAGAAGAATCTTACAAATCCTTTGGGCATTTTGAGCAGCCTGTTAGTTCGAGAAAAATTGACCGATGGAAAGCGGCATAGTGATTTGATTACGTTCAAAATATTGTTTTTCGTACTTATGATGTGGCGTACCCACTTCATTTTAACGAGTTGTATTCTATACGTTTTGTTAAATCACATAATTTCTTATAAAGGGTGGGCCATCCGTTGGTTTCTTTTTTAAATTAGTATTAAAACTACACTCTTCAATAATATCTCACTCCACTCTCGGAATGTCCGGGTGGAGGGTGGGCTCGAGGGAACAACATCGAAGATAAAATTTTCGAACATCTGCGGGATCAACAGCAACATTGATGCTGTTCATCACTACCTGCAATCCAATCGTCCCGCCGTGCTTTTCTTGGCGGAGACAAAAATCTCAGAGGCTGCACCGATTAACCATCTCAACTTCCCAAACTACGAGGTGCACTCCAATCTGAGAAAGAACGGGGGAGTTGTGGCTTTTGTCCGCAGCAGTCTTTCCTGCTCCAGGGATCTTTCTTTGGAATCAGACCGGAAGGACATTCTGTGGCTTCGCCTCAACTCCAAAACATCACCCAAATTTATTTGCTGCCTTTATCGCTCTCCCTCGAACCATAACTGGGATGACCTACTCGAATACCTCGCCGTCCAGATCGACTTCCTGAACATCAATCACCCCGCTTCAGAGGTAGTTCTTCTCGGTGATTTCAATGCCCATAATGAGCTTTGGTTGGGCTCAAATAAGACCGATGCAGCAGGTCGTGCAGTCGAAGTGTTCGCTCTTACTCAAGGGCTGACCCAGCTGGTGACGAGCCCTACTTTTTTCCCCCGCGTCTCGTCACACGCCAGCAGCCTGCTGGATCTCTTTCTGACCACGCATCCTGCCCCTTACAGCACTGCCGTCCTGTCCCCCCTGGGTAACTCAGATCACGGTGTTGTGGAGGTTAGGTTTCGGTCAGAAGCCGCTGTGGCCGCAGAAACTCGCACAGGCCGCAAAACTTGGCATTACGGACATGCCGACTGGGAGGGGCTCAGAGACTTCTTATCTAGCTTTCCTTGGAGAGATGTCTGTTTCACTGACGCGGATGCGTCGACTGTCTGTTCTTCAATAACCGAAATTATCCACGTCGGAATGGAGGAATACATCCCTCACACAGTGAAAGTTCCTAAACCAGGGTCCAACGGCTGGTTCAACAAATCGTGTGACGCTGCTCGCCAGCAGAAGATCAAGGCCCACAGAACCTACTTACAAAACCCCACTGTAGAGAACAGACAAGCCGACGTCGAGTCCAGAAACAAATATAACGAAGCGGTTCTCAATGCCAAAACCCAGCATGATATAAAAGTTAGGCACAGGGTAATGTCGCAGCGCAATGGCAGTCGGTCTTTCTGGACGCTGGCCAAGCAGATTGAAAAGAACTTCTCACACAGTAGCCTTCGACCACTTACGTGTCAGGATGGAACTATTGTATTCGACTCAAAGGCCAAGGCGGAAGTGCTAGCCAAGGTAACATTCAGGCATAAGACCGTAAGACGAGTGCTCTTGTCGCTCGACATCAACAAAGCTTCTGGTCCGGACTTGATTCCTGCCATTGTACTGAAGAGATGTGCAGCTGAGCTTGCTCCAGTTCTTTCGCGTCTCTTCCAGATATCTTATGAATCCGGCACCTTCCCAGAAAACTGGAAATTTGCTCATGTACAGCCCATCCCAAAAAAAGGATCTAAAACCGACCCTTACAACTACAGGCCTATAGCTCTGCTTTCTGTTATAAGTAAAGTGATGGAGAGGTGCATAAATCGCGAGCTTCTGGACTACCTCGAACGTCACAGCTTGATTAGCGACAGGCAGTACGGTTTCCGGCACCAACGATCCACAGGGGACCTCCTAGCTTACGTCACGCAACTGTGGAGTAAACTCATCCAGTCTCATGGTGAGGCTCATGTCGTTGCTCTTGACATCAAGAAAGCGTTCGATCAGCTGTGGCACGCTGCCCTCTTGAGCAAACTTCCATCCTACGGCCTCCCAGAAAAGCTTTGCAGATGGGTGGCTGACTTTATCTCTGGCCGCAAGATATCCGTCGTAATTGACGGATTCTCCTCTTCATCCCACAACGTCAACGCGGGTGTTCCCCAGGGGTCGGTCTTGGCTCCAACACTGTTTCTCTTACATATCAACGACCTCCTTTCCTGCACGATCAACCCAATCCACAGCTTCGCTGATGACAGCACTCTACATGCAGGAATTCAGAGTGACAAGCCGATCTCTGCCGCTGAGCTGGAAAAAAGAAGACTAGCGACGACTTCTTCTCTGACAAGAGACCTGGAGGCTATCACTGCTTGGGGACGCAACAATCTTGTACAGTTCAATGCTTCCAAAACACAGTACTGTACTTTGACGAACAAAAAGCGTCCTAGCGCTCATACAGTTTCGATGGACGGTCGAGTCCTACCAAAGAGCCATTCATTTCGGCTGGTCGGAGTCCAGATCACCGAGGACCTGATCTGGCACGAACACATCTCTTCAATAGCTGCAGCTGCTGGGAAAAAGCTAGGCTATTTGTTTAGGGCTAAGAAGTACTTTTCTCCGCATGACCTTCTCACTCTATACAAGGCCCAGATAAGGCCTAGCCTCGAGTATTGCTCACACATTTGGGGTGCTGCCGCCCCGACTACATTGTCCATGCTCGATGCTGTCCAGAGGAGGGCGGTCTAACAGACAGTCTCGGGACTCTTTCGCACCGGCGGGCCGTCGGCGATCTAGCTCTTTTCTATCGCTACACCAACGGGCTTTGCTCCTCAAAGCTCTCTTCCATGATGCCGCCGCGCGATGTGCCTGCCAGACAGACCCGCCTGACTTCGTTGTCCCATCCTAACCGTGTCAAACTTCGTACATCCAGAACTGGCCGATACGACCGCTCCTTTGTCCCGAGGGTGTCTAGATTGTGGAACAAACTACGGGAGGAAGCTTTTCCCAGTTCTACTAACCTTAGGCAGTTCAAAAATCGTATTAACAAAATTTCTTTGGGATCATCATAGCAGCCGCGGTGTTCCGGCATTTAGGCTTCTGCCTGCGCGGCTGTTTCGATATAAAAAAAAAAAAAAAAATATGCAACAGTCGTTACTTTATTCAAAAGAATAAACCTTCGACTATTCATGCAAAACAATTTCAGTTAAATGGCTGCCGCGGCTGGCCTGGCAGTTGTTCATCCTCTTAACCCAATTTTGAAGCACATTTTCGATAGTTTGTGATCTATTTCATCAATAACTCGACGGACATTTTTCTTAAGAACATCAATTGTTTGAGGATCGTCCGTGTAGTAGCGGTCCTCAACAGTACTCCATGGGCGTCAAATCACAGCTGCGGGCTGGCCAATGAACGTCTCCAAATCGGCTGATGCTCGTAACGCGATGACCGAACTTAGTGTGTAAAATATCGATTGTTTCACGGCTGGTGCGGCATGTTGCCATCCTGCTGGAACCAGAGATTGTGCAACATGTCTCTATAGCGTTGCCCGTTTACCGTCACGCTGTTACCATCTTCATCTTGAAAAAAGTAGGAACCAATAATCCCACCACTCCAAAAGCCACACCAAACAGTTTTTGGATGCATTGTTTTTTCTATGATGACATGTGGATTTTCAGAGCCTCAAATTCTACAGTACTACTTGTAAACGTAGCCTCTCATATGGAAATGGGCTTCGTTCGAAAAGATGATTTGGCGACCAAAATTGACGTCTGTTTCCAACTGATTCAGAGCCCACACAGAGAAACGATATAATAATAATAAATAATCCCAGGTCGTTATGCAATATTCTCCGCACAGAAGTGCTACTGATGCCCACTTGTTGTGTTCTGTGACAAGTTGACATTCTTGCGTTTTCAGACACACTCTGGGCTTCATTCCAACCAAATAAGTTTTCAGTGTTTCCCATCTTTCTTCAAGATTAAAACGATCCATTGCTCACAGCGGAAGTTTGACACAATATGTTGAGCATGGAAGTGTTATCAGCTTTTAAAATAATACCAACTTAAACAAAAACAACTGTTTACATTTTATCCAAATAGCGCTTTTAGTATTAGATTGGGACAAATTTTTTAGTAATTCAGCTTGTACAGTACACATTACGAAAACAGTAAGACACTATACATTGAGCAAGTTTTGCAACACTGGTTAATTCTGGATTTTTATGTTCACGGCTTGAATAATTTCCTCAAGACTACAGCCAATGTAGGAAGATTGTTGTGTATCAAAAGGTACACTCTTTCCATTGTACTCTAGTTTCTATTATTTTGCAAGCCCCTCGTGATCCTTTGGAATGAACTAGACAGAAACGAACAGTAGCATTAGAATTCTCTGATCAAAAAATTCATTTTTTATAAATCAAAGGTTGTTCTTCATTTAACATTTCGTCAATCTAATGAAATTGTTAAATAAAGCAGATCAGCCGAAAAATCACTATTTTTAAAGAAAGGTTACCTTCTTTTATTCTATTCTATATTCTAAAGCACATTGGACGAAATGCAGTTAACGCTGTAATGAATTTGGAGGTCAAGACCCACAGAACGAAATTTGAGTTCCTGTCCTGGAGACCCCTGGAAGCAGTTTCTTCTGCATCTCTACACCTTTTACGGGTAAACAAGAAGCTTGACAGAATGACAGGGAGGCAATCTAGCTCCATGTTCTACTGACCACCAAATGGAACACATTTTTTGTAGCTTCGTTTAATGTTAAAATAAATCAGGAGACAACCATATCAAAAGTTTTAGGAGTTACACTGACTAGTTGTCAGTAAACAATTCAGTTCTGAGTTCTTTCATACTCACTTTTAAAGCTTCTGCTGTGTTAAGACCGTTTAAGCACTGTCTTGAAGTGAGTACTTTTCACTTCTCTCTCCCACCTCTTTTGAGGATCATTAAACATGCATCGGTATATGGTTGCTTCAATCTTCCATAATGTTAAAAATATAACAAAAAAGAAAAAATAAAAAGAAATTGGTAGGGATTTCCTATGTTTCCCCAACTTTGTTACACGTTCACTATTTGAACTTATAATTTATTTTATTTAAACCTTGTTTCCAAAATGCTGTGGAATCAACAAACACTATAGGTTGCTGAAGAGATCAGAAGTTTATAAAAAATAAATGATTTAGTACTAATATGATAGGAAACTCAAAAAACAAGTTTTTACAAACACTACCTAGACTTAACAACTATGGCTTCTTAGCACCAATCTCTGTTTCCTTTATCAATATTTTTCCCAAGTAAGCATCTCGACGTTTAAATCAAACCTCTGTGATTCTCATAATCAGTAGATATTTATAAACTAGGTGATGCTTACTTCAAAAAAAAAAGAATTCATTATAACTGTAACCTTCTTAAGAAATATCTAAAAAGTCGCCGCAATCTTGCTTGCCACTGCCCAAGACATGCTTGCCCAATGGATTGAAACTTGTATACGACAGTCGCCAACTTAGTACGTGAAAATGTAACAAGTGAAATTCAGTAGTATGAGTATGCGTTGCCAAATACTGTTCAATAATCGAAAAAAAGTCGTTTAATACTGTACAAAAAAGTTTGAATAAGGCAATGGAAATATATGATATGCAAGAGCAACTAAAAGCTTTAAAATAAGTCTGTCTCATTTAATTGTACCAGAATAATAAAATCTCATTATAATTAAATTATACTCCGTTTCTCATTATTTTAATTCATTACAAATACGGCTGGATGATTCTTTGACATACCTATTTACATATACTAACTAAACAGTATACGAGTATAACTTGAATAAGGATATGAGGCCAAAACTAAATTCATAACTTTTGGCGTCACCGAAAAAATACTATCCAAGCGTAAGACCTTGAAAAGCGATAACCCTGAATGAGCTGATACTTTTGGAATCTGCCAATGTAAGAACGTAATAGAAAAAAGCCACGTTTAACATGATTGAGCATACTCAGTTATGAAAACTTAAGTTGGTAGACGGAAAATACACAAGTAAAATTAGAAATCTAATATGTAAATTCTATGAGCTTTGACATATTCTATCATTTGGCATTCTCAAAGTGGTATAGGTATACCCTATTCGTAGTCCATTTACACCCCAGCAGGATTCGACAGGATAGAACTCAGGCTCGGGGTACGCCGGCAGTTGCTGATCATATTCATCTAGGGATGAAACTGAGAATATTTCTCCCAATGCTGCCTTCAGCCATGCTTCCTCGTCAGTGATGTTTCCTCCCCGAAAACGTGACAAGAAGGGACATTTGAATATTCGGGAAAAAGAAATTGTACGTTTACAAGAGCAAAATTTCAGAGCACCCTGACAAAACAGGCACATGTCCTAAGTCCATCAATTTTTTGAAAGGCACCATTGACAAAATATTACAGGAGGTTAATAGTGATGAAGACTTACCTACTGTCAAAAGGACCATATTCTATAGTTTGCTCAAAGAACTTCACTTTGAGTATAGAAAACGGGACAGAAATAGGAATTTGATGGACAGTCAAGGTCAAGAGATTATTACATGGAGAAGAAATTATTTAAAATCAATAAAGGAATACGACGACCAAAGCAGGAAGATTTATTACTTGGATGAATGAATCCTAAAGTTTGAACTGACTCTACAATTAAATCAGCAAGATAAACATTTTTAGATGGACTAACCACTGACCTAAAGGATCCGTCAGGTACGTGAATCTAACCAATTCGACGTTTGTGTTGTAAAAAAATGGTGCCAAGTAGACTGAATCTATGCGTCCACGCTGAAAGCTTAGCTATATCTGGTAGATTTGGAACCAACAATTGTTAGATATTCTGCTTGTATTATTATTAGTTTTCTTGAATACTACGAGTATTCAAGAAATAATTATTTCCAGGAAAAGGACGATTTGTTATCTGTCACGTTGGCCCACTGCCCTATGAGCATTTGAGTCAAAGAAAACGACCGACTACCATAAAGAAATGGACGGTAGTTGACACTTATATAATAGAGCATTCAAATTTTCTGACATAAAAAATTTGTTTTATGAAGCTGTCAACCATTGGAAAGATGCATCTGTCACGTTCAAGAGAAAATCGAAACAAAGATGTGGGATCTGGACAATATGATCGATGTTCAAATTGAACCTGTAATAATTAATATTAACCATTCGGACGATGATTGAAGTAGTAAGAATTGTGAAAAGTTTGTGTACTTCTTTCTATAAAAATAATCAGTTATCTTGTTAGATTATTCCAAGACCATTGAGCAAAATACGGACCTGTACAATTTCGCTTTTGGGCATGTTGTGTTTTGTCTGGGCGTGAATGGACTACGAATGGGGTATAGTCTTGTTGAGTTTGTTCTAATGCATGGTCTGATTATGAGGGAAATCTCAACTTGGCTACTCTTAATCCCATTGTTCAGAAATATAAAATAAAAAAGGATGAACTATAAAAATAAGCCGCGTCCACTTTTTGCAAGCATTACTATGAAAATAACTTTTCATAAAATCGGGTATTATGTGTCTTAATATTCTTACTAATAATTCCTTATCTTCTTTATCTTTTTGTACTACTTAGTGAGCCATTCAACATTGATCTTTTGAATACTAAATAATACATATTATGAATTGTATCGTGAGCAGTTGGTGAAGCAGCGTAATTGAACATACAATGCAATGAAAATAAATCCGAAATCTAAATCTATATTCGCCTCTTGCTCCTCGATTCACACCACACCACACCGGAGACTGTGCACAGCCTCCGAAAACTGAGCTTTTTCAAAGGAGACTATCGAACTATCACTTTAGGTCTGATCGATTTAACCTCACTTCTCAAAGTGAGTTACAGACGAAACAAGCTTGAGAATCTGTTAAGTGTACAAAAACTTACCATACTACTAATTTAACAGTAGTGTTTTCTTTTGATACTTTATGATCTGAATATTACGACCACTACATTGTTCTTAATGTATGAACACCAAAAACCGTTTCTTCTCATTGTGTGTAGATTCATTGTTTCAAATTGAACCAATTTCTTCACACGGTGCATTTGATATTTGGGCTTCGTTTTCATGCTCGTCCGAGTACAAAAAATATTGTTGGACATGATAGTAGATTCAATTGAGCATTAATATTGATAACTTTTTTCATTAATTTTTATAATGGCAAATCTACTGACCCGAATCATGATGGTATACCAAATCCAAGACGCTTTCTTATACTGGTATTGGTCAGCTAGCTTTATATTGAATGACTAGTTATCGGTCTGTGATGTGACCTTCATGCATTTTTTGTGAAAACCATATTGTGTTTTATGTAATGTATTACGAAGTACCGCGCTAGGCTTTTTCTATACAGTGTTAGTGGTAATACGCTTTCTTCCTTCCAGGGCGCGATAGGTGACCTGAATGCAATAAGTTTCGTCTTATAAATCCGCAAAGTGGGGGTTTTCCTTTACACGACGTGCAGATCTTGAAAACATAAGCAATTTTTCTTAGTACCATATACACCAATGTCTTAAGGGAACCGAGATAAAGGGCTCTGCAGCATCAAAAATATCTGAATACCGTCCTGTAGCCGCGACCCGGGACATCACCAATTGGTACAAGGTCTCAACCCGACGGCAGAACTGGGTCGGGGTCAGTGTGTCAGGTCAGTATGCAACCTTCAACCGACGGTTACGGTCACGCATGTAGAGGTAATCGCGTAGACGAGAATCCCTCAACAAGCACTAGAGACGTGGCCAGAGAAGTGCAAGTATAAAAAACTAAAGTGTGGCAAACGCTGCGTGAAGAGGGGCTGTATCCGTTTCACGTCCAACGTGTACAAGCCCTTCAACCTGACGATTTTCCAGCAAGAGTGCGGTTTTGTGAGTGGTTGTTGCATCAACATGACAATAATCCGGACTTTTTGAAGTGCATATTGGTTGGACAGACGAATCTACGTTCACGCGTAATGGGGTGAATAACTTTCGCAACACTCATGTATGGTCAGTAGAAAATCCGCACGCTGTCCGTCGGGAACATTTTCAAAAAACATTTTCGGTGAATGTTTGGGCTGGCATGGTGAATGGTATGCTCATTGGACCATTTATTCTCCCAAATCGATTGGACGGGATGCAATACCTAGACTTTTTACGCAACATTGCCTTCCTTGTTAGAAGATGTGCCATTAAGTGTAAGACAATCAATGTGGTTTCTGCACGATGGTCATATCTGTTACCTCTGTTCGTGGTCTGCACCACCGCCGCCGTCTGCTCGGTAGCGCATCAGCTGATTTCATTTTCTGTTGGAGCGGTATGATTTCGGGCAGAGACGTACTTAGCCCTTCTCGTCAAATGGAGAGTGAGTACTTTTTCCTTTATTTTTTTTACTTGGTCGCCCTCGTTTCACTACACATTACCTTTGTTATTTCAAGGGTAGTTGTTTCTGAAAAGGAAAACCCCAACTTTGCGGACACCCTGTATAGTCGGAAATCAATAATTTTCAAGGGTTTCCAATTTTTTTGATTTTTTAGCAATTACCCGAAAGTGGGCATTTGAGTCGATAGAAAACTGTAGAAAATGGAGTGATCGCGTAACTCGCATATACTAAATATATGCGACTGTGGCAGCAGCGATCTGCGTTGTAGCTGCCCTCCTCATGAGAAAACGAAGCGGACGAAAGTGTAACATAATTTGGTGCAGAAAATGGATCAGAGAGAGGAAAGAGGGCATGTGTGCTCCATAGGCTGAAAAAAGAGCTTCTAGTGCAGAATCAACTGGCGTATAAGCTTATAAGGTTTTTACAGCATATAAACAATCATATTTCTCATGCTCCTTCAGTAATATGCCACACTGCTCTTTTGATCATGACATCTTTCAAGCTTTCAATCTATAAGTATGATTATTTAGAGCAGTTTCTATAAAATTTAGCACTAAATCTGTTCATACAAGATTATGTACTAAATACTGACGCTATCCTTAATTTTGTACGAAATTTGGCAGAAAATCTTGTACGAAATTTAGCAAAAACTTTCGTATCGTGACAGACGGCTTTTAGTAATAAAAAACTACGTAAGGAATGCGTTAGGATTCGATCAATTTTCGTAATATATACTTAAATTATATGGACAATACTCGAGTGGCGGCGGGGCCACAAACAAAAAAAATAAAAATCGCTCAAACTTTATTCTGTGATGTTTCAGAGGCTCCCGATCATTTCTAGAAAAAATGCATATAGATTGAAAAGTTGAGCGTTGAGGCTGCAGGAGGTGGGGGAGAGTTCTTTCAGTTTTTTTTTTTTACGGTAGTATATTTATACGTTTCCAACCCTGGTACAACAAAACAACAACAAAATCCTGATTGCACATGTCTTGTGGCAAAGGTGGCTGGTATGGTTTAATAACATTGGCAGATGGTCAATACTTTCAGTAAAGCAGGAAGGAAATTTCTAGATGGCAACTTTCTCAAATGGGTGGGGACTATGGACAAATTGGCTCACTTGATCCATTTATTTTTTTATACTACATGTTGCTAGCTGGGGTGCCATTTTGTACCGAACACAATCTACTATGAACTGATGACAGCGTGGAGTGCAGACTCAACCTACTAGACTCCATTTTTTCCGATCTACTTTTCACAGTTTTACCTCCAACCAAACTTGCTCGCCGATTGGGAACAAAATTGGACATTGCTGCTATTCTCTTAGGCTTCTTCTCGCATTCCGAATTAACAAAGAATCAGCCAAGAAGCAGTATGTGCTCCAAGGCTTATAAACCATCTTGAAACAAGAATTCCAAACCTATCATTGAAGGTACGCTATGGAATACTAAAGTATTTATAACCCTTTTTGATACAATTTTGAATGAGCCAAGTAATATTGTGAAAAAATTCCGCAGTTAATATTTGAGAATTCATGACTAATGACTAAAATGTTCATGCACTTTCAGATAAAGCAAAATCAACTGTTCGTGATAAAATTCTTACATTTTTAACAGTTGCATAACAATATGACGAATGACTCTGACTTGGTCTTATTTGGCATGAATCATATATTTTTCACCGCTGAAGTATAAAACGATGAATGTTAAATCGTGTAGCACAAAGAAAATAGTGTAACAGTAAATTCAAATTCCGATGTTGCATCAGTGCATCTTCAAAGCAATGATAGATGGTTTATGGATGTCTACGATTCTGGTATTATGTATATAAATTCTTCTGTAGATGCTGTTATATAGATAGTTTATAATAATACTTTTGATAGAAATGACAGTATCTTTTGATTTACTGTTACATTCCTAAAGTGGCAATCACCTCTGGAAAATCCTTTGCACTATGATCTTTCTATTCGAATGTTTTATCTGGTGTTTTTACCCAAAATCGTTTCTATTTTTTTCTGAATTTATTTGAGACAACATTACACAATAAACTGCACATTGACACTGCCACTTTTTCTCAACTTTGGTTTTTCGTATGTATGTAATTTTTGCATACGCGAATAGTTTTAAATTCTGATTTCAAATACTAAAGCCTGTCATACATTTTTATAAAAAAAATGTTTCCCGAGTAAGCCTTAAAATTATCATATAGACATTTATTTCATAGAATATCAAAAATGATAACATGTTACACATTGATTTAAAACTTCAAATGCCTAACTTCATACAGTTGGTTTAGGCTTATCGAATGAGGAACAACTTAATGTAACTATATTATTTAAGGGTAATAATGAAGACATCGAAAACGGTATGATTTAAAAAAAACTGGGAACTGAAACGTCATATCGAAATTCTGACCATGTCACTGAGTAGAAAAGCAACAGTGGTAATGTTATCGTGTAATTTGTTTGAAATTTGTTGAAAACGTGGATGTTTAAGAAGTTTTGTTTCAGTCTAAAGCCCGGAAAAAATAAAGACAACTTTCGGAAAAAATTGAATTTCCAAACTGTCCAAGTTCATTTACTTAAGCAACTTGCCGCTATAAAGCAATACGCGACGTTTAGGCGAATCTCATAAGCAGCTGTCCCCCTCGCTTGCCCACCTATGGATACGCCCTTGCTTATATGGGTGGGCTACTTTACTAATCATTTAAATACAGGAAGTCTAATGCAAGCGGCCTGCCGCCAAGCATCGACGTCCCGAGATCATCCGTAGGAGACTACAGGATGAACTGGACCACATCCAGGACTGGTGCGTGAAATGGAAAATCCGCATCAACGTCCAGAAGACGCAGGCAATCTTCATTCAACGAAGAAGGATTGCAAGACCTCTCGAAGCATCCATCTTCGACGAAGATATCCAGTGGAGCGACAAAATCAAATATCTGGGGATCGTATTTGAAAAGTCCCTCACCTGGAAAGCCCACATAGAAGCTGTCATCGCAAAGACCAGAGCAGTCATGGCTCAACTCTACCCATTACTGGGTAGACACAGCCGGATGCCGCTAGCGACCAAGCTACGGCTGATCAAAGCCATCGCCAGACCTCAGCTCGCTTACGCCTCCGCGGTCTGGGGGTACGCTGCCCCCAGCTACCGCAAGCGACTTGCTGCTCTAGAGATGAAGCTACTCCGGATCGCCACCAGTGCACCATCCTACGTAAGAAATTCAACCTTGTGTAGAGACCTGCATTGGGACACCATTCACGAGTACATGAGGAAAAAAGCGGAGAAGACCTTCCAGAAAGCTCAGGACCACCCGAACGAGCAGCTACGATTCCTCATGGACTACGATCCGGACGAGAGGCCTCGCAACCGCAGAACCAGGTACCCTAGACCAAGGTCCCAGTTGGCACCCGCTAACTGGAACCTTGACTAGGAGACTAGGAGAACCCGCGGTTGCTTCCCGCCCCACGGCATGGATGCAGAGGACCAGGAACCACCGGGACCAGGACCCACCGGGACCAGGACCCACCGGGACCAGGACCCACCAGGACCAGGACCAACCAGGACCAGGACCCACCAGGACCAGGACCCACCAGGATCAGGACCAGGAACAATATATAGGTAAGAGGACTTGAATCTCTTGATTTTTCGAAAACAAGGGTTTCAAGAGAACCTAGCAGACCCTCTATCGATGATCGCTTAACGACATCGATAGAATGTGCGAGGTAAAGGGAACCAACCCGGCGTTCCCAGAGACTGAAACACATGAGGAGACGTTGTAGCAGACCGGAGGTCACGCACAACACATGGCCTACCGAGACGCTGATGAGCCGGGCCACGCGGAGGTTAGGGTTTAGTGGGTATTAGGTGGTCTCCTCAAGACAACCTGGAGTCCCACACACGCCGTAGCTCGGGCTATGGTATGGTGCGTAAACGCATTCCCCCCTCACCAAAAAAAAAAAAAAAAAAACGCGGCCTGAACCACGCAGCGCCACGCCAGGCCTTCGGGCGGGAGAGGAGGGAGGAGCACATTGCTCTTCCCCCCACTCCTCAAGGGTTTGAGGTTGCCTGGAACAGGGGTGGTGGAGGGACCGCACAGGGTAGGAGGGTGTGTGTGTGTGTGTGTGTCTTGAGCTTCATCTGGTAACTGATATTCCATCTGTGCGTTGATCATAAGAATATTGCTATAATGCGAAACTATATAATAAAATAAATGGTAGTTTCAAAAAACTAAAAAAAAAACGCTTTTATAGCTAACCGAAGTAAAAAGTAGAAAATATTTTTTAATTACAAAGAGTTTATATTGCAGTAGTAGATGGTCGAACAATCAATTATACTTAATGACCTCAAAATAAGATTATAATAAAATTCAAGTCATCAACAGAATAATTCAATTCAGATTGAAAACCGTGGGGCGCATTTTAAAATGATTGTAAGATTTAGGCCCAATTTCACCAACAACAGTCCGTTATTCTCCAACTATAGGGTAACAGACCGTCAGATACAGCGAATGAGCTTCAAGTTGCAATCAACAAATTTTAGCAACCAATAGCTATGAAATGTTGAAAACAAAATACTGTCAAAGTATGAGATGACAGCTTGTCATTGAAACATTACCATCTTATTGAATATTAAGAAATTACATATAATTCAGTCAAAATTTTAAGAAATGTTTGATTTTTGAATTAAATTCATGTTTTAACTACTATTGTTGATTTTTTTATTCATGTTTATATTATTTTCTTCAATTGATATGTGATACTGGGTGATAGGTGGTAGATGGTCTCTGACTGTCGAACGCGGAGGTACCACCCGGCGGTTCTTTTTATTATTATATTTTTCTTTTTCCACGAGTACACGTTCTAGGTTATATTTATATTAGACATTATTTGAATACAGCTGGTTATTGTATTTCAAGGAGTGACACATGTGTGGGATCTGTCAACTCTTGGTACCAGTCACAAAGAATACTCTGAAGGTTTAATTCCATGCTATTCAATCACAACACGGTGACTTGTGTGGTTGTCAGCGGCCATTTTGTGAGGGTGCGGCAGGGTTGCCAGATTGTGCATTAATATCCCCTTTCACCGTCCTGGTCCCAGTGGAGTAAGTTCCGCCAACTGTTGAAATATACTCTAGTATGCTTTATAAGACCTATCGTGACATTTTTCCCAAAATCATTGCACAACACTTGAAAAAATGAAATCAAAATTTAAAATTATTTCCATGACGCCGCAAAATAGCTCCGTCGGTACCTTGGGTTATACATCTTGACAGTAGGGATATTCGATAGGATCCTATATTTAGAAGTATCAATACATTTCACGAATATCGTCATCTTTCGATCCGGACTGTGTCAGAAAGAGTGACTGCCATTTGGCTGCGACATTACCCTGCCAAATCAGACATATCTTTCATCATTTTCAAAGAAATTGTTCAAAATCTTCAAATTTGTGAAGTTAGCGAGCTTCACTTCATACGTTCTTACCAGACATGCCCAAATCATCAGTTGCTGCCGTGATATTCATCCCGACTAGGCGATCTGTATGTTAAATTTGTATTGATATGACAGCGGGTTATGCTATAAATCATATGTCACAGTGTTTGTGCACTGATTGCAACGGTTAGATGATACCAAAAATATTTTCATAAATAGGAGATCTTTCCCATTCCGGATCGAACAATCTACCAAAGATGCTTATAATCATGATACCTAGTAAATTTTCACGAAAAAATGCAAGACCAGCAAATGTAAGAGATTCATTTTGCACCCTCCACCACGAGACGTGATCGTCGTTAGACTTGGCAACCCTCGAGTGACAGATAGATATCCCCGCCAGTGAACGACCGCCAGTCAAAGACACAAACAATAAACATTACTAGTGTTGATGATTTTTGGACTTAAAAGGACATTATTTGTGAAACATTTTTCATAATTTTTTGTCTATGTCCATAGTAATTGCATTATGCATCAGGGAGATGTAGTGATTGACACGTCTTACACATATTATCTGTGTTTTAGGATGGAGAGGATATAATGTTTTTATTGCTTTGAAGAGATTCATTAACCCATAAATTAATAAATGATTACTATTATGTCGTAAAGGAAGATAAGGAATTAGATGGAATGTATTTTATATTCTATTTTCTTGCAAAATACAGACAAATCCACACTATTCAACAAGTATGTAATGATAACTTTCAGTATATTGAAGCTGGTAAATTCGAGAGTGCGATGCATTAACAAACGTCCAAATCTGCTGCCAAATTCAACAGCTAGAAAATCGACCTATTATTTCCGCATTCCCATTCGCTGAGGGGGATAACGGATTGTTAAATGTTAATCTATAAAATATGTCAAAATACATGAATAGTGTCCTGTTTTTTCTGTACAAAAGCATCATGTTGGGATCAAAAAGTGGTCTTGTTTATAATACAGTCGAATTTTCACGATTTTATTCAATATTTCAATAGAAATCACTAATGTTCAGAGACCTTTGACAGCTTCTGTCAAATTGCATTTCGATAAGGTATTTTCCCATTAGTCCATAATATTAATGTTGGTGAAATCGGCACTTAACATATCAAGCACCCCACGCTTTTTACTATGAATTGAATTATTCTGTTAATAACTTAAATTCTATTTTGACGTCATTAATTATGATTGATTGTTCGACCATCTACTACTGTACTATAAACTATTTGTAATTAGAAATTATTTTCTACTTTTTAGATCGATTAGCTATAAAAGCGTGTTTTTTTTAAGCTATTATGTATTTTTCATTTTTTATTTCGGTTTATCAATTAGTTTTTTAATTCATATTCGCTATTTGTATTTAATCAATAAGACTATAATTGCAGATTCTTTGATCGTATTAAATTCTTTTTTTTTATCGACTGTAAATTCAAAGCTTTGCTGTTTATCAAATTTTGTTCCGTAAAGTAAACAGATTGAAATTTATGTTCTGATCATTTTGTTGTGAATAAGAAGCCTTTTGTGAACCACGGTTATCATATAATACATTATATGAATACTATAAACAGTAATTCGCATGTACTGGACTCATTAGTGCCTAGGCATGTATAAGGAATGAACAAGGTGAAAATGCACTATCTTGAAAAAGTACCTGCCTCCGTTGTGTTGTGCCGAGTGCCCAAACTACAAAAGAGTAATTCCGAAACTGCACCCATGCGCAAATCGCGCGCTAGCTCTATCTCTTTTACTCCCCTACAGAGGATCTATAAAAGAATTTACAAATCCTGGCGGTCCTAATAGGGATAATGGAAAACTGTTATTAAACTGTGCATTGTCATCGGTCCTTGATACGTGTGCGAAGTTTCAAATTACTCAAAATTTTGGAAATTGGTGAAAATTATGCTCAAAGATTACGTACACAGAGGCCAAGCTTACAAAAGCGTGTTAATAATATCACAACAGCCAAAAAATATCCTAAATAAAATCAACAAAATATTACTACTTTTAATGTGCTAAAACCGGAATGAAACTTATTTTTTCAATATTAGTTCAAGTTTTAGAGATACGGTAATTATATGTGTTCCTGCTGTGACAGTGTTAATATACTGTAATTCACAAGAATGCACGTGCTACATTTTTATATTCGGCAAGGAAAGATGATGTAATCGGCATGATTGTGTTACGTTATACATACGTGTACATTATATTGTTTTATATTAGCCATTTTTTCCTCAGTTGGCTGTGTGTAAACAATCCAGATCAGTTTTGTTACGTGTGTGATGATGTGACTTTTGCGTCTCAGAGACGGTCTATTACTCCACTAATAACAAAGGCATATCAGCTTTATTTCGGTTGTAAACTAGGTGATCAAGACAAACAGTGGGCACCCCACATCTGCTGTAATACATGTGCTTCAAGTCTGAGGAGCTGGTTAAATGGCAAAAAACGGTCTATGCGCTTTGCTGTCCCAATGGTTTGGAAAGAGCCTACAAATCATATTAATGATTGTTACTTTTGTATGGTACCTTGTGTTGGACAAGCCACAGGGATGTCCAAGAAAAAAAAATCGGTTATTAACTACCCAAACATCCCATCTGCAATGAGACCTGTGCCTCACAGTGACGAAAATCCTATTCCAAAACCCCCAGAATCCTACACTTGCGAATCAGAAAACGAATCAGATCATGGCGATCGAGTGATTCGTCAGGAAGAAGATATGCCGTCAACGTCAAGAGATCCTGATTTTATACCGAGCACGTCATGCCACCAACCGCACAAAATAACACAGTCAGAATTAAATGATCTTGTAAGAGATTTAGAACTTCCAAAATGTAAGGCAGAGTTACTTGGATGAAGACTGCAGCAGTGGAACTTGTTAGAAGACGATGTTTCGGTATGTGTTTTTCGTACACGCGACTTAGAACCATTTTTCAATATGGAGAATAACTTGGTTTTCTGCAGTAACATTAACGGCTTACTGGCGGCTTTAAATATACACTATAACCCAGAAGAATGGACATTGTTTATAGACAGTTCAACATTGAGCTCAAAGGCAGTGTTATTGCATATTGGAAATATTTTACCATCTCTTCCTGTAGGGTATGCAGTTCACATGAAAGAATCATATGACAATATAATGCATAAAATACGATGAGCACCAATGGCATATTTGTGGCGATTTGAAAGTTGTTGCACTTTTACTTGGGCTGCAGCTAGGCTACAGAAAGTTTTGCTGTTTTTTGTGTGAATGGGACAGTCGGGCAAAGGTACTTCATTACACCAGACAAAACTGGCCTGTTCGTCAATTCCTAGAGCCAGGTCAAAAAAATGTACAGCATATGCCATTAGTAGATACGAAAAAAAATTTATTACCACCACTGCATATCAAGTTGGGCCCAATGAAAAACTTTGTCACGGCATTAGATAGAGATGGGTCAGCTTTTCAATACCTGCGTCAGAAATTTCCAAGACTAAGTGAGGCAAAGGTTAAAGAAGGTATTTTTGTTGGGCCACATATTCGAAATATTTTGAAAGATACACAGTTTGAAAACACTTTAACAGGTATTGAAAAAACTGCTTGGAATGATTTCCGTCTGGTGGTCACTAATTTCTTGGGAAATAGAAAAGCTGACAACTATAAAACCCTTGTCAAAAATATGCTGTCATCGTATCAAAAGATGGGCTGTAATATGTCTCTTAAGATACATTTCCTACACTCACACCTGGACTTTTTTCCTGACAATTGCGGAGCCGTAAGTGATGAGCACGGCGAACGTTTTCATCAGGATATTTCAACAATGGAAAAAAGGTACCAGGGAAAGTGGAATCCTTCCATGCTTACAGACTACTGTTGGACTCTTGGTAGATATGCTCCAGAAACGATCCATAAAAGAACAGCAAAAAGACAGCGCATATAGTGATTCTTATAAGTATATGAATCTTGTTACTTTTTTTAATATATCCTTAAAAATAAAAAGTTTTTTTCTAAACCGCAACTAATTTTTTTATTTCATTGTCATTTTTTTATTCAGCGCCCCAAAATTAACAAAGAAGTGCACTTTTCCCACAAGATACAATTAAAAAACTAAAATTTGTTGTCCAGTGTATCTCCTGCAATAAATGTATCACTTTAACGTTTTACGTGCAATATGCCATCGCTACTAATAAGCGTACAAATCGGCTATTGTCACGGCACCGCAAATTCTTCCGAGCGGTCACTCTCGCTCGTTCTACCAAATGCGAAATCCCGTCGGAGGTAAAGCTCATGAATTTCTCAACAATTTTCATTCGTTACCGAACATAATATTTGGAAATTTCGGTTTTTGTTTCCGTGTTTTGCGATAAAAGACAGTCTTCTTGTGCATGACACCATGAAATATCTGTACAAGTAATCGATATTGGATTCGCGCAACTCTAACCACAGAAGTTGCAGCATTTGTACCAATTTATTTATGATTCTTAGTTTCGTCTCCAACTATTTTTTTATTAACCTGGTAAGGCAACATTCCATGTGTAAGCAAGCGACGTGGTGAAATGGTGCGTATCATGTCACATTTTACAGTTTACGTCGTAACCAGATAGATACGTTTGTAATATCCCAGAGTCCCATACATATTAATTCGGTACGCGTTACTTAAGAGCTTTGACTAGTACGCCTTAAATGTCGGTTAAGATTACGTCAAAGGTTCTTCTATGGTAAACGTCTAACTATCAAGGCGTCTAACATTGAGAATAAAACACTGTCCGATTGGGATGCAAGAAGCCTTATGGGAATCCTTACGAGTATTTTTTTTTGGATATGCTGTAGATCTCAACACGTAGAACGGGCAGTCCGTAGCATATTCCAGCGTATTGTGGGATACGTACACGATATGTAATAGTTTTTTGATATTATACTAAGTGACATATAAATCCGAACACCCAGTTTAAATGGTTTTATTTTAATAAAAGTTGGTGAATGTATTTATCTTACTGTAAATAACAAGTGAAAAAATTTTCAGCCTTATCAGTTGGACATTCCGGTTTTTATACTGCTTTTTTTTAATTCACCAACGCTCTAAAAATGAATATTTCAGCCGCAGTAAAGAATCAACGTTGGCGGATTTTGGTTCTTGACATCCTTTACGATCGGTTACGATGCCTAGAGTACGGAGACCTGTACGATTTCGTCAACTTAGTGAGTTTGATAGGGGCCGTATAGTGGGACTTCGGGAAGCTGGACTTTCTTTTCGGGCAATTGCAGTTAGAGTGCAAAGAAGTGTAGACACTGTGGTTAGGTGTTGTCAGGCATGGCTTCGAGAAGGCCGTACGCAAAGAGCAAGGGGCACTGGACGCCGCCGTAGAACAACAAACCGTGAAGATCGCCGCCTAAGATTATTGGCCTTAAGGGACCGTTTCTCCACTACCAGGTCCATTGCAAATGAATGGTTTGAAGAACACGGAAGACCTATTGGCATGCGAAGTGTTTACCGACGAATGAGAAGTTTTGGCTTGTTACACTGGGTCCTCCCTTTAACTCGAGAACACCGACGTAATCGCCTTGAGTGGTGCAGACAACGGTCACTCTGGGATCAGGAATGGAACAGTATTGTCTTTAGTGACGAGTCTCGATTTTGTTTAGGCATGCACGATGGTCGTGCCAGGGTTAGAAGGCGACGTGGTGAAAGGAGGAATCCACAGTTTTTTGTTGAAAGACATGTTCATCACACTGTTGGAGTTATGGTTTGGGGTGCTATAGCTTATGGTTCCAGGTTACCTTTAATCTTCATCAGAGGTAACATGAACGCGCAGCGTTATATTCACGAAGTTCTAGAACCCCATCTTTTACCCTATCTTGACACCCTGGCAGATCCAACTTTCCAACAAGATAATGCCCGACCACATGTTGCAAGAGTCACAATAGACTTCTTTCAACATAATGATGTCACATTGTTACCATGGCCACCAAGATCTCCCGACTTATCCTCAATTGAGCACGTGTGGGATATGATGGGTAGGAGATTGCTCAATTTCCAACGTCCTCCTCAGACTCTAGAAACACTCCGAGAGGAGTTGGTGGTTGCCTGGAATGAGATACCACAGGAGGACATTGACCACCTGATCAGAAGCATGCCTAGGCGCGTTGGAGAATGCGTAGCACATCAGGGTGCATCCACACATTATTAAAGGTCAAAGGGCTTTAAAGCAGTGCAATCATTTTGAAATTTTTATCATTTACTTATTATGTTTCATTAAGTACTTACACAAAATTTTATTAAAATAAAATCATTTAAGCTGGGTGTTCGGATTTATATGTCACTTAGTATATATTTTTATCATCTTCGTTATTTCAACATTCATCATCATTGCAATTCTTATAGGATGTATAGGGAGACCGAAGCTTTCATGGATGGAGAATCACTTTGAGACACAAACTTTTTCAAAAGCTTGCAAATATTATTCTGGGAATGCATTTTAAAAGTGTTCGGAATTATACAAGTTGTTTCACTACTGAGATGGATATCAAGGTTGTTTTTTATAGATATTTCACCATTGGGATTTCGGAAACGGTAAAAGATACGAAGTCGCTTAAACGAGGTAAAGATTGCGTACTTAACAAAATGCCGTTTATAAGATTTCGAAATTCAAAGTACGGACAGAGACGGAAAAACCCAAAATCGTTTTAGTTTTTTCCTGACTTTGAAGAGGAGCTTCAAAATAAATTGCACATTAACATTTCCACTCTTTTCTCCTCTACAAGATGGCATATTTAGAATTTCAATATGACGTTTCGTCTCTCGTCCTCCAGCATCAACTTTATTTTTCCTTGATAGATAGATAGATAATTTATTGTCCTATTAGATCATGTTACATGATATCAGACTTGTCAATATCAATTTGAGGGTCATATATGCGTTTGAGCAAATATGCCAGAAAAATACTTATAATTATAAAATAAATAAGGACATTACAATTACAAAACATTTCAACAGGTTAAATCACATTATAGGTACAGCGTAAGAATCGTAATGTGTTCAATCTGTAACGGTAAAAATATATACATATACAGCGACTTTTTTATCACAAAAAATGTTCGTCTAGCCGGTAAAAATCATTGAAGCTGATACAAAGAAAAGCGGTAGGAGAATCTGTTAGAAATACATAATATATAAACACAATAAACATCGAGCAGTGGGGACAAATGGTTAAAAGCTTAAAAAGAAAACATACATACTTTCGTTAAAACTCGAATAAAAAGTGAAATTAAAATACATTTACTCCACGATAATAGACAATTCACTGATAACGAAATGATTAACAGCCTAAAAGAATTTAAAAAACAGATACTTTCATGTGTTAGTAAAACTCATGTAGAGAGTAATAGCATTTTTAAACCAGATATTTCCTGAGATGGTTATTCAGCGCAAGGATATTAGTGCTTCTCCGCAACTCACTCGGCAGATTATTGTATACCTTTTTGGAATAGGGCAGAGTTATGTGTCGGTATACTCAGATCATGCCCTGTTCTAGTATTGTATTGACTATTAATGGCGTTGTTACGACCAATTCTATTGCTATGTTCAAATGCGAAGATAGCACATTTGTAGATATAGATGGAAGTTAATGTAAGCAGATTATAGCGTCTAAATAATTCTTTACAAGAGTCCCTCTTATTAATATTAAAAATTAATCGAAGTACTCTTTTCTGCAGGATGAATAATCTTTTAATCATTGTTGCCTGTCCCCTTGAGGATGCCATATTGGATTTTTGCACATGTGAATAGAGTTCTTAATTCTGATTCCAAAAATATATATTATGACATACAATGACATTGCTAACCCTTAGTCATTTCAAGAAAACAACATTTCCTAGGTTGAAATTATTTGGTAGTCATTTGTTTGATATACTAAATTTATTCCAAGGTCATTTTTGCTCTTCTAGACCTTATTTGAAAGAGGTCTCAAAATAAATTGCATGCTGTTATGGCTACTTTTTCTCCTCTACAAGGTAGTGATGTCAAATTTTCAATTTGAGATATCTTCCTTCAACTTCCATCACCAACTTTGTTTTTCCATATGGACGCTATATTTGAATTTTGTACATTTAAATGGAGTTTTAAGTCCTAAATCAAGTTATATATTTCCTTAGTTGGCCATGAGTTACAAGAAACAAAAAGGTATGGTCAGTTTTGAAGACCTTAAATTGAACATAGAAACAGAGTTTGGAAGACCGAGAAGATCGAAACTAAACCAAGCACTGAACAATGTACAGAGAAGAGTCAGGCCTTGCCTAGAAAATATTGGACAACGTTTTGAACATTTTCTATGATTTATTCCTGCTTATTTATGATTATTGTTATCACGATCAATATAATTTTCATTGTTCCACCATACCTTTTTATTTCGTTACAATTTTCGTTCCAACAACAAATTCATGGCCAACTAAAGAAATACCTCGCTGATTTCAGGACTGAAAAATTTATTTAAATGTAGAAAATTCCAATTAGTGTAGTGTCTTTATGAATAAACTCAGTTGGTGATGGAAGTCAAAAGAAAAAACCTCGAAATGAAAATTTGACTGCGCCATCTTGTTAGTAAAGAAAAATTGGCAATAACAACATACGATTTTGGGAAAATTCGGCTTTTTTCCGTCTCCCTTCGGAAGTACTTAGAATTTCGAAACTTTCTAAGAGGCAGTGATAAGGGCTCAATTTGAAACACTCGGTATGTCTATTACATGTCGAGGAATGGGTTGCAAACATTCATTTTTTATACAAAATAAATAATTAGTATCCCAACAGCTCCTCGAAAAAACTTAGAAGTATCTAGGTCTATCCAAATATGTAATAAAAGTATATTGCAATATATCAATCAAATTAATCATGTTATTAGTAGAACAGCCTACATAATCCTGAATATTTTTTAAATTATTTCCATAAGAGCGGTGGACGATAATCAAGAACAGCCTTTGCCTCAGAGCAATATTATGGAAGTTTGAGCCCCCCTGTAAAATGTTGGCCAAGCGGCCAGTAGACTTGATGATAGGACGTAAATAAATATTTTGTTCCGAACTTACAAAACGCTGTAATAAGGTACGGATAGCCCAGCTTGGACGCCAGTTATCGAGGAAACTACCCATGGAATACTTTAGGCCAATGGACACTTTCGTTCTACGCATTGAGATGAACAATATACTGAAACTGCAAAAGATGGCCAAAAGTCATTCCTCATATAATAATAATAACAACAAAGTGACATTATCAGCAATCTTCCACATCATGTCGAAGTTTAGCTTGATGACCACTCTTCCGCTTAGCCATAATATAGATGAATCACAACAAAAAGTTTACACTCCCAACATAAAAAAATTACTGGACAGTTTTTTTAATAATAATAATGATAATATTAACATGCATAACAAGCCAGAAAGAAAAGAGTATGGTATATTCAGATAAGAGATAGACCGGATGTAAACAAAAGGTTCGGGTGATTTTCACGCTAACGCCGCCGTCTCGACTTAAAACAGGAGCCCTCATTGGTCAATTCGCAATTAAATGCCTATGCCGAGCGGCAGAGCAGTCGTATCAAGGCAGAGTCACATTCAGGTTCAGACGTGTTACATATGTCGTGTGCATCATTGCAATTTGATATTTCTTTGGACGTTTTCGTTTGTTATCTTATTAAGTTGTTGAGTTTGTCGTTGTTATTTTTATACCTTGTTATTGATTGTTATTGTTATCAACTGCTTGCGCAAAATGCCCAGTAGTACAGATACTGCCGATGAAGTTGTAAACTCCTGTAGTCCACCTAGGAAACGCTCTAAAAAAAGACACCTGAGTGCAGAAATGAAAGAGGTCATTTTGAATATATATAAGATCGAGCGCGAGGAGAACGAGGCATCAACCATCAAAGAAATTGTTGTGAAGGTTTCTCACAAAGTTGGGGTGTGTCGCGCATCAGTGTTTAATGTGTTAAGACAATACAAAAAAAATCACACCTTTTCTGAGCCAATGACCAGTAAACATCGCAAAAGTATTGTTAAATCATTGGATGAAGCTGATAAGCATGCGATTAGGAGGAAAGTGCATGAATTCTTCTTTAGGAATGAAATACCTACTATAGATAAAGTACTGCAGGAGGTAAATGGAGATACAACGTTGCCAAATTTCAAACGATCAACTTTCCATGCGTTACTGAAGCATTTAAATTTCAAATGGAAAAAACGGAGTCGTAATAGTTCACTACTGGATAGAGAAGAAATTGTGCTATGGAGGAGGGATTATTTAACAAAAATTGGGAAATATAGAAATCAAAACAGGAAGATTTATTACCTTGATGAAACGTGGGTAAACGCAGGACACACTACAAGTAAAGTATGGGTTGATGATTCTGTAACTTCATCCAGGAGGGCCTTTCTAGATGGACTGTCCACCGGATTAAAAAATCCAGCAGGTAAATACGAGTAATAGACAACAATCGGATGTTTTTCAAACCTTGGGAACAAGGTTCTAAACATTAATTCCAGGGGGCAGATAAAACATATTACAAGTAACAAAACTTTTATAACTTTCGATAAAATGCGTGGATGTTTTATTGTCATTTTCATTTGTTAGAACTTTTTTAAACCATGTTTTTATGTGTTTTCGATATTTCAATAATTTTTTAATATAATCTTAAAATATGTCGAATATTATAAACTTAAAAAAAGTTACTAAGTTTTATATTGTGTACCGTTCCTAATATTTCTAATCATTTTAATTCATACTTTAAGCTTTATAAAGTTATAATTTGTTAATATTAATACTTGCGCGTATTTCAGGTTCCTGATCATTCATTTTTTAAAGGTTTATAACTTTAAATTAAATTGTGAAGCGCTGAGTAATCATACGACGTTCAATATTCTTTCTTTCAATATGACTAAATAATCCCAATTATAGCAATCTGATACTCATGTCTCAATGTTTTTTCGCTGAATGTGATGAAAACATTTGAAAAAGGTTCGCTTATTGAAATAAATCTACACCAGTTAGTACTTCGATTTCCAGGTAAAGGGAAAAGGCTCATTATCTGCCATATTGGCAGTGAGGATGGATTTGTTGTTGACGGTCTGTGATGCTTTGAGTCTAAGAAAACTGGAGATTACCACGAGGAAATGAATGGCGAATCGTTTGAACAGTGGTTTTCAAAAATTTTACCGAACTTAGAGGAAAACGCAGTAATTGTGTTGGATAATGCGCCTTATCATTCTCGAAGAATGGAGAAGGTCCCAACAACGGCTTCAAGGAAAGTTGATGTTCAAAATTGGCTCCGCTCGAAAAATATCAACTTTGAAGAAGCAATGCTGAAAGTACAATTATTAAGAATTGTCAAGGATCACAAGGCGGAATATCAAAAATACGCCATTGACGAAATGGCAGCAAGTCAAAATAAAACTGTGCGCCGTTTACCTCCATACCATTGCGAGCTCAATCCCATTGAGCTCATATGGGCAGAGGTTAAAAATTATATAGCTAAGCACAATACAACTTTTAAATTTTGTGACCTCAAAGGACTTTTCAAAGAAGCACTAGAGTTAATAACAGCGCAAAAATGGGAAAACTGTATTAAGCACGTGAAAGACAAAGTTGAACAGAGAATGTGGGAACTGGACAATATTTTAGAGGAACAAGTCGAGCCATTCATTATTGACGTTGGTGCTTCAGGCAGTAGCGATGATGAAAGCTCATCAAGCCCATCTTTCCAATAAAAGATGTCGTTCATCAAATTCGGTAAGTTATAAGTAATTATAAAGCTACTGTATTTTTTAATTAATTATTGACATTTTTGAACCCATTTTGGCAAAACCTATTCAAGAATCTACTTTCTGACAATGTTCAACCATGCAAATTTTTTTACGTTTTGAACGTTTTAATTTGGTTACATATTTACCTAGAAATCAAAAAATATACTAATCAATATTCTAAAAGCAATTTTAAGAGATATACGATTATTTTTAATTTAGGCTAATTTAAACGCCATTTTGAGATTATATTCGACTATATTTCACCAAACATCAGGCGGCATCCGAAGCTGAAAATCGAAGCGAAAATGTTGAAACCCTTATGTATATTTACATCATTATATATTTCTTACCCCACCCCCACATGATGCTATATCCATCACCAATCGTATACACATCGAATTGTGCTAATTTACTACAAAGTTACGCAAAGCAGCATCTACTATCTAAAATATGTACTGCGTGACTCTTAATACGTCCCTGCCGAATGTTACAGCATTCGATGATCACGTGGTCTTGTTTATGTCCGGTCTATCTCTTATCTGAATATACTTTAGAATCAGGCACATGAACGAATGAATAAGAATTAAAGAAAAACAAAACAGTAACTCAAGCATTGGGAGATTTTTGCAATAACTGTTTTCTAACCGATTTGTGACCTACGAAGACTAAAAACTGACTCACGCAACAGAGGGTTGCTGTGCCCTTAGGTAAGGAATGTCGAGGTCTCTGTGAAGGGTCTCGTTGTAGACATACCATGGTGCGTTAGTGATGGTTCTGTTCTGCAATACTTGCAGATTACGCATATGCGTTTTGGCAAGAAAACACCATGCTGCACATGCGTAAGTGATGGCTGGTCTGATAACCATCTTGTATAGCCGAACTTTGTTAACCAAACTTAATGTTGAGGTTCTACATAGTAAAGGGTAGAGTTGCCGAAACGTAATTTGGAATTTACTTTTTCACGCTTTCGTGTGATTCTGTCAGGTCATCTCCCTGTCAAGAGTGACACCGAGATACTTAGTAGAATTTCCCCATGGTATGCGAGCTCCATTCACTGAAACCTCGGGCGGGGTGCCGATACGTTTTCTAGTACAATAGATAGCGCGCGTTTTCGAGTAATTAATTTTGATTAGCCACCGATCTGCCCAGTCCAATACTTCATCCACCGTACTTTGTAACCTGTCGAACCAGATTCCCGGTACGCGACTGGGCCACCAGTGCAGTGTCATCAGCATATAGATAGACTTCACAGTCGCTAGGGCAGGATTGGCCCTAGAATTGGACCCTCAGAGACGTCGGCCCTGATGGACCGTACTGTCGACAAAAAATTATTAATTTTGATCCGAAATTTCCTACCTTCAAGGAAGGATTTCAAAAGTTTTAGGAGCCAAAACAGAAATCCCTTTTGAATTATTCTTTAGAGAAGGCCCTTGTGCGCCACACCTTGTCAAATGCCTTCGAGACATCCAGAAGCAAGATGCCAGTACTTTCGTTAAGGGTAAAGCCCCTGGTTACTCGCGCCACAAGCCTAACCGCCTGTAACTCCGTACTATGCTCAGATAGAAATCCAAATTGCACGTCAGGAATCACTTGGTGATCTGACGAAAAATTCGCAAGGTGACGTAGAATCACCTTTTCAGCGAGCTTAGACGGAGCAGACAGTAGGCTGATGGGACGATAGTCCTGGGGAAACATCGAACCCACCTTCCTTGGAATCATTATAACTTCCGCAGTCTTCCACGCCGATGGAAACCACTGGGTGCTTACCATGGCATTGATAATAGCCACGAGATAAGTCAAGGACTTCCGTGAAAGTAGCTTCAGCGCCTTATTAGTGATTTGATCCTCCCCAGGCGCTTTACGCACCTTGAGGTCTTTAATATGACCTTGAAGCTCTGCTGGTGTGCAATGCGGGATCTCTGGAGAAGCCGCTGATGTGCTGTGAAACTCTTCAGCTGAAGAATCTTCCAAAAAAGAATCTTCTGAGGAAGAATCACTAATGGCGGCGCCGGGATCACTGACGTCGTTGGCCCTAAAATATCTCCTGACGGATCTTACAATTTGGTGCTACTCGTCGAGATCATTATCAAGATCATAGTTGGGAGAGAACTGTCGTTCCATAGCATCAGCGAAAACCTCGACCTTGTCCTCTGTCCTAAAGACTATGCCCCCAGGACCGTGGAAGTGCGGGAGTTGATCTCGCTTTCCATTTCTGAGCGACTTCGCCACTTTCCAGAGAGGGGTACTTGAGTCAAGCATTCCCGCCAGAAAATCGTTCCATTGCTCATCGCGGAATTCATGGAGAGTATTTCTTACTTCATGAACAAGATTCGTCGCTCTGCGAACGTCATCAGGATGAGACGGAAAATTGTGTCCGGCAACATAACCCTAGACGTCACTACCGGAAAGCAGTAATAACTTCTGGTGTTTTGTTTTAAATGATGCCTATTGAATACATAATACAGTTGGTAGTTATAGGGGCACTTGTGCCTGGAAAAATTTTGCGAATCGTGGGAGAAAGCGGTGTCCAATGATGTGAGCAGGTCTCGCTGCTCGAGTTGCTGGTACCACTATTGGTGATGGTGCTGCCGGTTTCGTTATAGGTACTGCTTCCGGTGACGGTGCTGACCCACAAGCGAAACCAGCATCACCAACAGTGGTACTACTGTTAACAATAATGAAAGTAAAGGTTAAATTATAATAATGTCCAAATCGATATTTTACATGGGTTGTAAATTCTTCAAATATTGCTAAATTATAGCGCATATGTGGATGTTATATTGTATTACAGATAATAATGGATGCGATTTTTCCTAATGTAAGTCATACAATGGTTTTCCCAGCTGACTTGTAACAAATAAAAGATTAAATCGAATCTAAATAGACACTCCACTCAGCTTGTATTCATTAATGTATAATATGATAAATTCATAATGATATAATACGCAATTTACTATCCGCATTGTAGTTTTAGAAAGTGATTTCAATTGACATACATACGCTTCAAAAATAATGCACCACTTGTCTATAAATAAATAAAACCGCTAGCCGCCTGTTTATTGATTGAAATTGAAAAACACCGCCTTTTTTTATAGCGAACCTCTCATTTCCCTTCACTTCCCAAGCCTTTAGATTAGGGAAATATTGCAACGGAAAATCGAATCAGCCTGCCTGTCATTTGTCTTCATGATTATGATGGAATATTCACCCAAGATTTTGAAAATCGAGCTATCCAGTGGCGGAAGAGTTATAAAGAAATCCTATAACGCCCACGTTCCAATTTTAGGGATTGGAGATCATATTTAAGATTAAACAATATTAATGCGTAATTTCCAAGTAAAAAGTTCTATTTTTAAATGTTTCTCGAATGTTTTGCCTGTTTAAGATATACAGGGTGGCGCATCGAAAACGAAACAGACGCATTTACTGGCAGCTCATTTTTTTTTTGAAAAACGCTTAGAAGTGTCGATTTTTTTTTTCGAGGGGGACACAAGTTTGGCAAAAAATCACGTTAGCACGTGCAGCCTCCTAAGCGGGGGTAACACCACCCCCAAAATCTTAAATGGAAAGGGGGGTCGAGTGATACCTTATTTTAAAGGTCTTTCAATTCCCTTTATAATGATATAAAATTAATGTACGTCAGTTCAGTAGTTTTGAAGATTTATTGATTTAAAGCTTAAACAAAACTAATACATCGTCATTAGTGGAGATCAATACATTTGGCAGCAAATGAAGAATGAACTGACCCGTTAGGCAGGTAAATGTTGAAAATGGCCACCATGACTCTCCATGCAATAATAAAGATTTCGCTCAAAACGTCGCCGCACATTTTGCAATATTTGAGGAGTAATTTGAAGGCACTCATTCACAATTCTTTGTCGCAGGTCTTCTAATGATGGTGGTTGAGTAGCATAGATTTTGCTTTTTGAATGACCCCACATAAAGAAATCCAAAGGTGGTAAATCTGGCGATCTTGGGGGCCATTCAATGACACCTCTTCTACCAATCCATCGATCTGGAAACGTCTGATCTAAATATTGTCGAACACGTAATGCGTAATGTGGTGGGGCACCATCCTGTTGGAACATCAACCAATTCGCAATGTACCGCGGATCATTCTGATTTTCAATTATGGCTGTTAATGCAGGATCTATCGCGTCTTCCAGTAATTCAAAATACAATTCACCTGTAAAATTTCAAGGTAGAAAAAAAGGACCAACTAAATGATCGCTAAAAATAGATAAAGAAGAATAAATTAGAGTCGGGCCAATATCGGCAGTTATGACGATTTACTACGCCATTTAAGAAAAAGGAACATTCGTCGGAAAAGCAAGTGTTGAATAGAAAATGATCATCGTTTATAATTCGTTCACTGATATCTTCACAAAATTGTAATCGCCGATCAAAATCGTCTTCATTAAGTTTTTGTACCAGGTGAATTTTATACGGTTGAAAACTAAGGGGCCTTTAGAATCCGTTGGACAGTACGTCGACTAACGCCACACACAGTCTCCAATTTGCGGGTACTTAACGTAGGATCTACATAAACTTGCCCTAAAACCCCCACTTTTATTGCTTCGTTCCTTATGGGATTTTCAATGTGGCGTTTTTTATTGGCGACTGACCCAGTTATGTGAAATTTAGCTACAAGTTCTAGAACGTATTTTCGATGCACGTTACTGTTCTCATGTCGCTCATTAAATATTTCTGCTGTTCTATTAGCGCTCTGATTATTTCCGAACAATATTTTGATAATTTCAACTCTTTCTGCTGTGGAATATACCATGGTTAATTTATGTAATAAAGCGTTATAAGTTATTTTAGCAACAACGTTTGGTCAAATCAATCGCAAACTAAGTTCCTATTTAAAAGTACGAGATATTTCCTTATCTTTCTTCAAGAAATAACTTTTTTGCCACAAGAAAACGCTACACTAGCTATTTTTAACAACAAAATCATAAACAAACCATGGGCGTAGTGACGAAAAGCATTTACTTATTAAGTAAATTCTTTTAGTCAAATTTCTTCTGAAAGTAGTACAAACTAATATGATGTACCTATTAAAGTCTGCTTTAAGCTTTAAATCAATAAATCTTCAAAACTACTGAACTGAAGCTCATGTATTTTACATCATTATAAAGAGAATTGAAAGACCTTTAAAATAAGATATCACTCGACCCCCCTTTCCATTTAAGATTTTGGCGGTGGTGTCACCCCCGCTTAGGAGCTGCACGTGCTAACGTGGTTTTTTGCCAAACTTGTGTCCCCCTCGAAAACAAAATCGACGGGTCTGAGCGTTTTTCAAAAAAAAAAAATGAGCTGCCAGTAAATGCGTCTGTTTCCTTTTCGATGCGCCACCCTGTAGTTAGAATCATTGCTGAAATTACATTCTTCTAAAACCTACAACAATTGCATAACGTACAAATATTTGGAAAAAGCACTTGCATCTCTAAGAATTTTGACTGTCCAAATGTTCCTTTAAATTTCTTTCAAACATCTTCAAATTACAATTAGACTTTATATCATTATTTATTAGATTGAAATTCAAGTAATCCTTTCTGAAATATTGATTTACTAGTTATATTACTATTGCAATTTTGTGATTGGAAATCTATATTTCCTCTTCGATAATAATAGTGGTAATGATTATTCAATTCAATGTAATGTTCTAAGTATTGTAGCTAACGATGATTTTCTATTTTAAATATAAAAATAAGAACCAAATATGATATGCAATGTTTTATATGCAACCTCTGCAATTCTTATAAAATAGATTTTATTCTGGTGAACTTATTTTTATTAAATATTATTCTCACAGCCTTATTTTGTAGGACTTGTGATTTTGAGAATACAGCTTTATTGGCAGTGAACAAGATAGTTGAACAATACACTAAAGGCGGAGAACAATTGTATTTTAACCTTTTTTTGTTGAAATATGAGAAGCCTTAAAAATAACTTGTTTTTTGGCATATTTTTAATAATGCATTCATGTTGATCCTCAACCTTCAGTTTACAATCAATACATATACCCGAATATTTGATTGATCCAATTTTTCATTTAAGTATTTCCCTATTAGCATTTGTTTGGAAGCTTTCGCTTTTACTTTATTTACATTTATGATCTTTACCCAACCAGAATTTAGAATTTTTACAGCAGTGTCTATATTTTCATCTGGCATGTATATTAATGTACCATCTGCAAATATTTCAATTTTAAAATAATCTAAAATATCACAAGTGTCATTTATATATAAAATAAATAGCAATGGACCTAATTCACTACCATGTGGTACACAGAAATATTTTTTGAGCTTGATAATTAATGTAGATCCAGTTTAGGAATTTTCACTTCTATTAAATAACTTTGTAGAGTTTTGAATATAGATCCCTTAAATCCACAGCGATGCAATTTTGTAAGTAATTTATCTCCGTCAATAGTGTTAAGCGCCATTTTGCGGTTGTCCAAAAGCACTGTCATTGTATGTTCCCTAATGTCCATACATCTCCAGTCCTCTAAGGCAACTTGTATTGCGTTTCAGTTGAGTTTTTCTTCCTGAATTCAGCTTGAAATTTGGTTAAAATTATATTTCCCTCGATGAATTCGATGATCTGTAGGTGAATAATTTCTTCAAATACTTTATCGACATCTGGCAGAACATTTATTGGTCGCATATTGGTGTATTACTCAGAGTTCATAACTTTCAAAGCAGGAGTTACGATAGAACACTACAATTTTGTTTGAAATTCACCAGATTTTAAACAGTTTATACTCTTACTCCAATAATATCAAAACATTCGTTGATATTTTCCTTTGGTATGTATTATATCATCAAAAACTGTGAGAAGCGTACAGATAAAGTACAGAGTAGCGAGGACAGATCTTAATCTTTTTATAAAAGCCTCACGGCCTATATGAGCTTTGCTAAACTATGTTATTATAAGATTACATTCACATTAACAAGATAACAATGGCGCAGTTGCATGCAGTAAGTTGCGTCAATGCAAAACGGACCTTGTGCTGTGCTATACAGAGTGATTCACGAAACAGTAGCAAGTAGTAGTACAAAAATAATACCAAAAATTCCTATAAACAAGATACAGAAGAAGGCACAGACTCAACTTTTCTTAAACTATACCAGTGGCGTAGAAACTTTGTCATTTTGACCATCACATGAAAACATCTGTTGCATTTTGAATAAGGTATTCGACCTTACATGAATTGTTCTTCTTAAGATATTTCTGTCAGAATATCCTTCATGGAAAAAATTATTTCAATTCAAGATCCATACAAACAAACATCTTAAAAACGTGCTGAAGTTAATAAAATTTGTCAATGAAGACTGTGTGTGTGTGTAGTACCATAGGGAAGTAAGTATTTAATCTCGCCATAACGCTAGAAAGAAGAATATTCAAGTTCTTTATACAGTGATTGTAGTCAGTGGCATAGATGTTTACAACACCCTTTATCTTGTTAATTACATATTTTAGGGTATATGTTTATAAATATAAGGTACTTTATATATTTTTAATATATCTTTATTTGATAGTAGCCTTAAGTAATGTGCTGCGTACAAATTTGGAAACAAACGTTTGGTTGCCTTATATAATAACTGTGATAAAAATAGTTCATTGTTCAATGTATACTCGTATAATCACTGTCATGAAGACAGCAATTAGATACTCAAAGCATCTGATTTATTTAAAATTATGTTCGTGTTCATTTTTGGCTCTAATGCGGGAAAACGTGGTTATAACTTGTTTTATGCCTTGCAGGCATTTGGCATTACTTGTTAAATATGACTCAAACCATCCATATCCTATGAGGAATCGATTTACTTCTTGGTATCACTTTTGCTACTAACCAATCTTCCATATTAAAAGAGGTCATAATTCAACTGACAATTGACCATGTACGCAAATTCTCATTCTATGACCTACAGTAAGATCATTGCAATGGAGAAAAAATGACAGCTAATAAGGTAAAGTCAAATATAAACATAAAAATGCTAACCCAAGAATTGCAAAATCAATGCACATGTTATTTTAATACCGTATCTTGCACATCTCATAAAAAGCAGCATGGTATAAATAATCTCAAATATGTCAAGGTATCCTTCAGACTTGGATATACGATTCTTATGCACTATTAACATTCAAACGTGTGATGCGGAAAACTTAATTAATAAATACATGCATTGTAGTGGAGGAGGTCAGTAGTGGAAAGGCGAAATGAACTTGGAAAATGAAAAAGTACGACAGTCGGAAAACTTTTTATCGATACGGTGGTATTTACACAATAAGAAAAGAAACATGTTTTGATTATGGCGACAAATTTTATGTCGTGTTTTTACTGGGTATATCCTGCCTTCTAGGGCACACTGACAGATATGTATCTTCTAGCCTAAACTCATGTTTGGAAAACTTATGGCTTGTTTCTACAAATAATGTTTAGATCATGGTCTATGAACAAACATGCCAGCATAGTTGGTATAAGGAAATTCACTACAAAAGTATTACAGGCAAAAATATTGCCGACAGTCCATACTAACGTTCATGTGTTGCAAACTAACGAGGACAGTACTACAGTATATTCAGATAAGAGATAGACCGGACATAAACAAGACCACGTGATCATCGAACGCTGTAACATTCGGCAGGGACGTATTAAGAGTCACGCAGTACATATTTTAGATAGTAGATGTTGCTTTGCGTAACTTTGTAGTAAATTAGCACAATTCGATGTGTATACGATTGGTGATGGATATAGGATCATGTGGGGGTGGGGTAAGAAATATATAATGATGTAAATATACATAAGGGTTTCAAAATTTTCGCTTCGATTTCCAGCTTCGGATGCCGTCTGATGTTTGGTGAAATACAGTCGAATATAATCTCAAAATGGCGTTTAAATTAGCCTAAATTAAAAATAATCGTTTATCTCTTAAAATTGCTTTTAGAATATTGATTAGTATATTTTTTGATTTCTAGGTAAATATGTAACCAAATTAAAACGTTCAAAACGTAAGAAATGTGCATGGTTGAACATTGTCAGAAAGTAGATTCTTGAATAGGTTTTGCCAAAATGGGTTCAAAAATGTCAATAATTAATTAAAAAATACTTTATAATTACTTATAACTTACCGAATTTGATGAACGACATCTTTTATTGGAAAGATGACCTTGATGAGCTTTCATCATCGCTACTGCCTGAAGCACCAACGTCAATAATGAATAGCTCGACTTGTTCCTCTAAAATATTGTCCAGTTCCCACATTCTCTTTTCAACTTTGTCTTTCACGTGCTTAATACAGTTTTCCCATTTTTGCGCTGTTATTAATTCTAGTACAAAAGTTTTGTTACTTGTAATATGTTTTATCTGCCCCCTGGAATTAATGTTTAGAACCTTGTTCCCAAGGTTTGAAAAACATCCGATTGTTGTCTATTACTCGTATTTACCTGCTGGATTTTTTAATCCGGTGGACATTCCCTCCTGGATGAAGTTACAGAATCATCAACCCATACTTTACTTGTAGTGTGTCCTGCGTTTACCCATGTTTCATCAAGGTAATAAATCTTCCTGTTTTGATTTCTATATTTCCCAATTTTTGTTAAATAATCCCTCCTCCATAGCACAATTTCTTCTCTATCCAGTAGTAAACTATTACGACCCCGTTTTTTCCATTTGAAATTTAAATGCTTCAGTAACGCATGGAAAGTTGATCGTTTGAAATTTGGCAACGTTGTATCTCCATTTACCTCCTGCAGTACTTTATCTATAGTAGGTATTTCATTCCTAAAGAAGAATTCGTGCACTTTCCTCCTAATCGCATGCTTATCAGCTTCATCCAATGATTTAACAATACTTTTGCGATGTTTACTGGTCATTGGCTCAGAAAAGGTGTGATTTTTTTTGTATTGTCTTAACACATTAAACACTGATGCGCGACACACCCCAACTTTGTGAGAAACCTTCACAACAATTTCTTTGATGGTTGATGCCTCGTTCTCCTCGCGCTCGATCTTATATATATTCAAAATGACCTCTTTCATTTCTGCACTCAGGTGTCTTTTTTTAGAGCGTTTCCTAGGTGGACTACAGGAGTTTACAACTTCATCGGCAGTATCTGTACTACTGGGCATTTTGCGCAAGCAGTTGATAACAATAACAATCAATAACAAGATATAACAATAACAACGACAAACTCAACAACTTAATAAGATAACAAACGAAAACGTCCAAAGAAATATCAAATTGCAATGATGCACACGACATACGTAACACGTCTGAACCTGAATGTGACTCTGCCTTGATACAACTGCTCTGCCGCTCGGCATAGGCATTTAATTGCGAATTGACCAATGAGGGCTCCTGTTTTACGTCGAGACGGCGGCGTTAGCGTGAAAATCACCCGAACCTTTTGTTTACATCCGGTCTATCTCTTATCTGAATATACTGTAGATTGCCATTTAGCGTTTGTGAGTGACTCCAAACGTAATAATATATAACTTTGACTGTGTGAAGAACTGCTCACAATACAATGAGAATACTAGACAAAAAAGTTTGATGAATGCAGAATTGTGCTGCCCCTGACGGCTACACGAAAAAATGCACATTCTCAAAATACACACACGCTCGCAAGAAGATACAAAATGCGCCAACCATGATCGGCTTTAGTTCGTTGCTATATGAGACCATGCCGAAGAGTTGCCGAAACAGCTGGTCATCTATGGTTGGCCTAATGAAACCTACATTACTAGTTTTAAGCTAGATAATTCTTCGGCTATCCTAGTGGTAGTAACTAAATCAATAGAAGGTACTTATGACGTCGTATTTCTATCCGTTTCCAAATGTTTTTGCATAGTTCGGAAAAGTTTTTCACGGTCAACTAGATCAATTCAATCGGTAACTAGTCAGCATTATAAATTAATTTATTTGTTTGTACGAGTGCATTTGATAATTCTTATTTGTTAGTTTAAACCTGTAATGTGTAGTTTCTGACTATTTAGACTTGAGAGATTTCTCAAACTGACCATCTTACTCGATGGAAAATACCCTGCGGCCCACCTTCACAAGAAAGATGCAACTATTATTGTGTGCTCAATGCTAGTGGACAACAAAATAGCCGCTGCAATGGGGCAAAGGGTTACACTGTAAATTTTGCTTGGTACATTGAAGAAACTGATCGTAGACAGGTAGACGTCACGACGCCGTTTAAAACGCAACAAACTTTGTTATCGCAAATTTGACAACGCCGCATTATGCGGCGATCATCGATACCGAGTTTTAGAGAGCTGTGGATTGGGTTCAGGAGGAGCTATTGTTTAATACAGGGTTTAATAATCTAGCGGGTTATAAGTTGATAATGGACAATACAAGGTCATATGCGACAATTTTAATCACGAATGCAGTGAGTTTAATTCATGATGAGGACAACAATAGTGTGGAGCAGTTCAACTCTATAATCGCAAAATACATTGGGGTAAGCGAATAAATTATTGCAAGAAGTCATACCATGGAAGATGTGCTGCAGCTGTAGTGAGCCGCAATACCGAGCGACCTGTCTATGTGGTCCAAATAAATTTGCGATCTAAGCTTAGTCCAACCTCGCTTATCACTAAGATGGAACAAAGACTCAAACGCAAGAACCTTGAAAAGAAACTCAGACCAAAGAAAGCTGATATAAAAATAACTAACAATTCGGATAGCAATTCCAAACAAAATGAGTAGTTTTATGGCGAATTCTGTCAAAAACCTGACATGAACGACATTGATTTGGAAGTTGCTAAGCAAGAATTTTTGGGGAAACTTAGAAAAAGTGACGACGACATTTTGCAGATCGAACAAAGTCACTAAATCACAGGACTCTACTTTGTGGCGTCTTCATCGGAGGATAAGGTTGACAGCGTCTCGATTTGGTGAAGTTTGTAGAAGAAGGCAGACAACAAGCTGTTAAGTTCTAGTAAACCTTATCATATACCCAACCGAGTTTTCTAGTAAGCCAATAAATAAAGGCAATACAAAAATCATTGGACACGGAAGTTGTGGCAATCTTGTGGTTTATTGATCGCACACATACATTTCTGGCAGCATCACCTCCATTTACCTATTACAGTAGACAAGACATGTACTTAATCCAGAGAAAAGCCTACCTATTTATTGCTTTGCAAAAACTACCTAACTGTTTCCTCTTATTTTGACCACATAAGACATTTTTATGACGCTCGTTTAATTGTTACCATCTACCACATAATTGTGCTTATTGACATGAAGAAACGAATTTAAATTTGAGTTCTTGAATTTATTTGAGGAAAGATATCAAATTATTTGAATACATTTTTTCTTAGTCGGAACGCACCGTCGACGGTGTCGGAGGTGTCGCTTGGACTGGCAGGACGAAACAGTAGATGAATTTGGCCCAAAAACAGATTTGCACTTCACAGCTTACGTTTCATTTTTATTATTTCCAAATGAAACTCTTGCAACGTGCTAAAAACAAAGTCCACAGTGTGCCAGCGATCCATCTTTTCGATTTTATCCACTAGGATCTTTTTAAAATATCAAAAAGTTGAGCACAACTGGTAAGCATTTCAACCCACCATAATTCTTGCGCAAAGACAAAATTTTGTAAAAAACACTGATAGCACACTAGGCAATTATGTCCTGCTTATATCCTGAAAAACATCACAAACTGCAGAACACAAACCGAAGGTAACGGCGAAATGGGTAGATTTCTCGGGTCATGAAATTCAAATGAAAATGCAGGTATATAATCTACCAAACTATCATTCTTCCTTGACATATCTATAATTTTAAAGTTCCACGCTAAATTCCCCTATACTTGACTGGAACGATATCCGAATTTATTCTTCCCTACTGTCGGTAGTTGCAGATCTGTTGGCTCTTGGTGTCAAACCTATAGAGCAGGTACCGATTTTTTCAAATCGTGAGCACATTATTCGTCGGATTTTCGTTACTTAAATTTCCTGTAATCACTGGGATCAGAAGCTTCTTAATAATAGAACGTATTTCACTGATTTCAACTCCCCCTTTTTAAGCAGTACAATTTTTTTATGTAAATGATTAGGAACCCCTGAAACGTCAAAGACGGAGTTTCAGCAATTGTTACTTTTTCTTTTTTGTCTATAGCACCGTTGCCACTGGACTAAAACTACAAAGCTTTGGCATACTAGTAACCCCGTGTGGAAATTTCGTGATGTAGATGTCATATGAGACTTAAAAAAACATAACATCTCATTTTAGAAATTTTTCAGGATTACAATACTTCCTCGCCAATGGCGTGGGAAGTAAAACGGCTTTTAAATCGAGGAGTATCAGCGATCGCGATTATGAGTACCTATTTGCAGAACGATTTATCTACGCAATATTATATGAAATAGGGCCACCAAATTATCTGAATACGTCCTTTCTTAGTCCGTACATTCCGCCGCAACGCTTGGGTTGGCAGCACGAAACAGTAGACAAAATTCGTCCAAAATACGATTTGTAGAGGTTTGCGCGCTTCTCAATTAACGCTTTATTTTTTGATATTTTTAGATGAAATTTTCACAGTGTGCTGAAAACAAAAAACCCCACAGGGTGCTGTAGAGCCACTTTTTCATTTTTTTCACTAGGTTCTTTTTAACAAAATCGCGAAGTTGAACAGAAAAAGTGCGCACTTCAACCCTTCATAAAACTTGTGCAAAAATAAAATTTCAAAAAGTGCTCCTATAGCACCCTGGGCAATTATCTTCTCAACATACTGTATGAATTTCATTCAAAAATTTGAAAAATGTAGTGTCAGTTTCGAAGCAGCTGAACCCTTGTAAATGGCTTGAAACTCACTGCGTCGGAGCCGCCTTAAGAAGTTGACTATCCTTGTTTTTGTGGAACGGCATATGTGATTCAGAAATTTTACAATACTTCATGAAAAATGAAGAAAACACAGGCATCAGTAGCTTTACTAATGATTCAATTATTTCTAAACGCTTGATGGTCACTTTGTTAACATGAAAAGTAACGACTTGACAAAGTATATTGTCTTTTTCACGAGGCTAGAATAACAGCTGATTATCTATCAATATTTCAAGATATATTAAAGAAGGACACATGATTCTGAGGCATCCGTCAACGCCAGGTAGGCAAGGCCTTATTTTTTTGTGTATGCTACAGATTCATTTTGCACATTATTTTATTTAGAAAAGTTCCTTTACATACAAAAAAAACGCTACAAGCAAGTTTTGCTAGATTCATTATTGCCAACTTTACAGACTGATACAAAGATGTCACTTGCTGATCAGCTGTTCACCCCAGTGGACATCAAAACGTGATGGTTACTCGTGAAATAGCGTTTAGACAATCTGGTAATCCATATCAGATCAATTTACGACGGTCGAATTTAAACCTCTTATGAAATTTTTTTACTGAAAATAATGCGACGGCGATCTTTTTGTTTGTTGTCTCCGGTGAAAGCTACCAACAAAGACACTTTCAAATATTCAGAATATGTTTCGATCAATGACAGTGTGCAGCAGTGCGCTGGTTGCATAATTATTGTTGATACACATAGGCGTCCTGCAATGCATAATTGGTATGAAACTTAGCATTTGAATGAAGGGCAAAAAATATATCCATGCAGATTGATTCAATACCCTACATTCATTAACGTTTAAAAAAAGGTCATGTATAACGTACACTATTCGAAAAAAAAATTAGGGAGCAAGAAAAACATTTTTCGGTGAAGAATGGTCGTATCTAGACCTTAAAAAGAGCATTATGAAGCTTTAATATTAAAGTTTTCATGTTTTTATCCAAAAAGTTTTAAAAGCAATGGTTCTCATGCAATTCTATTGGTCATTTGACGTGAAGGTGCTTTGAATGAAAAAAGCATCCTTTGCAAAAACTTTTTCCTGCGCTATCTGTTAGAATTACTTGAGAATCGTTGCTCCTACATTGGTTGGATAAAAAACATACAATCTAAACTCTGGGCGCTGAAGAAAGACATTAAACGTAAACAGTGATCAGCACGTGAACAGATCCCTCGAAAGCATCCACGGATATACTCCAGTCACTTTAGGTCTAAACATCCTCGGCAGTGTATTTCTAGTGAATCCACAGACCCTTTTTCGTGTCATCTTGAGACTAGAAAAAGGATGACTGTTAATATAAGTTACCTTGATCTTTCATGAGCTCCCAGTACAAAACATCATCGATATATTTTTGATGTAGGAACAACAAATTGGTTTAGAAAACATCCACTTTGAACCTAAATTGACTGGAGTAACATCGATCTACAGACAAATTCAAGGTCACTAGCAGTCGTCGGCGCTCTACGAATCTGCACAGGTTTGGACTTGTAAACGTGATTGTAGATGACACGACAGGCATCTAACTGTTAATTCGCGCACAGGATTGCATTGCATACGCATTACGCATTCAGTAGCGTATACTCGTTTTTCGCGAGAGGAACGTTTTGTTTATAATATATTGCCTAAGATACGATGTCTGACACAGATACAGCCGACGAAGTGGTTGACATCAGCGCAACCCCACCCAAAAAAAGAGCTAAGAAGCTACATTTAAGTGCAAATGAAAAACAAATAATATTAAATATATACAAAAACCAAATTCAAGAAAAACCCGATTTGGTCGTGGACGAAGTTATATGTAAGGTAGCACATATTTCTGGAGTATGTCGGTCCAGTGTTTATAGGATCGTTAAGGAATATAGGAGCACTCACTCACTTTCTGAGCCAAAACCGTATCCTGCAAGATAAAGGATAACGGACGGAGTAGATGACTTTGACAGAACTGCCATCAGGAGGAAAGTGCATAATTTTTTCTTCCGAAATGAGATACCTACAGTAGATAAGATATTAAGATTAGTTAATGCTGATGAGGATCTTCCATCATTTAAAAGAACCACATTCCGAAAACTTTTGAGGGAACTTAATTTTCGATTCTTGAAACGGGGAAGAAACAGTATGTTAATAGAGAAAGAAGAAATTGTTGTGTGGAGAAGGGAATACCTTAGGAAGATTCGGAAGTTTCGCGATGAAAAAAGAAAAATTTATTATTTGGACGAAACGTGGGTGAATGCTGGACATACTCAAGCGAAAGTTTGGGTCGACAAATCAGTAACATCATCAAGGCAGGCTTTTCTAGACGGTCTTTCGGCTGGATTGAAAAATCCTGCAGGTAAGCTCCTTCATCTATCCGGCAATTTAATTTTGATAAATTCGGGCAAATAATATGCTGTGATAGCAGATAATGTGTGATATTCTCCAAAAATGGTGCATTCGCAGTGTAGTCATTAGGAAAAAAACTTCGACCCTCTTTTAAGCGTTATTTTGAAATTTATTATCATTTTTGGGTGCAGTCAATTTGCTTTGAATGGGTTTTGAGAAGTTGCAAACTTCAATTTTCTACGTTTTTCAGTTTTTGATCAGCATTCCGTGACTCTTAAATTTAGCTAAATGAACTCAATTGCCTCATTCCTTCAAATTTAATCAATCCATAGTGTAAGGAATAATTTATTTCCAGGAAAAGGCAAACGGCTGATCATTTGTCACGTAGGTAGTGAAGACGGCTTTGTTCCCGAAGCACTGTGGGCCTTTGAATCAAAAAAGACAGGGGACTATCATGAGGAGATGGACGGCAATTCCTTTGAAAATTGGTTCTCCAAAATGTTACTAAAGCTGGAGAATAACGCTGTTATTGTACTGGATAATGCCCCGTACCATTCTAGAAAAATAGAAAAAATTCCCACAATGGCAACTAAAAAAGCAAACATACAACAATGGCTGGCCTCAAAACAGATCGATTTTGATGAAACAATGGTCAAGGGTGAATTGATAAGTATAGTCAATAGACATAAATACAAATACGATTTTAAAATGATCGACGAAATGGCCAAAAAACAAAATTAAACTGTCTTGAGACTGCCACCCTACCATTGTGAGCTGAACCCTATTGAGCTGATTTGGGCCAACATAGGCGTCGAATATAAATTATAAATTTTCTGATGTTAAAAATCTCTTTCACATCGCAGTCAATAGAGTTACGGCAGAGGAATGGAAAAACTGTATCCGCCACGTTCGCGAGAAGGTTGAGGTCAAAATGTGGGATTCGGACAATGTCATCGATACCCAAATTGAACCTCTAATAATTCATTTAAACGATTCAGAAGATTCAAGTTCTCTTCTGAATGAGTGCGCGCAGCTTACTTACTAATAACTAAAAAGTGTAGTTAACTCATTTGTGAATCTCTAACTGAAATTTACTGTAAAAGATAATAATTATCTTGTATGAAATTTTTGATGACTACCCATAATATCTTGATGCGGTCCTGTAATGTCTCCTGCGCCTAAACACTCACTCACGAGCAATATGCGTGTATTTGTTTGGGTTTAGTTTCTTTCTTCAGCGCCTAGAGTATAGAACCTTAAAGCTTCAAAAAGCTTTTTTTAAAGTCTCAACACGACCATTTTTCACAAAAAATTTGGAAATTTTCTTGCTCCCATAATTTTTTTGAGTAGTGGATAAGAAACATTTCAAGTTCCCTAAAATGTTTTTATACCCCGTAAAATGATGAAAAATTTAGCTCATCTGCAAAAACAAAGCTTGTAGTTTTTTAAAAGTAATTAACGTTCTTAACTTAACAATATACCGCTATCCAAAAATCGATACAACGATAACTGACATTCCACAAACACAAAAAAGACTACAGATAATATACAGATTACTATGATTTTCAAAAATTTAAATAGTGTGTAAGTTTAAAAATTTTGCTTGCTTAGCGTCAAATATCACTATTTTTGACGATTGCGATTACGTCGCGTTTGGGCCGTTTTCCATGTGCATACAAAGACTTTTGAGTCGATCCCATGGATAACTGATTAACGTTCCTTAAAATAACAATTACAATAATTGAGGATTAACGGGCAGACAACTGGTAAACATGTCGTTGATAAAAAAGATCAAAGAAATATCACCTTATCATAATAATGATGATGATGATGATGATGTTCTCTTGTTGTTTGCCGAGTCGAGGAGAATTATTAAGAGATTATTCTTATAGCAAAATTTGTAACATTGTTATTTCTCAGATGTCTCGAAAGTTGAGAGTTCTAATAAGTTAAGCAACTGATAGTTACCATTTTGCGCGGTCTTAGTTCTAATGAGTCTTGTGATGAGGCCTATTTATAACCGTAAAAATGATATTTTACTCAAGCATCCGTGGACTTAGCAGCGTTCAAATTAATATTGTGTGCTCTTTCAACCCAATATTGTACATTGAAGCTTTTGCTCCGCTACTGTCCTACCTCTCAATTTTCTGCAAAATACCGACATGTGGAAGAGATTTTGCATCATTATTAAACTTTCTTTGAGACTTATACACGAACAATTAATCTAATTTGACACATCCTGCCCCTTACAGCACTGCTGTCCTGTCCCCCCTGGGTAACTCAGATCACGGTGTTGTGTGGAGGTTAGGTTTCGGTCAGAAGCCGCTGTGGCAGCAGAAACTCGCACAGTCCGCAAAACTTGGCATTACGGACATGCCGACTGGGAGGGGCTCAGAGACTTCTTCTCTAGCTTTCCTTGGAGAGATGTCTGTTTCACTGACGCGGATGCGTCGACTGTCTGTTCTTCAATAACCGAAATTATCTACGTCGGAATGGAGGAATACATCCCTCACACAGTGAAAGTTCCTAAACCAGGGTCCAACGGCTGGTTCAACAAATCGTGTGACACTGCTCGCCAGCAGAAGATCAAGGCCCACAGAACCTACTTGCAAAACCCCACTGTAGAGAACAGACAAGCCGACGTCGAGTCCAGAAACAAATATAACGAAGCGGTTCGCAATGCCAAAAACCAGCATGATATAAAAGTTAGGCACAGGGTAATGTCGCAGCGCAATGGCAGTCGGTCTTTCTGGACGCTGGCTAAGCAGATTGAAAAGAACTTCTCACACAGTAGCCTTCCACCACTTACGTGTCAGGATGGAACTATTGTATTCGACTCAAAGGCCAAGGCGGAAGTGCTAGCCAAGATCTTTGCTGCCAACTCCACCATGGACGTCCCCACCAACGCCCAAGTGCCGTCAATTCAAAGGGTTCCCCACACTATGCGGGAGGTAACATTCAGGCATAAGACCGTAAGACGAGTGCTCTTGTCGCTCGACATCAACAAAGCTTCTGGTCCGGACTTGATTCCTGCCATTGTACTGGAGAGACGCGCAGCGGAGCTTGCTCCAGTTCTTTCGCGTCTCTTCCAGATACCTTATGAATCCGGCACCTTCCCAGAAAACTGGAAATTTGCTCATGTACAGCCCATCCCAAAAAAAGGATCTAAAACCGACCCTTACAACTACAGGCCTATAGCTCTGCTTTCTGTTATAAGTAAAGTGATGGAGAGGTGCATAAATCGCGAGCTTCTGGACTACCTCGAACGTCACAGCTTGATTAGCGACAGGCAGTACGGTTTCCGGCACCAACGATCCACAGGGGACCTCCTAGCTTACGTCATGCAACTGTGGAGTAAACTCATCCAGTCTAATGGTGAGGCTCATGTCGTTGCTCTTGACATCACGAAAGCGTTCGATCAGCTGTGGCACGCTGCCCTCTTAACCAACCTCCATCCTACGGCCTCCCAGAAAAGCTTTGCAGATGGGTGGCTGACTTTATCTCTGGCCGCAAGATATCCGTCGTGATTGACGGATTCTCCTCTTCATCCCACAACGTCAACGCGGGTGTTCCCCAGGGATCGGTCTTGGCTCCAACACTGTTTCTCTTACATATCAACGACCTCCTTTCCTGCACGATCAACCCAATCCACAGCTTCGCTGATGACAGCACTCTACATGCAGGAACTCAGAGTGACAAGCCGATCTCTGCCGCTGAGCTGGAAAAAAGAAGACTAGCGACGACTTCTTCTCTGACAAGAGACCTGGAGGCTATCACTGCTTGGGGACGCAACAATCTTGTACAGTTCAATGCTTCCAAAACACAGTACTGTACTTTGACGAACAAAAAGCGTCCTAGCGCTCATACAGTTTCGATGGACGGTCGAGTTCTACTAAAGAGCCATTCATTTCGGCTGGTCGGAGTCCAGATCACCGAGGACCTGATCTGGCACGAACACATCTCTTCAATAGCTGCAGCTGCTGGGAAAAAGCTGGGCTATTTGTTTAGGGCTAAGAAGTACTTTTCTCCGCATGACCTTCTCACTCTATGCAAGGCCCAGATAAGGCCTAGCCTCGAGTATTGCTCACACATTTGGGGTGCTGCCGCCCCGACTACATTGTCCATGCTCGATGCTGTCCAGAGGAGGGCGGTCCGACTGATCGATGACTCTTCTCTAACAGACAGTCTCGGGACTCTTTCGCACCGGCGGGCCGTCGGCGATCTAGCTCTTTTCTATCGCTACACCAACGGGCTTTGCTCCTCAGAGCTCTCTTCCATGATGCCGCCGCGCGATGTGCCTGCCAGACAGACCCGCCTGACTTCGGCGTCCCATCCTAACCGTGTCAAACTTCGTACATCCAAAACTGGCCGATACGACCGCTCCTTTGTCCCGAGGGTGTCTAGATTGTGGAACAATCTACGGGAGGAAGCTTTTCCCAGTTCTACTAACCTTAGGCAGTTCAAAAATCGTATTAACAAAATTTCTTTGGGATCATCATAGCAGCCGCGATGTTCCGGCATTTAGGCTTCTGCCTGCGCGGCTGTTTCGATATATAAAAAAAAAAAAAACGGAATTCTACTGCAACACAGAAAAATAATCATTGAGTTGGTTGATTCAGACAATACAAAGTCGACAATCGTATAAAAATGGCTGTTGATAGGAAGAAAAATACATCGTATATTTGGAAAATCTGAAAAGCACGGTTATAGCCAGTCCGCGATATAAAAAATGGGAAACATCAGCTTGACAAGGTGTGCAGCATTTTTTTATAATGACAAACTTAAAAAACGCTAAATAACACTGAAGATAATTTTCGAATTATACAGGTAGGTCATTGGAAATTAAATTATATCTTATTGACCTAGTGATATCGGAATGAAAATGAAAAATACGAAAGCAATTTCACTAATGACTCTTATCTTAATGATTCTTTGATTGAACATATAAATGATATTTATTCCTTCATATCTGCAGTTTAAGAGTCAATATATTCTTATAAACAACATTTTATATACAGAATCTTTAAGCTTTGGAATAGTGATTTTATAGATTTACCGTCTGGCTATATATTAGAATATCTAGAAGTACCCTGTGGAAGATAAAACTAGAACAACTGATTTTGAAGGAAGTAAACGTTAGACATGAATATAATTGGCCAATCAGAGCTATGCCTTGCCTGACAGATTGGTCTCTTCATTACGAACTATTCCCACTTCATGTAAATAGTACGATGAGATTAAGTTCCTTGTCATAATCTTCAGACTGTTATGCTACCTTCAATGTATAAGTATGGCTTGCCAATAATAAAAGATGATTTACTGTCTATAATCCTTTGTTCGTAAAAAAAGTGTTTCACCAGTGCTGAATTATCAGAAACGACCAAGTTTCGACATAAATGAATAACTGGCAAATTAGATTTTTAATCATCTTATTGTTGATGCGTCATTAGTGTGTATACAAAACAGATTGTATTTCAAACCCAACTCTTCAATAATTAATGATTCATTTTAAGTACAACATTAGTAACGTTGACCAAAACAAGCTGCATAGTAGAGGCACCGTACCGTGCTGATCTTGCTCGAAAGTGAGACGTAGTAAATAAATTAATAATCCAAGAAACACTTTTTATTATTCTCTCCTCAGTCGTGATGTATTGTCACTCGCTAAAAATAGTAATTGGGATCAAAGTGTAACAAAGGTTATGCCAATTTGGAAAATTAATTTTATTAGTACCGGCTTAACTGTTTGTAATGGAACATGCATAACGGTGTTTCCTGCGATGCGACGCGTGGTGAAGTTCATCTTATAATCATAACAATCGATTGATGGATATTCCTGGCATTCATGAATAATAAATTGTCAGTTATAGTTTTTTTTTCTTTCCGTGGGCAAATGAACTCCACGTTAGTCATTTCCACTTGCCGTGTACAATAGACACACCTTTGGCGGTTAGGAAAACTTTACCATAGAGCGTTTACCGATACCACCTCCATAAGCAAACCAAAAATGAAAATTACTCAATCTTCATTTTTTAAGTTTCAGAAAAAATGTTGTACGGGTCGGGGGCTGCAGGAGGTAGCGGTGGGTATATGAAAAATTTTTGATCTTAGTATGTTTACATATACGCTCCCAGCTACGGTAATTTTATGCACCTATCAGCCATATTTCACACATAGATTTCCCCGTACATTTGACCTTAAAAACAGAATGATAGAGAAATGTTTTCGATCCGCTTCTATCTGTATTGAAGCACAAAAACATATAACAATACACGGACCATGCATGAAATAAACGATAACTCGCTGCAGCGATGCCGCGCAGATGTGGAAATGGACACTGTTGCCAAATGGACAGCAACTTCCGGTAGGGTAGGAAAATAATGTCTGCAGACTAATTGTATGGGCCTGTTTGACTGACTTGATTAGTTCAATTCTCTATTGTACATGTTCGTAACTGTCTTTTTCCTCGGAGGATTCAAATTGTACTGAAGTTAATCCTTTTTGATCTGATAACGGCGTTTCGTGGAAAGTGATAAGTCAGTCTGCTTATCTGATAGCTAGAACGGTACTTAGGAGCAAGAGTTGAGGTACTATGAATCGGTTTAGCGATCAACGACTGGTTGACTTGACTGGACGTTTTGTGCGCTACATACAATATTTCAAATATACCCATGTAGATCTGATAAAATTTCGAGACAGTTGCGTGTGTAAGGATTAAGTCAACCTCAACCACGACCTTTTTATGAGTCCTTAGAATTTCACGTCACGTACCAGCAAGAAAGGAAAAAACGTTTGTATACCTGATGTATACAAATATATACTTATAAGGTCCATTATTCACGCAAATGTAATGCAGACGCTAAGAGTTCTTGGAATAGTTTTACGCTCAACAACCTTTTGGTCTGGGATTCCGTGTACTACGGAATGTCTTCAATATCTTAAAAGATGCAAATACTGTATTTTGGTCGTTGGACCTTGGATGTTAAAAAACTGATAAAATGACATGTACGTCTAAACATAGACGTTAATCCAAAGTTCTTCTGTGGCACTTCGTCAATCATCAAAGTACAAAATCATAAAAGGTGATCATCTCGGTAGACACAAAGAAATTTTATTGGCGATCACAGGTACAAAAGGATAGAAGTAAAAAACTATCGTTTTTTATAAATCTTGGCACTTCATCTGTGTCTTGACTTCAATCATAAAAATAGATACGTACGTAATGCCAGAATTCGAACTCTTGAAAACGAAGGAGCCGAATCACTGACAGAGACTGGGCCTAATTCTCAAAGTGAACATCGTCTTTCAGATCAAGTTAGTACTGAAGTCTTGAAAATAGTTTGCTTTGCTTATGTGCCATCTGTAATGCAATACAGCATAGCTTCTTAGTTTCACTCTTGGAAATCTGCCGAGGTTTTTATATGACAGAAACGAATTTTAAGAGCAGCATTAAAATTACCCTAGATGACATCTTGCAGAGAGCTGAAAATATTGACAGTACCATGTATATAACGGGTGTTTTTTTTTAGAGGTATAGTACTTTAAATTGCAATAAAACAATGATGGATTATTCGATTGACATGAATTTTTTTTATTCGAAAGATAATCTTGTGGCATTACATTTTAAATATGATTTCTGGCATATGACTCCCACGGCGGGCTCGGATGTAGTCCAATCTGGACGTCCAATTTTCGATGACTTTTTGCAACATTTGTGGCCGTATATCGGCAATAACATGGCGAATGTTGTCTTCCAAATGGTCAAGCGTTTGTGGCTTATCCGTATAGACCAATGACTTTACATAGCCCTACAGAAAATAGTCTAGCGGTGTTAAATCACAAGATCTTGGAGGCCAATTTACAGGTCCAAAACGTGAAATTAGGCGGTCACCAAACGTGTCTTTCAATAAATCGATTGTAGCACAAGCTGTGTGACATGTTGCGCCGTCTTGACGGAACCACAGCTCCTGGACATCATGATTGTTCAATTCAGGAATGAAAAAGTTAGTAATCATGGCTTTATACCGATCACCATTGACTGGCCATCATCGTTTTTCAAGAAGTACGGACCAATGATTCCACCAGCCCATAAAGCGCACCAAACAGTCAGTTTTTCTGGATGTAACGGTGTTTCGACATAGACTTGAGGATTAGCTTCACTCCAAATGCGGCAGTTTTGTTTGTTGACGTAGCCATTCAACCAGAAGTGCGCTTCATCGCTAAACAAAATTCGCTTATGAAAATCGGGAACAACGGCAATCTCGTTTTGGGCCCATTCAACGAATCTACGCCTTGCTTGATGGTCGTTTGGCTTCAATTCTTGCACGAGTTGGATTTTGTAAGCACGCAAACCAAGATCCTTCCGCAAAATCTTCCATAAAGTGGATGGACGCAGATCCAATTAGTGTGCTCGATGGCGGATGGACTCATTCGGGTCTTCCTCAAGGCTACGCTCTACAGTAGCAATAGCTTCTTCTGTACGCACCGTACGGCGTCTCTGGGGATGCGAGTTATCAATTAGAGTAAACGTGGTGCGAAAACGTTCCATGGTTAATCGAATTAACTGCTCTGATGGACGATTTTGTCGACGATAAAATGGACGTAGTGCGTGATACGTATTCCGCACAGAAACATTATTTTCGAAATAAAACTACACAATTTGCAAGCATTGTTCAGGCGTGTGTCTATTCATGATAAATTGCCAAACCAACCTGACAGCTGTCAAATCGGTCGCCATCTTCAAAAGTAATGCCAGCTTAAAGTTCTATACCTCGAAAAAAAAACTTACCCATTACAATACTGAATATATGTGTTGATACAAAACAAAACCTTCATAAATACAGGAAAAAACAGTTATTATTACATTAATATGATCACTAGAAACTGTAACAGTTCAAGTGTACCCCATCATAGAACCAGGTTATATGTGTGTGAGCAAAACCTATAACGGTGTAAAAATGTTTAATGTTTTGCCAGTACAGACTGCACATATACGAGTACGTATTGGCTTCAAAAAAAATTGAAAGCTTATTTAATAGAAAGGGTCTTTTATTCACAGAATAATATTTTAATTGACCATAGTGTTTTTGATGTAATGTTTTTGTGTGTACGTACGGCTATGATGCTTTTAAAGGCGAAATTGTGCCATCAAAGTTTTTATTTCTTCTTATGTTGACGTCTAAGTTTACTACTGTAAACCTTATGACGATAAATTATTATTATCATTTGATATGAGAATGACAGATGATAGCAAGAAGTGCCCAAGTGCTTAGAAATACAATTTCCTGAAGGGTAAGGGAACCACTCCCGCTTCCTCTCAGTTACTCTACTCCCATATTTCAAGTATTAACCCCCAGAACCCCCATTCTTGGAAACGGGAAGTAGGATCACTGAGAAAAAACGGGCGTGGTTATCTTGCCTTTCGGGAACCTATGTTCCAGAACACTGATGAACTAAACATTCCCCGAGTCATTCTCAGGAGAAAAATGGCGTCAAGTAGATTGACTCTGTACTTCCTATGCAACGCATCAGTTCATAAGCCTGTCACCTTGCTCGACTGCCGAATTAGCATTCGTTAACATATACAGGGTGTCCCAGAAGTCGACGTCAAGCCGAAATCGGGTGATAGGCAAAGTCATAACAGCTATCAGAAAAATATTTAAAAAATGTTTATGTATGTGTTATAGGTGTTTGAAAAAGATATAGAAATTTCACACCCTACGGCAGTCTGTCAACTCCTGTTACTACAAATATTAACTTTTTTTGGATTTTATTTTTACAATGTAATGATGAATAATGCATCTTCAAACTGGTGTCTCAACCTTACTGCCAACTTTTGTCGTTCAGGAAAAATTTCCACTTATTTCCCAACCAAGTATTCCAAAGTAAAACTTTGCTCAACTTTAACTGGCTGTACTGGAAAAAATGTACTACGAGAGTTTGGCAAGTAACCTTGAAAGTTGGCGCATTTAATAACGATTCCAAAATGGTATAACACTTAGAAGATTACTCGTTAACTTATGCACAATTTTTATTTGAAAAAAAAACTGATGAAAATTTTTCAAAATTTCCTAATTAAACAGCGATTATGAAAACGCACAAGGACCCTTAAGGATAACTGTTTGCACAACAGTGGGCGTCAAAATGCTGCTGATGATGATTTACCTTTACAGCAAATGCTCAAACTGTTTTCCTTCAGCCGCAATACACATCTTAAAAAAGATCTGGTTATTAAACGAGCGAATCCACGGTTATTAACAAACTCAGCTGCTTCCAATAGTATTTGCCGTAGCTCAGCTACTTTTTGAATCGGCTTGAAATACACTTTTTTATTGTACCAGACCGCCCTATCCATCTGCCTGGAAAGTTTTGATCGAGATACTCTCTCACTGAGAGTGCATAGTGCGCTGGGCAGCCATCATGCTGAAACCACATGTCCCTGTAAATACTCAATGGCACGTCCTCCAATAAATTTTCTAAATGATTTTGCAAACACGGCGACATTGTAGAAATTTTACAGGAGAGCTAGAAAACGAAAATCAGCAATAAATGAGATTGAAAATGACATACTGATTTTTTAGTCTGAACGTTGCGGTTTTTTTTTTGTTAGTCTAAAATGATAGAACCAGTTTTAACGCAGAAGCGTAAATCTATTTAAGTCGGTACGTGAAAATTGTTTTCGGAATTTTATAACTTAGGCAATTTTCTGAAAAGGAGAGGCGTAAATCTATTTAAGTCGGTACGTGAAAATTGTTTTCGGAATTTTATAACTTAGGCAATTTTCTGAAAATTTTAACTGATATACCGCTACCTCACTTCGTGAAGTGAGAGACTACAAAAAAATCTGTGAAATTACGGCGTAACTCGATTTTAGATTATTTGTCATTTCCGGCTGTACGTGCGGAGACCGACGATATGGATGATGGCGATTTTACGGTGCATGAGACCCTAGATTATTTGTGTGTGAAATTCCAAGCGTCGTCTCTTTGTATTTTGTATTGTATAGGGCTGGTATACGGACATGTGTTTCACCTCACCTCAAGTCAATGACGGAGAACCTGAGCTTCAAGTTATAAATAGAATGGAATGATGTTCAATCAAGATAATAATGATGACGGGCAAATTGTGCGGAGAAGAAAAAAGGCACAACAGTCTGTGTCAGAATGACTAAAGAATTTCGTTCATAGGATTCAAAGAATTTGATACGGTGTAATTGGAAATAGGTGAGAATGGATAAGAACTGACTGAAAAAGTTGAAAATGGTTTACGGGGCAGGTGCGAGAGAATAAAAATTGTATTACGTAACTATTACGGACGGTATATAATAAAGTAGATTGACTTAGCAACGCCATGTAACTGCGATAATATGATTTCACGCTCAAATTGATCACACATTCATTAAAGACATGTTCACCAAATAAGAATAATCTGGAAACCCAGAAATTTGCAAGATTTTACAAACCAAATACAGCAGCATCTAAGCAGCATGGAAATCGGATGAAGCTTCACATTATTGCTTCAAGCTTTCATTGTTTTTTATATACCGAAACAGACGCTTAGGCAGATACCTAAATACCGAGGCACCGTGGCTGCTATGAGGAGCTTGACACCTTCTTAATCCGATTTTTGAATCGTTTAGGGTTAAAATAACCGGGAAAAGCTTTCTCAGGCAGATTATACAATCTCTACACTTTAGGAATCAAGGAGCGGTCGAACCGGCCAGTTATGGATGTACAAAGTTCGACACAGCTAGGATGGGACAAATCAGAAATTCGGTGATCTGGAATCCGACCAGCCAAAATTGTCGACTCGTTGAAAGATCGGCTACAATCGATCCCAGACTGTACCAGATTGTTGTCTCCCCAAGCAGCGATAATCTCCAGCCTTGTAAGTTTGACCCATTTGGGACTAGGAATATGATATGACCTTCATATTGTAAATACCTGTGCACATGTACTAGTCGAGTAATTTATTTTAGAACATCCTGCGGAATTACCAAAATTCACGTTCGCATATTCAAACAAGATTAATTTGTAAATAAATGTTTTCATATTGTTTACATTCAAACACGTGAGAACACCAATATCGTTTTTGCACCAATAAAATCGAAATAGGAAATCATCACAACTAAGTAGTGTTTTATTGCAAACAAGGAAATAGTATAGTGATGACAATGAAAAAATATCCGATAGGTTGTATTCTAACCTTCAAAGATGGATCGTGCTGATAGTTTTATTTTTTTAAATAAAATCATTATTCACAAGCCATATAATATGAAACACAAGATCTAGGACTGAAATGGTTTTAAGTACTGTCAATGAATATTTATGTTCGCTATTTATCTTCTTCTGAAAACAGATACTAAAAGTAATCAAGGCTAAAAACATATCCTTACATTATTAGGAAATAATTAGTAGAAAGTTATTTTCCTAAAATATACCATCTATCACTTTTAAGTAACAAGACAAATAAATTGAAAGGCTAATCGTAAAAAAAATCCAAATGTATTTTAGTATTCTTCATATTTTACGAATGAGGTAATATCAAAACGGGATGTTAATTTATATAAAACAAAAAATACAGCGTAATATTTCATTATTTTCATCTTTTTTTCAAGAGCAATGAATATTCGAAATCTAATGTTGATAGGGTTATTTCTTAAAGGGGGTATATATTATTGCACATTTCCATGTCTGGGAACTTAAAGAGCAACTGATAATAAGTAGTAGGTAACTGATACTTTAGATATTTCTATAGATTAATCCTGCTTATGCCTACTAATCAGAGGGTATCAATTTGGCTAGTGTATGGACTCATTAATACATACTACCTAGTTGATAAAAAAATCGATTCATTCAATATTTTATAGTATTCTTAACTGTCAATAAGCATTCAAACCATGTGCGCTAAAGCATATTAGAAATCAAAGTCTTAGAATATACAGGCACAGTTTTATATCAAGATTGTGTTGAATTTAGTTTATTAATAAGATCATATAGGTAGATGTTATACAGACAAATTAGACTGAATATTTGCTTGCAGTTTAGAGAAAATTCCTCTAACGAAAATTTTGACCATTCAATTGAAAAAGCAGCACCTTGTGTGAGCAAAACATCCACAAAAGTTCAACTGTAGTCAGGTTAATATTCCTCAATAACATTGACCTAAATTGGATAATTGAATAAAAACACCAACCACCTCACAAGATTACAATCTAACCTCTCATTTAATCTCCCTATCGTAAACATTATAACCTGCTGATAAGAATATCCCTCTTATCACCATACAAAGCATCGTAACAGCCTAGGAAACGTGCTGTATATATTAAATGCTTCGTTAGATTGCCTAAGGCCAACATCTTATGTATTTGTATACAGTTACACTCACCTTAGATTTTCCTTTAAATCCAAGCAGAAGGATTTAACCGAGGTTAAGTGGCTAGAATCATGTTTAGCAGCTGCATTCCACGAGATGGAGTACGTTAAACAAGATTCAGCGCTGGATCCGGCTCGAAGGACCAGAAATATGTCAAACGGCGCAAAGTGTGCTGTGCTCGAACAAACGACGACGTACCTGCGCGAATGTCCGAACCACGACTGATTAGAAGTTATGAGTCAGGTTTCGTGATAGTCGGCAACCCATGCTATGCTCGATTGTTTCCCACCAGCGGTTGCTAAGACTGCGTCATCGTCACAGTCGTTTGTTTACAGTCAGTGCGCGGTTCTTGCAGTTTGGTAACCAGAGGAACATACATAAGAACAGTTAGACAAAGAATTAATGGTTTATTTCATCTTCAATGACTACTTTTTTTGTCATCGTGTTATATAGTTATCTGAGCGATCTAGAAGTTTGAGAAAATAAAACAAGGAATTGAAGAGCAGTCAAAATCAGAGATAAAGAGTCTCCATCTCCCACTTTCTAAAGCCCTTTTATATTTTAGCTAAAAATATATTTTCACATTATAATCTTTAGGGTACTCAATGTCCATTTCATGCAAGTAGAGATCCAGGAGGTCATGGGTGTTATAAGCTCACCCCCCCCCCACCTCAATATTTATGAGTTTTTAAGTTCTTTGATAAATTTAATAAAATTCAAACTTTTTGTAGATATACATTGGATACGAACGGGTAACAAATCACCAGATTTATTGAAAAATCACCACACTTGGCAACCCTGATCAATGCATTCCATCCTTATCGATGATGGCCTGGAAATAAGAGGGTTGTGTAAGTCTGGTTGCCTATACGTTCAGCTTTACGCAAATATAAATGAAAATAGTGATTCTGTGCTTTTCAGCTTGGTAGCGCTACTTGTCCATTATTGTAAATTGAGCCTCATGTGTTCCGTGATTAAGGTAGTTAATTAAAAATTCAGACATTCGGATAGGAATATAAGAAAAATATTTTCGCTGTGAGCAAATTTGTTAAAAATACTTCTTGATGGATAAAAATAGAGAAAAGCGGTTTCATTTGATTGAAAGGAGATGGTAAGTAGTAAGCATCGTAGTAAGACTGTTCAAATCTCGATCTCTTCATGTATCAGCTCAGCATAGCTTTGACACTATTTATTTGTAGCTTAGCGAGATGGTATGGTCTAAGTTTAGTCATGTACAGGGTGTTTCCCAAACATGGGGCACGAATTCAGTGGGGCTATTCTGAAACAATTGTATGTGATCCTCTCGATTTGCGAAACACCTCTTTATTGCGGAGAAACAGGCCCCTGAAGGGGCGTCGCTGGAAAGAGGTTTTTCTTAAATCATTTTCACGTATAGTCGTTTAAGTCTTTACATGGCGTAGTTTAAAAAATGGCGCCATCAATATATGCGTGTCATTCGATAGGAAATCCAAAGATTCACCGTTTTTTTCTTGCTCTTTCAAAAATTTTCACTTTTGAGTTACCTACGCTGTGTTAGAACTTAGGCGACGATAAATATACTAAGTGACATATAAATCCGAACACCCAGTTTAAATGGTTTTATTTTAATAAAATTTTGTATAAGTACTTAATGAAGCATAATAAGTAAATGATATAAATTTCAAAATGATTGCACTGCTTTAAAGCCCTTTGACCTTTAATAATGTGTGAATGCACCCTGATGTGCTAGGCATTCTCCAACGCGCCTAGGCATGCTTCTGATCAGGTGGTCAATGTCCTCCTGTGGTATCTCATTCCAGGCAACCACCAACTCCTCTCGAAGTGCTTCTAGAGTCTGAGGAGGACGTTGCAAATCGAGCAATCTCCTACCCATCATATCCCACACGTGCTCCATTGGGGATAAGTCGGGAGATCTTGGTGGCCATGGTAACAATGTGACATCATTATGTTGAAAGAAGTCTATTGTGACTCTTGCAACATGTGGTCGGGCATTATCTTGTTGGAAAGTTGGATCTGCCAGGGTGTCAAGATAGGGTAAAAGATGGGGTTCTAGAACTTCGTGGATATAACGCTGCGGGTTCATGTTACCTCTGATGAAGATTAAAGGTGACCTGGAACCATAAGCTATAGCACCCCAAACCATAACTCCAACAGTGTGATGAACATGTCTTTCAACAAAAAACTGTGGATTCCTCCTTTCACCACGTCGCCTTCTAACCCTGGCACGACCATCGTGCATGCCTAAACAAAATCGAGACTCGTCACTAAAGACAATACTGTTCCATTCCTGATCCCAGAGTGACCGTTGTCTGCACCACTCAAGGCGATTACGTCGGTGTTCTCGAGTTAAAGGGAGGACCCAGTGTGGCCGGAATGAAAACAAGCCAAAACTTCTCATTCGTCGGTAAACACTTCGCATGCCAATAGCTCTTCCGTGTTCTGCAAACCATTCATTTGCAATGGACCTGGTAGTGGAGAAACGGTCCCTTAAGACCAATAATCTTAGGCGGCGATCTTCACGGTCTGTTGTTCTACGGCGGCGTCCAGTGCCCCTTGCTCTTTGCGTACGGCCTTCTCGAAGCCATGCCTGACAACACCTAACCACAGTGTCTACACTTCTTTGCACTCTAACTGCAATTGCCCGAAAAGAAAGTCCAGCTTCCCGAAGTCCCACTATACGGCCCCTATCAAACTCACTAAGTTGACGAAATCGTACAGGTCTCCGAACTCTAGGCATCGTAACCGATCGTAAAGGATGTCAAGAACCAAAATCCGCCAACGTTGATTCTTTACTGCGGCTGGAATATTAATTTTTAGAGAGTTAATGAATTAAAAAAAAGCTGTATAAAAACCGAAATGTCCAACTGATAAGGCTGAAAATTTTTTCACTTGTTATTTACAGTAAGATAAATACATTCACCAACTTTTATTAAAATAAAACCATTTAAACTGGGTGTTCGGATTTATATGTCACTTAGTATATTTGTAGCTTAGCGAGATGGTATGGACTAAGTTTAGTCATGTACAGGGTGTTTCCCAAACATGGGGCACGAATTCAGTGGGGCTATTCTGAAACAATTGTATGTGATCCTCTCGACTTGCGAAACGCCTCTTGATTGCTGACAAACAGGCCCCTGAAGGGGCGTCGCTGGAAAGAAGTTTTTCTTAAATCATTTTCACATATAGTCGTTTAAGTCTTTACATGGCGTAGTTTAAAAAATGGCGCCATCAATATATGCGTGTCATTCGATAGGAAATCCAAAGATTCACCGTTTTTTTTGCTCTTTCAAAAATTTTTCACTTTTGAGTTACCTACGCTGTGTTAGAACTTAGGCGACGATAAATATAATCCAACGAAAACGATTAACTCATTTAGGTCGCCAGAGACGAAATATATTACTATATTTTTACACCTTTCACAATAATATTTTTGGAAATAGGAACGTGTCCCGATAGTGTTGTCTTCCATCTACATCAATGTAATTCTACACCAGCAGATGTTTCAAGAAATTTATTCATGTTTGATTTCGATAATATCAACCGTTTTTTAAGAGAAAATATCCGTAGTTTTTCAGGTCTCTGACCTGATATGCGTATTACCAAATTTTCAAAACGGTAGAACCAATATTCGATTCCATATTTTCTAAAACTGTACAAAAGTAATACGTCTACTTTACTTCAAAACCCGAGAACGGCTCATTATATCAGAATCAAGCAAATGTAATAAATAGGTACATTTTGTCCGCCATGTTTTGGAAATACCGTGTATTTAAACAATAGTCATTGCAACTGTTCTGTATGCTTTTTGTATGAGTTTATAGGGTGATTCTAAGGGAAACAGTGATACAAATAGTAAACTGAAGCACTGTAGAATAGTAAAATAGATTCATGTTTTGCTAAAAAACCTCGAAATTGTCGAACAGGCCAAAATTTCTCTTATATTAACTTAAGCGATACTGATTCTACAGCTTCATTAACCGATGCTTCTATATCCAATGAAGAAAAAAGCATTATCCTGTTACTGAGGCTTTCCAGTGCATACCGGTATAATATATGTCGCCAAGTGATTCTGATCAGATATGCAATTCGCTTTCACTATCTAAATTTTCCTCGGGCATTGGTATGTTGTGAAAAGCATAGATGATCTAACAAGACTATGTTACAAGCCTTCGGTGCCTCCACCAAATCACATTCCCCCGCCCCAGAGACGAATATCTTCCTGAGTATGAATCCAGTGACCCTCCTGACGCAAATGCTGCATTCGCCCTTAACTCAATGACCCAGTTGAACTCTAGTCTTATTACCACACCCGCACGGGTATCATGTAAAAAACCGATTAAACGTGAAAAAACCTATAAGATGTTAACTTGCAGCCTAGGTAGTTTTTAGGGCGCAAACAGTCATTCCACGTTTGCTCACTAGGATCGTTGTGAACGTCCATCTATGGAGGAATCACTCAACTAAACTACACGCATTATTGGTTGCATAGTTTTGTGAGGCTGAGTGATCCGTGTCTGTAGTTTTTATCTCTGAGAAGAAACGTGGTTGAACAGCAAGATCGCATCTGGATGATTATGTGTATTGGTCTGCATGTGTATAAAATCAGTGATATTTGCTGTGTGAGAAAATCATTACTGAATATGCAGAATATGACGGGTTATTTATATGTTGTGCTTTGTGTTATGTTCAAAGTTATAAATTACAAAAAACTGAGGAGAATTACGGGAAATCATCACCGCGCCCGCGTTGTGTGTAATTACTATTAGCATGTATATAGCTTGTAATTCGACAAGTGTGAATATAATTATTTGTTATCTCTCTCTCATTTTTGAAATTCAGCAAATTTGTATATGAAATTTCCAGACGGGGTAAGAAAAAGTGGATGCACAACTAATTTCCAGCTTTGAATCTCAATTAAGTGTATTTGAGACAAGAACCCAATGTAATTATCATCAACACGTACATCTTACAGGTTAGACCTCCAGTAATGCCATCTCAGAAGCAGATTTTAAATCACATCCGAGCCAAAGATTGATAACAAGTCTCATCACGTTTAGGCAACACGTACAACTAAGTGCTAAGCTAACATCTTGTAGAAAAACCTACATAATGTCACTTTTCAAGATACGTGATACCCGTGCCATAAACGTAGCTCAAAAACTGACATATCTATTTTTTATAACATTTATGTATCTATAGTTTTTTGACATTAGGTAGGTTTTCCTATGAGATGTCACCTTTGATCTAGGTGACATTCGCTGCATGCGACTAGCAGCATACTAGCGGCTACCTAGTGTACAAGTTGACATTTTATCTATTGCTTTGACATTATATAGGTTTTTTACGTGATAACTCTACCAGTGTCGCAAAACCCTAGATGATTTGTTAAGAAAAGGGTTATCCACTCCCAGTTATACTGGGGTCGGCGGTTGGGTCAAGATGGACCCTCCGGAAAGATGGACCTGTTGCTCATCTGTTAGAAGAATTTTTGGAATAGATGATAAAGACTCTGCTCATGGCGAAGCTTTCTCGGTTGGCTGATATATCTCCCCTTTTCACGTTGGCCACCGAGGGCGGATCGAGCATTTGTGTCGGGGGGTCACAGGATTCATGTTCACGAAGCCATTTGTCTCCGTAGTAGACTAAATGTGATTTAAGCAATAAATCTAATTTAAGATTAAAGATTTTATTGTTAAATAGCAATTAATTCTTCTTTTCATGAACATATAAAAGTGACAGTCGAGTTATGGGATCTTCTGCCATGCTCGCAACCATGTCTTGAGCCTCCTAAGCGTAGCAAAGGATTTCTGTGGTACACTAACTGGTCATGTATCAAGGTTACGTAAGAAATTTTTGATGTTAGGTTTTATTTGGGCATCGCAATTTTTAATAAGAGTAGGAATCGAGCGAGGAACGTTCCATTCATCCACAGCCGATTTTTAATCGCAATTATTATTGAAGTTGCCGTATTATTGTCCAGGTGCGGTTGGTAATCGATTGCGAGTTGCTTAACAGTTTCTGGATCTTCACTAGTATACGTGACCCTCGGAGTAAAAACACATGACAAATTAATTAAATGTCTCTGGCGATAGTCGCTCCTGAAGATCAGTGACTAACATTGTTTAGAAGGGGGATGTACCCAGCCCTTCGCAAATACTCTTCCGGTACAATTCTTCGGCATCCAATATTCACGTCTGAAACAGCGGCTACTTCTTTTGTCGTTTATGCACTGATCGATGAAGAGAGCGAGATTTGAACACTCTGGCGGTTAGGTAACTATGATGCTTACTACTTATCGCCTCCTTTCAAAGAAATGAAACCGCTTTTCGTCAAAAAGTATTTTTATCAAATTTGCTCACAACGCGAAAAGGATTTTTCTTATATTCCTGCCCAAACGCCTGAATTTTCAATTAACTACCTTAATGAAAGGACACTCCAGGCCCAATTTCCAATAATGCATTAATGGCCAAGCAGTGCTACAAAGCAGAAAAACGCAGAATCACTATTTAACTTATACTTTCGTCAAGCTAAACGTATAGACAACCAGACTTACGCATCTCCCTTATTTCCGCGACTTCATCAATGCGCTTAATACAAATTTAATTACATATTTGTAAAAAGTCTGTGTTTTTTAAAGTCTATCAAAGACACCCCTCCGGCGCCCAATTGTTTATTGGAAGCAAATTTTTGCTCAGCGTGCTTTAGTTTGCCCCCACGCAATGAGGAATCTCACCCACATGTTAGAAAAAAAAGCAAATACAATAAATAATATTTTTTCCATACTGTGCTGGGCTAGCAGAAAGTTGGAGACCGACGGTTAATTAAGAATAATATTTTGTCCACCGTGTTTTAGTTCGTCTCTTACCAGATGAGGAAACGTATCCACATGTTAGAAGAGAAAAAACAAGCAAAGACCAGAGGAAATAATTTTTTCTTGCTGCGCTATGTTGGCGGCTGATTGTCTATTAAGAACAATATTTTGCCGAATCGGTGTCGCTTTTCATGTGTCAAGTAAAAATAAAGATAAGTTAATTTTGTGCGTATTTAACAAAAATGCTCGTGTCTCAGCCCTAATTTTACACGGTACAAATTTAAAACTAAATATGAAAGATAATAATCTTTTGATAACCTGTCATAAAAGCTAAGAGAGACTAATACCTTGTATCAGAAGCTCATTTCCTTTTCTTTAACTCCTAGATTTATTAGAGACCTCCTCCGTTTTCTGTCCCTTTAGACTTACTTGTAAGTCTTTGCAATTTTTGAAAGTAGAGACAGTACCTGTGATGATTTGCAATTTTTCTATTTTCGGAAATGCATTTTGCTTTCTCTACAACTCATTGGAATTTGAGCAAGCATGATCAAATAATGCTAATTTGATACGCGCGGTATTAAAGAACAGTTGATTATCTTGGTACGTTTCAAAGCAGTTACTCCACTGGTCAACTATCAGTCTGAAGAAAAAATATACCTAACATGCTGAAAGTATACACACCGCATTTAAATTATTGAGTGGTGGTACATGCAATTGGAAAATTACCGACCAAACCACCCCTGTTTTCTTTATGATCCATTCATAGCGTTAGTCATTAATTGTATACCAACATTGATTGATCAATATGGCACATTATTGCTTCTGGAATATAAAAGGGGTATACGGCGTTCTAAAGAGGTAAGGAAGCAAATGAACCTGATGAGTAATGCCGAAATAACTTGTTTTTGGCCGATGAATTTTCTGGGATTTTGGAGGAATTAAAGACAACTGGGCAGAGGCGGAAAGAAATATCATCCAACTACAGAACAAACCGCTTATAATGGACTCGGCGGGACTGTGATAAATAATCTATTATAGGCGGATGACCATCTTAAAAGAAGCAGTTTTTTTAATGAAAAATTCAGCAGAAATGACATATTAAAAGATTAACATGTGTTTGTTTAACATGTATTACAAAAAATAAAGATACATACAAAAAAGTTATACGTAAACGTCAAGAATAGTGGTACTTTTCTGTTCACGACAGTTTCCCCTGCCACTGTAGAGAAATTTATTAATCGCATCAAAAGTCATGCTAAAGGCTCAGATGGCATCACAATTGATATGATCCGTATAATACAAAAGCATTTGCTCAAGTATATTACCTTCATTATTAACTTTTGTATAACAAATAATCTTTATCCCTCTTCCTGGAAGAATGCTCTTGTTCTCCCTCTGCCTAAATCTAATTATCCTTCAAGTTTTTCTGATCTTCGTCCTATAAGCATTTTACCAAGTTTATCTAAGCTTTTGGAAATGGCTCTACATGAGCAGCTGCACACATTTGTTTGTCAAAATAATTTACTGACCACCTCCCAATCTGGCTTCAGACCATTACATAGCACCACCACTGCGCTCCTGTCTATATCGGATAATATTTATAGCGCGGTTGATCAAGGAAAGCTGTCCTGCTTAGTTCTTCTTGATTTTAGCAAGGCCTTCGATACGGTTGACCCAAATATTCTCTGTAAAAAGCTTAGATACTTTGGCCTGTCATCATCGGCTTGCACGCTGATTAAGAGCTTTTTAACTGATCGCTCACAGTCTGTCATATATGAAAACAATATATCAACTTCTTTATTCAGAAATTTTGGTGTCCCTCAAGGATCTATTTTGAGTCCCCTTTTATTTGCTCTTTATATATGTGATTTTCATGAAACCGCCAGCAACTCAATCGTTCATCATTACGCCGATGATACCCAACTTTATAACTGCTTCGATCCTGATGAATATATGCTTGGCCAACATCAAATAAATCAAGACCTGCAGTCTATTTTTGACATATCTAGTGCTCACAATCTAAAACTAAATCCTGGCAAATCATGCTGCATTTTATTTGGGCCCAAAAAGAATCGTGAAATAAATCAATATCGCATTAATATTATGGTGAATAATGAAGACATATCCTTCGTAAACGAATGCAAAAACCTTGGTATCTGGTTTGACTGCAAGCTACGCTTCACTAAACATGTTAACCAACTATGCAATGCGTCCTATAATGTGCTTCGTCAGTTATACCCGAGTCGAAGTGTCCTGTCGACACAGCTCAAGCTTAAACTCTGCGAGTCCCTTATCCTGTCAAAATTATCTTACGGTGACTCTGTTTATGGACCTGCTCTTTTACAACGTGATGCCGAGCGGATTCAGATGATACAAAACTCATGCATCAGATTTTCTTATGGAATCCGTAAATTTGATCATATTAGTAGCGCTTTTGACCAATCGGGATGGTTTAAGATGAACAAATTGAGGAAACTGCATTGCCTATCTTTGGTACATAAGACCCTTATCCTTAAAGCGCCATATTATCTTTATACAAAACTAAGCCTCCTCTGCCAGTACGATCAAAGATCCTCTAGGAATAAACTCATCTTACTTATCCCGCGGCATTCGACAGCATTGTTCACACGCAGTTTCTCGTACTGGGCACCCAAACTATATAACTGCTTATCAAGTGAGTATAAAGAATATAGCCTAAGCAATTTTAAAAAAAGGTTAAAGATGAGTTTAAAGCAGTCGGATGGCTAAAATTTTACTTTATGCATATCCACAGGTAATTGATTGTTTCCTTTCTCTGATAAGTGTTATATTCTAAGTTTTTTTTTTCTCTCTCTCTCTATAGTTTGTGTCAATGTTTTCCAGCATAAGCTGACACTCCACCTTTTCGTCACTGTTCCTTTTAAATCAATTATTTTGTAATCGTGTGACGAATAAAGGCCATTTATTATTATTATTATTATTATTAATTTTGACATTTGTATTTTTTCAGGATCTGATACACATATTACAGACATACGTATTGTGTAGGTATGTGTAAAAACTGTAAATTATTTGGTAATAAAGCTAGTAATTTTCATTTGAACAGATTGTTTTTTATATAATTATTTAGAACAGCAAGTTGAATTTCATTTAATTTGGTAAGTGTGGCTGTACTGTCTTCTTCTTGCTGAAAATAACGTTGCAACTTTTTCATGCAGTCTAATGCCTCCTTAGTTGTCCCTGGAAGCTCTTCTTCGTCGTTGTATTCTACTTCGTCCTCCTGTTCGTTATCAACCTCCTTCATTAACCAAGTTGGAGTCTGACAATTCCTGTGTTGCTAATAACTTGTTGTCATCATTTACATACTCTTTGTCTAAACACTAAACCAGCATGGCGAAAACAATTACGAATCGTTTCTGGAGTAATCAATTCCCATGCAATAGTAAGCAAATTTATAGCATCTAAAATGGTGACAGCTTTGGTAACGTTGACATCTTCTTGAAGCTCCATAATTTTCATCAACATTATGTTTCCGATACATTTGTTTAAAACTTCAAATGACACCCTGGTCCATTGGTTGCAGAACTGATAAGTTCAGCGTCCCACTTTTTTAAATATTCTTCCAAAATTGATGAAGTCATCCAAGATTTATTATTTCCAACGTAATCGACTGTAATTGTTTTAACATTTTTGAAACACCTGGGATTCTTAAATTTCCCTGAAAGAAAAAAAGGTCATAAATTCTTTGCAGCACTGCCGTTGACTATCAAAAAAAATTAGAACATGAATTTCTATTCATTCACTTACCTTTTATCAATAGTTTCCGTTTATCATAACAGTTATTCACTCTTTTGATAGTTTCCATCCATTGCAAGTTTCACCTGTCAATTTATGAGTTTTGTAAGGTAGCATTCTATAAAATATCCCGGTTTCATGTGCATTGAATATGTTATCATCTGAATAATCATTGGATATTACGGGCCAAAAAACAATGTTATGTCTTTTCTTAAACCTCCAATCAATTTCCCAAATTCTTCAGCCTTTATTTGTAGCATAGGTCCACTTATTGGAAAATTATTAGCACGCTTTAACTTAAACCATTTAAACAGGATATCATCGACTAGGGGATGCAGCGATAGCCACATTTTTTCTTTTGACTATTTGATTTCCAGTCACTTTTAATTTTGTCACGGTTTTTCCAAATATTTGAGACGGTGGATTCTTTTATAGCCATACGAGCACATATATATTTGCTTGCGATGAACCCTGCTCAAGCACACTAATTATTGTGAACTTTTCGTTTAAAGTAAATACACGTTTCGCACTTTTCGAGATGTTTATAACTCTAATAAATACAGTATAACACTGGTGGCCAAGTTCGAATGCAAGCTGCGAAGCCAAACCGCCGTAAACGATTGCATCATCTAAATCTGCTTCAGGGAACTACCAAAATAGCTGGCATATAATGGATTAGAATAGTCCGCTATAATATAATAAACCATGATGGACTGCTGGAACAAAAATGTTTGCAATGTGCAAGCGTGCTTACTTCTAAACCTGTTCCTTGCCTACGCTGGACTGCTGGATCAAACCTGATCACTCATTAATCCCTTCTAGATAATTTGGTTTCCCATCTCTAACTTTTTTCTGTCGATGGAGGGCCTTTGAATTAGTTAAATATCAGTTTGTCGATTCTTCATGAATTGAAGTTGGAAAAACGGTATTTTTCGTTTTAGTAAGCAGGGTTAGATATTACTGAAAGTTTAGCTATACAATTTATGCAAATATACAATTACTAAAATAGAAAATTGACATTTTTTAAACAGTTATTTTAAATACACAATTTTCCCGCTGCCACGCACAGGCTGGGCTTGACATCTGAAGAGCTTCCCACTGTTGCCAAATATACATAAAACTCCTATTTGTACAAGATTTTGGTTAGACTGCATTGCCCTGGACGGCTGGATTTTTGGATAACGGATGTCCTATATTAATGCATTCTGATCCACTTATATCTCAGCTGTAGTATTTCACAACATGCCATACATTGATATTTAAAAATGTGAGGATGTTAATGTGAAAGTAACAACTGGCAGGAAATTGTATCCCTAAATTAGAGATGCGAGATTCGGCAAATATGGACTTGGAGCTGATCCACGGTTGCCAATCTAAAGAAAATATTCTTAGATCTTATACTTTTCTTCTCACATTTTCCTGGTGATCCCTTATTACTTTTTTACACACAACTATAGTATTGTGTTACCGAAATTAAGATGATTTGCTGTATTATGTTCAACATCCACGTGTTACTCACCTGTCTATCTGTTGTCAACTTTGTCAGTACTTAATCCCAATTAGCTCAGCTGGCTTAGTAGGCACTCAACCAATGTCACTTAAATCTGGACGATTTGCCGTGGGACTGGTGCGCTCATTGTAACTGACGTTTTTTGATATTTTAAGCACGGTATGCAGCAAAATTATTACATGAGAAAAATTGCCCGTGTTCAAAACTTAAAAACGTTTGCAAGCCAACCGCAGGGTTGTTACGAAAAAAAAACCGGTGAGGTTCAAATTTGACTCTCTCGTACAAGTTACGACGTCAGTGGTACTTGGATTTCGCTTTATAATATAAAAACAAACGATAAAATGTCAACCTGTTGACTAGATATAGCTGGTATTGTGCAAACAGTTCATAGTTGGCATCTTGTGGGAAAACCTACATAATGTCAAAAAACCACATAATGTTACTCTTCAAGTTACTTAGGCCCGTATCGTCAGTCGTCCCTACAATTGTAGGGCGCGTTTATGGCCTCCTTGATTGTCATACTTCTTCCTCTCCTTCAACAATTTCTAGATTACAGTTGTCCCGTGTCAGCGTCAGCGCTCTCCTATTGTGAAGATTTGTTTTCTTTTTAAATTGTAGGAAATTTCAGGCTGATAAAACATGATATAACTCAAAAGCAAGCACAATTTGATGCAAATAGATGTTTGTGACATAACCTCAAAATAGAGCGCTGTCACGGAGAAGTAGAAAACTATGACAATCAAGGAGGCCATAAAGATGCCCTACAATTATTGTAGGGACGACTGACGATACGGGCCTTAATACTCCTGCCGTTCTTCAACTATTCGGTGAGAAGTGGTTGACACTTGGCAACGTCGCTTTTTGATATGGACGTCAATCGATGGCGTTTCCGCTGTATTTATATGAATCCGGAATCCGCCATCTTTCAATTCTGGCTAAACCTGGTTAACGTAGTCTCGTTTAGAAAATCGTTTTTTGTGTTCATTACGGGATTATTACGTTATTGAGTTCTCAAAAGTAGCAGGTTTTGAAGATTATCAGTAGGAGATTATACAAAGGTAGGTTAATAGCCGTTAATGGTATTTTAGTTCTTGAAAACAGCGAATGCTTTGGTGGCATGCATCGGAGTTCGAGAAGCCGGGTCATTTTGTAAACCAAACTATAATTGTAAATAAATCCCCAAAGCTTTCAAATATTCAGTTCAGATTTATATTTTTTCATTATTATCACGACACCTGTTGCGAACGATAGAAATTGACCTATAATGCTATAGACAATATTTTTTCCGGGTGGCTTCTGCTTTTTCGATCTGTGAACAGCTTGGGTGCCATTTTAAAGTTGGGTCAGTGGTCGGACAGTTTAGACAAAAGTGGAATACAAAGTGTAATTATTGCGAATTTTGTATTCAAGATAACACATCTAATGGTTTTGGAGGTGATCATATATTTTAAGTTGTATGTATGACTTTTCGCCTACAATAAATACATTGCATATAGATATTCCTGTAATTTTATAATCCTATTTTATAATAAAAATATTAATCAATAAGGTGCTATTTTGCCGGTACTTCGACAGAAGGTGCTACGTACTAGTCGGCCGGCTAGTTTCCAAATCTAGATTTGATTGGCCAGTTTTAGACAGAACCGTATTCAAAAATTTGTAACATAGTCTAATCGGACGGCTTCTTGCAGAAAGGCATCAGCTCATTAATTAAGAAAAATCTAGATTTTTAGGAAAATAAATAAGCATATAACTTATAAATTGTTTAGTGTTATATACCCAGATTTAAAGCCTTTAGTATGCCATTAATTAAAATCGTTTTTGGTCTATAATGAATTTTTTTCATTGTCAAAACTTGCCTAATTGCTCAATAATTGTTTTTCTAGGTTGGTTCCTTTCTGGAAAAACCAGTCCAATCATGCATGAGATAGTGCAAAGCACTATCTGTGCATCTTGTTTAATAGTCTAATCATATTACCAAATTTCCCCGAAATAATTGTAAACTCTAAGTTTATTGGTGCAAGTTGTTCAACGGGGTATTTAAAACATGGACACATAAAATGGGTACACCAATCTTTGTGGGAAAACTTTTTATTGGACAATATAGAATGAGAAAACAGTATTTGGTATTCAATCGAAAGTGTTGGCAGGAATGAAATACCTTATATAATATTTTTAGGTATTTATGAGACCTAAAAAATGAGACCACACATAAACCAACTAATAGCAAAAATGTTTTGACTGAAAAATGGCAAAATGCAGGTTTTGGCACTTGTTGGTAATGTGACGATAATTTCACATAACTACTTGGAATTCTTCAAATCTGTAGGATTCATACTTCTAAATAACAACAAAATTGGAATATATTGGTCAAGTAGTTTTATGAGAATTTCTAATTGTTTATCCCAAAACACCTGTTTTCCTGCCATCACTACTAGTTTATTGAGCAATATACAGGGTTTGTTCAAAGAGCATTTAATAGCAAAAGACATGTGTTTACCATGCCAATATGAATTACAAACCATTCTGAAAGATAAATGTTATTTTTATGCAAAAAACAAAGGTTTCATTTTTTCTAAACAAATTCAAACATATGTTACTATACACATTTTAAAACAAAGTGGATGTGTCTATCAGCTTTTGTTGCAAGTTACTCAAAAATACAAAATACTTGAATTTGTTTAGAAGTAAAAATGTAACCCTTCCTTATTTATTTATTCATTTAAACTCTTACAAACACATTTGAATGTAGTTACATGTATGAGTGCTGACTGGCTAGTAGAGGAACAGAGAGCATAAAAATAACATAACAAGGTTAACTAGTGTATATTGCTATAAAATAATGAACTATTGATCGACCAGCCAAAGATTGCTAGGGACGAAAGGGGGAAATGCGATGAAAAAACCTTACCATTAGACGATTTTATATGGAGTCATAGGCGGAGATCGGAGAGACTTGAATTATTAATTGAATTTATATTTTATTACAACTGGTAGTATTAATATTTTTTTGCGATTCATAATGACGTGATACCAAACATACATTATAAGAAATAAATATACACAAACACTGAATATTGAGAACAAAATAAATATATTTTTTAGGCAACAAGTAATATTCCTATGTACGCATTATGATTGAACAGCAAAACAAATTATGCATTCTTCTAAAATAGAATACAACAAGTCAAAAATATCTGACTGAATAGAAAAATATAGGAAAACAAAAAGTAATTTCTTGATGAAATAACCCATAAACAACACATAGAATTAGACTTTCTACTGAGATACTAAAAGCCACAAACCAATAGTATAATAAATGAATATCTAAAAATTCTAAAAGGTAGCCAATCTAGTATAGTTTCAATCCTGATTAGAGTCATGATCACTGTCTGAGGAACTGTCATTGCTATCACTTTCACCTCCTATGTTGATTATTATTTCTTCCTGTATTTCTTGAATGAGACTGTCTTTTTCCCAATATTCATCTTCAATTTTTATAACATGTCCAATAACCTTTTGCCAGTCACTGGCACTTACTGAAGCGATGGCCTTATTAGAAATTTCATCTAGTTTTTTTATAGTAAATTCGCCGCTTGTATTATGGCTTCTAATGAAAAATTTTACTTGTGCCCAAATCATCTCTATGGGATTAAACTGACACATATAGGGTGGCGTTCGAAGTGGGGTGTGTCCGAAACTTCTTATTAAATTATCTATCTTATAATTTTTCTCATCAGATGGTGGCCTATGTAGACAAGCTATTTCATAAAGCTCCATTTTTTTAGCATTAGGATCATGCTCTATACCTTTTTTGCTCAACCACGTGATGATGTCTCTTTTTAGAGAAGATCTAGTTGGAGGCTTGTCTTCCAAAGCTGAATGGTAAGGTGCATTATCCATTATTATAATACTATTAGGAGGAATGTTAGGAAATAGTTTTTCAGTAAGCCACTTCGTGAAATTTTCTTGGTTCATTTGACCGTGATAATCACCAGTGGCACAGCCAGCCTTGAAAATGAGACAGGCTCCAGGAACAAAACCATCTTGCGAACCCGCATGAACAATTATAAGTCGTCCTGGAAATGAATAAATAGCCTCATTTTAGTGTTATTTTAAGTTTGCCAACACCTTTTTGAATCACTATGTATAAAAAACATATTTTTGAGAAAAAAATACTTGCAAGGGATTATGTATTCAATTAGACAAATTAAATGAGCACTTATTAAGAATATTCCAAAATTGAGAAAAATGTATAATAAGCAAAATCGAGGTGAAAGAAACTTTATTACCTGTAGAACTTATATTGCTCAGGACACCCATAATTTCTTCGCTTTGCCAGCATTTCTTGAAAGTGAGGTCATTATCAACCCAAGTTTCGTCCAAATAAATAATATGCCTTCCTTCTTCCCGGAACTTTTTAATAGACCTAAGATACTTGTATCGCCAATGTAAAATACTGGGTCTTTCCATTAGTAATTTCCTTTTGTTGTGGCATTTACGCCAGTAAAATCCTTTTGCTTTTAAAAGCAGCCTCAACGATTCTTTACCAAATGGAAATTCCATTTCTTCCTTCAGTTTGATTAGAAGTTTACTACAAGTAGGTACCACTTTAAAATCACAGTAAAATTTTTCTATCATTCTCCGAATAATGGAAAAATCGACTCCATCAATTTTTTGGATCACAGAAGGGCGTGATCTCTTTTTTCCGGGAGAAGCTAAAGGCTGTGTGGAGGTTGCATTTTGCCTGTCTTTATCTTCTTTTCTAATTTTACTTATAGTTCGTTCACTAACACCCGTATAATATGCCGCCCTTGCATTTCTAGCTACCAGTGGATAAACGAAAGTATTGTTAGCCGCTTCTGCATCGCAAGCACGTATCACGTTTGCTATTATTTCCCTTGCCTGGCTGTGAATAACTTTCCCATGCTTGAATTCCATTATCACCACTAAACAGTAAATTATATTTTCAAAGTATTTGCCAACTGCCTACGCCTATGGGAGTAGGTTTATAAATGACCGTGCCATCGGCACGTTATTCTAGTTTCAGATAAGATAAGAGTTTTGGACCAATCAGCGACCGGATGTTTACCTGCGGCCTGGGTTTTCCAGCTACATTGCCAAATTCAGCGGAACAATTCTATATCTTAAATATGTTAATATGTATGGACCGCATTTTATGTAGAACATCTGACAACTTCGCAATTTTTTGTCCGCATTCTTTCGGCTTGCAATCTTTCGCTGGTCCAACAGTAGTAGTGATGGCTGGAAAACAGGTGTTTTGAGAAAAACAATTAGAAATTCTCCAAAACTACTTAACCAATCTACTCCAATTTTGTTGTGGCTATTTAGAAGTCTGAAGTGTACAGATTTGGAGAATTTCAAGTAGCTGCATGAAATGGAAACCTGCATTTTGTCTCAGTTTTCGGCAATAACCTTTTTACTATTGTGGGATCTTTTTATGTGGGGTCTCATCAAAACCTAAAAATCTTATATGAAAAGTTTTTTCGTTCCTGCCAATGATTGAATAAAAAAAACACGTTTTCTCATTCTTTGTTGTTGAATAAAAATTTTTCCTACAACAATTTTATGCATCCATGTTTTAAATACCCCTTTGAACAACTTGCATCGATAAAAGCGGACTTTACAATTATTTCTCAAACCAGGGGTATTTTCATCTAATATGATTAGACTAATAGTGATAGACGTTGAGAAAAAGAAATTAAATACACTCATACTGAGTCCATTTATTATAGGTATTTTCATAGAAAATGCTTACAAACTAGATAAAAATGAACATTAAACTAATTTTTCCTTTAATCTGGTCCTGCACTGTTGACTACCATACTGTTTACATATTTTCAGCGATTTATCACATTTTTTACTGCCTTCACTATATATACAGAATTTTTTTTTTTTTTTTTGTATCCGTTCCTGAAAGTGGAAATTTGAAAGTCGCATGAAACACTAGCGGGAAAATTGAAGTAGCTGGTTTATGAAAATTCGTCCATTCCAGTAGTTGAACACAATATCACTAGCCATAATCCACATTATTTGTTATCTTTTGCTGTCTGTCTACCAGCTGGAGCTTCAGTGGTATTTTGGTTTGTTTAATTCCAGGAAGGATGTTTGATAGTGTCTAAGTTTAAAGAGAAAAAGATAGATTTATAATCACCACACTATTTTGACTAGTATGATGATCCAGTCAGCAGCCACTCCAATCTGACCTCAAAATGTTAAAATAATTTAATAAAATAATATTATTAATTTATTTCATAATTTTTTAATGTCTTCTGCATATGTAACAAAACAGTATTTATATATTGTCAGCTAACAATTCTACTTGCCCTTAAAGTTTGTCACTCGCTACACAAATGATAAAAATTGAGGAATCGAATGCATGCTGTTTTTGAGGCACTAATACTATGTTATCAATATGACAACTGTGGACGTGAAAGTGTTGTAAACTGTCACAAATTAGTTGATAAATCTGGTACCCATTAGCAGCAATCATAATATTTAAAATATTCAAGTTTTTACCAATAGTATAAAATTTTGTACAACTACTGGCGGTGTCTGGTTTACTGGCACATTCACGCTATCTAGTTGTAATTTCTTCCTGAGTGGTTACTTTGGTGATCATTAAATCTGTTTTCCTAGTGAACCCATGTTGTTTAAAAAATATGGTGAAAGACACAGACTTATTGCTTTAGGGCTGTATTATCAGTCGTTCCCACAATTGTAGGACGCCTTTATGGCCACCTTGATTTCCATATTTTTCTACTGCTCCCTTTCAGCACCCTATTTTGAGGTGATGTTACAAATATCTATTTGCATCAAATTGTTATATTTCAAATTTATATCACCTATTATATCAGCCTGAAATTTCCTGCAATTCAAAAAGAAAACATAGCCTCACAATAGGAGAGTGCTAACTCTGACATGGAATATTAGAATTCTAGAAATATGCCATGAAAATCAAGTATGCCATAAAGGCATCCTACAATTGTAGGAACGACTGACGATACGGCCCTTAATTCATCCAACTAAATCTATTTTTCAGCAGTTTCTTTGTAGTAGTGACAATAGAGATTTTCATTTTTTCTGTTTTATACTGATAGGTTTGAGCCATGAGGGGTCGCGGTGGTCCTAGGGGATCTTACTATAGAGGCTCTAGTAGAGGGAGCTCTTGGGGAAACAGTCGTGGCAGGTAACATGACAAGTCTTTTCTTATAGCTATATGTACCTAATTCTTATGGAGCATCTAAACAGGCACTTTTTTTTAGTAATATTTGGCTACAACTATGGCAACTGTAGCTTAGCCATCATGACTATATTGCGGCATATATGGGCTTAGCTATATATCTCATCTATATAATAATCAGGCAGCAGTGGTGGCCGCAGTAGAAGACTCTTTGGTCTCCTGATCAGTCGCCGTGCGCTGTGCGAGGAGAAATTTTTGTCTTGGCTTGGATGTAATTGTCCGTAGGTGGTAGACGGTCTCTGACTAGGGTACCACCCGGCGGATCTCGTCGGCGGAGCCAGAATGTGTGCATGTTGCATGCACACGTGTTCCCTCGCCAGAATCCGTGTGGCGTTCCCCCTTTCCCCTGTATCCCCCTATAGCCCCATGGTACCCAATGGGTGTTTAGGCCTTCCTGGTAGTTGGAGTATAAAAAAAATAACATATGAACAATATCAGGGATAGTGGCGACTCGCTTTTTTTCACTATTTTCGCTCTCGCTATACATTTTGTAGTTTATGGAGGTTTTCGAAGGAGTTGTCCTCGCTTTCTCAATCCCCACGAAGTTAAGTAAAGTGTTTTTTTTTTTTTCTATAAAAATGAACGATGACTAAGTTGTTCATGTACAGAAATTACTAGGATTACAACATTGAATTTCATTTTAGCTTTGCTCTAAAAGCACTATATATTTTTGCACTAGAGATTTCGTATTCGGAAACGGTAAGAAATACAAAATCGTTTATGAAGGCAAAGTTGCGCATTTAGGTAACTAATAAAATGTTACTTACATAGTTTGTCAATTTAGAGTATTTTTAGAGAAACAGAAAATACGAATTTACCCTGAACAGTTTTCATTTTCTCCTGTCTTAATTTGAGTTGGATTTCAATATAAATTGAATTAACAGTGGTACTTTTTACAAGTCTTATACAAACAACTTAAACTGAATTTTCAACCAACTAACCTTGACAAATCAAGCTAAAATTTTGTATACTTGTCTGGGTCGTGTGACAATACATAATGAAGTAATTGCCGCCATTTTAAATGCTACATAATGATGATTTATCATTTCCATTGTATATGTATATCAAATGAAACAGCTTAATGATAGAAACACAATGAGCAAATGTCATTCTAAATCCAATACGATGGAGGGCCACAATTTGACTATTTATAATTTCCATAGTCACGCTTGATATAATATGGATCAGATATATATCAGATTAAAGAGCTTGAGAGGTACACGATAAGCAAAATGTTACTTTAAATAAAAAATGTTGACCGCCGCAAGATGGCGTTTATAAATTATATACTTGCCCCTATGATATGGTTATCAACTGAAAGGGATTGATCAAAGAAACACAATAAGCAACGGTACGTCTTTCTAATCCAATATGGCGGACGTTTAATATGAAAATTGATAATGCAATATTAAAGGGTGTGCCAAATAGAAGTTTTTTTTATAATGGAGTGAAATGAATAAAAATTATTTTTTTTATTGGAAAGCTCAAACATTCCCATTGTTTATGGAACATGATATAATTCATATGGCTCCCTCGGCTATGTTAGGCCTAAACACCCATTGGGTACCGTGGGGCTATAGGGGGATACAGGGGAAAGGGGGAACGCCACACGGGCTCTGGCGAGGGAACACGTGTGCATGCAACATGCACACATTCTGGCTCCGCCGGGTGGTACCCTAGTCAGAGACCGTCTACCACCTATGATCAATCACAACATCCATAGCCAAGAGAAAAGTTTCTCCTGGTACGGGATTCGAACCCGCACTGCGCACTGCGACTGATCAGGAGACCGAAGAGTCTACTACTGCTGCCACCGCTGCTCCAGATAAGTGAGATAAAGTACAAAATCAGGCAAGAATGACTGACAAAATTGTAGGTATTGTAGTAGCTTACATTATTTACATTACATTAAATGCAGTAAAAATATTGCCTGTTCAGACACCATTTTTATGACCTACCTACATCAAAATTTTGCCTCATTTTCCTTACAATATTTATTTTCATGTGTTCTCTTAATTATAAATAGCTACAGGGGCCATGATGGTGGAGGTAGGGGAGGAAGATACATGTCAGGATCAGATAGAAGTTTTGATAACAGGAGCAAATATGGAGGCTCTTCTGAAAGGTTCTCTTCTTCAAGACCGTCTCACTCTGACGAGTACAAGTCCTATAGATCAGTAAGTAAAATTGATGTATTTTAATTTATAATTATATCACCTATATTTAATTCTACAATGGACCTGAAAAAAAAAACTGATTTTTATTTTTTCTTTCTCTTTAGGAATCCAGCTATATGGGACGTGATGGTGGTAGAAGGCCATCTCCTGATAGAAAAAGAATACGGATGGAGGTAAGTAAGAAGTTTATGACATGTTTAATTTCATAGGCCTTGAAGAGACCAACAGTGATGCAACAGAAAAGATATGGTGCAGAGAAAATATGGTGCAAGTTATGAAGTTAATGGGAAGCCAGATCTCTAAAAATAAAATATTGATTTGTGGATGCTACAATACAATCCCCAATTTTGATGATTCCATAGTTAGTATGAAAACATCAGTACAAATATATGCATGATTGTATGAAAAGGCATACATTAGATACTTTTTGAAAATGAAAATACCCAAAAAAACTCTAAACCAAATGTTATCGAATCCGATTTTAATAAAAAAAAAATACTAGAAATTCTGTTTTAGTCTGTTGAAATTAAGATTTTCCATATGAATAATTAGTCGAGGAAAAAACTGTACTTATATTGCTGCATTACAAAGAGGATGTTAATATACTATAGATGAAAGAGGTAATGCAGTGGATATTTCTGTGCAAAAAAGACTAGTGTACAAGACTTTACCCATATGTCATCACATCCATATAATTATATACTTATAGCAATGCAAAATAATGTGAACAATAGAATGCTGCTTGAATAAACTTGTATGGAAAAAGCTGCATAAGAATGCTGCCATTATGGAGCCAAATTGCCATATACAGACGTCGAAAGACAAATCACCCAACAAGCAATCTCTTGATATTTTATCCAGGGTTCCAGCTCAAGACACGAAACTTCTTACAACAGCAGCAGTAGCTACAGGCATGATGGCCCACCCTCTTCTGGTTACCATGAACGCAGTAGTCGCGGATACTCTGGTGAAAGACATGGCCCCCCTGTTTCGTCATCCCTTTATCCACGTAGAGATGACTTCAGAAGCCCTAGAGGCTCTTATAGGGGACGATTGAGCAGCTCCAGAGGGGCTAGGGGCACCAGAGATAGACCTCAAAGGAGACTTGCAGAGGGCTCTTACACTATCAGAAGAAGGTTGCCTCCAAGGATATCTGAATTCAGTCGTAGAGCCAAGATATCAAGGCTGAGAAGGTAAATATTGGAGATACATACAAAAGGCGATTATTTATCACAAAATAGTGTAGTTCTACAGTTGTCCCTGGCGTTGAGAAAGTAAACATTAAATGTGATTCACCACTTATCTAATATTTTTAATAGTCACTTATGTGTTGCTGAGTTATGCTTCTGTGAAGGTTGGATTTTGTCTCTGTTGCTGAACAGCAAGAATCCGTATTGTATAGTTACACTTTGTCACCAGTTTAGGTGAGGACATATTTGCATGCTGTTACTACACCAGTTGATCTTCATTGGGGTACCAGATGACAACTCCACTGCAGAAATGGATCTTTATGTTATTTGTTATCATTTTATAGCACAGGTGTGATTGACAGAAAGTTTGATGCACTAACACTGCTTTCACACAATTTTATGCAAGATTTTCTGCTGATATGGTGTTTTATACGAATTTTAAACTAACACCTTGATGCAATCATAAAGACTCCATGTGAAGCTGTCGAGCATTTTGCATGGTTTCTTATAAAATATCTGTATAGGCTTCAAAGAGAAGTGATTTAGTACAGAAAAGATATGATTTACTGAGGTCAGTTTTAATCATGCAAAATGCAATCCATTGGGGCAGTACTCCTTATATGTTGTCCACAGCCCTCAATAGTAATGTTAGTAGTTACAGAAAATCAATCGCCGTGGTTTGAAGGCCATCTAATACTTGGTATGTGAAGACAAAATCATGAGCAACCGAAAAATAACTGAAGATAAATTCTGTAATTTGTATTTTATAAAATACTTCTTCATATGACAAATGAAAAGTGGAGTCTTCTTTTGGAGGTGCAAAAAGTGAATAGTGTAGTAGTTAGCCTTCCATTTCGGAAGAGTTGTCACAGGCAACTGGTAAGATTTTCTTTAATTGGCCTTATGTAGTACTGTGCTCGTCCATAATACAGCTGACCAAATGAACTTGTGATTAAAAAAAAACAGAATTTGTATATCTTTCGACTAGGGACCTAAGTGCCGTGATTTTGGATGATTGCCCTTCCTCCTATACAGAATATAGAAATGATCTTTTGACAAGCCTATTTGCCAACAACGTTCAAGAACCTGAGGGATTAACTCGAGACCAGATGTGTTTCCGAAAATGACATCTAGTTCAAGTTGCTTTTATAGTTGCAAGGTGGTATCAATACAGAAGTTTTTTATTTATGTATCACAATTATGAATATATGTCTTGTGCGTCGTAATGTGACAAGATGTACAAAGGTCACAGTTTCAGGTGAAAATTGTTGTATGAAAATTGATATCTATCATCCTATATAATATTCTGACATTAATTTAAGAAGACATTTTTTGATGGGAGAATGCTTATGATAAAGGGTTATTTACGAAAAAATGTATCCAGAAATAGTATAAAGTGTGTTTCTTTCTGAATTGCATTTGCCATTATAGATCACTGGAAATGTGGGCGAAACTTTAACAGTATATCCAGTACAGTGTGGAATTTTAACATGAAATATTTGGTGTTTTTCTCCTCTGCAGCATGATTGCAGAACGTAGAGCGCCAAAAAGAAGGCTTAGTGAAAGGATGGATTCTGATGACGAAAAGAAAGATGATCAAGAAGGAGAAAGTGAGGAAAAGTCTCCAAAGAAAGAGGGATCCGAGAAGGATGCAAAATCCGAGAGCGGCGAAGACAAGCCAAAGAAAGGTGTTGATTCTTTTGTTATTATATATTGCTACTCTTTATACATGTTTACATTGGATCCATAAAAGGAAGAATGAAAATGTTGTAGATATGCAAATAATGATTTGTAAGCGTATACTGACGTTTAAGCAACACGCACAGCTACAAAACGAGTTCACAAGTGTACAACAGCTTGTGCTAAGTTAACATCTTGTAGAATAACCTACGATATGTCAAAAAAACGACGAAATGTCACTTTTCAACATAAGTAATACTCGTGCCGAAAGATCTCATAGATAATTTTCAGAACATTTGAGTAAGTTTAAGGTTTGTCAATTTTTTTGGCGAGAGACTGCAGTGTAAATCAACAAAGAGTATTAAGTGTTTTTCTAGAAAACAGTCCTGTCAGAAATATATTAATTTTGCGTTATGGCTAGTCCGACCCAGGCGATCTAAATGAGCCAGTTAGACACCATCAGATACTAGTTACTAAGCTGTCAATGTTTCTTTGAATTCTACAGTGACATTCAAAAGTTATCAGTAAAACTCATTTCCAGTAGCGTGCTTTTTATATGATTTGGTTGCATTGTTTTGTCTTGTTCTTTGTGTATACAAGAGATTGACATGTTACTCTGGGACACCTTGTATAGCTATAATAATAACTGCTTATGTTTTCTTCGATTCTCGAAAAATATGTTAACCAATGAGATGATTCAACTTTATTCAAATAGATGCTTCATATTATGGATCCAATGCAAACTATTAACCAGGTGGTATCTAAATGGTTTTTGCTTTCCAGGGTCAGGTTTCATCAAGCTGCACTGCGTCCACTGCGGTTTCAAATCGTTAACGTTCCACCGCTACGAAACGCATCTCCGTCAGAAGATGCACGTAATGGCGATGCGTCGACTCGCCTACAGGCAGAAAAACATCTTAGCGCAGATGCGTCATGCGCAACGCAGTACTCAAAATGAAATTGAAAAGGAGGACGATGACCTTACTGACACTACTCATTACTGCATGTTGTGCAAGCTCAACTACAAGCAGAAGAAGAGCGTCCACCAGCTGTCAGAGTCCCATAAGAACATGAAGAAGTTCCTTATGCCTACGTGCAAGGTAATAATAATCCTTTATTAATAGCACTAGGCTAGCAGTAAATTTACATCACATATAAACTACACAACATTTTAATATACTCCTTACATTATCTTTTAAAACTATTTACATCGCTACAATTTTTGATATAGTCGAGAAATTCATTGTACTGTTTCAGTTTCTTGTAATACACATAGACTGTTTTGGTGAATGTCTATAAATTTAAAATTATCTAATAGATGACTTGGAACTAAATGGTTCAGCTTTTTATCAATGAATCATTTTTATCATTGTATTATAAATTATTTTTTGTCTTACATTTGAAACATTAGTACAGTTTAACATACAGTAGCGGACAAAAGTTTGGAAACAATTATTAACATTCTTATGAAGTATTTCATATACATAAATTAAAATTGTGAAGGAACAGATAATATAAATGTTAAAGTTCACCTTTGTCTCCCGTACTAATACAAAGTTTATCTTATCAATATTCAAATTCTCTGAAAATGAAAACATGCGTTTTTTTAAATACCGCATTTTTTGTAACGACAAAGTATGGAAACATTTCAGTTTGCCGTATTTATTCGTTCTGCGATACTCTGATATTGCGTGCGGTAAATATTAACATCAGTGAGAACGGCAAAAATAAAGAATTTTCAAAAGATTTAAGAGACAAAGTAGTCGAATTATTTAGTGATGTCAGAAATGTTGACGTTTCTCAAAGATTAAAAATGAACAAAGAGACTAAAACTATAAGTAAATATCAAGAATATGGATCAACAGCAACGCGGCCCCCCCAAAAAAAAGAAACGATTGTTTTGGGTCGCTACATTAAACGTTTGTCTCATGAATATCCTCGAATGTTATGCCATCTGTGTAACTCTTTTTGTTCACGATAATACCTACTATTTTTTTTAATTTAAATAACTCTAATTTGCCAAACTGATCCATTTTATGTTAACATCGTATATGTTGTATAAGTTATTAATTTGCTATATTTTCTGATATTTTGCTGATACTATCCAGAAAGAAATTATTAAAACTTACATGGGTCTTTTCCTTCTACGACTATATTCTTAAACGTTATTTCCTTTTTATTAGGTGTGCGACATCGATTTCAAAAGTCCCATGAGCTACGAGGGGCATCTTTGCTCTATTGATCACATGAAGGTAAGTCTAGGCAGTGTTGACTCGTAAATTTAATGATACACGCCAGTAGCTGAAATGAACAAATTGAGTTAATCCGATAGTTAACATGCCTCCAACTTTGACGTCACTCGCAAGTTACTATTCAAGTAATAAATTTTGAATTTGAATTAGACGTGCTTTCCGTTTCCAAGATCATACATATTCTGATTCGGGATTAGTTTTTGATGCACGTTATGTATCATTATTATTGCTGTTTATTAAGTTTATGTTGTTTATTGCTTGCATCTTGATACCATATATGTCTTAAAAATAGTAAAATATTTGTCGGAACCGTAAAGAACTATCACTGTGACAAACTATCCGCACTTGGTGAATGCAGGCGTTAAGCTATGAATGGTAGCATTTCCCATATGACCTTAAGTTCTCTCAAGTTGGGTGACTTATAAACGGACTTTGACTATGACAGTTCTACGAAAAACTTCATATTTAATTTTTTGCAGACAAAGCAAAGGTCGCATATTGCTGGGTCTGACTCTGGCGAGGAGAATGAACTGGAAAACTTCACCACTATTGATGCTGTTGATGGTGGAGATGGTAAGTATCGTATAAGAACAGGACAGCTTGAAGTGTGTCTTTTGCTGCGATGCGTGGTCTGTTTGTTAAAAATTAATAAAAACTTCTTGATTTATAGGATCTGATGCGGAGGAAGCCGAGAAGGAAGTGAAGAAAGAGAAGACAGAGAAGAAAAAATCTGTTTGCGTAGGCATCGAGCAGATCCGTGTGGTCCAAGCTCATTATTGCGACCTGTGCAGGATGTATCTACCGCGCGGCGATGATGAAGAAGAAATGAACAAGATCATAGCCAGGCATTGCAAAATGCGCAACCATATGCAGAAGTAAGAGTACTACTATCTTAACACTGCCTTATACTATATTTGTACGACTTCTAAAGTTTCAAAATAAAGCATTTCAAGTTATCATCGCATCCCCAATATTGACAATTAGTGGTGGATAAATAATGCAGTGTATTAATTTTTATTCTTATTTTCCAATGCAGGTTAGGCGTGTGTATTCACGCTTTATCACCAACATTTAATCAGAAATTTGCTTTCTCTTTAGTAGAGTTGAAATGTACTCATGGTCGTTAGCAACTACATCAGTTGTTTTGTTCTGATTGTATATCGGAAGTTTCATAATTATTTTATGCAAAATGTCTCGCAGAAAAATGTCTGTCGACAGGAAGCATAAAGTAGCATAAGGTATGCCTCTGCCACTTGATGAGCATTTTGAATATCACTAAATAATCAACTATTATTCATTACCAAATTTTGATGTCTTGTGGTATCGTGAAAAACAGTGTTGTCAGATTCGAATGATTGTAGGATATCAATATCCATTATATTTAAAGAAGACAGGAAACCATTGGTCGAGTCGGTACTTATATAAGTTTTTTTATAGTAGAAGAAGCATCCTTGAAATCAGTTTTAGTAGATTATTTGCCTGAAATGTCAGCTGTAAGTGTAAACAATGTGGTGTATTCTGGAATTCCTGTTTTTACTGACATGATCAAACATTTGGTTCCAACTATTGGAAAGTTGCTTTGCAATATGGAAAATTTTACCCAAATTCAAATCTCGATATTTTCTGAACGCAATAAGATATCGAGACTGCACGCCACTGGAGGCAATAACGTTTAATGCTAAAAACTTCCTGTGTAAGAGCCGTTTTGCACACAAGATAATTACTCCGAAAATTATGGTCATAATTATGCCGAAAATTTGCATGGAAAAAATATTGAAGATTTTCTCTACAACTGTACGACACAAGCAAACAAAATTTCCGAGTAATTCATATGATACGCCTGCGCATTAGAGTAATATTTTCGAATGGACATAACCTTAACGGGTATGACGTCCAATATAATCGGAAAGACAACAGACGTCGTTGATTTAAATTTATTTTTGAAATCGAGATCTTGGTTAATATTATAAAACTTCTCAATGCTTGGACTATCGCATCCAGCGCCTGACGCCGCAAATTTCTGCTTTTGTAATTGGGTGACTTCACATTGTACAGGTTTGGCCATTTTTGGTATTCCACCAACAACAGTGTAACTTCTTCCCGATTCCACGACATTATGAATAAACAATAACAATGGACGCTTCTTCGTACGACTCGAACAGGACCACACCCACAAATGTTAAGTGAGGCTATGTTGTTGACGTTGACATTTGATAATGACATGCACGGAAATAACCCTCTGCGGCGATTCTCGCGCATATTCTGTAGACCGGGTTTTATATTTTTACCATGAAAATTTTCATAAGAATTCTTTTACGTGTAATACGACAGCAAAAATTTTCGGCATAATTATGACCATAATTTTCGGAGTAATTCTCTTGTGTGTAAAACGGCTCTAAGTGGATAAATAAAAAGAAACATACGTGTACGTGTTCTCAAAGAGTTGGTTAAGAACCCCCCGAATACCCCTACTCTCTTTCCATTCCGAAAATATTGAGATTTGAATTTGGGTAAAATTTTCCATGTTGCAAACCAACTGTCCACCAGTTTAATTGCAGCACAGTCCGTGAAACAATTCGACCAGCAGCTCATTTCTCGTTTTCGGCCTGATAAATTAGCCGGCTAGGTACGTGGATAAAAGTACCATTCATACCATACTCTAGGAATTTGCCAAACACCGGTTGACATTCCAAATTGTACTGCGTTACTGTCAGACATATCCAATATTTGAGAAAGGAAGATCATGAATGCTTCTTTTATTTGATAATGATGGTAAACAACTAACCGAACCATTTTATTATTTTTTATACCTTTGTAAAAGTACCTCTATGAATCATTTGGTAAAACTGTGTTGGACTTTTAAAATCTTACTGATCAATTTTTCCAATTTTATAGGTATGTCAGACACAAGGAGAGGCAGGCTTTAGAAAAGAAGGCCGAAAAGTTGCAGAGGAAAGAGTTGGAAGAGAAACAAGGGAAAAGTGAGGAAGATGGGGACAAGTTGAAGGAGGAGAAAAAGGTATGTTATAATTGCGATAATATCTGTTGATATATAAAAAATTGATTTGTATTTGCCAATTGTTTGTGGTTTGTTTCAGGATGATAGTAAAGATGGTGAGGATGATAAACTATGGGCTGATGTTGATAAAGATTTGGGTGATATTTTAGCTGAAGCTGAAACTGGAAATAAGAGCTCCGACGAGGATGAGGACGATTCTCACGTTAATGGAGAAAGATATGACAGGTATGTAGTCAGTTGATCAAAGTGTTTCCTAAAAATCTTATTCCTGGTTGCACATCCTTCCTCAAATGTACTGCTTAGCCAAGGTGATCCACATATTATGGTCGACCTCAAATTAGGTTTTTGTTACACGATTCCAAGTTGGTAAAAACTTTAGAGATGATGATATATCGGGTTTTTCACTGCAAACATTTTCATCATGGTGAAGTACCCGAACGAACAACGCTTACAAATAATTAAAATTTACTCGGTAACTGCAACTTGAAGAGCGTTAACACCAATTTTTGGTCGTAATTCTCGTCCCAGTAGACAAGAAATTCATGGTCTAGTAAAAAAGTCCGCAGATCGCTGCTGAATGTTTCCGTGTCAGTGAGGCAACGGGTTGGTCGAAGTGCCGAGGATATTGCTGCCGTTCAAGCTTCCGTCCTAAACGAACAGAACACAGCGTTCTCAAGAATTGGGCATCGCTCAGACTACACTATGGCGAATTTTGAGAAGAGATCATGGGTTTCACCCTTTAAATACTCTCTCAAGACTCACGCGCGGATCAAGGCGTGAAATCGCGGTGCGAATCCCGAACACTGTTCCTACAGTTCCACACTCGCAGATGTTCGCGCCAGCCACACAGTATAGTTCGCGCTCTTGACGTGAAATTGCTACTGCTGCTGCAGGGCTACTTTGCGCTTTGGCAATTTATAATTACGCATATATAAGTAAAACTAAAACAATTGAAAAGAAATGGAAAAAACAACCACTCCCGGCACTCGCTATGAGGCAATTGAGCCACCAGCGAATGTGGAGCCTAGTCATGTTCGCGCCTTGCGAACCCTTTGTCGCGGGACAAAAAACCGTCAACAAACGGGAACAACGCGCGAACGCGACGAGAAGCCGCGAAGAATACGCGAATGGGATCCACGCTCATGGGTCGCGGGTAGTTCGCGCGTGAGCCTAGAGAGGGCATAAGATCAAGTTAACGCAAGAACTAAAGTCGTTCGATCATATAAACCATCGTACGTTCTCGAATTGGGCTCTAGAAATGTTGCAAGAATATTTATTTCATCGCAAAACCGTCTTCAGTGATGAGGCGCATTTTTGGCTAAACGGCTTCGTCAACAAACAGAATACTCGTTATTGGTTATGTGAAAAACCCTCATGTGCTTCAAGAAACAACACCACTTCATCCACAAAAAATATCTGTATGGTATGGTTTTCATGCCTATGGTGTCATTGGACCGTTTTTTTTTCATTTTCGTTGATGAAAATGATCGTCACGTTACAGTCAACGGAGACATGTTGCAACGTTATTTTTTGGTCAATTGGATGGGCTAGACATTAATGATAGGTGGTCTCAACAAGACGGTGCCACAAGCCACACAGCGGATGAAACAATCGATCTATTAAAATCAAAATTCGTTGAACGTGTTATATCGAGAAATGGTCCTGTCGAATGGCCGCCTAGATCGTGTGATTTAACACCTCTAGACTTTTTTTTTGTGGGGCTACATTAAATCATTGGTCCATGCCAACAAACCGGCGTCGTTAGAGGAGCTCAGAGCCAATATTGAACGAGAGATAGCGGCAGTTTCTGTCGAAATGTGTGGCCGAGTCATTGAAAATTGGGTTCAACGAATCAATCGCCGCGAACGTGGCCGTGGTGGACATATGAACGAGGTCGAATTCTGTATATACATTTTTTCAGTATACTTCAATCCAAAATAAAATTTTCGATATATTTCAAATGGTTTCTATAGTACTTTGAGAAATTACAACTGAAAATACAAATTGTTGGTTAACCTGGTTGATGTCTGTGAAATTGTTATCGCATATTGTCACAGTTTGCGTAATTGTATTTCAAAAAGTAATACTAATGGTAGTTGATGCAATTATAAGGGAATTCCAGCCTCGTCAATTAGCTTCAATATGAACAGATATATTTCTTGTATCATGTACAACCTTTGGTATAATATCCTGCTATCATACCCATAATATCCCGTTGCATTCCCGATTTTGCGAGGAATACCATACCCGAACCCAAAGTCCATTTTACGTTATAAAATCCACCTGAAGTAAAGAAATACTTAGCTCAAGTTTTAAGTGCAATTTGTGCAACAAAAATATCTAAATTGTAAAATCGATCTGACGAAGGCCGTGTAACCTGGTCTTGATGTAAGTTGAGTGCATGAAAGTAGAAAAGTAGATTATATTAAATCCATTTTAGCCTACGCTTTGTTGATTCTGTTTGAACCAATGAATTAGTACGGATTAGAAGGGGAAAAAAGCATTGCATCATCGCGAAATTATGTAGTTTTAGTCCCCACTCTTGCTAAGTTGCCTACCAAAGTGACAAACCAATACATCGGCGAACATTTTTTTCTCTGGAGAGAATATTGACATAGGAAATTATGCTAGGTGTACTCACGCATAGTGGGACAGAAATACTACCTGTGTTACAATGTGAATTGCTGACTTATTAGTAATGAACTGGTGGAGATGAAAAATACGAAAAAATGTCAACATACACCAGTAATCGTACATTACCTGATATTGGAGATAGTGGGACTCTGCTTGAATTCAACGTTTTTTTTTTTTTAAATAGATGGTGTGATCTAAGCAGAATCTGGTCAGAATTCGTTGGTTTAAACCATTTTCATTTGCTTCCATATTATTTTTTCTACGTGACTGCATTTAAATGTTGTAGTTTTAATATGTTTCGTTCTTTTATAAATTCGCTTTGCTCGCATGTATGGCCTTTATTAAAGCTCCCTCTTCGCCATTTTTCAAGCGTGACCAATGAAGGGTCCCACTACTTAGGTGAATCTCAAAGTTGTTTTTTTTATAGATGTCTATATTCTTTATTACACATTTGGGTAGTTCTCATACAAATAATTCCTGATTTCTCAATACATTCAAATAGAAAAACAAGTGTAGTTTCACGTTTGTAAGTTGTGTTTAGATACTTAGTAAAGTGCGTTAATGTAACAAAACTAGGGGAACCCATTTAGTAAAGGAATTGTCGCACACTGTCTATTAAAGCAGTCAATATACGGGTTGACATACTTTTATGTTTTTCCGACAATAATCTCGGCAAAATACAAATATGTGATAAAAAGATAATAACTATAAAAAGCAGATCTGATATCTAGCTCAGTAGTGAGACACCCTGTGTAATCCTAAACATTTTTTGAAATGTGTGCCTTGAGCTTAGGCCATCCTTTACCTGTGATGGAATGCGAATACTAAGTACTACATCTCATGTACCAAGGAAACATTACTCTGTAATGTGGCACAGACTGACTAACGCCTGTATCTCAGAAACTACCCGTGGAAAAACTTGCAGTATGTGTTGAGATCCATAACATACAATTTTTTCAAATTAACTGAAACTGTAAGGTTTTTCTGTGGTCTATTTCCGACACGAATTTTATAACCACGATTTTTTGTAATCGTGTGACGAATAAAGGCCATTTATTATTATTATTATTATTATTTTATGGGTAACTCGGAAATAGGATAGTCTTTTTTAAATTACGAAAAATTTTACTGGACAATGTCTTTTTTTGATCATTCTGAACAAAAAAGGTCGTTAGTTGGTTTCTGATAAAGTGGACCGTTTTCGAGTTGTCAGTGATTCAAGTCTGAAGAACCCTATAAATTTTTCGATGCCTTTAACATTATTACTTTTCATGTCGCATGTGTTCTAAAGTTCAAACTGTCCTTTACAAGACATCAGAATATTTTAGATTTAGTTTGCTTTACAGCCTTGTTATTTATATGCCCCGCGTGTCAACTTCTAGCCCGACACCCCATGCTTTTATATTACTTATAACGAGAAAAGGATCATTCTTACTGGTTTGTTACTAAGAACTTTTGTTTGTTTAGAATGATTAAAATAACTCCTGACAACTTTGTCCTTAGCAAAAAAACAGATCACAGAAACAATAAGCGAACTGGATGATTTCTCCCACAAATGCGAGATTTTCGGCTATCTATACTTGTGTAGAGGGATTATACCATTGTAACTGTTTGACAATATTCGTTGTTACTGAGGCTGAATGATATATTTTTGTCATCAAAAGACTTCATGCACAGGACAGAACTATTCTAGTTACATTATATAGTTGAATTTTATTTAGTAGAGAATGGTCTGTTTAGGTTCAAGCTAAGTGAAAAGTTGGATGACGACAAGATAATGAAAGAGGACGAAGAATCAATTTTGGATAACAAACCGGAGTTGAAGGAGAAGCTAACACAATGAACAGTATACCGAATAATTTCTAAATAAACTTTATAGTGTTTGTAAGTTAAATGGTTTATCATTTTCTCGTTTTCCAATTTAGTGGTTGACATATTGTATTTGTATAAGGACTTACTAGTTACATGAATGTCTAATAATCACAAAATAAATATGATATATAGTGTATATTATGTTGTTTTTATGCTTCTGTATATCCCCTGATCTCATCCACCACAAAAATTCAATCATAACTTGACAAATGCATCTTATTGACAAAAGTGAATTGCAGTCAAATTATGGTCAAAAATGCATCCCAAATTGCACCAACAAATTTCACAACCAATTTCCGGATTTTAAGTTGCTTACTTTTATTTCTAAATGACTAACAAATTGCGAAAAACACTTGCATCAAATTTAAAGAACTTCCATTGTTTGAAAATAATGATGAACTAAAGTGTAATAAAAGGAATATGTTCATCTTGCAATATTGCTTCCTTAGTCCGCCTCTGTCTCGTTTTCCATTAGTTCGAATTCCCATATCAAATAACTGATTCTGCCATCTCGACATAGAATAAACCCAGGTAATGCGCGTCCCACACGATGCTTGCAACATTGTATACAACGTTCGACACCCCACAATTGGCTAATGCAAAGAAAAAAGAAAACGTCAGAGGAGGAGGCGGATGCTATCTCTCGATAAAAGTAGAGGTGATGAATGAACAATAAAAAATTGTGTGCAACTCGTGCGATACGTGTTTATATCACACTTGATGGGTTTTCCACTAATATTTTACAACACGTGCAATATATACTTTTTGCACATGTTACATAAATAATAAATTTTTTCTTTATACCAAAATCCAATGTCGTAAGATACCGATTCAAGACGTGACAACGTTGCACGGAATAATGAACTCCGTTATTTTTTTCCAGTTTTCTGGGAAACAGTTTTCGAGCACCGAAATAATTTCGGATCTGTCTTCAGCGACCAAAACTTGACTCTGAGAGAAGCCTCAGAAATGTCGAAAAACGAAGTTTGACCGTTTTTTGTTTGTTTAGTAACCTAGGGACAAATTTTCATCAAAATCCTGATAGTACTTTCAGAGTTATTTAGTTAATCTTTTTCGTTGGTTATGAAATGCAAGTCAATATATTTCTCAACTAGTGTTGCATTGCAACAGGACATTATAATCAAACAACTGTAAGCACTTGATAATTTATAATTTACTAAAATACATAACCGTAGGCCAGCCATAACTCACGTGCAAAACGTACAACATATTAGCAATATGAAAAAAGTGTTGTTATGGCAACATATGCTTAGTATGTATACTAATTTAATTCATTTCCTCAAAAGTTAGTTACGGATACATTATTATGAATCATATTCACTATTCAAATCAAAATCCTTAGCACATACCACTACTTCACAGCAGTGGCGACGCGTGACTTTTCCTACACTTGCCAAAACCAGATGTGAAAAATCTTATTAAAAAAGTAAAAAATGGTAACAACCGACAACCAAGTCGAGGCGAGTCAGCTTCATCGTGTTCGCAAAACCTAGACACTATAGGGCGCATTATTTTCGTGGGGCTAATTTGCTATTTACTGAATTACTATTACATATCGCTGTTGGTAAACAAATAAATGAAATTATTTCACAGTACTTTGTAATAAAATATTTATTTTTAAGATTTTTAACTGTAACGGTAACAATGGTTACATGGACGCTTCGCCACTGCTTCACAGCAAACAAATAAATAATTGTCTTTTAACGCGGGTCAACATGAAATCCGTCAGCGCTCTCCCACGATATGACGAATGGCTATGCGTCCAACGTTGTGAGACATTCGCCACATCGTGTGGCAGCGGTTCAAGCTATTTCCTGTGAGCATCAAGCATAATTTATATTTCGAGTGATAGATGTCACTACACTGTTGCCAGATGTATCCGTATCTTTACAAAATTAAAGGTAAGGTTGAGATGTATATCTATCTCTCTTATCTTCTATACATATACCAGTTAACATTTTTTGGTAATTCTCTAGCTTAACTACACCAGCCATTTTTGATGAAAAAATTAATTTAAGCCCTGGTTTTTTGGTGTAGATGAAATGCCAGAGTTCATTACTTAATAGGTTTTCATGTTGATGGATATTCTTAATAATTTCTACATATGACTTCACACAACCCTACATAATGTCTAATGCACTAGCGACTCAATGGGAATCAAATTTTAGATTTCTTTTTATAATAATGCATTACAGGGTGGCCAAGATAAGGATCAGACTAGGTTGAATTCAGTAACCACACAATCTTACAACAAGCATTTGTTTGCAACGCCTACTTAAATATAATAAAAAAATAGAAAAAAATACGTTCATTTATAACTTAGAGAAAACAAGCCTAACGTGATACATCGTTGAAGTCGTAGAAAAAGATTTGCTATTAGATATAGGGTCAGACAAAAATAAAAACGATTTGGTCAAATCTTGTTTTTTCCCAAATACCTCAGTATATATGACTAAACTCTCAGTGTATGCAATGTGCGCAATTTATTTAAAAAACATAGGATATCAACCCTAACACAAGTAGATGAGTATGCAAGGCTCACCTAGTTGGATGCACATGTATCCTGTTTCCCTCAGCAGAGTTGGAAGTAGACCTAATTTCCACTTTGGAGACAGTTGACACCCACGTCACAACACTAAAACACCAAAGCACCACTGAGAGACAATCGAGAACCCTATAGTAAACACCTTTGTTCAATAAATAGCTCAACCGAATAGAGCTCCGCACGGAGCTGTGAACGCGTGGACATTCCGCTGCGCCGACGGTTGCCGAGAGACTGAAGCGTGTGAGTGCTGTATCTAGCTGCGGCGATACAATACGGTAGGGTAGCACAGCCACGCCCCTTTCCAGCTCCCACTCCGCGCGTCTGCGTTTTCTTATCTGACAGTATCAGGAAGCGACTGGATGTTTACGTTGACGGGAGCGGTCGCGCGGAATGGGAGCTGGAAAGGGGAGTGGCAGCGGAATGTTTATGCGTTCACAGCTCCGTGCAGAGCTCTATTCGGTTTAGCTACTTTTTTTAGTAGTGGTGTTCACTATAGGGTTCTCGATTGTGTCTCAGTGGTGCTTTAGTGCTGTGACGTAGGTGTCAAGTGTATCCAAATTGGAAACTAGGTCTATATCCAACTCTTCTGAGGGAAGCAGGATATACTTGTATGTGAAGCAAACTAGGTGAGCCTTGCTAACTCATCACTTGTTTGTTAGGGTTGCCATCTTATGTTTTTTAAATAAATGAGAATTCGTTTACATTTTTTGCCGATACTCATAAAACGGCTATAAAACCGAGAACCGGAGGAATGAGGGCAGAGACGGATCTGAAAATTTTCAAACATTTTCTCTTCCAAGACTGGATGAGATGATAGATGACTGAATCAAGTTGAAGTAACGTTGATTGCTAGTGTAATTAATTATCTAGACATTAGTTTTCATACTATTAACCAAAATATACATATGTATATGATGGTATATAGCGATTTCAAAGGTGTAAAGTTACTTACCTAAGTTGCTATGTCGAGGAGCCTTCTTCCAGAAACACGCACTTCAAGATCATTCGCCTAAATACATATTTCATTTCACTTTCACACTTTACTTCTTTATTTAAAAAATGTGCTACAAAACTTAATCCTTTTCTTTCGAAGAATATGTTCCAGAGTACTGCTCGGGTTCAGGTTTTTATAGGGCAGTCACATTATGTAGATTCGCTACATTCCTATAAAACTTGGCATTTATAAAAGTGTTCAGAGACAACGTTCCGCTGCATAGACTCCAGGCGACGCAAAATGTAAATAACAACTTTTTTTAGTTTTTTGGCAAATATTGCTACGCCTTAAATTTCATATATCTCTATTGGTATCCCTCAATATTTTATCCAAAGCTTTTTTTATAACATTCTATCAAAATAGCAGAGGTAGCAAAATTGTACGATGAGCTGGCAACGCCGCACTCTAGGTGACAAGATCGTATGTCTATCCCGAGGTAATGACCAAGTCATTTAATTCGTCAAAGTGGCAGTTTTCCAATTCTCATTTGCATTTTTCAAGCGGTGTGCAACGATTTCGAGTAAAATTTCGATACGGATTATCTTCTGGAGTTTAGGAGAGTTTATTTCAATAGTTGTATTGCGTGGTCATGTTATCTTTACTCGGACCTGTTTACCTTATATGCCCTCTCCAGACTGACGCGTGGATCACGGCGTGAAACCTACCGAATTTGAGTGACACTGTCTACCGATTTTGTGTTTTTCGGTCTGGCAACTAGTGATGCAAACTTTCGTTACTTTTTAGGACTTGTAAGGACTCGTTACTTTCGAACTTTGGACTCGTTAGTTTAGTTACTATTTGCACATTTCGTTTAGAACCTACATTCTATATATTATATCAAATTATTACTTTGGGATTGATCCAATTATTATTTTTTGTCTAATGCCTTGCCTATTAATTTTTTTGATTACGTAGAAGGTACTTATATTTTGAACTCGTCGTTGTGTGACGTCTGGTTCGTTGGCTGTACGCTGTAAATAGTATTTAACAAGTGGCATAACCAGATGGGGACCGTGGAGGAACCACTCTCCTCACTCTTTACTTTAGTTGAGTAGCGTCCCCTGCCCTACTTAACAGTCTGGTTACTCCACTGTAAATGGTGTCCAACAAAATACTTATAATAATAAAACATACCTGAAACTAAGTTCCTTTTGCACCTAGGCATATTTTCGTCTTCCACCCGCCGTTTTGCCCTTTCTCCTTCCAATGAAAGAGTCGGATGTTTAGTTTTCAAATGCTTCCTTAAATTGCTAATGTTTCCATTTTTATGCGAATAAATATTTTTACAAAGATTAGACTTTGCATTAGCTTCCGATATATTGGTGAAATGCATCCAAATAACACTTCTTTTTTGAGTTTGCGATTCTCCTGAACCGGACGCGGATGATTCCATATTTTTGTACAAATAATAATTATATTATTGCTCGAGCTTGTACGGCAACGTCCAAACCAGTAACAACCCGCCAACCGCTAGCTCTCAAAGTCAAATGAAAAGTGTACAGGTGTACACAAACATTGCCAACCTAAAGCTCCGCAGTCCGCAACTCGTTTGATAGAAGAGTATCTAAAGTTGCCTAAGCCTAACGATATTCGCATCATTTCATTTCCACCCAGTTTACATCCAAGAACCAAGTCACTTGCTGCTGGCGCTGGCAGTACTGGCCTACTGGCTACATTAGATCCCAGTAACGTTTGTATCTAAAGTAATGTATAGTGTAGTAACTAACAGTAATTAAAAAGTATACATAGAAAAAGACCGTACCTCATTCAAAGTAACGAATTCAAATAAAAAGTAACGAGTCTTTTCAAAAAGTAGGACTCGTTACATTTATAGTGGATACCAAATAAAACCCGATGCACGTCATCGATCTGGAGCTGTGCGCTGTTGCCAGAATTGATATGAGCTCTTTACACCGACTGTTAAGTTGTTTTGGCATTTTGGATACTTTATACCACTTCACAGTAACTTTTGTTCTGAGAAGAACAACTTTTAATTGGCAAGGCAACGATTCAAAGCTCAAATAACGCAAAACTCACAAACTAAACAATAAAGAACTAATAGTACGACAAAAGGACAATGGCAACTGATGTCAACAAATGAGAAGTGGCAACCTCACATTTCTCTGCACGGCACTACCAACCGAATCGAGACGGGGAAATTTAAACTTCAAGTAGAAATGTCACATTGAATGTAGTCAACTGTTGGTAACCATGATTTTTATGAATGACATCACCTATGACGTGCATCGGATTTTATTTGGTATCCACTATAGTTACTTATAGTGGATACCAAATAAAACCCGATGCACGTCATCGATCTGGAGCTGTGCGCTGTTGCCAGAATTGATATGAGCTCTTTACACCGACTGTTAAGTTGTTTTGGCATTTTGGATACTTTATACCACTTCACAGTAACTTTTGTTCTGAGAAGAACAACTTTTAATTGGCAAGGCAACGATTCAAAGCTCAAATAACGCAAAACTCACAAACTAAACAATAAAGAACTAATAGTACGACAAAAGGACAATGGCAACTGATGTCAACAAATGAGAAGTGGCAACCTCACATTTCTCTGCACGGCACTACCAACCGAATCGAGACGGGGAAATTTAAACTTCAAGTAGAAATGTCACATTGAATGTAGTCAACTGTTGGTAACCATGATTTTTATGAATGACATCACCTATGACGTGCATCGGATTTTATTTGGTATCCACTATATTTGTAACGATTATTTTGTAAGCGTTACTTAATTATTTTACATCACTACTGGCAACACTGACATAACCTCAAATGTCAGCCTACTCGTTACCAAACTTTTGAAAGAAGTTCAACTGCAAATAGGAGGTCTCAATAATGAATAATTGAATACCAGATTTGGTTTGAAAAAAATTACATTTATAAAAACTAGTTTTGTAGGTATTATAAACAAATTTTTAGATTAACCGTATAAAAGTGCGTAATAGTAAGATGCAAACGTTTTAAGTATCTATTTAATGTTTGAAGAGTTGAAAGATAGTTATGGCTATATTTTTGCACGGAAGAAGTCTAATCCTTCGAAGAAATCTATTTGCCACAGGTAGAAAGTTCCAGGGATATATTGTTTTGTAAGTACTTATACCTTTAATTAGGACCGCCCGTAGTTTGTAGATGACCCCACAAAATGTTGCTATGCATATTAGGGTGCAAATAACGTACTTGTGTCGGCTTATGATACCTTCACTTGCAGTCTCCTTCGAATTTTTGGGCGCGGGTCCACCTTTTTAGTTTATCTCTATCAGCACTGTCTATTTCACAATGTTAAATTAAACTATTTATTTACATTTGCTAAATTGATAGAATATTAAGAATCTTGTTCATTATTATAAATATAAGCCATTACATTTGCTGTCTTGCAATGGTATTTAAGTATTATATCTTCAGATAACTTTTTATTGTTCTGCTTGTTTGCAAGAGTTTTGTTTTTTAGAGTTCCAGAAATTGGTGAAGATCTTCCAGAGAAAAACCCACTACTTCAACAGGATGGTCTACCAGAATTCAATCATATCACAATCGAGAATTGTCGAGCTGCAATAGCAAAACAAACCTTAGATTTTGAAATTGGTGTAAGAAACATAGAACAAAAATTAGCTGAGAAACCATGTACAGATATCTTTGGAGAAGTCTTTGAACCACTAGAGGAACTTGGTACTCCACTAGATATGACATGGGGTCTCTCCAAAACTTTATATTTAGGTAACTAACTTTGGTGACTATTTAAATTTAATTTATATTTTTTAATTTTCTATTTAATCCTTAATAGCTGCATCACATTTGTTCAATTGTTGTTCCAGCATATTAAAAGCCTAAACATTCTTGTCTACCTGCTGATGACATCACATGTCATTGGTGATACTGCAATACTGGTAAATGTTGATAAACATAAATTAAACTTCATAACACAAAGTGTATGTCAATAAGGAAACACTTACTACTGTTTCATGAATACATTATTTCAAAAATATCAAAAAAGATGAATTAGTTCTATAGTTTCGCATACTCTCAGTATGTATTAAAAAAAAGAAATTGTATATAACTCTTCCGTATTCCTTATATTGTTCAGCTATTTTGTTGAGGATAATTTTAAATGAAATCAAATATGCCAAGATTAAGAATGTGTTAGAACTGCAGTAGTTAAATGTAAAAAAAATATATGTTGCTAAGTTCTCATTTTCATTATAAAATTAAAAAATCATTTATTACAACCATATTTATAAAACTTCATTTTCATAACTATGAAACTAGATGCAGCACATCTGTATTTTAAACATGAAATGAAAAAATCCACACAAAATGCAAAGCAATGTAATTTTAATAGGCAATAATGAAGAATTATTGAAAATTGATTCAAAGATGTGTAGGTACAATTATACAAACTTAACGTTGTAACATTAATGCTAAATACAGCAGTGGACAAAAGTTTAGAAACATTCGTAGTAATCTTTAAAAAGTGTCCTAATTTTTTATTCTTTATTATTAAGGACTACTTTTTTTCTCATATAGTTTGCATACAATCTGCTTACAAAATGACAATTTGTGTTTGCTGTGGTACTACAGACTAGCATTAAAATACATTCATATTATTTTATTACGAAAAATGAGTCGACAAAAGTATGGAAACATATTTTCTTTTACAAGATTGAATACTATAATTCTTCAAAAAGATTTAGAAAAACCAACAAGGCATTACAGCTGCTCTCGCCGAAAGCCCTGACATATTTGGTTACAATAATCAATGCGACACTCAGAATCCAGTACTTCCCTGCTGGGTGGAAGACTGCTGAGGTCATCATGATTCCAAAGAGGGGGGGTTCGATATTTCCTCAGGATTACCATACCTTAAGTCTGCTGTCAGCTCTTTCTAAGCTTGCCTTGTCTTAATAACTGTGGTGTTTAAATAAACTCGTGTTTCTATTTTCAGAGAATTTGAATATTGATAAGATAAACCTTGTATTAGTACAGAGGCCAAAGGTAGACTTTAATATTTATATTATCTGTTCTGTCACAATTTTAATTTAGGCATATGAAATAGTTCATAATAATGTTAATAACGGGCGATTTTTTAAGAGGTATAGGATTTGATTTCCAAAAAAAACACAAAAAATTTGAAAAAACGATTAAATCTTTATTTGAGTCGATAGAACGTTCGATATAATTTAATGTTTAAGTATTATTTCATGTAAATGTTGGCCGCGGCTCCGCTTTAGATGGCCCATGCGCAAGGTCCAATTTTGGCACACTCTCTCCAACATATCGGCCGGTATCTCACGAATAAATGCTTCAATGTTGGCTTCCAGTGCGTCAATCGTTGCTGGTTTATCCCTGTAGACATTAGCCGTAACATGGCCCCACAAGAAATAGTCCAACAGATACTAGCAAAAAATCCCCCATTATATGTTTCCAAACTTTTGTCTGCTACATATATCTTCAAAAAACAAACAAACCTGTTGACTATTCTAAGCATTTTCCAATTTTCAGATTAAGTTTGCATACTTCTTGCATAACTCTGCGCATCTGTCTTCCTTATGCACTTTTTCAGGCTGTAGTCAGTCATCATGGTTACAGGTGACCCATTGTCATGCTGGTCTTCACAAAATGTCTTGTTTCCATTCTTACTTATAATCTACACAGATTCTGTTCAAATTTTGAACTGTATCATTTCAACTCATGATTCCTTTTTGGATTCAGGTAACAGTAGTTTGATGCCAACATCAAGTTATATAGCTATTCATGATAGAGCCAGGAAAGCAAGAGCTACAAAGTACCACAATGTTAGTATTTTCAAAGAGGTTAAGACTGCACTAAACAATAAGGAGGCCACATGGAGCAGTGAAGAGAGTAGAATATTACAGAAGTTTGCCATTGAGGGAAAACTAAATGGTTTGGAATTAGACAATAGTAACCAACAAGCATTGATCAATTGGCTGAATAAGCTGAATAAAGAAAGGGCTACATTCAAACAGAAAACTGATATATCTACAAAGCAGTTTAAGCATGTGATCACAGATAATCAAGTCACAAGAGACTTTCCTGAAGAATTGTTGAGGCATGTCACTTTTTTCTATTTTCGATGTTGTATCTGTGAAGATAATAATTATTGAATTCTGCAATACAGGAAGTGGTTTTGTTCATCACAATGAAAAAATTGATTGTATGTAATCGGAAATATTGAGAAGGCTGTACCTCATTCGTAGTCCATTTACTCCCAGACAAAACACAACATGCCCAAAAGCGAGAAGATACAGGTCCGTATTTTCCTCAATGGTCTCGGAATTATCTAACAAAATGAATGACTATTTTTATAGAAAGAAGTGCACATACTTTTCACAATTCTTTATTCGTTGGAAGTACTTGAACCATCGTCTGAATGGTTAATATTAATTATTACAGGTCCAATTTGAATATTGATCATATTGTCCAGATCTCACATCTTTAGATGTGAGATAGATTTTCCTGCCCTGGTCGCGGTATTTCTTTATTGATTTTAAATCATTTCTTCTCGATAAAATAATCTCTTGGCTCTCCATCAAAATACTGTTTCTGCCCCGTTTTATATACTCAAAATGAAGTTGTTTGAGTAAACTATAGAATTCGGTCCTTTTGAAAGTAGGTAAGTCTTCATCACTTTAACCTCATGTAGTACTTTGTCTATGGTGGGAAGTTTCTGCATTTCAAAAAATTGATGGACTTTGAACCTGATAGCATTTCGATCAAAGTTATCAACTGTATCCAACAGCAGCCTCTTCTGTGGTGGAGACAATTTTTTTATATTATTTAACAATGTTGAAAATTGTCTTAAGACATATGCCTGTTTTGTTCGTCACACGTCTTGCAATATCATGAATTTCGATTTCAGGACGCTCAAACATTTCGCTCTTATGTACGTTAAGGACAATTACTTTTGGCTGAATATTCAAATGTCCTTCTTTTCACGTTTTCGCGGAGGAGACATCACTGAAGAGGAAGCATGGCTGAAGGAAGCGTTGGGAGAAATATTCTCAGTTTCATCTACTGTAGCTGTAGACGACGTATAGACACACGCTATCTATGCACCGAATCCTTCACTTTCTCGTAGTTGTATGGCCGAATGATCAATAGCCATTGCAACGCTTAGGCATCTTTATTGTGCCTGAGTGTAAATGGACTACGAATGGGGTATAGTTCTTGCATTGTACTTTTCAAGTGAAACACGGGAATTTGCTGCTTGATTTCCAATAATCTTTTGTTAGAACATTTTTGTGTACTCATTTTTACTTGATACTATTTCATTATAGGTACACTGCAGTTGATCCAAACCAACCTCTGCATGGCCCATGGACAGTGACTTTGCAGCCTCACATATACATGGGTGCTATGGAGTATTGCTCGGATAGGGAGTTGCGATGGAACATGTGGCAAGCTTTTGTGGGACGCGGTTCTGGTTACAAAGAGCGGGAGCTAGCCACCAGCCTCAATTTGGAGGAAATTCGCTTCATACGCAGGTATGGTTTTTAATGTATCCTCTTCTCAATATTTTTTTTTTCAATAGTCAATTTTTACATATTTTATAGAAAACAAGGTTGTCTAATCTGTCTTCAAAAGACTGGCCTCGAGAACAACAATATTTAAAGTGTGAATTTTAGCTACAATAAATTTTAACATAGTTTCTTTACACTATTTGGTAGGTTGTTATAAGTTTTTACTGCATCCGTGACGGTTATTTAATCCTATATTGGTTCTAGTATGAATCTGGTACAAATTATTGTGTGATCTTATTTCATGGTCATGCACATCAAGGTGGTCATTTTACATTTTTCTAATTCCAACAGCTTTTAAGTTTTGCATATGGAAATAAAACAACACGGTAGGTAGTTTTAAATGACCTTATTGTTTTTCTAAGTATTCTCCACGAAGATTAATACACATCTGCATGCGCTCGAACCAGTTTTCGAAGCACTTATTCCACTCGTTTGCTGGCAGATCCAAAACGGCATTTTTGAATGCAACAACTGCTTCTTCTGGTGACTGGAACCTTTGACCACGCAGTCTGTTTTTAATTTTCGGGAAAGTGCATAAATCGTTAGTACTTAGATCGGGACTATATGGAGGATGGTCCAATAATTCCACGTTTTCTTCCGTTAAATACTGCCTTGTTTTTTGGGCTGTGTGCGAGCTTGCATTGTCTTGGTGGAGGATGATTCTTCTTTCGGGGTTGATTTTTCGAAGCTCGGTGATGACTTTTGGCAAACAAATGGTGGTATACCAATCCGCAGCACAGTTTTTTGCTCATTAATAGGAATTGTTGCAATATGACCCGCTTTGGACACAAAAGTCGCGACCATCTTTTTCGAGAACGGATGACTTTTGTTGGCTTTTCTTCACCTTGGAACACCCAAACAGCCGACTGTCGTTTATTTTCATAACAGTAAATACACGATTCATCACCACGAACAATGCTGTACACATTTCCGGAATTGAATCGGTCAAGCGTTTTTTGACACCAATTAACCCTGGCTGCTTTCTGCTCTTCAGTCAACAGGTGGGGTATCCAACGAGAAACTAATTTTCTTACTCCTAATTCTTCATTGGAAATTTTTTGAATTGAGGTCTTTGAGGTCTTCAAGGACGCCTCAATCTCGCGATATGTTACATGTCTATCTTCAATGATGAGTTTGCGCACAGCATCGACGTTTTCCTGTGTGACTGCCGTTGTTGGTGCACCCACCCTGGGATCGTCGCTAAGAATCACCCGTCCACGTTTGAATTCTTCATACCAACGGGAAATTGTCGACTGATGTGGCGCTTCGTTGCCGAAAACAGACAGTAACTCAGCAAGGCTTTTTATTTGTCATGATCTGCAACTATGAAATTCATGCAAATAAACTAGTAATTTTTTGATTTTTCCGAAAAATTCACATCGTACGTTTGCAGGGATGTGGCAAAGATACTAGGCTACGAGACTTACGGGGATATGTCGATGGAAACCAAAATGGCGGGTAGTGTTGATGCGGTGAGGCATATGCTGGCTGCGTTGTTGGAAAGGGCAAAGCCTGCTCAAGATGAGGAACTGAAGCAGTTGTATGAGTTTGCTGCACAAAGGGGATTCCGGGTAAGCTATATTCGTATTGTAACAGAGAATATTTTTCATCACATTTAAAATCATAATGCTGCCCTATATATATATATATATATATATATATATATATATATATATATATATAGGTGAAAATTAAAGCTTCCGCCTTTTGTTGGGTACTTCGACAAAATTTAAGCAAGGAGGATTCTTTGCCATCATCATCAGGAGCTGCAATTACATTGATAAAAGTACCAACAATTGTGTAAAACGAATTTAAATTAACTTACAGTAGTATGTGAGGATGTTGCTAAATGTTATTTACGTTTAGGATGAGGGAAACACCCAGTAACATGATGAAAGCTGGATACATGGTACAATGGTTATACAAACTACACACAGCTGTATGACAAGAACAAATTAAAAACAGATTAAAAATATTTAAAACGATAGAGTCATGACTCTTCACAACCATAAATGAAATCTATTTTTTTGGTCTATTCCACCAAAAAATTCCATTCCATTCAAATTTTAATAATTGTTTTCTCATAATTAAATAATAACTGTTAATACCCAACAAAAGGCGGAAGCTTTAATTTTCACCTAACTGGTCTAGACGACAATGACCACGTCTCAAGTTATATATATATATATATATATTTGGGCAGTGCAGTGCTTTAGTAGCGATATTAAAAAAATATTGATTGGTTAAATGTTATTAAATTTAAATCGAACACTAATAAAACAAAATGTATGTCAATAAGGAAACATGTAGGTGACAATACGATTAGGATCATAATTAATGATGAAAACATTGAAGTAGTCCAATCATTCAAATATCTGGCTATATGTGTGGATATTAAACTAGCATTATTTCAGAAATATCAAAAAAGTAATTTATTTCTATAGAGTTTCTTCCGCATAATATATGAGTTCCTAAAAAATTGTCTATAAAACTATAATTCTCCATTACTTTGTGTTTACAGCAAATGAAAACATTTTCAAAATTACAAATTCTAAAAGATAAAGCTATGAGAATCATTGTAAATAAACACAAATACCAGGTCTATGTTAGAACTACAATGGTTAAATGTAAATAATTTTATAAGCTATTTAGTTTTTATTTTCATATTCAAATGAAAAATCATTTATTACCACCACATTTAGAAAACTTGACAAAATTAAATAGTCATTATCATAACTTTGAAACTAGAGGAAGTATAGCTTTTCATCTGCAAAGTATTTGAATTTAATAAATTGAATAGTGTTTGAATAAAAAAATCACCTTATGAATACTCAAAATGCATAGTGATGTACGAGTAGTTTTAATAGATAAGAATGTACAATTACAGGAAATTAATTCAAAAAATGTGTAAACAAATAATAAATCTTCAACAAAAAAAAGAATGTTCCTCCTAAACGGTCAAGCCTAGTTCAGTATTATCGAAGCTTCTAATCACCACAAATGCTTTTAGGGTGCTGAATTCGAGTTATGGGACGTGCCGTATTGGCGGAGGAAGCAAGCGAGTACTTTGTTCGACTACACGGAAAGCAAGCTTAAACAGTACTTTCCCCTTAAAACTGTACTGGCCGGTCTGTTTCAACTTGCAGAAAAACTGTTCAATATCAGGATCGTACAGAGAACTAATGTTTCAACGTGGCATAAAGATGTGAAGTTTTATGATATATTCGAGAGTCATAGCAGTGCACCAGTTGCAGGATTTTATCTGGATCCATATGCTAGGTAAATAATTATCTTTAATTTTTTTAGCCTGGAAAATAAAAATATTTCCGATTTTTGTGGAGTGATGACAGTGCTTTTACTTTTTTACTTTCCACGCCGCTGGTTATCAACCATTGTAATTTTCGATAATGTGATATAGGACTCCATTGTCTGGCCAAATACAACCACATATGTTTAAATTTCTCTTTAACGTTTCGACCACCACTATGGCCTTTTCAAGTACAATTAACAATTATGTATATATATTATGTTTATCTGTCTTCCAGGTGATATTTGGTTTCTTTTTTCATTTTCACATTCCTATACAGTTTATTACTACAACAGTCTGAATGGTCTTGTAACATGCTGAGATTGTGCGAAGTCTTGATTGCAATTTTTAGATGGCATCACGTAAAACCAGCAAAGCTTAGGACCGCCTGAAGTAGGCATTCCCGATTCCAAAAGGACGTGCAGCCCCCAAAGCGACAAGCGAGTATGAGGTTATCTGTCGTGTTTAATGCACCAGACCCGTCACCCTCGTCCATCGTCCCGAAAACGCCAAAAGTCCCCTGCTCATCACACTGGTTAATTGTTATGCAATCTTTGACTTCAAATGAATTTTCAATTGACCTTGAAAGCGGCCACAGTGGTAGTTGAAACATTGTACACTGAACAGAAGTTTAAACATTTATGTTTATGGTTTTATTTGGCCAGACACTGGTGTCCCTTGAACATGAAAACCGCCTAATGAGTTCCAGGAGTTACATGAGATATTATTATGGATATTATATGACATCTTTGTCTCTCGCTAATCCTTGGCCCGTCTGTTACTTGGAAAGTAGCGCTCGGATTTTGATGCAATTTTCACACATGGTTTCTCCTATACCAAGGACGAAAAACATTTAAAATTTTTCAGTGGGGGAGCTAGGGACAAAAAATAAAATCATTATCAGAAATAAGTTTATTAAAAATTAGGTGTTTGAGGTTAGGGATGGGAGGGTAAATCTCATTTTCTTGGCGTTTGTATATTTATATGTCTCCTACTACGGTAATTCTATGCAAAAAACGAATTCGAATAGATTAGAAGGCGCCAAGCCTATGCCACTGCATGATTTGTCGCTAAAATTGCGTAGTTTTAGTGCGTACTTTTAGCTCATTTCTCTATAAATCCCTACCAAAGTGAGAGTTGTGTCAACATCTTACCAGTGGAAACATTTATATTCATTAGGCTTGTGCCGCTCTTTGCAAATTATGTAAGAAGTATCATGTCTTGAAATCGTCTAACACTCCAATTACAAACACTCGCATTTCAAAAAAATAACATTAAAAATAGCAATTTATTGATAGAACTGACTACAGACTATGATAATTAGGAGGCAGACACCAATTTTTTATAGATGGCTGTTGGGATATTTTGCTAAATATTTTTTACATAATCAAATAAATCGTTCCTATTTTTAAAAGTTTTTCTTGTTAGTTGTCTTTTATCATGCTTCCAGAGATGTTCTGTAGGATTTAGGTCCGGGGATTGTGAAGGCCATAACGCCATTTCTTCTTCAGCAAACGGGAGCATGTGTTCGCTAGGAATATCTTTGTAAGTTTTTGATCCATTTGTCCAACAATTTTAACAATTGAACCCTTTCTAGAGCTGGAAGAACAGCCCCAAACCATCAGGTTGCTTCCACGGTGCTTAACTGTTGGCAACTGATACTTTTCGTAGAATCTTTTTCATATTGGACGTCTCACATATGCCGTACCGTCGGATCCAAACAAGTTAAATTTGGTTTCATCGCTCCATAAAACTGTATTCCATTGTTGGTCTCTCCAAGTTAGATGAGTTTTATCAAATTCAAACCGAGCAATACGATTTTTTTTGAAATGAGGCTTTTGCACTGGACCTTTACCAAAAAACCCAAATTCCACCAAGCGTCTCAGCACTGTTCTGACAGAAAAATTCTCGGCACCCTCTTATTCAACATTTCTGACACAACTTCTAAATGATTCAATTACTTTGTCTCTTAAATCTTTTGAAAATTCTTTTACTTTTGCCATACTCACTGATGTTAATATTTACCGCACGCAATATCAGAGTATCGCAGAACGAATAAATACGGCAAAACCGAAATGTTTCCATACTGTCGTTATAAAAACTGTGGTAGTTAAAAAACGTTTTTTTTTATTTTCAGAGAATTTGAATATGTATAAGATAAATTTTGTGTTAGTACGGGAAATAAAGGTAGATTTTAATATCTGTTCCTTCACAATTTCAATTTAGGTATATGAAATAGTTCATAATAATGTTAATATTTGTGTCCAAACCTTTATCCGCTACTGTATGTATGTTCGTAGCTATGTACCTTTTCCATAGAGTGGTTACTTAACGCCATTTTTTGCTCTAGATCTGAACAGAAAATCAGAATGCAGCACCAAGGCTGGATGGTGGCAATTCAGAACATGAGCAGAATAACGAATAGAAAACCACTGGCGGCATTGATATTCAACTTCGACTCTCCGACTCAAGATGCACCTTGTTGTTTGACCTTCCAGGAAATTAAGATGCTATTCCAGAAGTTCGGCCACTCGTTACAGCATTTGCTGACCAGAACAAATTATTCGGAAGTGGCGGGGATGTCGAACATCGAATGGGATGCTGTGGAGATTTCTGGGCACGTCTTTTCACATTGGTATGTCAGAATATACTCAGGATTTTTTTTGTTTTTTTAATTTTAGAACAGAGAGAGTTTTTTGGTAGGGTCCACAGACAAGTTTCGTTCTTCAAATGAGGAGCAACTTTTCAAAACGCATTTTATCAAAAACAAATTTTGGGTATTAACTAAAAACAACTTGCTCGTAAACCTTGTCATATACTTTCACTACAGTGAGTTGTTTTGATAGAAACTAATACATAAACGTAATAAGTTATCTCAGTTAAATCAAAATTTATCAGAAAAAGTGGTAAAATCTAAAAAAATGTTTGGACTTAACCACAGGACTTAACACAGTGACTGCCACCTTTTTTCGGTTGGTTTTACCCAGGAGCCAATTAGTTGTATAATGGTTAATTTGTTATTTTTTTAGTATAACTTCGTAAAATCAGTTATTGAGGTATTTACGTAAAATGTTTTTTTAATTAGAAGATTTTTTGTGGCGCTTCTAAGAGCCGACGGCACGGACTAACAAATTCCTGTGTGCCAGCTGGCGCTTATAAGAGTCGGAAGATAATTATTTGTTTTTTATAATAGAAATAAACTAAAACAAAAAAATAAACATTTATAATCGACCGTTAATAAAAATTAAATATTAAAAATAATTTTTGTAACTTAAAATAGTAGAGAACATATAAAAGCATAACAAAAACTTTTCTGGTACATAATACACTTAATGTGATCAAATCTAATCAAAAACAAGAATTTAAACAACTTTTTTTTAGAATACAAACATGAATTTGTGGTGAGTTCAGACTATTTTTAGTGCAAAAAATTATTTGTGAATAATGTCACTGCACTCCAAGCAGAATCCTGGAACATCAGGGCATGTTCTACATCCGTACATCGTTTGGGTACGGATTCCTTTCTTGCTACAAGATTGGCATCTTTTTCTGGATACTTGTTTTTTACCATCTAAATCATGTTTTACTAATTTGTGCCCTTGTGTGTCTGCAGTATTGTACCTTGGCTCTGATAAGAGTCAGCGGCACCGGCGAACATCTCGCGTTGATTCTTATTAGAGCCAGCGGCAGCGAACGTGTTAATGCGTTTTGCATCGTCACAACGCATAAAATTAGTTTTGTCGCGGTCAAAATTGGACATAATTATTAGAGTCCATAGTGCATGACCAATTAATGCAGTTTATAGAAGAAAACAAAATTTTAGTGGAGGCGCAAGCAGGCTTTCGAAAAAATATTCCACAGAAACGGCTTTCCAGTTGGTAACTGAGAATTGGAGAAGAGCCATAGACTCAGAAGAAGTTGTCATAGCAGTATTTTTGGATTTGAAGAGGGCATTTGAAACGATTGATAGAGATATTTTGTTAGGTAAATTGAAGGCATATGGTACAACAGGAAGTGTTTTAGATTGGTTTAGAAATTGTCTAAAAGGATACAAGTTACAAAAGTTAATGACACTATTTCATCAAAAATTGAAAATACGTTGGGTGTTCCACAGGGCAGTATCCTGGGACCACTTCTTTTTATTTTATACATAAATGCCATAGTCAAAAAATGCAAAATTCAGATTTTCGCCAATGACACTATGATTTATATAAGTACTAAAAATATTCAGACTGGTATCTCTTATATAAATGAAGACTTGAAGCTTGTCTCAAAATGGTTAGCATCTAACAGACTAAAATTAAATGCAAGTAAAACGAAAGCCTTGTTAATCGGAAAAAAACAATGTACAAATGTTCAACTGAAGATTGATGGTGAAGTTATTGAATTCGTAGAAAATTTTAAATACCTGGGGGTTTTTGTTGACTCTCGATTAATTTTTGATATTCATTATGAAAAAGTTATAAATAAGATTAGTAGTAAAGTGGGATATTTATCGAGAGTTTTTGGATGTCTGAGTTCATATAGCAGAAAAATTATCTATCCATCATTCTTATTATTATTATTCTATATTTAGCAAATAATTCCATTTTTGGAAGACTGCAAATTTTACAAAATAAGTGCATGAGAATAATACTAAATAAAGATAAATATACTCCAATTAGGCAAATGCTTAGCAAATTAAAATGGCTCAATGTAAAAAATTTTATCAAACATCTTGTAATGATTTATAAAGTAAAAAATAATATATTTCCATCAAGTCTAACTAATTTAACATCATCAAATGTCGACCATCATTTACATAATAGCAGAAATAAAGATGACTTCCATTTAATGACCAAAAAGTATAACATATGCTACAAATCTGTATTCCATCAAGGGTTGATTGAATATAATAAATTATACTCGGAGATAAAAGACCAGAAAACTTTGACAAAATTTAAAGTAAAATTGAGAAATCACTTGTTAAATCTACAATTATAGGTTACCCAGCATTTACATCATACACCATATGGCTTGAATTTACTAGTTCTAAGTTGTTTACAATTATTCTGTTTATGTAGCCAAATGTGCTAAATAAATCTTTCTACTACTACTACATAATGCTATTTGTTCAAATGTATTGCTTTGACAGGTGGTGAAACTCGGCTTACAGCTATTGTAATATTCCAGCTAGTATATATTCTTTTTTATTTAATTTCTTTGAAACATACAAACGTGAATAATAACGCTAAATAATATACTGAGTGACAAAAACATTGGTCGCTCAAAATGCCTAGAGTGCATAGAATTCGCCGGGTGTCCCATCTAAGTGGCTTTGAGAGCGGTCGAATTGTTGGGTTGCGTGAAGCCGGTCTATCGATAAGAGGAGTTTCTAGGAGGACCAACAGATTCTTATGCAGTATACTGCGACAAGACCGCATGGCATGGCTCTGAGAGACAGATTCAGTAGTACTCGACCCATCGCTAATCAGTGGTTTGAAGAGCATGGAAGGATGGTTGGTATGCGTACGGTATATCGTCGAATACGACAGTTTGGCCTTTTTCTTATCGCCCACATTGGGTTCTACCTCTCACAGCTGAACATCGGCGTAACCGTTTGCTCTTGTGTAGAGGAAGAATTCAATGGGACCGGGAATGGAAAGAGGTGGTCTTTAGAGACGAATCCCGCTTCTGTCTTGGGATGCACCATGGTCGGGGAAGAGTGAGAAGGCGGCGTGGTGAAAGACGTGATCCACAATTTGACTGAGAGTGCCACGTTCACCACACCGTGGGATTTATGGTATGGGGTGCTATTGCTTATGGTAGCAGATCATCACTAATTTTCATCAGAGGCAATATGACAGCCCGACGCTATATTTAGGAAATAGTGGAGTATCGTCTTATTCAATGCCTAAACACCATCCAAAGCCCGATTTTTCAGCAAGGCAATGCCAGACCGCGTGTCGCCAGAGCATCGTTAGCCTTCATGGATCAACATCGCATCAACCGTTTACCTTGGCCACCACGATCGCCTGACCTATCTCCAATTGAACATGTCTGGTACATGATAGGTTGTAGGTTCTTGAATTTGCTACACCCTCCACAGACTTTAGCAGCTCTTACTCACGAAGTTGCAGTGGCCTGGAATAAAATACCCCACCTTATCAGCACGATGCCTAGACGTGTCAAATCGTGGATCCTCAACACATTATTGAATCAGCTTCTGCAGTCAGTTGACGAATCAAAACTGAAAATTTAATCCTTTTACTAGAACACTGAACATATATGCCAAAAATGATTAAAATTCGATAAACATACGAAGGTATTTACCTTTGTTTGTTACTCAGTATAGGTTTATTATATTAATAGCTAAATGCGGGATCAAAAATTGCGATCGGTCTCGCAAAATTCCAATAGGGAATCCATAAGAAAAAAACAAAACAAAAATGAGGATGGATATTGGAAGCAGAAACATTACGACTACGCCCTCTTGTCGAGCAGAAAAAGTAGCAATAGTATGCATGTTATATTAAAATCCCATTTCAAATAAAACCGGAAATAACCAACGATTTAAAAAAAAGCGGCATATGAAACAAAAGACCATCTGATAATTTCAAAGCTTACCTAGACAGTTCTATTTTTTTTTGAAATAACTAAGGTTTGGCAATATCCATGTATGACATAATGTATATGTTTGGAATCAGAATTATACATTCTATTCATCTGTGCAGAAATCTAATATGGTTTTTGGTCAAATAAAGTTGACGCTGGAGGTCAAGAGACGAAACGTCATGAGAATGTTTTTTTGAAAATTCTTTCCGTCTCTCTCCGTAAGTACTTCAGATTTCAAAACATTCTAATCAGCATCTTGTCAGTTACTTAAATACGCAACTTTGTCCCCATTTAAGCCACGTCGTATTTCTTACCGTTTTCGAGAACCCAATGGTGAGGGTCGAATATGAAACACCCGCATGGGTATTATGTACCAAATATAAAAAACCTCAAAAAACCGACGAAATGTCATCTTGCAGACTAGGTAGTTTTTAGTGTGCAAATAGTTCATTCCTTGTTTGCTCGCTATGATCGCTATTCGCTGACGTTTAAGCAACACGTACAGCTACAAAATGAGTTCACAACAAGAGTACAGTAGCTTGTGCTGAGTTAACATCCTGTAGACCTACGTAGTCTCACAAAAAAACTTACGAAATGCCAAAAAAAGCCGGAAAATGTCACTTTTCAAGATACGTAATACCCGTGCAGGTATATGTATCACAGAGAATGACAACTTATTCTGGGATGCCCTGTATATTGTAGCGTTTTTCTGTGTCCTTTTGGGTGTGGATTAAAACACTGGATTCCACAAAAAGAAATGCACTAATTTATTTAACTTGACTAGATTTATGTACACCACTTTTTATGTCTGACTATTTATTTACGAATTAATATGTCACGCCATTCACTGAAATATACTCTACTCCACTGTTCTCTAACTCTACCCTGCTTCCCTCTCCTGACCGTCGAGTTATATAGTCCGCATCGTTGATTTGAGATTCCAGTGAGCCACATAGGGGCATTCCAGAATCGTCAAGGACACTTCGCGTCGATCTAGAAGGCGAGTCACTGGTACTGTCCTCAACAGATGACGTCAAGCGGCATGTGCGGTCACGATCCGCGTAAAAACAGAGATCGACCTTGATCTGCTTAACCCCATTTTTTGAATTTTTTAATAAATTACATCTTGTGTTTCGACCAATTGAGATAGTATCAGGTAACCAAATAAGTTCGTGCGGTTGATGTATATCGCACATTGCCATGGATGTTGTTGATCGATAGCGATTGTTTGTTACCTGTTGTCACTTTAGTATGAATCCTTCTTTTCTCACACACATAAAAAGTTGCTGAAAATTGTTACAATTGAAAGATGTACCGCATTCGGAGATGATGCCGTTAGTGATCGAACAGTACAGAAGTGGTTCAAAAAATTTTCTCGGGAGATTTCAGTTTGAACGATGAACCACGCTCAGGGAGACAAAAAATCATGAACAACGAGGATCTTCGACAGGTTGTGGACGCAAATTCCAGGACAACGTGCTAAGAACTTGTAGAAATGTTCAGAGTGAGTCCTGAAACTATTCGTTTGCATCTTCATTATCTAGGAAAGACATGGAAGTTAAGCAGATGGGTCCCACATGAACTGACAAATAATAAATTGTTCAGCAAACATTTCACGCAACGCTAATGAACCATTTCTTAATCGGTTATTAACCTGCGACGGAATATGGATCTTGTATTCGAATTCTAAGCGTTGGTATCATTGGTTGTCACCTACTGATTCGGTACCACACACGCCCAAGGCTTGCTTGCACCCAAACAAGGTTTTGTTGTGTGTTCGGTGGACAGCAACTGGAATTGTCCATTATGAGCTTATGGAAACGGGTCAAACTATCACTGCTAACTTGTATTGTAAGCAGCTTCAACGAGTACAAGCAGCACTCATCCAGAAATAGCCTTCTTTGATCAATCGGAAGAAAGTGATATTCTTGCAGGATAACGCCAATCCTCATACCGCAAAAGTGACCCGAGAAGAAATTTCTGAACTCCGCTGGGAAACGTTCCCGCACCCGCCATATTCTCCCGACATTTCGCCCAGTGATTATCACCTTTTTTGACTCTTGACAACTGTATGAGGCACCGACAGTTCACAACTCGAGATGGTGTAATACATGCAGTCCGCCAATTTTTTGACTCCAAATCCAGGGAGTTCTACGATACCGGCATACAAAAATTGGTTCCAAGTTGGCAAACGTTCATTGAATGTGATGGTAATTACTTCGACGAATAAATAGTGTCTCATTGTTTCTCAATAAAAATTTATATTTTTCTACTAAAAACCGCACGGACTTATTTGGTTACCTGACAGAAGCAAATAAAGCTCCGAATATTTTCTTAAGGCATCATTTTTTCTTTCAGGCTTCTCAGCCGGGACGTCATGAGGAGCATCTCCAGCCACGTGGACAGCGAGGACCCCTTACCAGACACAATGTATCAATCACTCCTGAACGTGCACCAGCACCTAAGCGGCGTGGACCTCTGCCGGGAGCTGTACCTCTCCGACCTCGACCTCGAGCTGCATACGTCCAAAGACTTCTGGCTGGACATCGTGAAACGGTTGTGGCCGCATTACCTCTCCTTCAAACTGCACAAGATCGACTCGCATCCGTGTTCGTTCACGCAGATATTTTCGGAGGAATGGGGTGCGGCGTACTACTCGCATGTTTGGTCCAGGATGGTTGCTGCTGATGTTTACAGCGCCTTCCACGAGGTCAGAGATGATGAGAAGCAGGTCTTGGACGTGGCCAAAAGGTAGGAAAATCATAATATTTATATTAAAACATCCGTTTTTTCCTCCTTCAAATAGACGAGGGTCCGAGGCTTGCTTTGGTAAACCTTTGGTTTCAGGTATCCCCATAAAAAAAATCACACGTTGACAGGTCGGGGGAGCGAGGGGGCCATGAAATATCGCCATGACGTGAAATGAGACGTCCTAAGAATTTTTGCCGAAGTTTCATCGAAGTGCGAGCTGTGTGAGATGTTGCCCCGTCTTGTTGGAACCACACTGTTCTGAGACGGACACGTGGACGTCGAAGTTCCGGAAAAAAAAGTCCTCAAAAAAATAAGAGCCAATAATAATCGTTGGTCCTACTGCACACCAAACTGTAACTTTCTGGATAGGCAGGGGCTGCTCATGCAACTGTTGGGGGTTCAGTGGAGACCAATATCGACAATTTTGTTTATTGAGGTATCCATGTAAATGAACAACGCCATGTCATAGTTATCCAACTGCTCAATCATGAGCTGTGCAAAATTAATACGTTGTGCATAATCCCCTGGCAACAGTTGTTGATAAACTTGGATTTTGTAAGGATGGAATACTAAATCCTTCTTCAAGATGCGACGGACAGAGGACGCGTGGATCCATAGGGAAGTGGCACGCAAACGGACTGAAAGATTCGGGCCTTGCAGCGTGTCAACTCTCACTCTGTCTACGTTTTCGGGGGTTCTAACAGTACGCTTTCGCACTGGCGGTTTTTTCTTCATCACATTAAATGTTGTGTTGAATGCTTCCACAAATCTCAAAATGGTGTTACGGTCTGGTAGTGTTCCACGACGTGGAACACGAAAGTGAACGCGAAACTCACGTTGTGTTCGAACGACAGACTCACCATTTTGAAAGTACCGTCGTACAGTGAGCACACGATGCTCAACGTTCCAAACCATCTTGCCAACTGAAACGGCATTTCTTTCTGACGGACCCTGACTAAGAAGTGTTTTGTAATGCCGCAATATCCGGAAGTTTCTCCTAACTACGCACACTTTTCTGCCAACCAATGTTTTCTACAAGCCTACTTCCATATACTATAATATACTGGTAATGTTGTGACAGCACAAAACTCGTACCTTCATTAAGTGGTGTAATTTTCCAGTGATAGTTTATTTTCAACAATCCATTACTTGACAACATTCTGTAAAGTTGATTGAGAAATAAGGACAGATAATTCCAGAAAAAAAGAAACGTTTCTCATTTCGTTTGATCCACGACTTTTGGGACACGCTGTATAAGACAAATATTTTTTGCTTTTCAGATACCGTGATACTTTCCTGGCTCTGGGAGGCAGTATGCATCCAAGTCAGGTCTTCAGAGAGTTCAGAGGGAGAGATCCCTCTCCTAAAGCATTGTTGAAATCGTTGGGATTTAAGAAGATAAAAATAGAAGAGTCGTAATTGATATATGTGGATATTTTGTTAAATATTCATTTTTTGTAGTTGATTAAAAAATCAAACCATGCTTTGTTTTCTTATGAGGAAGAAATAATCTCCGCATTTCTCTATGCAAACGTCAAAGTCACAAACTTTGCCAAGTGGAATTTAGGTAATTGATCATAATAACAAACACATTCCAGACTTCTAAAATCCACTCGTATAATTCTTGTGACGCTATTTTCACCCCCCACGACGAATTAAATGTGTGTTCAGTTGGTAGCTATGAGCCCCCTCGGGGTTATTTAGGCGCCACCTAGTTTCCAAAAACTAGAAAATGAAATAAGTATCACTGTTGGGGTTCTGGCGTTAAAAGAGATACTAACTCACAAGGTACCCAGACATTTATTGAACAAACAAAAGAAGTCCTGGAGGACAGGTTAACAAGAATGAATTTATGTATTACCCACCCTAGCTAAATGGTTATCCAAAAAAACTAAAATAAAAAAAAACTTGACTATCTCCGAACGGCTACCATTGGTAGGAAGTTACAGATTTACCCTAAAACCGGAGGGTAGAACCCTCTAACAATGACAGTTGTTTGTTTCGTGCTTTTTTGGCAAATCATCAGCATGATCTCTGGGACAACGAAAGAAATCATAGCAACTATTCTCTATCCAGTATATAAGGTCTTATTTCGACAGGACCGAACTTGTGCCGAATATAATTCTTTATGAACTGAAGACGGCGTTGCGTGGGATGTGTAGATTGGACCTACTTGACGCCACTTTTTGTTTGAAAGGAAAGTTGATCATGTCTACGCTTAACAATGATACAGGGAACTTGTTTTATTTTCGAGCACTGCCTCGCAAACTCAAAGAAGGGAACTAAATAGGTATATCATATCATAATAAAACTACAAGTTATATTTCATGTAACAATAAAAGTTATCTACGATTTCTCTTCGACATCTTGATTTGTAACTCCTTGCTTTTTTTCCTCATTTGATTGTTCTTCTGTCTTTTGTTTTCCTGCTATTCCATTTTTTGTTTGGGTTCTTTCATTATTGCCATTACCATTTCCTATATTTTCAGTTTCCTTATGTCGCCCCGCCTTTTCCTCCTCAGATTCCCTCTCTCTTTGTACCCCGTCTTCTTCCCTTCTTTTCTCTTCAGCTTTTTTCTCCTCGTTCTTTTGCACCTCATAATCCTTTCTAGCGTGATCCAGAGCCTCCATAAATTCTGCGTTCGGCATTAGCTTGAGACTGAAAACCAGTTCGTCGATGCCCTGTCTTAGCATGCCGAGCTTGCACAAGGCTATGCCTCGTCTGCCTGTACAGAGCGCTCTCTGTCGTTGGTTGGAAGGTACTGGGGGTACAAGCAGCTCCATGGCTGAGCTGCAATCTCTAACCACCTTGTTCATATTTCCTGCAAGAAAAAGCAAGTACCGAATTGCAAGAATTGATGTTTCAAAGAATTTTTTGGTTGTCCAGCTGCTTTTCAGTTGCCCAGTTGAGATTCACGCAATAACTAGCGTTCGGTATACAGGGTGTCCGCAAAGTTGGGGTTTTCCTTTTCAGAAACAACTACCCTTGAAATAACAAAGGTAATGTAGTGAAACGAGGGCGACCAAGTAAAAAAAATAAAGGAAAAAGTACTCACTCTCCAGTTGACGAGAAGGGCTAAGTACGTCTCTGCCCGAAATCATACCGCTCCAACAGAAAATGAAATCAGCTGAAGCGCTACCGAGCAGACGCAGAAACCACATTGATTGTCTTACACTTAATGGCACATCTTCTAAAAAGGAAGGCAAAATGTTGCGTGAAAAGTCTAGGTATTGCATCCCGTCCAATCGATTTGGGAGAATAAATGGACCAACGAGCATACCGTTCACCATGCCAGCCTAAACATTCACCGAAAATGTTTGTTGAAAATGACCAAACATGAGTGTTGCGAAAGTTATTCACCCCATTACGCGTGAACGTAGATTCGTCTGTCACCAATATGCACTTCAAAAAGTCCGGATTATTGTCATGTTGATGCAACAACCACTCACAAAACCGCACTCTTGCTGGAAAATCGTCAGGTAAGGGCTTGTACACGTTGGACGTGAAACGGATACAGCCCCTCTTCACGCAGCGTTTTCCACACTTTAGTTTTTGATACTTGCACTTCTCTAGCCACGTCTCTAGTGCTTGTTGTTTTTTGAAACGCAATCGATTATACGAGTTCGTTTACCTCTACATGTGTGACTGTAACCGTCGGTTGAAGGTTGCATACTAACCTGACACACTGACCCCGACCCAGTTCTGCCGTCGGGTTGAGACCTTGTAACAGTCGCGGATATCCCGGCGGGTCGCGGCTACAGGACGGTATTCAGATATTTTTGATGTTGCAGAGCCCTTTATCTCGGTTCCCTTAAGACATTGGTGTATATGGTACTAAGAAAAATTGCTTATGTTTTCAAGATCTACACGTCGTGTAAAGGAAAACCCCAACTTTGCGGACACCTTGTATATAGGGTGTCCTAGAAGTCAACGTCAAACCGGAAACGGGGGATAGGCCAAATCATAACAGTTATCAGAAAAATATAAAAAACAAGTCATGTCCTTTTCAAATTATAGGCTTTAAAAAAATCGGAAAAATCTACATCCTGTGATGATCTTTTAGTTCCCATTAATACAAACTTCACTTTTTTCTTTCTTAGACGGAGTGGCGGACAGTGTCATTCTACGTATTGACAGCAAGACAGATAGTAAGACCGCTTTTATTAATTCGTGAATCTATTTATTAAATTCACAATAAATGTTCAAACTGCCGTCCTTCGTTAGCAATGCAAGTTTGACATCTTAAAAGTGATCGGGTCATCAGATGGGCGAATCATCCATTGTTAACAAATTCAGCTGCTTCCGTTATTCTGTCCCGTAGCTCAGCTAAATTTTCGATTGACCAATCGCCAAAAAATTGGACAAATGCTAACACAACATACATAATACATAGCAGTTATAATAAACTGATAGGACTAAAAAAGAAAAAAAATCTATACAATATAAGTGTAATATCAATTTTGAATCGTAGACTAACAATGAAGAAAAGATATGTGTTAGTTTTTTATAAATTACATCATGTTTATATCAGTTTTAAGCCACTTGCATACATCTATTTTTTACGTGAGTTACCATACTTTTAAACCTTCGCTTAATTACATAAAAAAGTAGTGATATTTCGGAAATCGTCTAAGGATAAAGTAGTGCAAAGAAACAGCAATTGTGTGTGAATTGATACCCAGTGATTTGTAAATAAAAAGATGAATAATTATTGATCCTCACCTACAGCCATGTGAGCCTCCGCCCTCCGTATATAAAAATCAACAAAGTTCTTGCTGATCTTGATCCCGTAGCTGTACGCGCTGATAGCACCCAAATAATTTCTGTTCTTCATAAACTCATCTCCCTTGGCCTGGATATACTGGGGGTTCTTTTCTTCGGGCCTGATGTCTTCGCTTACAAACCCGGCTGACCTTCGAGCCTCTGCCTGTTTGGTCAGCCACTTATTCTCTTCCTCCAACATGGATTCTCTACAAGGTGTGGGGAACTCTCTTACTGAGAAGTCCACTTCGAGGGTGCGAGATGCTCTTAACGGTGCTGGTTCTGAAAAAAATTGTATCTACACCACGTATGTTTTATTTTCCTTATGTTTACTTATTATTTTTGTAGCTACTTGTTTTTATCATTTTTTCCGTAATGTCCATGTCTCAGAATTTTGAGTTGTTTTTATAAAGGTCTTAAGGTCTGGAGTTTCTATTTACGAGGATTTTCATAACATTTTAGTAGCTGATTTTAATCCCTCTTCTAAACTGAATTGATATAACCAGCTATTGGGAACTGATAGCGCCCCCCCACTGGCACTCGTCTAAAGTCAATCACCCTCTCCTCCGCTTGTCGCAATCCCCTGAATCAGAAGCACTGCACAAGCTTAAATAAAGCACCACCCCATTCTTGAACTTTTTCAGTCGTCGGCGTTTCAAAGAGCTGCTTAATCTAAGCACCCCGCTCCCCGACCTTCAATTTTCAATTGTCAGCAATATAGAGACGCGATGGAGCATTTTCATTCAAGTCCAATAGCTTCCAATATTCTACTAATTTTTCGTTCTAGAATACTCTCATCCCATTTTTTCGTTCGAGAACCCCGCCCTGTGGACAGCCCTGTCCACCGAAGTACGCTCTAGAGCGACAAAGTAGCAAAAACGTTCGCTCTGCTTGTGGCCGGATTGCTGATGAAATGCTTCCATGTTTCAAGAATTCTAGAACTCAAGTTTTCTCACGGATGACCAAATGCTGAAAATTCTCTATCGAGTACACGAAATCATGTTAATTAGTTATGCAAATTTCAAGTCCCAACAGTGTGGTCCCTCTTTTTTACCCCTATTTTTTTTTGAAACGTTAGTGTTTAACATTATTTTGGGATGATAAGAGCTTCCTCTAGACGCTCAGGTCCATAAAGTGTTCAAAAAAATCGAACAGTTGATGTTTGGTGTATCGTGGGAGCTGGAAGGCATAAATTGTCAGAAGTGCTGCTTAAGCATAACCACCCGACCCTTCACGGTACTAAGAAATGTTGTACAAAACGTTCGTTTTTTGGACACTTGGGGGTTCGATCAAACTGGGAACCTAGGAAAGTGTCCCTTGTGCCCTAGGCGCGGATCCAGGCGGGGTCATGACCCCTTCCTCTGGGCGAATTTAGCTTGACCACTAATGTTTATCAATGTTTTTGATATATTTAAAAGAATACAGATATTTTGCAATAATGTAATGGATACAAACTGGTAAAAAATCACCAGATTTGCAAGTTGCAACTGTTCTGCATGCTTTTTTATAGGGTGACTAGGGGAAAAAGTGATAGAGATAGTCAAATGAAGCGCAGTAAGGTATCTTTAGAAAAATAGATTAATTTTTTGCTGAAAGAACCTCGGCTAGAGATTGACGAACAGACCAAAATTTTGCCTTTACTAACTCATACAAATACATATTAGCAACACTGCTCCTATTTCTACAGCTACATTAACCAATGATTATACATCCAATGAAGCATTTTTCTCTTACTCAGGTATTTCAGTGCATGCCTGTATCATATCCGTCGTCATCTGAATCTGATCAGCTATAGTCGAAATTACCAAAGATGACGATTACGTCATCATTTTAGTCTGTAGTAAAAACAAACGTCAGCGATTTGTGAATATATTTAATGAAGTTTCTGATATGTTAGACATAGTCAAACAGAATTTTATTGTCTAAACAAACTGCATTGCTAATTTGCATGTATCCGACAAAGATAGACAATGTTTTCATGTTGCATAATCGATATTTGAAAGCTGAATAGTTAGGTTATGTTAAAGCAGGTTATGATGTTTTCGAATAATACTATGGTCTTTGGTGTTCCTGTCTTAAGGTATTCTACTAATAACTGTTTTTTTTTTCAAAACAAAAACTCCCCACTAAAATTATTATTAAGGTATCACTCAAAACCATGAAATAAAATGAAAATAAAATTAATCAGTGAAATAACCTAACTTCGCAAAATCATAATATAAATTTGTTGTCATTACGTTCCTGACTCGTGATTTTATCATCGACGTACGTCCATTGATTACTTCTGTACAATTTATGGTATGACGTAATAGTCATCTTTCGTGATTTTGACTATAATCAAATTCAAGCGGATAACCAAACGGAAATGGTATTTACCATTTTGGGTTGGTATTTACCGATCCGTTCAAGCGAGTGTAGTTATCAGTTTGGTTATAAGATCCGTGACGTCACGAATCAGCTGTTATATGTCATAGTTATCACCGCAAAATTGTGGTATTTACCCAACTCAAGAGTAGTTTTATATTTCTGGTTATTATTTGAAATGTGACAAGTTAGAATTTTGCCGGGTATTGGATATTGTTATTGTACTTCAGCTTCATTTTTGAGAAAATTGATACAGGCTGACTTCAGTTTTACCATAAAGTGGAGCACCTTATTAGTTATACTCATTACGGTTGTTGGGGACACTTTAAATGTAGTTCCTATGCTTAACAAAGAATCCTGTGTAGCCATATACCACAAGAATATTAAAATATGGCCATATAAAGTCACTAGATGATATCCACCTGTATACGGTTTTGCTAATTTCTTTTTTCATCATTTCTGCTGAATCGATAAATGCTTGGGTTCCATCATTAAAAAAAAATCTGAAAGAAACATTTCTCCCATGAATATTATGAAAGGTTTCTTATTTAAACCTTCCATACACAGTTGTAGACGAAAAAGCCCCGATTATTAAGTGATAATAAAAATAATCAGAGGTTATATACGCCCCTTTCTAAAACAAACAACTTGCAACAAAACCGCGGTTAAAACCAACGCGTTCAAGCGATTCGTGTAACTGATGTGTCATCTTGAACCATATTATAACCGCCGCACATAACACAGAAATTTTGGTTATTCGCTTGGATTTGATTTATGAGTGATTCGCTTTCACTATCAAAATTTGTGTCTGGTATTTTGGGAAAAGTGTAGAAGATCTGATGAGAGCTATGTTACTTGAAAAATCTTGGGCGTCTCCACCAAATTAAATTTTTCCGCGTTGCGTTGTTAATTAAACAAGAAAAACAAACAAAAAAATTTGCATAGAAGTCACATATTGAAAAGTTTCATTGGATTGTTTTGTCCGGGACTTAATTGCAAATATCGCGTTTTGTTTACATTAGCACAATCAAAATGACCACTGAGATATCTTGTAAAAGAGCTAAGAGCATAACATGATAATTTGCTTGGTGAAAATGGTGATCTCATGATTCATCAGCGGAACGAGTGACACGAAAGAGTTGTTGAAGCAGGAAAAAACTTTTTCTAATCTTTCCAGCAGCAACAACATACATACCTTTTCCTAAATTATATTTGTCAAATTTTATACATACTAATTATTATGTTATGATGGCGTCTGGCATTCTGGCAACATGGAAGCGTTCCATCATCTGTGTAATGTCAACCAGTATAGGAGTGTTTTTTTGCTACTTCATAGTGTACTTCATAGCCCTAGAGCTGTAAGCATTTTGCGACTGCTGTTTAGAAAAGAAGGAATGTGCGAAATTAATGTTTTGATTAGCATATGACTAAACCGTCGATGTTTCATCTTTTTAACATGGAAAGATAAAACTGCATGGATAGTATGATAACTTTTAGAATATACAGGATAACCTTCAATTTTCGCCTCAACATTCTCCTCGCGTATTTTTGGTGGAATCTTCCTTAGATGCTTGGATGACTTCTGTTTGGCTCTATATTTTTCCACACTTTTCCTCCATTCTTCTAAATCTCCAAGAGCATTCTTCTCTTCCTCCTTTTTAATGGTCTCTATTTTCCCTCTGATACTTGTATCTGTTTCGATCTGCTTTTGGACGGCGACTCGTTTCAATTCAGATTTTTTGCCTGCTAGGTCTTCTGATCGTTTCTGTAAATTGAACATTTTCAAAATGCTCAAATAATTTATGTTACTGGTATATAGGATCTTCCAAAAATAGGGTAAAATGCTTAAGAAGGCGATTGTAGGTTTCGTTTTTTTGCAAAAAATTACCTATGAACGATCTTTTTATGTACAGCGTGGTAAAGTTCTGGATTTTTTTAAAAGATAGTTGTTTTTCAATGCCAAAATAATTTTTAGCTTCAACAGTGGCGTGCGTACGGGTATTGACCTTTTTAAGAAAAAAGTGGTACGCCAATGGTTTTTTGCCAAATAAAAATTCTTTATTAATTTCTCAATTCAAAACAAAATCATCTCTCTTGAATTGTTTTCCTTCGATGCGCCATTTTTGAGTAAAAAAATAAAAACCGTTCTATTGGCCGAGGAAATTAATGTAATAATTGAAGATTGCAATTTAGCAATAAATATCTAGTTGCTCTGGAATATGTTACTAGCTTTTGACATCTGACAAGTCTCTGTCCCCACACCTCAACAGTTTAGATTTCTTTTTGTGGGGCTATCTCAAGACACTAGTGTACACAAGTCCCATTAACACTGTAGAGGAATTAAGAGAAAGAATAATTGCAGCTTGTGATAGAATAAAAAACACTCCAGTGATATTTCAACGAGTGCGCAATTCCATGCGAAGGAGGGCGGAAGCATGCATACTAAGTGAAGGGAGCCATTTTCAAAAAATTTTGTAATCATCGTTTGTTTTAATGTCGTGTTTATGTTGTCAGTTGTTGTTGTTCATTACCCCTAATGTGTTTTTCCAATTAAATTAATAATAATTCTGCAAGTTAGACAATAAAACGGATTTTATTTTTTTACTCAAAAATGGCGCATGAAAGGAAAACAATTCAAGAAAAATCGTTTGTTTTAAATTGAACGAGGAATTCAAAAATAATAATAAAGTCAATATCCAATACGCACGCCACTGTTAAAGCTGAAAATTATTTTGCATTGAAAAATATGCAACTTTATTAACTTTCACTACGTACTAAATATCAGTGAAATATCTGAAGCGGTTCTGAAAATATTAATTAATTTCCATTTTTTTCCTAAAACTTCAACACCCCGAGTTTTTGTAAGGAAACATTTTTGGACCATAGTTTATAAAGCAAACTAACATTAATTTTTCTTGTAGATTCACACCCTTAAATTTTCATCATTAAGGAACACCCTGTATATGTCTTTGTACACTGTCATTTCTAAGTTCCTCCAAGATGTATTGTGTGCAGAAGTATAGCGTGTAATAAGTGCTTGAGTGAGTTTTATTATGAACAAAAAAACATTGTTCTGTCCTTCATAATTATTTGCCTTTTTTATTGGGGCTACGGATTTTACATTTAAATGTAGGGTGGACTTTTCTCTAGCATTTAGCTGTTATTGAAATACTTTTTCTTAAGCGTTTATGTCATCGCACAATGCGACTTCTGCCACAGATTGTATTAATTCCCAGTTATTATGTGTAATAAACTGAATAATAATAATTATTATTGTATTCTGGTTTTCTCTTACCTGTATATCTTTGTACGCCTCCTCCAAAACTTGAGCTTTGAGCTGTAACTTCTCCTTCTTGGGTAGATCAGGTTCCACCAAAGGCCAGTCTTTCGCTTCCTCCTTTTCAAGCTCAAAGACAACCTCATCGTCTGTTATCGTACATTTGCTACGGTCTGTGACTATTTTATCGAAAAGTAACACCTCGAAAAAGTGCCTGTCGTAAGTAACTTTCACGTATCTGGACGCAATGAAAATGTCCGCCTTTGCAGGGTGGACCTTGCGAATCGGTGCTTGGATGGTAACATTTTGCGGGGTCTGTTTCCACTTGAAGTCTTTTATTACTATAGGCATGTTGTGCGTGAAGTAGACAGAATTGATTGTCAAATCGTTTGGTGGAGGTTAAAAGTTTGATCGATACTGGCGCTCGCTTCCTTTTATTAAATGGGGCCAGCCGGGGATTACTTAACTTGAAAAGTGACATTGTCGTTCCTTCTGACTATGTAGCTATGCCATCAGGACGTCAACTTGGAACTAGCTGTCGTTCACTTCGTGCTCATTTGTAGCAAGCGCGGAATGAACTATTTGCACACTAACCTACTTAGTCAACAAGTTGACATTCTATGTTTTTTTTGACATTGAATATTTTTTTTATGGAATAACCCTGCTGGGCGGATCCAATATGTCGCACACGACGCACTGTGCGTCGGGCGCCAGAACTCAAGGGGGCTTCATAATAGATAAAGTGGATAAAATTTGTGTGCACACTTCCCCCCTTTTCAACTATACAGGGGCGTCATACGAACGTTGTGGTTCGAGCCGCATATGTCCTAGATGCCACTGATATGATGCCAGAATAGATTGTTACATCCATTCTTTAAGAATATGATGATGATGATGATAATGATGATGATGGTGATGATGATATGGTCGTTTTTTCCCTCTTGCGTTGGAAAAAAACGCTATCGAAATGCGTACGTTTTTTATACCGTAGTAGCCTCACATGCAGAAGCCTAAATACCAGGGAACCGCGGCAGCAGCAGCAGCAGCAGCAGCAGCAGCAATGGAGTGCTTAATGGGGCAAAGGATCGGTCCTATCGACCGGTTGTAAAGAAAATTTACTTGTGGCTTGTACTAATATATGAGATACTGTCTTCCGTGAAAGTTTCAAATATGAAATACTCATACTACTTCACATTACATACTTTTGTTCCATAAAAGTACTAGTGGTAATATTTTTCTTGTTATTTCAAATCCATTTAATATAAGTAAGGTAGAATTCAATAGGGCAAGTTTCTTGTTACTATTGCATAGATAATAAAGGGTCAAATGATGGTAGCAACAGCCAAAGGAAGCAAATGATATTCGTCAGAGGAAGACTTTTTGCTGTATTAATTTTAATATCGCCTTTACTTTCAATGAATGCAAGGATAGAAAATGTCTCTCAAGCACGTCAATTTTTAATAATTTTTAACAGATTGAATAAAAAAGTGTGATTTTATACATTAAAGTTTGTTGTAAAACACGATTTTTTGCAATAATAATTTTCTTTATACATCAGTACTTAAGGTGCTATTCTATTTCCGGAGATTCGTTTTCAACCTTTGCTACTGCAACGATTCATATGTGTTTGGTATGGCTACATTATTCAACAGTGGAAACACTTTTGATCTCTCAATAGCCCAATGCTTGAAGAAAGTCGTCTAAGGTCTTCCTAAGTGTTATATTCAGTGCTTGGATAACCAAGAGAGATTTTTCAAAATTTGGGCAAGACATGTTTGAAACACTAAGTAATTCAAATTACTGGTGTGGATTCCTCTCACCATTTTTTCGATTCTGACACAGAATCCTTGATGACTATATCTCATGTTTCTTGCGAAATGATACCATGCTGGATAAACGGCATCAGCTTGGCGTTTGTTATCAGAGCTGCTAGTTTTTCAATGGTTTTTAAATTGAGACTGACATGCATTCGAACTGCTCTGGAAAGTGTGCATGGGAATATAAAGTGCAATAGAATGATATTGGTGATGAGCACTACTTTAACTCAGCTACAAGGAGTAACTCGACTGGGTCACTGAAGAGCAGCTCTAAATAACAGGAACGCGAAGATTTGTAGAATACGTCTTTTGTTTTAGATGTGAAACTGCGATCCTGACACAGAATTTTCAATGTCTGAATATCGCATATTTGAATAGACGTTCGAAGCTGAACAGATGGGATTGTGGATGCGTCATATGTTTATGATGTAGAGCTGGTGTGAAATTTAGACTACTGGCGTACATGCCTCTCACCGTGCGCCGTTTATGCGATCCTGATTACAAAATCTCGCACGTCGGGAGGCGTTCTTCGAAAAAACGATATCAAACTGAATGTATACCTATATGAGGATAACAGAAACGCGAAAAGGTGTAGAATACGTCCTTTACTCCTGATGTGGAACTGCTGTGAAATTCTCATTACTGGTGTGCACACCTCTCTTGAATGATGCGATCCTGACACGAAATTCTCATGACTGTATATTGCATATTTGAATAGACGTTCCTTGTAGAATGATACCACACTGAATAGAGGGGATTTGCTATGAGGTTAGCACAACTGGTGGGAAATTTAAATTACTCGTGCACATTCCTCTCGCTGCGCGCGATTTCTGCGATCCTGATCAGAAAATATCTCACGTCTGTATACGTTCTATACAAAATTATACCAAACCGAATGGATAGAATATGAGGATAATAGAAATCCGAGGAGGTGTGTAGTGCTTCCTTTACTGCATATAAAAAAAAGTATGGGAAAATTCAAGTTACTGGCGCACCTACTTCTCATCGTTTCTGAGATCCTGATATAGAATTCTTAGTGCCCGAGTATCGCACAATCATGCTAAACCGAGTTGATGGGATTTGCAGCTAGGAGAACAGAAACGCGAGGTTGTGTGGATTACGTCTTTTGCTCCTGATCTGGAACTGGTGTGAAATTCTAACTACTAATGTAAGTACCTCTCTCCATTGCTGCAATCCTGATACAGAATTCTCAATCGCTATATATATCGAATATGTGAATAGACGTTCCTTGTAGAATCATACCAAACTGAATAGATAGGATTTGCTATGAGCATAACAGAAATGCAAGGGTAACAGAAACGAGAGGAGCTGTTAATGCGCCATTTGCTTCTGATGTAGAACTGATGGGAAATTTAAATTACTGGTGTACATATCTCATTAGGGAAACAGAAACGTGAGGAGGTGTGGATTACGTCCTTTGCTCCTGATGCAGAAGCGCGAGGAGGTGTGGATGCGTCATTTGCACCTGTAGAAATGGAGCGAAATTTAAATTACATACCTCTCGCCGCTCGCCATTTCTGAGATACTGATTCCAAAATATTGCATGTCGGGATACGTTCTATGCAAAACTATACCAAACCGAATGGATAGAATATAAGGATAACAGAAAGCCGAGGAGGTGTTGACTGCATAAAAAACTTTAGGAAACTTATCGTGGTTTCTGTGATCCTGATATAGAATTCTCAGTGACCGAGTATCGCACATTCAGCTGATATTGTTTGCAAAATGATGTGGAACTGATGGGAATTCAAATTATTGAGGGGTATACTTCTCGTTGCTCCTACGATACTGATACAAAATTCCAGGTGGCTGAAGCATCGAACATACTTTAATTGGATGAGTAGGGTTTGCTATCCGGATGACAGACACGCAAGAAGGTATGGGTATGGAAGATGTACTACCTCCTGATGTACAAGTTGCTGGAAACTCAGATTATTGGTGTCCATGCTTGTCATAATTCCTTAAAATTGATGGGATTTGCTATTAGGAAATCAGAAACTCGAGAAGGTGTGGAATACATTCTTTGCTTCTGATGTGGAACTGCTGTGAAATTCTAATTACTGGTGTGCACACAAACCTCTATTCAATGCTGCGATCCTGACACGAAATTCTCTATGGCTGTATATCGCATTGAATAGACGTTCCTTGTAGAATGATACCAAACTGAATAAATGGGATATGCTATGAGCATAATAGAAATACAAGGGTAATAGAAACGCGAGGAGCTCTGGATGCGCCATTTTCTTCTGATGTAGAACTGATGGGAAATTTAAATTACTGGTGTACATGTCTCATTAGGAAAACAGAAACCCGAGGAGGTGTGGATTACGTACTTTGCTCCTGATGTGGAACTGGTGTGAAATTCTAATTACTGGTGTATTCTACACATTGCTGCGATCCGGACACATAATTCTCAATGGCTATATGTCCAATATGTGAATAGACGTTCCTTGTAAAATGATGCCAAACTGAAAATAGATGGGAATTGCTATCAGGATAGCAGAAGCGCGAGGAGGTGTGGATGCGTCATTTGCTCCTGATGTAGCACTGGAGCGAAATTTCTGAGATCCTGATTCCAAAATATCGCACGTCGTGATACGTTCTATGCAAAAGTATACCAAACCGAATGCATAGAATATGAGGATAACAGAAAGCCGATGAGGTGTGGAGTACTTTACTGCATACAAAACTTTGGGAAAATTCAAGTTACTGGCATGCCTACTTCTCGTCGTTTCTGCGATCCTGATATAAAATTCTCAGCGACCGAGTATCGCACATTCAGCTGATGTTCTTTGCAAAATGATGTGGAACTGATGTGAATTCAAATTATTGATGGGTATACTTCTCGTTGCTCCTACGATCCTGATCTAAGATTCCAGGTGGCCATTCGAACACACTTTAATTGGATGAGTAGGGTTTGCTATCCGGATGACAGACACGCAAGAAGGTATGGGTATGGAAGATGTACTACCTCCTGATGTACAAGTTGCTGGAAACTCAGATTATTGGTGTCCATGCTTGTCATAATTCCTTAAAATTGATGGGATTTGCTATTAGGAAATCAGAAACTCGAGAAGGTGTGGAATACATCCTTTGCATCTGATGTGGAACTGTTGTGAAATTCCAATTACTGGTGTGCACACACACGTCTATTCAATGCTGCGATCCTGACACGAAATTTTCTATGGCTGTATATCGCATTGAATAGACGTTCCTTGTAGAATGATACCAAACTGAATAAATGGGATATGAGCATAATAGAAATGCAAGGGTAACAGAAACGCGAGGAGCGCCATTTGCTTCTGATGTAGAACTGATGGGAAATTTAAATTACTGGTGTACATGTCTCATTAGTAAAACAGAAACGCGCGGAGGTGTGCATTACCTACTTTGCTCCTGATGTGGAACTGGTGTGAAATTCTAATTACTGGTGTATTCTACACATTGCTGCGATCCTGACACATAATTCTCAATGGCTATATCCAATATGTGAATAGACGTTCCTTGTAAAATGATATCAAACTGACAATCGATGGGAATTGCTATCAGGATAGCAGAAGCGCTAGGAGGTGTGGACGCCTCATTTGCTCCTGATGTAGCACTGGAGCGAAATTTAAATTACTGGCGTACCTACCTCTCGCCGCACGCCATTTCTGAGATCCTGATTCCAAAATATCGCACGGCGGGATACATTCTATGCAAAACTATACCAAAAAGAATGGATAGAATATGAGGATAACAGAAAGCCGATGAGGTGTGGAGTGCTTACTGCATACAAAACTTTGGGAAAATTCAAGTTGCTGGCATGCCTACTTCTCGTCGTTTCTGAGATCCTGATATAAAATTCTCAGCGACCGAGTATCGCACATTCAGCTGATGTTCTTTGCAAAATGATGTGGATCCTGATCTAAGATTCCAGGTGACTATTCGAACATACTTTAATTGGATGAGTGGGGTTTGCTATCAGGACAACAGACCCGCAAGGAGGTATGGGTATGGAAGATATACTACCCTCCTGATGTAGAAGTTGCGGGAAACTCAGATTATTGGCGTCTATGGTTGTCATCATCACTTAAAATTGATGGGATTTGCTATTAGGAAATGAGAAACTCGAGAAGGTGTGGAATACGTCCTTTGCTTCTGATGTGGACTGCCGTGAAATTCTAATGACACCTCTATTCAATGCTGCGATCCTGACACGAAATTCTCTATGGATGTATATCGCATTGAATAGACGTTCTTTGTAGAATGATACCAAACTGAATAGATTGGATTTGCTATGCGCATAACAGAAATGCTTCTGATGTAGAACTGATGGGAAATTTAAAATACTGGTGTACGTACCTCTCTTCATTGCTGCGATCCTGACACAGAATTCTCAATGGCTATATATCCATTATGTGAATAGATGTTCCTTGTAAAATGATACCAAACTGAAAATAGATGAGAATTGCTATCAGGATAGCAGAAGCGCGAGGAGGTGTGGATGCGTCATTTGCTCCTGATGTAGCACTGAAGCGAAATTTAAATTACTGGTGTACATACCTCTGGCCGCACGTCATTTCTGAGATCCTGATTCCGAAAGATCGCACGTCGGGATACGTTCTATACAAAATAATGCCAAACCGAATGGATAGAATATGAGGATGGCAGAAATCGAAGGAGGTGTGGAGTGCTTTATTGCATATAAAACTTTGGGAAAATTCATCTTACTGGCATGCCAACTTCTCCTCGTTTCTGCGATCCTGATATAGAATTCTCAGTGAATGAGTATCGCACATTCAGCAGATGTTCTTTGCAAAATGATGTGGAACTGATGAGAATTCAAATTATTGATGGATATACTTCTCGTTGTTCCTAAGATCCTGATACAGGAGTCCAGGTGGCTGAAGTATATTCGAACATACTTTGATTGGATGAGTAGGATTTGCTATCAGGATAACAGAAACGCGAGGAGGTATGGGTATGGGAGATGTATTACCCTCCTGATGTAAACGTGGCGGGAAACTCAGATTATTGGCGCCTATGCTTCTCGTCATTCCCGTGACCATATAAGGCATTAAATGGTGTGATCTGAACGCCATTTATATGTATATCCTTCTAGAAATGTCATTGGCAAGATATAGTTTGGTGACGGACTTTAAAAGTTTTTGATAGTTGATGATGCTATAGACCCGTATAAGGTTCAATAAAATTATGAAAATATTTTCGTAAATATTTATTACGTAATTATCACATGGTATCAAAGTCACTGAAGTTTGTAATTTGGTGTAGGTACAATAAAGAAATCGCATACCAAACCGCCAAATTAGTATAATTTTTAAACTGTGATTTTTATTGTCACGTGATCTCATTTAATCGAATAATAATTTAATAAAATCATTCAAATTTAATTTTTTTATTTACTTAAATATATGATTACATAGTTAACATTTATTTCATCCTTTTTTTTCTATATTTATTGACTGGTTTAGATATATTTTTATTGCAAGTTTATTTACATTCGTTTGTTTTTACTTACATCTTTAAAATGAAACATCAACTTTACGTAATCATACACAAATTTTATGATATTATTTTTGAAGCCATAGCAGCCTTAAATGTAGAAAACTTGCACCAAATTTGGTATACATACTTCATACACACTCGTCTACATAAAAAATGACACACGTGCGATGAATACAAAATACACTTCCAAAATACGGCTTACGAATCATCTCTGATCTAACAAACTAAAGCCTACATTGATTTCTCAGAATATGAGTGAGTCACATGTAAAATTTGTTAGGGTCATCAAAAGTTAAAGCTGTGGCCTTAAACAGTTTTCAGGCATAATCATCAACACAGGCTTAGTGGAGATACTTAGGGTTTACCAATTCAGATACGAAAAGTCATTGATGGTCTAGAAAGTGTAAAAATCATAGCTTACTGTTAAACGTCAAGTCTTTTTGTACAAGGTGCAAGATATATTTTTATATCACCATGTAGCGAGAATCGATTTGGGCGTTGGATTTCAACCCCCTATTCTTTCATTTAGGAAACGACTGTTTGCTGCATCCTAACATCATTTTTTTCTAAACGTGTTTCACTATAAACCAATTTATTATTTTTTTTTATTAATTTCTCCGTTATTCAGTTTTACAGTATGTCTAAAAAATTATCGGGTCTATACAGTGTGAGTCTTCATAAAGTGCACATATCAAAATCAGGGAAACTACACTCTATTTCATCGACGGATAAATCATCAAAAAAACATGAATTTGATTTTTTATGAATATATGAATATTCTAAAATTTTTTGTAGTAGCTTCTAACCATATTGAAATAACTCGTTACAACTTTTAAACTAAATGTCCTATCATATTGGAATACATTTTGTAGTGATTGCTGGTAAAAGGACGTGCCTGAAAAGTGAAGAATTCCAGGAAAAGTAATGACATCCATTTAGAATAAAGAAAATTTTGATGAAAATCTGTTTTTTTCATCATTTTTACAATAATTTCAAATTTTCTATAAATATCGTCCCTTGTACCCTACCTTTTTTTATTTGTAAGTTATTCTACATGTTATCAGCTTTATAAAAGTAAAAATTAAACCAATTATTTTGTAATCGTGTGACGAATAAAGGCCATTTATTATTATTATTATTATTATTATTATTATTGTTTATCATGTAGATACCTTTTTTGGTAATTCAATGTAGAGTCGCGCGGGCTGAAGTACGAGTGGGGAGGCGGGCCCAGTTGAAAATCAATTGAATGTTGAGCAGTTAGGCAGATATTTGTGTTTCTCCTGCCAAATTTATCAGTTTCGTTTGCTAGATATCACGCTTTCGCTTTTTGGTCGCGATGCCACGTATAAGTGATTTCCCTCCGGCACACATTGTCGATATCCATTATTATTATGGAATGTACCGAGGGAGTGCTAGAGCTGCTTGCACAGCTTATCTAGCTGCATTTCCAACTGTTCCATCAGCCCGTAACTTCCAAGAAGTACATAGAAGACTGGCTAACACTGGACTTGGTTTGCCTCGAGATCGCCGCGAACCAGGTGTTATTATTCATGTTGCTATCGAAGAAGCCATTTTGGATGATTTGTTTGCTGACCCGACTACTAGTACGAGACGTTTGGCGTTACGTCATGGCGTATCCCAGAAATCGGTTTGGCGCATCTTGAGAAAAGCAGGGTTGCATCCATACCATTATCAAAGGGTGCAGCACTTGCATGAAGATGTGGATTGGCGTCCAAGGTGCGTTATGTCTACATGGATTTTAATAAAAACAAGAGACAATCCTGAATTCCCGAAAACAATTCTGTGGACAGACGAATCTCAATTCACGAGAGACGGCATCGTGAACTGTCGTAATTTACATAAGTGGTGCCCAAAAGATGAAAACCCTAGGCTGAAAAGTGCTTCAACATTTCAAGAGAAATTTTCTGTAAATCTCCCGAGGACATCAAACGGAGAGAGATTTCTGGATCTTTTGCGGACTGAACTGCCCTTGCTGTTGGAAGAAGTGCCGCTGCAAAGCCGTCGAAGAATGATGCTTCAAATGGATGGATGTCCTGTCCATTACTCGCTGATTGTCAGGTCTTTTTTAATAAAAATTATCCAGGCCGCTGGATCGGTCGACAAGCACCTGTTGGGTGGCCGGCGCGTTCCCCAGATCTCACACCTCTCGACTATTTTTTATGGGGGATAATGAAACAAAGGGTGTACAGCAGTTCCATAAACAGCGAAGCGGAACTTGAAGAAAGAGTTTTGCGTGTTGCAAACGAAATCAAAAATGATCCCGAGATGATTCGTAAGGCAACTCATCAAATTTCACAATGTGTTTGCAGCAACGGGGTGGCTATTTTGAACATTTGATGCATTAAGCCAAAATGATTATCCTATAGACAAGTGTATTTGATTTTATTTGTTAAGGATAATGAATGATTCATGTAGGTAAATACTGTTGTTTTATTCCTACTCTGGCGTTGAACTGAGTTCACTGCTTTTTGAAACGCTGATTTAAAAACTTGTATCTAAGTAATAAACTTGCAATTTTTCACCATTAGGAAGCTAATAACATGTAGAATAACTTAACATTTAAAAAAGGTAGGGTAAATAGGACAATTTTTATTGAAATTTAGCAATTGTTTTAAAAATCATTGAAAAATAGTGAGTTTCAGCATATTCCTCTTTATTTTAAATTTATTTCATATTTATTCCAATATGATAGGACATTCAGTTTAAAAGTTGTAACGATTTATTGAAATAGGGTTAGCAGCTGACTCTAAAAATTTTAAAATATTCATAAAAAATCAATTATTGTTTTTAATTTTTTTTTGATAATTTTTCCGTCAATAAAATAAGGTGTAGTTTCCTTGATTTTGCTATGTGCACTTTATGAAGACTCACACTGTATTGTTGTCATTATTATAAAACGTACTAAATTCACTCGACAGATTTTAGCGCTTCGCTCACATTCTGAGAAAAATAACATAAAATACCAAATATACTGTGAGAAAAACATCAACAATATAACAGCAACAACAATTTATAGCAACAACAATTGTAAATCGTTAGAAAATCACTCAAACCAATGTTCTGTTGTGTGATTCGTTCACCATAATTACTTTTTGGTACATTTTTATAGTTTTACCTCCACAGCGCAAATACTCACGTTCATAAAGCAATCAAAGGCCTTTTATCCTTTCTCTCGTTTACTTTTTGAGTTCAGTCGATTATTACGTTGTTTGCTTTTAAAAAAAGCATAACACTCTATTCTCCCGTAAACCAATGTTTGAAATACGTCGAGCGTTATGTTGCTTTTAAAAATGCGAGCTTTTCATGCTTTTGTGATGCAAGAATTGGCATTATATCTAATTATATATTTATAGTTCAGAATCTCATGTAATAACACAACCTTGGGCATCGAAAGGTAACAGGTACTTCTAAATGTTGACCGATTTTTCCTGTAAATATCTTCAACTGTCTAAGACTAAAAATTGTAAAATGAAGCAACATGTCCCGTACTAACGCATCTCAGTAATTTTCGGGATGGACGCTGGGAGTTAAATCCCGTATATGTCAGCGTCAAACGCTGAAATCCGTCATTCCCTAAAATGCCTAGTCAGTCCTCGTATAGTTTGATTATTACAACGTTTGATTAAGCATTTCAGTTATTCCCTGTAATGACTGAACAATTTCAGTCAAACGCAGTAACAACCACATTAACTTCGTTACGGCATTTGCCTGATTCAGTCATTCATTGTACCAGTTTTGTGTTCATTTACTTGAGTATACACATCGTATTTTCTGTGTTCGTAAAAATGTCGTAGCATTCAGAATTGTCTTACAAGAAACTCAGTGAATACTATGACAGTGTGAATAAGAAAAAACCATGGAATACAAATGAGTTAAAGGAGGTAAGTTAATTTTTATAATTTTGTGAACCTAACCTAAATTATAACGTACATAGGGTTGCTCAACACCAGCATCCAGTTGCTGGATTTCGCATACACCTTAGGAAAAACCATTGTTATACATGGGAAATCATTTCTTGGCAACAGCGCATCGGCTCGTCTACTTTCATCGCTATTCGTACATATTTCCTACCGTTAACCGCAGACCTGTATCACGAATGAGAATAATAGGCAGATACGCTGTGTTTCCAATTTGAGTAGAGCTTCCCGAATTGTGGGGAATTTAGAGTTAAGTGTTGATTCATTCAAGCTTTTAATCAGCATGGCCTAGACGTTAGAACTTCATAAAGATAACATTGAAGCTGAATGCTGCTGGACTATAGTGTTTCGAATATTAAAAGCGGAGCGGGACACTATACTCGTTCAATGGGTCATCAAGCCACAGTCTTTTCAAAAAAGAAATTATTTTACGAAAATGCGTTATATTTTTACGATTTTGTCGTCACCAAATCTCTGTTTCTCAAAATGTACGTCTATTGTAGAATTTTCAGCAAAATAAGCAAGAAACGTGATCTAGTATTTACTCAACATTACGGATTTCTCGAAATACATTAAAAAATGTGACCTAGATACCTAACTGCCCCAAGCTCTGTAAATATAACACCTTAAACCAGGGTTACCAGGTGCTCAGTCACGTTGATTGTCATGTTGTACTGCGCAAGTCAGCAAACAATCTGGCGTAATAAACGTTAGGAATCATCAGGTATTGCCAGATTCCCGAATACCGGTCACCATAGTAACCGTTATAGTTGTCCTTCAAAGTTGTCAAATCGCCCCTATGGCGCAAATTCGCCACACCAGGCAACTGTGCTATAAACAAACCCTGTTTATCACTACTATTTGATAGTCAAATGGTAGTTGTAGCCCTATCTAGCGGTCCATGATTTCAATACTGTTGTATCTCTACTGGCAACAAGAATTGGGATTACAAAATTATTTATACAACAATATACAAACATGAAAAATATGATTTGAACCATGAAACATTAATACAATTTTAATAGTTTGAACTTTTTTCATTTTTGGAATACTCTTATGTGGAATCCGCAGCTATTTTTCCCGAAATTTGGGTAGACTTAGATTACTTAGAAATATGACATATTGGTATCGGCAACTCTGCGAATGGGAGAAACAAATCGCATTTGTTGAGCGCATCCATCTAAGCGGTAGGCGCCAGCGCCCGTTCTGCCATCTCTCTCTTTTATCACTCTTCTACTTTACCCCGTTGTCCGTCACACTCCGACGCTGCCAGATAGAATCCTACAATCGAGTGTCTTTCACGCACCTACATACTTTTGTATATTTCCATCTCTCTTCCTCATCATAATGTATAATAATGGTTTTTCCCAAGGTGTATATAGTAAAAACTTGATTACTAAAACAATAATATAATAATAAAGATAACGTTTTTAATCTATTCTTCTTTCCTTTTAGATTAATTTATGCTTCATTTAATATTATTGATATATTATGAACTTTATTGGAGCACTGTATTGATTACAGCGTTTAACTAAAATGGGCAAATGCAGTAACGAAGTTAATGTGGTTTTACGGTGTTTGACTGAAATTGTTCAGTCATTGCAGGGAATGATTGAAATGCTCAGTCAAACGTTGTAACAATCAAACTTACTGTGTTTGCCGGCAATCCGGGGACTGACTAGGCATTTCAGGGACTGACGAATTTCAGCGTTTAACTGACGTATAGATTAGGTTCGATATTTCCTGAGTTTTTCCATAAGTTTAGGCATTCCATCTATGTTGTGACTTTAATCATGAAAATTGTTTCTCGAGTATATCGTTAACTGACAATAATTTAATGTAATTCTATCTGAATGCCTAACGTTGTGCCTGCCGGATTTAACATCTTGTATCGCAGGATATCACGTTTTAAAAAAATAGCAATAAGGTTGGAGTTGGCTGTAAAAGCCTGAAAGCTACTTACGTGTTTTTTTTTCAGGAAAAAATTGGGATGTTTGACTACTTTATGGTGAAAAAACCACAAGCTGGTTTGGAATTTGTACTAAATGGACTTGAGCAAAACCAAAACAACCTTTTGGTTTGTGTGATTTTCAACAGCACGGTTTACGTATATAACTTTATAGTCGGATATTCTGCTATCTACAGATGCGTGTCTTCCATATATTATATTTTTATACGCTATATAAATTCGGACATTTTTGCGACATTACCAGCAGACAATATACGAAACGTTCTTCTACATTCTGCGCACATTTGGAATGCAGATCCCACCTGTACGTAATTGATCAAATCCTTGAATAGCAACATGTAGAAGCTGTCAAGCTTCTGTAAATTGATACTGTCTAAATGGACTGTGTCATACTGCTCAAACCGTACTTAGGAATTGAGCGCGAACTTCCAAAGTTACCGTGAATTTGCTTCTAAGTACATTAGGCTATAATTATTGCGGAAAGCTGACGCCCACTTTGTTGTTGCATTTCAAAGCCATCGAGTGGCGACATTTCATTTTAAACAAAATTTGGACTAGTGAGGCAGTGTTGTTTGCGTAGTTTTAAGAAATAAGACTTCAGGTGGTCTCAAATACTATAGCATATTCCAGTCCACGCTGTATTAAGTCTCAGTTAATAATAGTACTACAAAGAATCTGCTAAATATCAGCTTAGCTATAAGTATACAGGGTGTTTCAGTTTATTGTTGCATAACTTTAAGATTCGACAGAACTTTTAAAATTAATGCATAAAGTCTATATAAACATGAGTCGAAAAATGCGTGGCTTCCGAAATACAGGGTGTTTAAATTTACTTTCTAAAATAGTTTTTTTTAAATATTTCTAACAATATTTGATGTATAACAGTGAAAATTGGTATACAAGGGTTTGTTGGTACGACAAAACGAACCATGGGCATAGTTTTACTGTAGCCGCTAGAGGGCGCTCTCTACTGTACCTGTAGTGTATTAAAATGACCGAACATTTTTTCTTAGTGCAATTTTTTGCTTTTTGAATAAAAAACCTTTCAATATAAAAAAGCTCTCTTGTGAATTTTTGTTATAGTTAGCCATTTTTGAGATATTTCGATTTTTAAGGTTCGATGCATTTTTAATTATTTATGATAAAATAACGTTAAAATGTCAGTATCTCGATAATTTTTAGAAGTAGGCTGTGCCTGCAAATATTTTTGAAATTGAAAGCAGAATAAGGTTAAACGTCAATTAGTTGACAGTTAGTTTTGTTGTCTGTTGAAACCTGAAACGTTTTTTTGCAATTGTGAATGCACGAAATTTAGTTTCTTTTACCTGTTTTTTTTTGTAAGTTTTATAAAAATGCCATTTTTATTCTTCAATCAAGAGTTAGCGGATATTCATTTTGTGTATGGCTTTGTAAATGGAAACGCAGCAGAAGCAGCCAGAGAATACGCACGAAGATTTCCAAACAGACGACATCCAACTCGCTCAGTATTTGTAAGAGTGCATCGCCAAATAGTTGAAAATGGTTATGGAAATCTCCAAAGGGATCAAAACATAAATGTTGGTCAGCGCAGATTTACCCGAATGATTCTGCGTGAGTTTGATAGAGATCCGACCACAAGTGTTAGGAGAGTTTCTGGTGCCTTGGGAATTTCAGCAAGCCATGTTCACCGTGTTCTTAGAAATGACCATAGACGTCCTTACCATTTGCAACCTGTGCAAGGACTACAGCCAGGGGACGGAGAACGAAGAATCACATTTTGTCAGTGGATTCTTGATAGAACTGATAATAATAGGGAGTTTTTAAGTAACGTTTTATGGACCGATGAGTCATGCTTCACTAGACGTGGAGTGGTAAATTTTGATAATCAACATATTTGGTCGCATGAAAATCCGCATGCAGTTCGGGAAAGAAATTTTCAGCATGAATTTAGTGTGAACGTGTGGATTGGTATCTACCGTAATCGACTATTTGGACCCTACCTTTTGCCTGCAAGGTTAAATGCTGCGACCTTCTTGGAATTTTTAAAGGCTGAATATGCAAATATGTGGGATGATGTTATGTTAGATTTGAGAAGATTGGCCTGGTTCCAGCTTGATGGTTGTCCAGCTCATTATTCGACAATTGTTAGAAACTGGCTGGACGAACCGAAAGATGGATCGGCCGTGGAGGACCAGTCGCCTGGCCTCCACGATCCCCTGACCTAAATCCATTAGATTTCTTTGTGTGGAGATTTCTAAAAGAAAAAGTGTACCAGACTCCCGTAACTACAAGAGATATACTAATAGACTGAATCATGAATGCATGTGATGAAATAAGGCCTTATTTAAATAATGCTATACCACGTTCGATCATTCGTAGATGTGAATTGTGTATTGAACAATTGGGTTTACATTTCGAGCAACTACTTTAGATTTTGTATGTTTGTCCTAACTATCCAATAGCATTTTAGTTGTAAATAATTAATTTAATTTATTAAAAATAAGATTGGAAAATTAAACAAATTAATACTCATTTTTTTGTGTTTATTTGGAGTTAGGAATTATTGCTGTGTTTAAAAACACAATGTAAACGATCATCTTAATTACTTGTAATGCCCAAATCGAAAATGTAAAAAAAAATATTATTTTCCCATAAATAATTAAAAATGCATCGAACCTTAAAAATCGAAATATCTCAAAAACGGCTAACTATAACGAAAACTCTCAGGAGAGCTTTTTTATGTTGAAAAGTGCGAAGAATCAGTTTTTTTATTCAAAAAGCAAAAAATTGCACTAAGAATAAAATTTCGGTCATTTTAATACACTACAGGTACAGTAGACAGCGCCCTCTAGCGGGTACAGTAAAACTATGCCCGTGGCTCGTTTTGTCGTACCAAAAAACCCTTGTGTACCAATTTTCACTGTTATACATCAAATATTGTTCGAAATATTTTAAAAAAACTATTTTAGAAAGTAAATTTAAACACCCTGTATTTCGGAAGCCACGCATTTTTCGACCCATGTTTATATAGACTTTATGCACTAATTTTAAAAGTTCTATCGAATCTTAAAGTTATGCAACAATAAACTGAAACACCCTGTATATTTTTTCTACACGTCTTCACATTTGGCGCCTATTTGTACGTAAATATGCATAATAGAATATATCTATGCTATGCATATTACTTCGAATCAGTATTCCTGGAGACTGAGCTGCAAATTGTAACTGGCTTTGCGAGCAGCGCTGCGAAACTATTGAAGTCAATAGACGGTTTCAAATTTATGTGAATGGAAGAGCGGATCTTGCAATACGTTAGACTTTATTATATTATATGCTTTGAAAAGTAATTTGTATATTTCTTTGTCTATCTATCTTCACGAATAATACTATTTTATTATTATTATTATAAGAGTCAGAGCGCTCTAATCTTGGCAAAGCAGGTCGCTTCCAAAGATTATATCAGTTTGATTCCAAGAAAACGATTTTCTGACGAAGATCCGAAGCTCTAGAAACTTTCTCTACTTAACAAGAAGGATCTGCATTCACTGTGAGCAATTATTCCCTTTTAATCCTGATTTTGCAAAACATCGATAAAAAATATACCATCTGGTTTTTAGAGTAGAGCTTTTGGTTTACCCTGTGTATTTTTGATATTTCCACAATATTGTGCTGCTGATAATTGTTTATAACACATCAGATATATGAGTATAGTTTGCTGTTTTCAACATCGTAATTTCTTTATAGTCACTGGTAATCTAAGTATAACAATGCACCACATTCATAAGAGTTTTATTTTTTTGCTTCTCAGAATGATTGAAAAAATGTCCATGTACATCTATGTAAGCACCTTATTTGTTTTATAATCATAAGTCATCAGTGTTAGATCTATGATCAGCTTGGTGTTCTGCTCCATCTCCAGGGTTTCTTTACCATCACAGTACTGTTTCCATTTCGGCAATCTCTGTTCTGTTTCTGGAAAAAAGACATACATATTGATCTACAGCATTTGACTTCAAAGTGTGATGTTTTCTGATAGTATTCAGAGTGTCCAGAACAGGGAGAATAATCCAGCCGCTGCGTGCGGTCACCATGACCTACTTTCTATATGGCAAAATTTTGCTTGAGTGAAGGTTTCATAGTTTTAGAGATTTTAATGGTCTGCATTATTCTCATTTTTATAAATATTAACTTTCTCGGGGCACGTTTATTTTAAAACATTCAAATTTCATTCTTAATAACACTACTTTTGCCTTGACTTGTCTAGAAGCTACATAAAAATTATTTTATAGTCTAAATTTTAATGAAAACCTCAAGTCTCATTTTGTAATCGTGAGAGAATCAAAGAACATCGCAAGCAAATTATTCTAAAAACTTGATTGGTTATTGGTGATTTCGAAATAGGACAGTTGTTATTTATCTACTGTTATTTCCTTTTGATTGCAGTTGTAATGGATAGGATTCAGTGTTCGCAATTATCAAAAAACGGCATTTTCTGACGTGAAGACAGAAAAGGACATGATTGACGTTAAAGAAAATTACCATGATTTACTGTTATCTCTTAAACTTTTTCATAAAATATACTAAGTGACATATAAATCCGAACACCCAGTTTAAATGGTTTTATTTTAATAAAATTTTGTATAAGTACTTAATGAAGCATAATAAGTAAATGATAAAAATTTCAAAATGATTGCACTGCTTTTGTCCTTTGACCTTTAATAATTGTGTGGATGCACCCTGATGTGCTACGCATTCTCCAACGCGCCTAGGCATCCTTCTGATCAGGTGGTCAATGTCATCCTGTGGTATTTCATTCCAGGCAACCACCAACTCCTCTCGAAGTGCTTCTAGAGTCTGAGGAGGACGTTGCAAATTGATCAATCTCCTACCCATCATATCCCACACGTGCTCAATTGGGGATAAGTCGGGAGATCTTGGTGGCCATGGTAACAATGTTATCATTATGTTGAAAGAAGTCTATTGTGACTCTTGCAACATGTGGTCGGGCATTATCTTGTTGGAAAGTTGGATCTGCCAGGGTGTCAAGATAGGGTAAAAGATGGGGTTCTAGAACTTCGTGGATATAACGCTGCACGTTCATGTTACCTCTGATGAAGATTAAAGGTGACCTGGAACCATAAGCTATAGCACCCCAAACCATAACTCCAACAGTGTGATGAACATGTCTTTCAACAAAAAACTGTGGATTCCTCCTTTCACCACGTCGCCTTCCAACCCTTGCACGACCATCGTGCATGCCTAAACAAAATCGAGACTCGTCACTAAAGACAATACTGTTCCATTCCTGATCCCAGAGTGACCGTTGTCTGCACCACTCAAGGCGATTACGTCGGTGTTCTCGAGTTAAAGGGAGGACCCAGTGTGGCCGGTATGAAAACAAGCCAAAACTTCTCATTCGTCGGTAAACACTTCGCATGCCAATAGGTCTTCCGTGTTCTGCAAACCATTCATTTGCAATGGACCTGGTAGTGGAGAAATGGTCCCTTAAGGCCAATAATCTTAGGCGGCGATCTTCACGGTCTGTTGTTCTACGGCGGCGTCCAGTGCCCCTTGCTCTTTGCGTACGGCCTTCTCGAAGCCATGCCTGACAACACCTAACCACAGTGTCTACACTTCTTTGCACTCTAACTGCAATTGCCCGAAAAGAAAGTCCAGCTTCCCGAAGTCCCACTATACGGCCCCTATCAAACTCACTAAGTTGACGAAATCGTACAGGTCTCCGTACTCTAGGCATCGTAACCGATCGTAAAGGATGTCAAGAACCAAAATTCGCCAACGTTGATTCTTTACTGCGGCTGAAATATTCATTTTTAGAGCGTTAGTGAATTAAAAAAAAGCAGTATAAAAACCGGAATGTCCAACTGATAAGGCTGAACATTTTTTCACTTGTTATTTACAGTAAGATAAATACATTCACCAAGTTTTATTAAAATAAAACCATTTAAACTGGGTGTTCGGATTTATATGTCACTTAGTATATGTCCTTAATCTGCTAGAACAACCACTAGCATGATCGAGACTCGTTCAATTTTGTAACACAATTTTCGTTACCGTTGTCAGCTCAGCTTACTATACACAGTCTCTTCAGGGTGACAAAAAAATAGTGGAATCAAGTCCAGCGATCTTGGTGACGATAGAACAGGACCTTCATGAATGTTAAATGTTTATGAGTGCAGCATATGCGTTTGCCTTAATAAAACGCGTGAGTCATGTATAATAGTAAATTGTGTCAACTTCGAACCCATAATCTTATTGCTTTACCGTAAGACAATTATTAACATCAACCCTCCTCGTATTTGTATTAATGCCAATAAAACACTTTTTCATATTTGAGAAATCCGGCCATCCTCTGTTACAGCTGCAATTGAAACAATAATAACAAACAAATAACACAATTTAAGAACTATAATTAACCAACTAAATTTTTGGACTAATTGACATGGTGAACATACAGGGTGCGTCATCTATTACTTATTTTTTCTATTTGAAAAATCAACACGCTTTTTACGAGGTGAAATCGAATTTTTTTATTGATATATGAAGGTTGGTTTATGCCATTTATGTATGAAAAATAACGTCAGTCATATGACCACCGCGGCTTCGTTCACAGGCCAACATCCCAACATCCGAATTTTCAATGACTTTTCCTAGAATAATCGGGTCTATGGCCGCAATTTCAGTCCGAATATTGTGCTTTAGGTCTTGATATGTCCGGGGACCAGTCGCATACACTTTTCCTTTCAAAAATCCCCAAAGAAAATAGTCAAGAAGTGTTAAATCGTACGACCTCGGGGGCCCACTGACATCTGAATTTCGTGAAATTATGCGATCTTGAAATTTCGTGTGCAATAAAGCGATTGTTTGGGAGATGTGTGAGCCGTTGCTCCGTCTTGATGAAACCAGAGATCGTCGGCACCAATACGATCCAATTGTGGGCAGAAAAAGTCTGTTAACATGCCGCGATAACGTTCCTCGTTGACGGTAATGGCCTTTTATTCGGCATCTTCAAAGAAGAATGGTCCAACGATGCCACCAGCCCATAATCCGCACCCAACAGTCACTTTTTCAGGATGGAGAGGTTGTTCATGATATTGGTGTGGATTTTCAGCCCCCCAGAATCTGCAATTTTGCATATTTACGTACCCATTGAGGTGAAAATGAGCGTCATCAGAAAAGAGCACTTTGGCCGAAAACCCGTTTTCTCTTTCCAGCATCCAATTAACAAAAACACGCCGCTGTTGATGGTCTGCTTCAATTCTTGTGTTAGTTGGATTTTGTATGGATAGAGGTGTAAATCAATGTGTAAAATCCGGCGTAAAGGGTTCTCACTAATTCCCAATTGTTGCGAACAGCGCCTAGTCGAGGTGGTTGGATCTTCTCGCACACTTTCACTCACTGCGGCTATGTTTTCACGAGTACGAGCTGGACGAGCATGTTGGTATGGTCTACGACCTTCAGCTGAACCAATTTCCTCAAAACGATTAACAATCCAACGAATTCCAGGCTCTGTAGGGCGTCCATGTCGGCCAAAACTAGTACGAAGTTTGCGAAAAGTATTTTTTATATTTAGACCGTTTTCGTAAGTTTATAAATGGCATACCTTTGACAGTTCATTTATGCATACCACATGACTTTTGACTCACATGGTAACACATAAGCTTATAGGTAAAAAAAAAGTAATATATGGCGCAGTACTTGATTCTTCCATACTAGAATATGATATGAAAATTTTGATTTAAAGTGGAGACTTTAAAATAACTTCCATTGGATTTTCCTTATCATGAGCGAAAAATGATGCTGTTAGGGATGAAGTACTCAATTTTGTTTTAAAACAAACCTGGTCTAAACACCCAATGACACAAAACTAACTGACAGTAGGTCAGCTTTTTAACAAATTTAAAAGCTGAAAAGATCGAAAACCATGAGAAAACAAAGTTTTGCCTATTTGCAGTTGCAAAATTATCCTTCATTTTCTGGACCTGGCTTGTATACTGGTTGTGGTTGAAATTTCAAAGTATGTACAGGGGTCTCCCAACGAACATAAAATGTAGTTTTATAAAAAAAACTATGAAGGAAATTCGAAAACGGTTTTCGCAGTAACATTGCTTTCTCATAGGTGTGTATTGTTAAATTATTTGGAAATGTACAAGGTGTTGCACAGGTTCTTGACATAACAGACATGTCTTTTTTCAATGGAACACTCTATATTTAATTGGATATTTGGATAGACCTTTCCAAAACAAGAAAATTAGTATGGTATACTATAGGTGTTTGATTACCACTTGTTTAGTTATTTCATTATTTGCATGAAAAAAAGCCTACATTTAAACACTTGTTTTTTATTGAATTTTGGAGATGGGATGAAAAAGTATACAAACTTCAAGCTTAAGTGCGAAAAGCGCCACCAATGTGATCTGTATATACAGGGTGTTGCAATAGGCAACATTTTAAATGTACTTTTTAAATCATCAGGTACAACATTTTATTTTACAACTTCAATTTACTCCGAGAATATGACTTTTTTGATTTTGAAATTATATCATCAACACTTTCACTACTTTCTGCAATAGAAGTATGTCTTACCATTACCTTGTGAGTCATTCTGTATTGACCAGTATATTCTTAAGTAACGGATTAATTAAAACAAGAGTGAATATGTGTTATTTGATTTAAAAATAAGATTATCTAGTTCATTCAATTTTGAGTGTCAAAGCTCATTAAAAGAATCCGTATCTAATAAAAGCCAGCCTGAAATTTGTTTTCTGGTTTATTATACTTACTCGTACAAGTCAGCATTGCTTCCAGCCCTATCAGGGTTGATGCTTCTCAATCTGGCTCTCGCTTGTTCTCCAGAAACGATTACGCTATAAATATTCAACTGTTAAATATAAAATGTAACAACTCTCTATGATTTACTGTATATAAGGGAAACGGTCGGATCACATTTATCCTTCTCTTTGTGCTCACAGAAGAAAAGAAAACACACAAAATGGTTGTTTTAATTTAGACGAAATGGTGGATTATTATTAACAAGTTTATACGTGTGCCACACACAAATCATCTTTATGCTGTCGGTATCAGCAACAGAACAGGAGCAGTAATACATTTCAAACCATTGAGGTATTAAATACCTTACCAAATCTTTGTATAGTAATGTGTATAGTTAAGCTTTAAACTACGTGAAAAACAACTTTTCTGGAAGTTTTTGTAAAAGTTATTCTGAATGGATACTAATGAAGGTCATAGATACTTAAGGAAACAGGTTTTGATTTTTCAAAGTCGATACATATTTGAACTAAGGAATTCCCAAACTTTGTTTTTTCCATATTTATTGTGGAGAAAATATTGCATTGGGATGTCATTTCAATCGGTTCTGTTGATATATCTGTCGAAAAGTGCGTATCAACTATCCGGTAATGCTTGGCTCTTTTCTAACTACTGTTTACATGTTGAGAAAAGAAATACTTGTGCTAAGCTGATTGAAAACTGAAGGAAGTATGAACATGTATCACATGTTTACCAAAGCCTTGCTTTGATAAACATGTCTCGTAAACAAGGTACGGACGAGTATGTTAACATCGAACCTTTCCTACCTCAGAGATAAGCGTATCTCAAGAGCTTCCGCCCATAGCAAGCATGTTCGGCATCGATATATCTGTATATCGCACAACACTATTTACAAGATCTTTTATCAACAACTCTGTACGCCTATATAATCGAATAAGCGATGACCTTAAGTCAATACATGTTAAATCTAGCTTTAAAAAAATGTCGAAAAAGGTTCTGCAGACAGATCAGAGCCTCTAAGATTTGTACCAGATATAATCATCTTCAACAACCTCTATCGTCTAAGGGCCAGAAGATCTCCTGACCCCAATCCGATATATTTCTGGTATTTGAGAAAACTTAAAGGGATGGTTTATGGGGCTGGTCCAATAACAACTGAAGCACAACTTCGCCAAAAAATTTTTAATGCTGCTGAAATAATAAATGGACAACTCCGACGACCTAAACTCTGGGCGCTGAAGAAAGACACTAAACGTAAACAGTGATCAGCACGTGAACAGATCCCTCGAAAGCATCCACGGATATACTCCAGTCACTTTAGGTCTAAACATCCTCGGCAGTGTATTTCTAGTGAATCCACAGACCCTTTTTCGTGTCATCTTGAGACTAGAAAAAGGATGACTGTTAAAATAAGTTATCTTGATCTTTCATGAGCTCCCAGTACAAAACATCATCGATATATTTTTGATGTAGGAACAACAAATTGGTTTAGAAAACATCCACTTTGAACCTAAATTGACTGGAGTAACATCGATCTACAGACAAATTCAAGGTCACTAGCAGTCGTCGGCGCTCTACGAATCTGCACAGGTTTGGACTTGTAAACGTGATTGTAGATGACACGACAGGCATCTAACAGTTAATTCACGCACAGGATTGCATTGCATACGCATTACGCATTCAGTAGCGTATACTCGTTTTTCGCGAGTGGAACGTTTTGTTTATATATTGCCTAAGATACGATGTCTGACACAGATACAGCCGACGAGAAGTGGTTGACATCAGCGCAACCCCACCCAAAAAAGGGCTAAGAAGCTACATTTAAGTGCAAATGAAAAACAAATAATATTAAATATATACAAAAACCAAATTCAAGAAAAACCCGATTTGGTCGTGGACGAAGTTATATGTAAGGTAGCACATATTTCTGGAGTATGTCGGTCCAGTGTTTATAGGATCATTAAGGAATATAGGAGCACTCACTCACTTTCTGAGCCAAAACCGTATCCTGCAAGAAAAAGGATAACGGACGGAGTAGATGACTTTGACAGAACTGCCATCAGGAGGAAAGTGCATAATTTTTTCTTCCAAAATGAGATACCTACAGTAGATAAGATATTAAGATTAGTTAATGCTGATGAGGATCTTCCATCATTTAAAAGAACCACATTCCGAAAACTTTTGAAGGAACTTAATTTTCGATTCTTGAAACGGGGAAGAAACAGTATGTTAATAGAGAAAGAAGAAATTGTTGTGTGGAGAAGGGAATACCTTAGGAAGATTCGGAAGTTTCGCGATGAAAAAAGAGAAGAAAGAATGCTGGACATACTCAAGCGAAAGTTTGGGTCGACAAATCAGTAACATCATCAAGGCAGGCTTTTCTAGACGGTCTTTTGGCTGGATTGAAAAATCCTGCAGGTAAGCTCCTTCATCTATCCGGCAATTTAATTTTGATAAATTCTGGAAAATATACGTAATATGCTGTGATAGCAGATAATGTGTGATATTCTCCAAAAATGGTGCATTCGCAGTGTAGTCATTAGGAAAAAAACTTCGACCCTCTTTTAAGCGTTATTGTGAAATTTATTATCATTTTTGGGTGCAGTCAATTTGCTTTGAATGGGATTTGAGAAGTTGCAAACTTCAATTTTCTACGTTTTTCAGTTTTTGATCAGCATTCCGTGACTCTTAAATTCAGCTAAATGAACTCAATTGCCTCATTCCTTCAAATTTAATCAATCCATAGTGTAAGGAATAATTTATTTCCAGGAAAAGGCAAACGGCTGATCATTTGTCATGTAGGTAGTGAAGACGGCTTTGTTCCCGAAGCACTGTGGGCCTTTGAATCAAAAAAGACAGGGGACTATCATGAGGAGATGGACGGCAATTCCTTTGAAAATTGGTTCTCCAAAATGTTACTAAAGCTGGAGAATAACGCTGTTATTGTACTGGATAATGCCCCGTACCATTCTAGAAAAATAGAAAAAATTCCCACAATGGCAACTAAAAAAGCAAACATACAACAATGGCTGGCCTCAAAACAGATCGATTTTGATGAAACAATGGTCAAGGGTGAATTGATAAGTATAGTCAATAGACATAAATACAAATACGATTTTAAAATGATCGACGAAATGGCCAAAAAACAAAATAAAACTGTCTTGAGACTGCCACCCTACCATTGTGAGCTGAACCCTATTGAGCTGATTTGGGCCAACATAAAGCAATACGTGGCGTCGAATAATAATACTTATAAATTTTCTGATGTTAAAAATCTCTTTCACATCGCAGTCAATAGAGTTACGGCAGAGGAATGGAAAAACTGTATCCGCCACGTTCGGGAGAAGGTTGAGGTCAAAATGTGGGATTTGGACAATGTCATCGATACCCAAATTGAACCTCTAATAACTCATTTAAACGATTCAGAAGATTCAAGTTCCTCTTCTGAATGAGTGCGCGCAGCTTACTTACTAATAACTAAAAAGTGTAGTTAACTCATTTGTGAATCTCTAACTGAAATTTACTGTAAAAGATAATAATTATCTTGTACGAAATTTTTGATGACTACCCATAATATCTTGATGCGGTCCTGTAATGTCTCCTGCGCCTAAACACTCACTCACGAGCAATATGCGTGTATTTGTTTGGGTTTAGTTTCTTTCTTCAGCGCCTAGAGTATAGAGTAAGAAGAAACTGGGTTCGTCGTATTGAAGCTTGTGTGGAAAGTGGAGGACGACATTTTGAACACCTTCTTTAAATACAAAAAAATGCAGTGTGGGTTTTAAAAAGAAAAAAATGTATGTATTAAGATTGTGTTCCCTATTTATGAGTGGATTTTTTAATACGTTCAATAAACTTTCACACACCAGGTGAAGCGCTGAGACAGTTAGCGGTAAAACCGTTTTTTGTAATTGTTTGCATTTTACGAGTACATTATCAAATAATGAAATAATACCTAAGAACCAAAAATAACAAACTCCACCTTTATTTACACTACGTTGCCTCGTAATTTGTGTCTGGCATTGCGGCGTTGCCAGATTTTATTTTTTTAAAGTCGCTTTTCTCTAAAGAAATGCCGTTTTGACCCCCATGTTATATGAAACTTTTTTGCTTTTCTCAACCCCCTCTATCACCCATTTAAATCATGACTATCATAACGTTTTCACCCTGTATACATGTAGAAGTACGTACCTACGAATCGTAGTTTTAGTGTACTCGTTAATAGATATGCCATCCTCCAAAAGGTATGCACCTATTTTTTTTATTACATATATAAATAACATGATGTGGAGTGGAAATGGCGATGACTGGGGAAAAGGGGCAACCAAATAAAATTAAAAAATTCCTGAATTGAATTATTTTAGCACTCTCAGGACCTAGGGAGTGGAGGTAATCAAAAAGTCAGTAGCGTAATGCACAAAAAACTAAGACAAAGTGTATGGTGAAAGGTGTTATTATGAATGATGACAGATTTGCGTGTGAAGTAAGTCAATCTGATTGATGCCATTTTTGTATGCGTAACAATCCTTGAAAAGTACCAATACCTCTTTTCCATGTTTTCCAAAAATTTTAATCATATACTAAGTGACATATAAATCCGAACACCCAGTTTAAATGGTTTTATTTTAATAAAACTTGGTGAATGTATTTATCTTACTGTAAATAACAAGTGAAAAAATTTTCAGCCTTATCAGTTGGACTTTCCGGTTTTTATACTGCTTTTTTTTAATTCACTAACGCTCTAAAAATGAATATTTCAGCCGCAGTAAAGAATCAACGTTGGCGGATTTTGGTTCTTGACATCCTTTACGATCGGTTACGATGCCTAGAGTACGGAGACCTGTACGATTTCGTCAACTTAGTGAGTGGGACTTCGGGAAGCTGGACTTTCTTTTCGGGCAATTGCACTTAGAGTGCAAAGAAGTGTAGACACTGTGGTTAGGTGTTGTCAGGCATGGCTTCGAGAAGGCCGTACGCAAAGAGCAAGGGGCACTGGACGCCGCCGTAGAACAACAGACCCTGAAGATCGCCGCCTAAGATTATTGGCCTTAAGGGACCGTTTCTCCACTACCAGGTCCATTGCAAATAAATGGTTTGCAGAACACGGAAGACCTATTGACATGCGAAGTGTTTACCGACGAATGAGAAGTTTTGGCTTGTTTTCATACCGGCCACACTGGGTCCTCCCTTTAAGTCGAGAACACCGACGTAATCGCCTTGAGTGGTGCAGACAACGGTCACTCTGGGATCAGGAATGGAACAGTATTATCTTTACTGACGAGTCTCGATTTTGTTTAGGCATGCACGATGGTCGTGCCAGGGTTAGAAGGCGACGTGGTGAAAGGAGGAATCCACAGTTTTTTGTTGAAAGACATGTTCATCACACTATTGGAGTTATGGTTTGGGGTGCTATAGCTTATGGTTCCAGGTCACCTTTAATCTTCATCAGAGGTAACCTGAACGCGCAGCGTTATATCCACGAAGTTCTAGAATCCCATCTTTTACCCTATCTTGACACCCTGGCAGATCCAACTTTCCAACAAGATAATGCCCGACCACATGTTGCAAGAGTCACAATAGACTCCTTCAACATAAAGATGTCACATTGTTACCATGGCCACCAAGATCTCCCGACTTATCCCCAATTGAGCACGTGTGGGATATGATGGGTAGGAGATTGCTCAATTTGCAACGTCCTCCTCAGACTCTAGAAGCACTTCGAGAGGAGTTGGTGGTTGCCTGGAATGAGATACCACAGGAGGACATTGACCACCTGATCAGAAGCATGCCTAGGCGCGTTGGAGAATGCGTAGCACATCAGGGTGCATCCACATATTATTAAAGGTCAAAGGGCTTTAAAGCAGTGCAATCATTTTGAAATTTTTATCATTTACTTATTATGCTTCATTAAGTACTTATACAAAATTTTATTAAAATAAAACCATTTAAACTGGGTGTTCGGATTTATATGTCACTTAGTATATTCTACTTATCACTAACGGCGCTTAATTTTCGTGTACCCCAAATTTTAAATAGATTTGTATCAATGTATGCTGAGTAAATCTACTTCACGCGCTTAATAAAAAGCTTTGATGCTATCCATCGTCCAGAAAGACGTAAACTGTAATTGACCCTTCTTTCAAGAAGTAGTGTGCTTTTACCAAATTCCGGAAGGTAGAACCCAACAGACCTCAATCAACAAATCGTTCACGTAAAAAAAAAGAAAGAAAAACGTCTCTTCAACAAAATCCCAATTTCGAACAAGATGAAACTGAAATGGAGTTTTTCTGGTAGAAAACAACCGATAGACCTATCAATTACCAGACGTACTTCTACCGCTTTTTTCACGACATTAGCTCCATTGTTGTTCTTTGTCTCATGGGCGTTCTTAAAGGTAAAGGTATAATTTTGTGTTGAAATGACAAATATCAATAAGCTAATATAACCTCATCCTGATGACATTCGTAGAGCGACGAATCTCGTCCATGAAGTGAGAAATGCACTCCATGAATTCCGCAATGAGCAGTGGAGCGACCACCTGGCGGAGATGCTTGAATCAAGTATTCCTCTCTGGAAAGTGGCAAAATCGCTCAGAAACGGAAGGCAAGAACAACTACCACATATTCATGGTCCTGGAGGCATAGTTTTGAGGACTGAGGATAAAGTGGAGGTTTATGCTGACGTCATGGAAAAAATTATGATCTGGACAATGGATCAAATCACGAACAAAGCACTGAAGTTGCTTTCACTCAAGGCTTTGACTTATCTGGTGGCAATAATCAATACAATGCTCAGAACTCATTATTTTCCTAAGGCGTGGAAGTCATAATGATCCCAAAGAAGGCAGGTTCGATATTCCCCTAGGATTACCGTCCCATTAGTCTGCTGTCAGCTTCTTCTAAGCTCGCTGAAAAGATGATTTATCGTCGCCTTGAGAATTCCTCGTCAGATCACCATGTGATTCCTGACGTGCAATTCGGCTTTCAGTCTGAGCATAGTACGGAGCTACAGGCAGTTAGACTGGTGGAGCATGTAACCAGGGGGTTCACCCTGAACAAAAGTACTGGTATCTTGCTTTTAGATGTATCAAAGGCATTTGACAAGGGGTGGCACATGGGCCTCTTGTATAAGCTCATCCAAAAGGGTTTTCCATTTTGACTACTAAAACTGTTGAAATCTTTTCTAGAAGGAAGGAAGTTTCGGATTAAAATTAACAATGTGTTGTCAACAACAGAGCCGGTATTCCTCAGGGTCCCCCAGCAACTGTGAAGTCTAACTCTATGCTGACGACACTGCATTGCTAGCCCAGTCTTGTTCTGGTAACCTGGTTCACGACAGGCTGCGGAGTGCGGTGGAGGAAGTATTGGAGTGGGCGGATCGGTGGTTGATCAAAATTAATACTTCGAAAACGCAGGCAATCTATTGTACTAAAAAACGTCGCGGTGCCCCCTCAGAGATATCAGTGAATGGAACTCGTATACCATGGGAGCAATCTGTCAGGTATCTTGGAGTCATCATTGACAAGGGGTTGACCTAGCAGAAACATACTGATATTTTGAAAACAAAATTCCAAATTACCTTTCGGCAGCTGTATCCTTTGTTGTGCAGAAATTCAAAATTAAGTTTGATCAACAAGATTCGGTTGTATAAAATGGTCATAAGACCCGCATCACCTACGCATGCGCGGCTTGGTGTTTTCTTGCCAAGACGCACATGCAGAGACTGCAAGTCCTGCAAAACAGAACCCTACGCACAATTACTAACGCCCTTTGGTACGTGTCAAATGAGACTATTCACAGAGATCTTGATATCCCATATCTAAGGGATTACGTAAAACAACAGGCGCAACGGCGTTATAATCAAGCGGAATCGCACAGCAACCCTCTGTTGCGTGATTCAGTATACTACACAGTCGAGCAAGTTCGCAAACATTCCAGGCCGCGCCTCGCACTGTGATCAAAATTAAATTGTAAATTCAGACCAGCCAAAATTATTCAGTATACAAAACCGATCAAAATTATTTTTTGTAGTGACAAAGTAATTCGAATAGTCAAAGCAATAATGCTTAAGCTATTTCAAATGATTTACTTCTTTTCTTTGGTCTATTTCTTCCTTCCTTTCTTTCCTTCTTTCCCTTTTCCCCTTAAACATGTTTGGTATCTGGGTAGCCAGATCTGACAGACTAAAAGACCGACGAGACATTTAACTAAGAGCAAAGGTCCATCGGACCGCTCTGACGAATAATGACGAATAGTAGTAAGCTAATATAACCTATAAGGTTTACGAAAAATATCTATTTAATAAAATTTTTCAACATTAATTTATATACTAAAAGTCATGGAGCAAACGAAATGAGATTTGCAATTAGGAAAACTATATATGTCCTTAATTTGGCGAAAATCGCTACTTCTGAGACTGTACTTTTTTTCAATTTTACAATAAAGCTTACAGGATATGTTTCCAAACTATGCCTCGTTAGAAAAAAGCTATGAGTAAAAATTTAGTCCAGTTAATGTGGGTATAGCAATCGCTAATCAGTAATTTTGTCTGTTGTCAAACAGATCACAGCATATTCAACGAGCCCTGTATAAGAATAGGCGACATTGCAGAAAAAAATACTTCAGAGAATGGCGATAACTCAAAAACCGTGCACAATCGGATAAGGACATATATCATTTTTCTTATCACCCCCTCTCGTTTGCTCCATGACTTTTGGGACACCCTGTATGTGTAAATTATGCTCAATATTACTAAGTAAATGACTCGTGCTTTTAACATACTCCTAGCTACTTTCCATACTTTTTTAAATCAATAACAAAATGTCCGATTTTGGGCAATTACGAGTACATCTATGAACATCGCGGTCGAGGTAGCAGCATGAGAACGGTACTCAATTGTTCTTTATGCAAGAACATTAGACAATGGAAAGCTTGTGGAAAGTATTTCCCAGTCCTGACCAGGTGATCTAGCCTTTAGTAGAAACGTATTTACGCCACTTTTACGTCATTTACGTTTTCAGACTGTACTCTTCACCATTCTATGGAACAAACTGCAAACAGCAGAAGATCAAGGCCCACAGAACCTACTTACAAAACCCCACTGTAGAGAACAGACAAGCCGACGTCGAGTCCAGAAACAAATATAACGAAGCGGTTCGCAATGCCAAAACCCAGCATGATATAAAAGTTAGGCACAGAGTAATGTCGCAGCGCAATGGCAGTCGGTCTTTCTGGACGCTGGCCAAGCAGATTGAAAAGAACTTCTCACACAGTAGCCTTCCACCACTTACGTGTCAGGATGGAACTATTGTATTCGACTCAAAGGCCAAGGCGGAAGTGCTAGCCAAGATCTTTGCTGCCAACTCCACCATGGACGTCCCCACCAACGCCCAAGTGCCGTCAATTCAAAGGGTTCCCCACACTATGCGGGAGGTAACATTCAGGCATAAGACCGTAAGACGAGTGCTCGTGTCGCTCGACATCAACAAAGCTTCTGGTCCGGACTTGATTCCTGCCATTGTACTAAAGAGATGTGCAGCGGAGCTTGCTCCAGTTCTTTCGCGTCTCTTCCAGATATCTTATGAATCCGGCAACTTCCCAGAAAACTGGAAATTTGCTCATGTACAGCCCATCCCAAAAAAAGGATCTAAAACCGACCCTTACAACTACAGGCCTATAGCTCTGCTTTCTGTTATAAGTAAAGTGATGGAGAGGTGCATAAATCGCGAGCTTCTGGACTACCTCGAACGTCACAGCTTGATTAGCGACAGGCAGTACGGTTTCCGGCACCAACGATCCACAGGGGACCTCCTAGCTTACGTCACGCAACTGTGGAGTAAACTCATCCAGTCTCATGGTGAGGCTCATGTCGTTACTCTTGACATCACGAGGGCGTTCGATCAGCTGTGGCACGCTGCCCTCTTAAGCAAACTTCCATCCTACGGCCTCCCAGAAAAGCTTTGCAGATGGGTGGCTGACTTTATCTCTGGCCGCAAGATATCCGTCGTAATTGACGGATTCTCCTCTTCATCCCACAACGTCAACGCGGGTGTTCCCCAGGGATCGGTCTTGGCTCCGACACTGTTTCTCTTACATATCAACGACCTCCTTTCCTGCACGATCAACCCAATCCACAGCTTCGCTGAGGACAGCACTCTACATGCAGGAATTCAGAGTGACAAGCCGATCTCTGCCGCTGAGCTGGAAAAAAGAAGACTAGCGACGACTTCTTCCCTGACAAGAGACCTGGAGGCTATCACTGCTTGGGGACGCAACAATCTTGTACAGTTCAATGCTTCCAAAACACAGTACTGTACTTTGACGAACAAAAAGCGTCCTAGCGCTCATACAGTTTCGATGGACGGTCGAGTTCTACCAAAGAGCCATTCATTTCGGCTGGTCGGAGTCCAGATCACCGAGGACCTGATCTGGCACGAACACATCTCTTCAATAGCTGCAGCTGCTGGGAAAAAGCTAGGCTATTTGTTTAGGGCTAAGAAGTACTTTTCTCCGCATGACCTTCTCACTCTATACAAGGCCCAGATAAGGCCTAGCCTCGAGTATTGCTTACACATTTGGGGTGCTGCCGCCCCGACTACATTGTCCATGCTCGATGCTGTCCAGAGGAGGGCGGTCCGACTGATCGATGACTCTTCTCTAACAGATAGTCTCGGGACTCTTTCGCACCGGCGGGCCGTCGGCGATCTAGCTGTTTTCTATCGCTACACCAACGGGTTTTGCTCCTCAGAGCTCTCTTCCATGATGTCGCCGCGCGATGTGCCTGCCAGACAGACCCGCCTGACTTCGGCGTCCCATCCTAACCGTGTCAAACTTCGTACATCTAGAACTGGCCGATACGACCGCTCCTTTGTCCCGAGGGTGTCTAGATTGTGGAACAATCTACGGGAGGAAGCTTTTCCCAGTTCTACTAACCTTAGGCAGTTCAAAAATCGTATTAACAAAATTTCTTTGGGATCATCATAGCAGCCGCGGTGTTCCGGCATTTAGGCTTCTGCCTGCGCGGCTGTTTCGATATATATATATAAAAAAAAAAAAACTGATATCCAACAAGCCAGTTTTCTTAATCTCATTCAGAACAATAGCAGGACTTCAAAATGTCATGAAATCCATTCGCTAAGATTCCCTATCGTATTATTTTCCCCTGTGCTCCATAAAATCGGCGTAAAGCCCATGCCTTATTTCCTGTTCTTCACAATTCGATTCATGTTGATTTTGAATCTGGCCGAATTGGGAATTTAACCGAGATATTGTCTCGGAGTAGAAATATTGCTTTCCCGGGATAAGCGCTTACCTGATATTTTCTAGACTTTCCGGTTGAGAATAGCTTGAAAAATGGTTTGAAAAAGATTTTACCCTTGAGGTTGAAAATTTTCCTTCACAGAAATAGCACGTTCTCATTTTTTAAATTAGATATACGTAAAAACATAAAAGACGAAGTACTCAGTGCTTGCATATCGATAGAAGATAGACAGACCGTGTACAGACATTGTAAAGGTCAGCCCGTTACGATCATTTGAATTCATTAAAAACTGACAAAAATATATGAAAACCAGTTATATGAGCAAGAAATGGGACGACATATTTGAGAGATAAGGTTATATTTAGTCATGAAGTTCATAGCTAGCAGGAGCATAAGAGACCGTACAATAATCGGAATACCGACTCACTCTATGACACCTTTCATGCGATGTTTTTCGTATAACACTGCCATACTTTACAATGCTTTACCAGGTAAATACAAGGAAATGTCTTCTGGCAATTTCCGTAAACAAATAAAACAATTTGTATTTACCCTTACCTGATATTGGTCCAGTATCTTTTCTTATGTACTATAGTTCGAAGTTGAGTCATTTATTTTAACAGTGAGTAGATCTGATCAAAAGAAATGTTTTTTTCCTTTACCATTTTTCTGGTAAAATTAAAGTAACAAAGTTATAGCCCTTTGGAAGTTTGAGTACCGCCCTGTCTCAATAATAATATCATGTACTCGTGTTTGGCGACAACGGTTCCGGTTCATCGCATCGGAAACAAAAAAGCGAAAGAATTTGGAACGATGTTTTTGCAATTAAGTATTTTATTCAGTTCAGTTATACATACAGTCAGTGTCTGTCGGTTAGCGTGTGAATAGTGTCTGTTGCGTGGCTCAAACGAAATAAAAAATGGCACATGTTTATGCGGATCGGTTTCCCAATCGAGTGCAACCAACCCCTCGTGCCTTTGTTAATGTAGTACAACGGGCTCGTGAATCAGGTGACTTAAGACCTCACAGGAGACCTCACGATCAAATACAGGTCCGCACTGAAATACTTGTCGGGAGGATACTTTATAAAACAAGGTAAAAATTTTTTTTTAATTTTTTTTTATTTTTACACACATATTCTGGTTTATCTTCCTTCTACAATCATTATCTGAAAATTAATGATTCAACTTCAAAGTCACCCTGTATATGTATCTAAATATTATATGTGTGTTTTGGTGTAGTGGACTTCCTGTAATCCGACAAACATTATGCAGAGCAGTGTCGGACTATCAAATTTGTCGGATTATAGAGCACTGCCTAAGACCCCCCATAGGCCGAAATTTTTTACAAAAGAGTACCTTGTAATCCGACAAATTACATATACAATGGTAAGATTATGTATACATATATGTTATGTATATGTATGTACTTTGAAGTACAAATCATACATAGTTTATGTATGTCGAATTTAGTAAATTAAATAACAATAGAGAGCTTACGTTTTATTATAAAATTCAGCATAAATGCACATACATATGTACCAAAATAATCAAGAACTATTAACCAAAATCATTAATGAATTTATCAAATTATGAGCTTGAAAATATTCATCAATTTTTTTTTGTTTAAGGTTGTTATAACTCGAGATCAGAGCTTTGTCCCTCAGTCTTCTCAAAAGTAAAAGTTCGTTGTAGGATGTACCATTCTCTTCAGCCCATTCACCTAGCTCAAAGGCATTAATTGCGTCTTGTGCTGTGACTTGTCGAGCAGTTGCAATCACGCCGTCGTTATTTTCCTGATTGTTTGTTGTATAATTAGAAACCTCTTTTATAATCTCTACTTCAGACATTTCATGAAAAACATTTTCCTCTTTATCCATTCCACGGCACCAGATTTCCAAATCTTCCGGACTTATCTGTGTTTCAGTAGCGACTTGTTCTATAACTTCCGAAGTAACACTGATTTGTGGAACGTTGCTAGGAGTGGTGACTATATCTGGCCATAACTTTTTCCAAGACGATTTAATAGTTGATGACGGTAACGCATTTCACGACTGACAAAGAGTAAAAACCAAGTCTTTCATATTAAATTCTTTTAAAGTTTTTTCTATTGGTTGGTCTTTTGATACGGTTCTCAGAAATAGGTTTTTCTTATAGTCTTGCTTGATAAACTGAATGATATTCTGGTCCATTGGTTGAATCAGTGCAGTGCAATTTGGCGGAAGAAACATCGCAGTGATGCATTTATCCTCAGTTGTTAGTTCTTTTTCAGACGGATGACCGGGAGCGTTATCAAAAAGCAACAACGCTTTTTGAGGAAAATTATGACCTTTTAACCATTTTCTAACTTCAGGTACGAAACATTCATCAAACCACTTTCTGAAAAGGTGTTTTGTCATCCATGCACTTTTTTGTCCGTAATAGTGTACAGGTAAATCAATGTTTTTGAATGCCCGTGGTTTATTAGATTTCCCAATGACCATCATCTTAAGCGCGTGTGTGCCCGCAGCGTCAGCACATGGTAGTATGGTTACACGCTCTTTACTTACTTTTCGTCCAGGTACGGATTTTTCGTTACAAGAAACGAAAGTTTTGTTAGGCATGACGCCAAAACAGCCTTGATTCGTCTGCATTGTACACCTGTGACGGGTCAAGATTTAAATCGTTCACCTTTTGCAAAAATCTTAATTTAAAGGGCTCTATGCAGGTGGCATCGTTAGAAAGTTTCACTCCTGTAATAGTGATTAAACGTATGCCATGACGAATTTTAAAACGTTCTAGCCATCCTTTGCTGGCCACAAAATCATCTTTTTTTGATAATTCCTTATAACAAAACTTAGCTTTCATGAAATTGGTGCATGCCTATTTGCTTTCTGAAGAAACCACAGTACAAAGCTTCTTACACTTCTGGATGTTCAGCTTTCTTGAGTGCCTGGCCCGCAGACACTAGTTGACACGAACTTCTTGATCTTCTCGTGGTTTCTTTTAATGTCATAAATTGTAGATCGGCCTACGCCGTATTCACTTGCTAAACTACTGAAAGTTTCATTGCGATTTAAGCGGTCTAAAATATCACATTTTTCTTTAATTGTCAATGTTTTGTGCTTTCGCTTCCGAGTTTGTGATGACATTACTAGGTACTATACCTAATACACAATGAATAAATAGTAAACAATGAACGCACGCTAGGCCGTTCCGCTATCACCAGTAGTCAAATTCAAACTAAGTAAAACAATGCTTACGCGTCGAGCACGATAGCGGTGGCGCGTACAAGTTGTAACCTGTTCAAACCTGCGTGATCAACATTAGCGAAGATTGTCAAATACGTATGTATGTAATACATATTCAAAGACATGTCGAATTACAGGGGGCGCCGGATTAAACAGGGGCCGGATTATCGGGGGTCCACTGTATATATGTTTATATGTGTATGTATATATATATATATAGTATTCATAGTTAATTGCCTTAACTGTTAGGAGAACATATCATTTAATTTCTTTGGGTAGAATGCAGAGTATTGCAAAAGTACACTCTTATAACTTAAACTCTCAGGCTTTCGAAGATCTATGTCTCCATTGTCTGGAGTAAGTCGGCGAGATTGTTGCTGAAATTGTTTTTAAACAACCGTGGAGGGAACACACAGTCGACGAATAAAAAACTGGACTGATGAGATTCGATTAGGACGGAATTATTTTATTATTAAATGGCAAATCATTTTGAAAGGTTTTTTTAAAATTAAACGTTGATTGATTTTGGAAGAAATTTGGAGATTTTAAAAATATCAAATATTGAAAATTCCTTCGAGATTTCATCTTTTTTTCACTGATAACCTCCACACTATCCAACCCCGGTTGAAATCTCGAGTTTTAAAATCTCCAAATTTCTTCCAAAAAAACCTTTCAAAATGATTTGCCATTTAATAATAAAATAATTCCGTCCTAATCGAACCTTATCAGTCCAGTTTTTTATTGGTCGACTATGTGTTCCCTTCACTGTTGTTTAAAAACAATTTCAGTAACAATTTCGCCGACTTACTCCAGACGATGAAGTCCTAGATCTTCGAAAGCTTGAGAGTTTAAGTTATAAGCAATACTTTGCCTTCTCCCCAGAGAAATTAAAGGATATATATACGTATATATAAATATATATATATATATATTTATATATATATATATATATATAATATGCATATATATATATATGCATATTTACATTTGGGCATCCATATACTGTATATAGTTGTGGTGTATTTTAGTTTATAGTATAGTTTAGTTATAACTACAATTTTTTTTATGACATCTGAGGCAACGCATATTACATCGTACTGTAAATGTACTGACAAAGATAGTTAAGTGTAAGAGTAGCCTAGGCTAAACCTCGCTATCTTTGTCCGTCACATGTACAACAAGTAATGGAGTTATTATTATTATTATTATTATAAATATAAGGCAGCAGCGGTGGCCGCAGTAGTAGACTCTTCGGTCTCCCGATCAGTCGCCGTGCGCTGTGCGGGTTCGAGTCCCGTCCCAGGAGAAATTTTTCTCTTGGCTATGGACGTTGTGATTGTCCGTAGGTGGTAGATGGTCTCTAACTGTCGAACGCGGAGGTACCACCCGGCGGATCTCGTAGGCGGAGCCAGAATGTGTGCATGTTGCATGCACACGTGTTCGCTCGCCAGAGTCCGTGTGGCGTTCCCCCTTTCCCATGTATCCCCTTATAGTCCCACGGCCTTAGGCCTTCGTGGTACTTGGAGTATAAAAAAAAACAAAGGGTGTTTCAAATTCAACCCTTACCATTGAGATCTCGGAAACCGTAAGAGGCAGGAAATAAGGTAATCAACAAAATGCCACTTAGAAACTTTCGAAATTCAAAATACTTCCGGAGGGAGGCAGAAAAGGTCGAATTGTTTTAATTTTTGCCTGTCTTTATTTGTAGTGGAGTTTCAAAATAAACTGCATATTAACATTTCCACTTTTCCTCCTCTACAAGATGGCATAGTTAGAATTTCAATATGAAGTTTCGTCTCTTGTCCTCCAGCATCAGCTTTATCTTTTCTTACCGATGGATTTTTTAGAAATCGATTGATACTAAAAAACAAAAAGGTCGATTCTTAATTAATAAAAAAATAAAAATCGTTCTATTGTCCGAGAAAATTAATGTAATAATTGAATAATGTAATTCAGCAATAAATATCTAGTTGCTCTGGACTATATCACTGGCTTTTGACATATGACAAGTCTCTGTTATTCAAATCTGTTCACTATGACATATTTTTCATTATTTAGTTTTTACAATCTTGTTAATAATGGTGAATTATTCAAATGCAGAAATGGCGGAAATGCATTACGTATATGGCCTCACCGACGGTAATGGTGAGCAAGCCAGACGGATTTATCACCAGAGATATCCCGATCGTACTTTGCCAGATAGTCGAACCTTTTCTAATATTCATCGTCGCCTTGTTGAAACTGGTTCTGTCCGAAAAGGAACATCTGAATAGACCTCTAAGTGTGAAAACGCCTGTACTTGAGGAAGCAGTGCTGCACGAAGTAGAAGAACATCCTGAAACGAGTACGAGGAAGATCGCTAGACACTTAAATATTTGCCATCAAATTGTTTGGAGAATTTTAGTGGATTTTTTGTTATATCCTTATCATATTTTAAGAGTACAGGCAATACTTCCCATTGACTTTCCAAGGCGTGTGACCTTTTGTCAGTGGTATCTTCATAAAATTACACAAAATCCGCAATTTGAATCACGGACGAAGCTAATTTTTCTCGAAATGCCATTCAAAATTTCCACAATAATCATTTGTGGGCAGAAGAAAATCCCTATGCCATGATCGAAACCCATTTCCAACACCAATTTTCGGTTTTTATGGGCAGGAATTATTGGCAACCACTTTATTGGCCCATTCTTCTTGCAGGGACGACTTATATCAATTTTCTTCAACAACAGTTGCCTTTGCTGCTTAATGATGTTCCGTTAGTAATGAGAAACAATATGTGGTACATGCATGTTGGTACACCAGCGCATTTCAGTGTAGCGGTTCGTAATTATTTACAAACTGTTTATCCAAATCGTTGGATTGGCCGTGGTGGGCCCCAAGAATGGCCAACAAGGTCCCCAGACCTTAACAGTTTAGATTTCTTTTTGTGGGGCTAAGACGCTAGTGTACACAAGTCCCATTAACACTGTAGAGGAATTAAGAGAAAGAATAATTGCAGCTTGTGATAGAATAAAAAACACTCCAGGGATGTTTCAACGAGTGCGCAATTCCATGAGAAGGAGGGCGGAAGCATGCATACTAAGTGAAGGGGGTTATTTTCAACAATTTTTGTAATCATTTCGTTGGTTTTAATGTTATGTCTATGTTGCCAGTCGTTGTTATTCATTACCTCTAATGTGTTTGATTTTTCCAATTCAATTAATAATAATTTTGCAAGTTAGACAATAGAACGGTTTTTATTTTTTTACTCAAAAATGGTGCATAAAAAGAAAACAATTCAAGAGAGATCATTTGTTTTAAATTGAACGGGGAATTCAAAAATAATTTTTATTTGGCAAAAAACATTCTCAAAATTCACAAAAACGTTGTTACCGAATCACCAGCTACTTTAGCAGCGTGTGTGTGAGCAAAAATATCGTTTTTACATTCCTCCTCGCTGAAAAGTTGTATAGATTTGTCCTTCGCGTCCGTTGCCAGCTCCCGGGGGTTCTTTCTTCGTTTTGGCCTTTTTGTGTTTCACCGCCTCTTCATTGTTTTTTTTTATTTTAGTTAAGGACTTTTAGGGTGTTCAGGGCTTTCTCGCATGGACTCTTTGTATTAAAGGGTCCAATGTATCGGTTTTATAATCGAGAGACCTTCCTTCTTCGTCATTGCTCTATATGTAGAATTTCCTTTGTTTATGATGTTTATTCATGACGAAGTAAATATTTTGAATTATTCCGTTTTTTTTGGAAATTTCACAAAATTGCAAATATCTCCTGACCTATAAAATTTCGGACCACACATATACGGGTTCATCCGATAGGTTTTGAGGCCCCCTAGCACCTGACTTCCGTTGATCCACTACTAACTTTACACCCTGTATAAGGAGGTTCGGTATCACTCAAAATCCTGATCAGATAACGCAACCTCTTCCCAGCAGTTGCTGTATTGAGCAGAGGTGCACGTGTCAAATTATATTCTTTGAGGTTTGAAATTCCTACGGCTTTTATGTCTACAATCCTTGTTGATTTTAATCCAGAATCGCTGCACCAGAAAGTTGGAAGTACTTTACTACTTCCGGTCGGATTTGCAGTAAATATTTCCAGTTATGCTAGAGTTTTCCATTAGCACTCGAAAACTTGCTCAAGCTTGTAAAAGTTGATGGAGCAGTATCGGATTCGACTGCAAGAAAAAGTTTGGTAATGAAAACTGGAGAATATGCGCTTCTAAATTACAGGCGTTTCTTTAAGGACGGATGTTGATTTAAGGAACTTGACGATGCTTCCAGGTAGAAACTTTGCAAGATCCGAAAAATGTTGCATTGGTTAATAGAGTATTTGCCAAACTTTATGGAGTAAGTGCTTCAACGATTCTAATATGAAACACAAATTCGATAATGTTCCTGTATCAAGGGCTTATGAAATATCGATATTTCGTAAAGACACAGACATAACGCTGGAAATGTGAGATAATTCGCATACAAAAAAGTGCCCTTAAAATCCAAGCTTTACATAGAAAATTTAACGAAGAGAGATCCGATCATGATTGTTTTGTTGTTTGAATAAAGTATCTTACTAAGCTTAATGTAGTCAAGTTTGTGGCAATATGTCTGAACTTGCTAAATTTCTGAAAACTTTATTTAAATTTTTTTATATAGTGTCATTTTTATCTATTGCACTTGTGTTTCAAATTGAGTATCAACACGCATCTTTCCCTTTCCATTACACTATATTTTATCATTGTTTAAGGCGGCTCCGACGCAGTGAGTTTCAAGCCATTTACAAGGGTTCAGCTGCTTCAAAACTGACACTCCATTTTTCAATATTTTTGAATGAAATTCATACAGTATGTTGAGAAGATAATTTTGTTTTTGCACAAGTTTTATGATGGGTTGAAGTGCGCACTTTTTCTGTTCAACTTCGCGATTTTTTTAAAAAGAACCTAGTGAAAACAATGAAAAAGTGGCTCTATAGCACCGTGGGGTTTTATTTTCAGCACTCTGTGAAAATTTCATCCAAAAATATCAAAAAATAAAGCGTCAATTTCGAAGCGCGCAAACCTCTACAAATCGTATTTTGGACGAATTTTGTCTTCTGTTTCGTGCTGCCAACCCAAGCGTTGCGGCGCAATGTACGGACTAAGAAAGGACGTATTCAGATAATTTGGTGGCCCTATTTCATATAATATCGCGTCGATAAGTCGTTCTGCAAATAGGTACTCATAATCGCGATCGCTGATACTCCTCGATTTTAAAGCCGTTTTACTTCCCACGTCATTGGCGAGGAAGTATTGTAATCGCGAAAAATTTCTAAAATGAGATGTCATATTTTTCTAAGTCATATGACATCTACATCACGAAAAACTGTATCACACATCATCAACTTGGAAATTACCGCTCGCATTTTTATGAAATTTCCACACGCGGTTACTAGTATGCCAAAGCTCTGTAGTTTTAGTCCAGTGACAACGGTGCTATAGGCAAAAAAGTAACAATTGCTGAAACTCCGTTTTTGAGGTTTCAGGGGTTCCTAATCATTGACATAAAAAAATTGTACTGCTTAAAAAGGGGGGGTTGAAATCAGTGAAACACGTTGTATTACTAAGAAGCTTCTGATCCCAGTGATTACAGGAAATTTCAGTATCGAAAATCCGACGAATAATGTGTTCACGATTTAAAAAAATCGGTACCTGCTCTATAGGTTTGACACCAACAGCCAACAGATCTGCAACTACCGACAGTAGGGAAGAATAAATTTGGATATCACTCCAGTCAAGTATAGGGGAATTTAGCGTGGAACTTTAAAATTATCGATATGTCAAGGAAATATGTTTTTGGGAACGATCATTTGGTAGATTTTATATATATTATATTTTCATTTTAACTTCATAACACCGTGAAATGTACCCATTTCGCCGTTACCTTTTGTGTTCTGCAGTTTGTGATGTTTTTCTGGATATAAGCAGGCCATAATTGCCTAGAGTGCTATCAGAGCTTTTTACAAAATTTTGTCTTTGCGCAAGAATTATGGTGGATTGAAATGCTCACCATTTGTGCTCAACTTCTTCATATTTTAAAAAGATCCTAGTGGATAAAATTGGAAAAGTGGATCTCTGGCACCCTGTGGACTTTGTTTTCAGCACGCTGCAAGAGTTTCATTTGGAAATAGTAAAAATTAAGCTGTGAAGTGCAAATCGGTTTTTGGGCGAAATTGATCTACTGCTTCGTCCTGCCAGTCCAAGCGACGCGACGGTGCGTTCCGACTAAGAAAAAATGTATTCAATTAATTTTATATCTTTCCTAAAATAAATTCAAGAACTCAAATTCTAATTCGTTCATTCATGTCAATAAACACAATTATGTTTACAAGGGTCGTGTGGTAGATGGTAACGATTGAACGGAGGTCATAAAAATATCTTATGCCATCAAAATAAGAGGAAACAGTTAGGTAATTTCTGCAAAGGAATAAACAGGTAGGCTCATACCTGGATTAAGTACATGTCTTGTCTACTGTAATAGGTAGATGGTGGTGATGCTGCCAGAAATGGATGTGTGCGATCAATAAGCAAACCACAAGATTCAACTGCCGTGTCCAATGATTTTTGCATTGCCTTTTTTTATTGCCTTACTAGAAAACTCTGTTGGGTATATGATGGAGTTTACTAGAACTTTACAGCTTGTTGTCTGCCATCTTCTACAAACTTCAACAAATCGAGACGCTGTCAACCTTATCCTCCGATGAAGACGCCACAAAGCACAGTCCTGTGATTTGGTGACTTGTTCGATATGCAAAATCTCGTCGTCACTTTTTCTAAGTTTCCCTAAAAATTCTTGTTTAGCAACCTCCAAATCAATGTCGTTTATGTTAGGGTTTTGACAGAATTCACCATAAAACTATTATATATTTTCTTTTAAATGCTATCCGAATTGTTAAGTTATTTTTGTATCAACTTTTTTTGGTCTGAGTTTCTTTCAAGATTCTTGCGTTTGAGTCTTTGTTCCATCTAAGTGATAAGCGAGGTTGGACTAAGCTTAGAACGCAAATGTATTTGGACCACATAGACAGGCCGCTCGGTATTGTGGCTCACTACAGCTGCAGCACATCTTCCATGGTATGACCTCTTCTTGCAATAATTTATTCGCTTACCCCAATGTATTTTGCGATTATAGGGTTGAACTGCTCCACACTATTGTTGCCCTCATCATGAATTAAACTCACTGAATTCGTAATTAAAACTGTCGCATATGACCTTTTATTGTCCATTATCAACCTTGATAAAAAATTCACACAAGAATAATCACACCAACAAGAGTACAACACAACAATTCAACAACACAATATCGACGAACAATAACAAGTGTAGAAGAATACAAAATTATCACTAGCTGAGTACCAAAATAGGAAACGATTTACAGGCCAGATCTCTAATCGAAATCCGACTCTGTTATAATAATTTACTTCGGTGGGCACCCGCAGTCATCCTTTCCTCTTTTAAAGTAGCGCCGACCACCGTCTAAGTCCAGCCCACAATCGTTTCCTTTTCACCCCCCCCCCCCTTACCTCAGCAGATGGTGCTCGTGATTGTAGGAGTCCCGTTAATATGTTCTGAGTAAACGCACATTCCTTATCTCATATTTGGATTTCGTTTGAATTACCTAGATTACAAATAAAATCCCCATTATCTAGCAGAAGAAGCTTTTTAAAGTTGCACTGATACCGTACAGTTCAGATTATCAACAAACACCTTTCCTTCTACTTGTTGGAACTTATATCCGCGATTGCTGCCTTATAAAAATGTACAATCTGTATAAAATGTAGCCGATTCCTTTCCAATCCAAACGGTTCTACATTCACAATCCCATGCCACAAATAAACGTAAAATTGAAATAGTTTTAGTATGCGTATTGCTTTTGAAAATGGTCGGCATATTAAAACACTGACACATAAAGCGAATAAAAGTGTCTCCGTTTTTGGGCGAACTGCCATAGAACAGGACGAACTCGTACGGTTTTTATTGGTTTTCGACAAATGGTCTTTGCCGTATTTGCGCGGTGAACAATGGAGCAAATAACCCAGCTGTGTACAAACAAAGTATACCGACCACAAGTAGTAAGGTACATGACACAGGAACCGACTGACAAACATCCGCGATGATGATGATTTATTATGAACAAATGACCACATACTAAGATCACCGTTAACTCCTACTCACCTCTGACCAATAAAATTTGTGTTGGCATGAAAATGCTTCATTAAAATCATAATATATTGAGAAAAAAATTAACTAAACTAAATAAAAATTTAATTAACCATGTGACAGCTAACAACTTTTATTGGTTTAAGTAAACTCCTATTTCTAAAACACTTTACTTGAATCTATGACACTAGTGTATGTACTCAAAACGTAATCGTTTAATTAAATTTATTAAGTCATTTACTTAGATTGAGAACATCAAATTCTATGATTCTAAGATTACAGGCAACAGGTAATGGATTGTTTCCTTTTTCTGAGAAGGGTAATATTTTGAGCTCTAAGGTCTTTAGTCGGAAAGGGTTTTCCGCAAGATGTGGGCTGTTCCTAGCAGTGCTATCTTTTGAACTTGTGTTGCAAAAACATCTCCGGGGAGTTCTTTTATGTTGTTCTTGAATGACATAGTGGCAGTCCCCAAAGCTCCGATGATCACGGGTACCGTTCTTGTCTTTGTCTTCCACATGCGCGATATTTCGATTTCGAGGTCTTTGTATTTTCTGGCCTTTTCCGCTTCTTTGGTGTTGACGTTGTTGTCGTCTGGTACAGATACCTCAATCAGCAGGCATGTGTTCTGTGTTTTATTATGGTAAATAATATCAGGTCGGTTGGCGGAAATCGTACGGTCGGTAATGACTCCTTTGTCGTACATAATTGATGCTTCGTCTGTCTCTACTGCTGCTTCAGGAGAATGATCATACCAGTTGTTGCTAACTGGTACTTGGTGCTGCTTGAGGATAGCCCAGTGTATGTATTTAGCGACGTTGTTGTGCCTTTCGGTGTATTCTGTTGGTGCCAGTGTTGAGCAGCCTGAAATAATGTGGCTTATATGTTCCTCACATTGATGGCATATTCTGCATTTGCTGTCGACATTCTGTTTCAGGACCATTCTTCTATGGTAGCGCGTGTTAAGTGCCTGGTCCTGTGCAGCAATCAGTAGACTTTCAGTCTCCGCCTTCAGTCCTGTACTTTTCATCCAATCCAGGGACATGTGTTTATCTACATTGGTTTTGTGTAGGTTATTGTAGAACTGTCCATGAAGTGGTTTCGATTTTAGGGCGTTGACTTTTTCTGTTCGCATGGCCTCCTTTACTCTGAGTTTCAACTTGTCCGCTGACTGATCTTCGTTCAATTGGTATGCATATTGCCTTTTCATGGCTTCCCCTATATTTGTAATGGAGTATTTAGCTTTTTGTTGCTCATGCAATAGCACTAACTTGATGAACTTGTCGTTGGAAAGGCCATTTATTATTATTATTATTATTATTATTATTATTATTATTATTATAATTATTATTATTAAGCAACTGATGGAACCATTTTTATTAGGAATAAATGATGCAGAGCGACCGCTTCGACGCGACTGTCCATCGTTAAAGAAAAAACAGTTTCTGAAACTTTTCAGCGAGTGACTTTACTTCTTGTAGCCTTTTTACCTTGTGTACATTGAAACACCAGATAATGGCGCTAATATCCACTCCCGATATCCGTTTTTGCAGCCTCCTCCATATTTCATTACAGACTTCGAAACCCGATAGAACTGATATTAACTGCGTTACGATATCGAACAGTTTTTTGAGGACATCATTATTACATCAGTAATGCGCATTTTATTTTTCCCATCTCGCCATAAGGCGTATTGCTGTAATAAAACTAGCACGTTTTTAGGGCCTTCTACAGAAATCCATGTTTGTGTGGCTTGGTCCAGTTTCTTTTTATGGTAGATTAAAAATTACCGACATCTTGAAAAAGCAAATTATCACAACGTTTTTCTTATTCAGAATAATAATTTTATAGCGCTTCTTAAAAATATCGAATTTTATTTTTATGACCAAAAACTTCCTCCATCTCGTTAAAGGTTATTTTTTATAATTTCTATCGAGCGTAAATCGGTAGTTCTCATTAATAAGGCAGAAAGTAGGTCACAGCTAATGTATATTGTCAAAAAAACTATTTTAGCAATATTTTTTCATTAAATGATAAAGATTCTCTCTTTTGAATCCTATTTACTTGATATTTTTATTCAAAATTTCATTTTTTGAAAGTTGATCTGGTCCACAGAACGTGCTTTATCATGTCCGCGGACACTCACAACTGCAGCTCTGAACACGAAAAGTTTTTTTTCATTAATAGAATAGAAATAAAAAGAAATTGTGCTGGTGAACAGGTTATTTTTATGTTTCTTCACTTTTCCTGAATATGAAAATAAATTACCCGACTTTTACACATTAATTTTCATGTACTGAAGTCTGTCACAGAATTTCCGTCATGTCCGTGGATCCTCACTATAAATTCAAAAATTCGCGCGAATAATATGCTACAACAAATTTGTAGCAGGGGGCGCTGTAAACATTACACCTAAGAACAAGTCTAACGTATCGGTGAAGCGATTCCAAAATCCATTCTTCGCATAAAAAGTGATTTAATTGGTCAAATCCGTCTCGTCAACTACCTTTGTCAAGTCTGTGGAACCTTGAAAAAGTAAGTATTATTTTAGTTTTAGGTTTCATGAGTCTTGAATAGATAAAATATACATGAATGGTATGATTTAACAGTTGACGCATTTTATCGCCTCAAATATATAGAAGGTAGATTCTCTCAGACGTTTTTTCGCCATGTCCGTGGACATCATGTCCGTGAATTCTGGTTGTCCACGGATGTGACAAAATATCCACGGCCGTGATTCTGTTGATTTTAAGAATGCTGTGTAATAATGTTTATTGATAATTTTAGGTTTCAAATGGCCAAAATCGACAATTGGAAAAAAGTAGGGAGGCTAAGAAAATGAGTATGAGACGAGCTAGAGAAAAAATAAGAAATGATCCGGTCCGTCACGCTGAGGAAAAAGCAGAAGATAGAGATCGTAAAAGAAACAGCCGGCGAAATATTCAAGACTTGAGTGGAAGGAACGCTCCAGACGCTATAGACAACGGAAAAAAGCTGAAGAAAAGCTCAAGAGGATGAAACCATTTTCCTCCAATCAAATACACCACCGGATAGCCCTCAATGGCCATCTCCAAGTATGTAACGGAACTCCGCTTCTCAAGAAAGAGTGAAAAAATATCCAGGAAAAATAGAGACAAAATGAGAAGGAAACTCAAAGAAATGGAGAAACAAAATGCGGCATTTAGAAGAACCATCAACAAATACAAAAAATGGCTAAGTAGGGCAAATCAGTGTAATTCCACTTCTAGATGTACCTCAACAAGTCCCTCTTCAAAAGTTTAAGATATTTTGAGTAAACATTCGGTACCACCACCTGTCAGAAAAAAGCTACTTTTTGCAGAAGTTATTGAGCAACAAATAAGGCAAAATTCTGTCAAAGAAAAAAAAACATGAAAAGAAAATGTTTTTCATCATTTATTAATGGCGATCTAATTAAAAAGAACAAATTTTTGACTCATGTCCGTAGGCTTACTACATTTAAGATTCAGATAGGAAATTGTAACATAACTATGGAAAAAAGATTTTAAAAGCAACAGTGAAGGTGAGAGAGTTTCTAGAAAAAGACGAGAAGAGTCTTCTCACAGCTGGGAAAAAAGAAAGAATAACAAGAAATAAAAATAAAAAACAAAAAAGGTATCTTAACGATACCTTACTAAACCTACATAAAAAGTTTGTTGCCACTTATCCTCAGTTTAGAAAGATTAGTTACGCAACATTTTGCAAATTTCGGACTTTTTGGGTGGTAACTCCCAATTATAAAAGTAGAGATACCTGCTTATGTAAGCAACCTGCCAATATGGCTCTTTTAGTTGAAAGTTTGAAGAAGCACAAAATTTTCTATCAACTGAAGATCAGTCATTCTTTGACATGGATAAATTGGTTCCCAACAGTATCCCTGTATTCAAGGGAACACTAAATTCACACCAAATAGTGTGGCATATCAGTGAACCGCAAAAACTATTTGTGAGACGGTTAAGTTGCTTAGAATGTTCAACTACTTGCAAGCATTACCATTTAGGCAGCCTTACATTTAAGTCTGGTTCAGTTAACGGTATTAATCTCGAAAAGAACCATACAGAAGATGGTGTTTCTCAATCTGTCATTTTGACTCAACGTGTACACTATGAAGACGTTTACGGATCTGACACTGACACTAGCGAAGACATACCGCTTTCAACCTTGAAAAAGCAATTGAGAAGTGCTAATAATTCGTAGTACTTATAACTTATAAATATTTTTCATACCTTTACCTTTCTTAACTTAGGGCAGCTCTTGTATTTTGCATAATTAAACGAATTCAAACGTTTTGGTTGTTTAGCTGTCATCATCCAATACTCCACATTCCTGCCCTATTTCATCCTAAGGTGGTTACGGAAAGAGCTTAAACTTTAGCTACTCATTAAGACGCGTAGGGTGATTAATGATAGTTCGAATTCACTTAGCAAACTCAGGTTCATATAGATTTTACACATGCAGTAGGTGGCCTATATAATTGCATTTTGGATAGATATGACAAAAATACAACTGCTTTGTAACGTCTGTGGTCAAGAACATCACGTCCGTGGGCAGTTTTATTTTTTTTAATTTACAGGCGAAAAAAAGTATATCTAGCGTGACAGCTAGTATTTCTTTGAAACCCATCTTTGGAACAACAAAGCTACAAAAAAATATATATGCATGATGTAGTTTTATTATTTTCAAAACTGGCTACTGAATCTTCCAATTTATCAAAAAAGACCCAAATACGAGAGCTGAAGGTAACTTGGTGCTATTTCCAATGCGCTCGTGTAGGAATTCAGCGGCCCGCAACCTTCGTTAGTGAAGAATTTCACACCCAGTGCTGGGGTAATCGGGTTGTGGAGATTTTAATAGAAATCGACCTCCCATGGTGAATTTTGTTGTAGGAGCCCTTTTCTCACCCTCTTGGGGATTTAACTAAACCATCGAGCTGGTAAGTGACCATTTTCTCCAAGCCACTAGTTCATTTTCTCAACATGATTTGTAATTCTATTGAAGGGAACTGTTTTCGTTGATACTCCGAGGCGAATTTAAGTAGGACTCATGACTGTCTACCTACGGGTTCTATCTTCGGGTATTGAGTTGGAATCTCCTGCCCTCGGTTGCCTTCCTGTGCACTTACTAAGGTATTTTTTTTATTCTAGTTGTACTGGAAACCATTTAGCCGGGGGGTAGTACAAAATAATATTCTTTCGCTTTCCTCCAGGACTTCTTTTAATTTTTTTTTCTTTTGTTCAGTAAATGTTTGTGTACCTTGTGAGTTTGTATCTGCTTTAGCGCCAGAGATCCAACATTGATCACTTGCTATTTCTTTTCCTAGTTCAAGAAAGCTAGGTGGCGCCCAAACAACAACCATTTGAATTCAAAATCCAAAGTACAAAGAACCACCTTCTGAAGTCTCATTAACTAACCACCGAGCACAGTTTTTGCAGGATGTCAGACTGTTTAACTTGTTGAAATTTTATGACTATTTTGTAATTTTAATGTCCTCATGTGACTGATTTGTATTTATAACTATTTTTAGTTTCACATTGACAAGTCTTATAACATGTATCATGATCTAATAATGCCGACGTCAAGTCCAGAAACAAATATAACGAAGCGGTTCGAAATGTCAAAAACCAGCGCGATATAAAAGTTAGGCACAGGGTAATGTCGCAGCGCAGTGGCAGTCGGTCTTTCTGGATGCTGGCCAAGCAGACTGAAAAGAATGCCTCCCATCACTCACGTGCCAGGATGGAACGATTGTATTCGACTCAAAGGCCAAGACGGAAGTGCTAGCTAAGATCTTTGCAGCCAACTCCACAATGAACGTCCCCCCCCAATGCCCAAGTGCCGTCAATTCAAAGGGTTCACTACACTATGCGGGAGGTAACATTCAGGCATAAGACCGTAAGATGAGTGCTCTTGTCGCTCGACATCAACAAAGCTTCTGGTCCGTACTTGATTCCTGCCATTGTACTCAAGAGGTGTGCAGCGGAGCTTGCTCCAGTTCTTTCGCGTCTCTTCCAGATATCTTATGAATCCGGCACCTTCTCAGAAAACTGGAAGTTTGCTCATGACCCATCCCAAAAAAAAGGATCTGAGACCGGCCCTTACAACTACAGGCCTTTGACCTTCAATAATGTGTGGATGCACCCTGATGTGCTACGCATTCTCCAACCCACCTAGGCATGCTTCTGATCAGGTGGTCAATGTCCTCCTGTGGTATCTCATTCCAGGCAACCACCAACTCCTGTCGAAGTGCTTCTAGAGTCTGAGGAGGACGTTGCAAATTGAGCAATCTCCTATCCATCATATCCCACACGTGCTCAATTGGGGATAAGTCGAGAGATCTTGGTGGCCATGGTAACAATGTGACATCATTATGTTGAAAGAAGTCCATTGTGACTCTTGCAACATGTGGTCGGGCATTATCTTGTTGGAAAGTTGGATCTGCCAGGGTGTCAAGATAGGGTAAAAGATGGAGTTCTAGACCTTCGTGGATATAACGCTGCGCGTTCATGTTACCTCTGATGAAGATTAAAGGTGACCTGAAACCATAAGCTATAGCACCCCAAACCATAACTCCAACAGTGTGATGAACATGTCTTTCAACAAAAAACTGTGGATTCCTCCTTTCACCACGTCGCCTTCTAACCCTGGCACGACCATCGTGCATGACTAAACAAAATCGAGACTCGTCACTAAAGACAATACTGTTCCATTCCTGATCCCAGAGTGACCGTTGTCTGCACCATTCAAGGCGATTACGTCGGTGTTCTCGAGTTAAAGGGAGGACCCAGTGTGGCCGGTATGAAAACAAGCCAAAACTTCTCATTCGTCGGTAAACACTTCGCATGCCAATAGGTCTTCCGTGTTCTGCAAACCATTCATTTGCAATGGACTTGGTAGTGGAGAAACGGTCCCTTAAGGCCAATAATCTTAGGCGGCGATCTTCCCGGTCTGTTGTTCTACGGCGGCGTCCAGTGCCCCTTGCTCTTTGCGTACGGCCTTCTCGAAGCCATGCCTGACAACACCTAACCACAGTGTCTACACTTCTTTGCACTCTAACTGCAATTGCCCGAAAAGAAAGTCCAGCTTCCCGAAGTCCCACTATACGGCCCCTATCAAACTCACTAAGTTGACGAAATCGTACAGGTCTCCGTATTCTAAGCATCGTAACCGATCGTAAACGATGTCAAGAACCAAAATCCGCCAAGGTTGATTCTTTACTGCGGCTGAAATATTCATTTTTAGAGCGTTAGTGAATTAAAAAAAAGCAGTATAAAAACCGGAATGTCCAACTGATAAGGCTGAAAATTTTTTCACTTGTTATTTACAGTAAGATAAATACATTCACCAACTTTTATTAAAATAAAACCATTTAAACTGGGTATTCGGATTTATATGTCACTTAGTATATATATATATATATAAATAATAGCACAATAAACTATCTATCTACAAATATCTATCTGTGTGCTGATTTTGTTATCGGGTAATCTCAGATACCAGTGACCTAGTACCTAGATCTTGGTCTCTGTTGTAATTCGTAGTACTGCATAGTTGGCATAGCAATCAGCATAATGAATTACCCGACTGCCTCAGATGGAGGGTTATGTTTTTCGCACGTTATTATGTATGTAGACAAAAACTATATTTCCCGGGTTAAGGCCATCGGCTTGATGCATCTTGGCTTATGAGGTGTTGGATTAAAATTTTATAAAAACAAAAAAGGTGGGTTTTAAAAAATATGGATCTTTCAGATATGGCTATTTATAGATTTGTCTTAACATTGTGAGTGACCTTGTCCAGTATACTGGAGTACACTTGGAACGGTAATTTGAAAAACCTCAAAGTCACACAATTTGGATAATCAAAACAGTATCATTGACAAATAAACCATTTCTGGGATTAATGTAGTATTCGAGTCTCAAGAGATTGGAATGACGAATAACCTTCACAGTTCATTAATAATAATGAGTCTAGAAAATTTGAACTTGGCTTATGCTGTTTTACCAAGAAATATTGCTAGTAGTATATAACTTAAGTAAAAGAAACATCGATTAATCACATTTACATTGAACTATGTTACTTTAAATTAAATCTTTCTGCAGATATTATTGACAAGTGGTATTAAAAAAAGACTTGTTACTTCGCTAATTCATACACATCTAGATTGCGGAATTACAGTTTTCTAACATAGTAAATGAAGCAGAAAATCCAAATTCATCAAACTTGTTGTATGAGGTTTTGTATGCACAGACAAGAGCGCATTAGTAGATATTACACATCAGAAAGCCTTTTAAAATTTCAGTATCGCTTATTTCATTTTTTGCTACCTAAAATATAAATACCCTAGGTATTTGTTCAGAGTATTACACAATCATAACCTAGACTAGTATTACTATCCAATGATAATTATTTTTACAACATACCGGCCCATACAACATCAAAATTCAAAAAATGTTTCCTTTACATGGCCCCATCTATTCTTAGTGATTATTCCAAATTTTTCGAAGCATATTCTACCGTTCATCTTAAAAGTGAATTTAAAAAAATGATATCACAATTACAATTCATTGAAGCCACAACCAGTTAAATGCAGGGTCTACAAAATAATTGATCTTCTCATGGTGTCTGTACAGGGTGTTTCATAAGTTATCCGACCAATTTTAACCACATATGCACTGTTACGAAAGAAGTTGATTTCTCGAAGAAAAAAAAATGTTATAAAAGTCCTACAGAAATTAAGTTATAAACCTTAGTTTCAATAATAAATTGAAAAATAAATATCAGTATTTTGCGTCGTGATATTGTTTTTTCATACTGATACGGACTTGTAAATAAGGTTTAATCTGTATCGTGGGTGATCTGAATGAAGGACGGTCGAATTTTGTGAAGTTAAATAAGACAGTATTTTGCGAGTTTATGGTTTTAGTTATTTATTAATAAAAATGGCACATGTGTACACTAATGAGGACATTGTTTTAGCGTACGCAGAAGCAGGGCAAAATTCGCGAGCGGCTTTGGATATTGTAGAAGCAAATCAACATAGTTTTTCTTGAAACGTGTGGGCAGGTACTGTTGATGAACGTCTAATTGGACCGTTCATATTGCCAGAGATGGATGGTCACCAGTATTTGGATTTTCTTCGGAATGATTTGCCGGTCCTTCCTGAAGATGTGCCACTAGCGGTCCGAGCACGAATGTGGTTTCCGCACGATGGGGCACCTTCGCGTTTTCGTTTAGAACTTCGTGATTTTTTAATCAGGTACACCAGATACGCTGGATCGGAAGGGGTGGATCAATTGCATGGCCTCCACGATCTCCCGATCTAAATCCCCTAGACTTTTTAAGGGGATTCTTAAAAAACGAGGTATACCGTACTGCAGTTCAGAATATACAAGAATTGCATGACCGAATCACAGTCGCTGCCAATAATTTGAGATTTCAGGCACAGCAGGAAGGAGGTGTATTTGAATTAGTGCACCGAAATTGGATTAGACGCGGCCAAGCTTGCATTGCAGTCAATGGAAACAATTTTAAACAGTTTTTATAAGTGAGCTGTTTATTGCTGTATAGTAGAAAGTTATATACAGCAGACACTCGATAATGTAAACTAATTTAATCCAAGTGTGGTTCACATTATCGAAATGTTTACATTAGCGAACGTGATTTATATAATATTTGATTTATTAAAAGAAACGTTTAATACATACTATTTATTACAAAATAAACAAATATTCTAACAGCGATAAGTATTTTTTTAATTAGAAGAAAAATAATTAACAATTTTTGTCTGCGTAAATTTGCGCTTAGCATGGTCTTCCAATGCCTGCGCCCGTAATTTACGAAGAACTAAAATATCCGTGTATGAAACTTCTTTTCTTTGGGCCCAATCTAAAGCTTGGTTAAAAACTTGTATAGCTTGCGCGTCAGTCACTACACATCTGACTTCAATGGGATCGTTCTCATCATCCTCACTGTCCATATCCTCCTCCTTATCAGCATCATTCGTCTGCTTATCTTCATTCCATAAATTAATATCAGCAGGAGTACAAACAATGTTGCGATTCACTGTTTTCAATAAATCAACAACATCCAATGACACACTAATAACATTATCATTATTGGATCGCAAACGTTCTCTAATTACGCTTAAGGGGACATCGTCTTCTTAATCATCTTCATTATTGGTACAAAAGACATTGTTCCAACATTTTTGAATAGTTTGCTGGTTAAGTTCATTCCAGGCCATATGTAAATCTAAAACAGCTTCTCGTAATGTTACTTTTTTTAAAGCTTCAGATAAGTTTTCAGGATTCTTTGATAAGACAGACGAAAGTAGAAACTTCCTATAGTATAGTTTGGTGAGTCTTATTATCTTCTGCTCCATCGGTTGAATTAACGGTGTTACGTTGGGCGGCATGTACATGACGAAAATTGGCCCATCCCTGATCCTCAGTTGTTGCTCGGGAGGATGACTTGGTGCATTATCCAATAGTAACAACGCTTTTATTGGAAGCTTCTGTTGTTTTAGGAAACCTTTTACCTACAAATTGAAAACACATCTTCAAATTATGAATAGAGCATTTGTGATAATTGATTGTCATACCTGAGGGACAAAGCACCCGTGGAACCATTTCAGGAATATACTGCTAGTCATCCAGCGGTTTTTGAACAGTCATAAACAACAGGGATATTAACATTTTTAAATGAGCGCGGATTTTTTGCTTTCCCAATTACCAGTGGCTTTATTTTGTGTGAACCATTAGCATTAGTGCAGGCTAGAAACGTTATTCGTTGTTTCTCCGGCTTTCTTCCCGGGGCAGATTTTTCAAATGATGCAGCATAGGATTTCTCTGGTAACATTTTCCAATAAAGGCCACTTTCATCTACGTTGTAAATTTGTTCCATTCTTAGATCTAGCTCGGTAATTGTTTTCATCAATTTTTCTTTGAATGATTGCACTAATTGTGGTTGTGCTGATAATTTTTCACCAGATATAGACAGCAGTCGAATTCCATATCTTGTGTGGATCGTTATAGCCAGCCATCACTAGCTACGAAATTTTCAGTTTCTTTCAGTTTTTCATTTAACAGTATCGCCCTCTATTTAAGTACTTCGCCACTAACTGGGACATGATTTTCCCGTTGTTTTAAAAACCACTTATACAGGGAATTTTCCATTTTCGGTGCCTTCGCATTTTTTAAAGTTTTTCTTTTTCCCGGACCTCCAAATGTATTGCACGTTCTTTGTAAAATTTGAGTTTTCATACGCTTAATTTTACAGATTGTTGCTTTCGATACTCCATATTTTTTGCTAACTGTGTCACTCCCGCACCTAGTGCAACTTCGTCTATGATTTTCACTTTCTCACTCAACTTTAAACACTTTCTTTTATAGGATGTGGATGCCATAGTCGTAAAATATATTAAAGCGTGCAATGTATTCACTTAAGTTCAAAAATGAAATACATACGTACGCATAAACGTATCCTAAACGATCATACGACTGACCGAGTTTGTCGTATTTTATCGCAGAGGTGAATCCCCTACACTCTACATCATAAATCGGGGACTCCCCGACGCCCGACATAAATCATCAGCATTTTACCGTCGCGCTGTTTCCGTGCGCCGAGAGTTGTTTACGTTATCAAGTGTACACATTGTTTACGTTATCGCGCGTTCCGTTTGATCCTATAGAACGAAGTTTGTGTTTACATTAGCGCAAGTTTTCATTATCCCTTGCTTACGTTATCGAGCGTCTGCTGTATACACATTATTACGAATAATATGTTAATAATTTTCCCAATTGTTGTTCGATAGGCTGAGGTGAAAAATGTCAATGTCAACCCTCAACCTTTAAGGTAAGGGAATTTAATGACTTAAGTCTGATACGCCTGAAATAAGCATCTACTTTGAATGCAGCGTTTCCACAAAAAAAGTGACTTAGGTTGTTTTTAAAATGAGCAACTCAATTACGGAAGTTAGAAGCTCCCTTCTGTGCTATAAGATCCCAGCAACTTATTTATGGCAACAGCGGAGCAGTAAGACAAAGAGAAACTCCTCCGACATTCTCTGACTTCGAGCCTGTTCCTCTTACAAGGTAATAATCGGATTTTATTGAAACGACGCTTGCCGTACATCGAACGTCTAATAAAATATATCGGAAGCCGTGGAGTTTATTGGAATTGGGTGGCATAAAGACGAAACTGAGCGGTGAATTTACGTCTCCGATCAGGTGTTCACGAGACTCTATCGCTCATTCTGTTGCCCGCCTTTCACGTATAGGCATCGGAGTATTCGATCGATCAGACTGCTGAATTCAGGATAGGAATGCCGTACGGTCATATTGTTCTGGTACCTTAGGCGAACTAGAGGAATATTATCAAAAAGCTTTTGTTCTTTTACAAAAGTAATGTCATACTTAGCATTGGCTGTCATTTTGCTATAAATCAAAAAAGAGCTTTGTTTCCATAAAAAAGTTTATATGAAACTGTGAAATTTATGACAATTATAGGAAAAAAATGTACTGGACAAATGGTCACCTCTCAAGTTGATACATAATTGCGCTCATTTACGGCATTTTAAATTGTTGCTTGCAAAACATCTGGCACCAAATTGGCGATTTTTTCTTCAATGCTAGCTTACAAGGTTTGCAAGGATCTGGCGATCTTGACGGCCCAGTTGAAATTTCCAAGACAGGAGATTACTGAACCGGGAAATTGGTGTTTCAGAATCTCCATCGTGGTCCGAACTGTGTGAGCAGTTGCTATGTGCTGTTAAAACCAACAATGATCGAGAACGATTACTGCAACTTGCGGAAAAAAAAACTTGTTTAGCATCTGTTACCAGTTACGGTTACGCCCCCGATAGCACGAAATATTCATTAAATATTAATTCATTATTTAATAATATTTTTATCTTAACTAAATATTTGTTTTTTAAACAAATATTTAGTAAATATTTGTAATATAATATTTTTATTATATATTTATTCAGTAGGTATATTTTAAATATCTTAAATACAATATTTCTTTTATAATATTCATTAAATATTCAGAAAGTATTCCTTAAATATTTTCGGCTACGGCGCATGTGCGTGTGACCCCTAGCGACCAATCGCATAATAGCAAGTCGGCTTGAACCTGCGAAGACCCGTTTGCTGGCATCCATGTTGCCTGTGACTTTCATTATGATAGCGTGCTTCCTGTGTACCTCCAACTGGTACATTATTTGACTGTTTTTTTTTTGTGGAAAAGGGTAAGTTTTTCGATAATTACATAGTTCAATTTATACTAAGTGACATATAAATCCGAACACCCAGTTTAAATGGTTTTATTTTAATAAAATTTTGTACAAGTACTTAATGAAGCATAATAAGTAAATGATAAAAATTTCAAAATGATTGCACTGCTTTAAAGCCCTTTGACCTTTAATAATGTGTGGATGTACCCTGATGTGCTACGCATTCTCCAACGCGCCTAGGCATGCTTCTGATCAGGTGGTCAATGTCCTCCTGTGGTATCTCATTCCAGGCAACCACCAACTTCTCTCGAAGCGCTTCTAGAGTCTGAGGAAGACGTTGCAAATTGAGCAATCTCCTACCCATCATATCCCACACGTGCTCAATTGGGGATAAGTCGGGAGATCTTGGTGGCCATGGTAACAATGTGACATCATTATGTTGAAAGAAGTCTATTGTGACTCTTGCAACATGTGGTCGGGCATTATCTTGTTGGAAAGTTGGATCTGCCAGGGCGTCAAGATAGGGTAAAAGATGGGGTTCTAAAACTTCGTGGATATAACGCTGCGCGTTCATGTTACCTCTGATGAAGATTAAAGGTGACCTGGAACCATAAGCTATAGCACCCCAAACCATAACTCCAACAGTGTGATGAACATGTCTTTCAACAAAAAACTGTGGATTCCTCCTTTCACCACGTCGCCTTCTAACCCTGGCACGACCATCGTGCATGCCTAAACAAAATCGAGGCTCGTCACTAAAGACAATACTGTTCCATTCCTGATCCCAGAGTGACCGTTGTCTGCACCACTCAAGGCGATTACGTCGGTGTTCTCGAGTTAAAGGGAGGACCCAGTGTGGCCGGTATGAAAACAAGCCAAAACTTCTCATTCGTCGGTAAACACTTCGCATGCCAATAGGTCTTCCGTATTCTGCACACCATTCATTTGCAATGGACCTGGTAGTGGAGAAACGGTCCCTTAAGGCCAATAATCTTAGGCGGCGATCTTCACGATCTGTTGTTCTACGGCGGCGTCCAGTGCCCCTTGCTCTTTGCGTACGTCCTTCTCGAAGCCATGCCTGACAACACCTAACCACAGTGCCTACACTTCTTTGCACTCTAACTGCAATTGCCCGAAAAGAAAGTCCAGCTTCCCGAAGTCCCACTATACGGCCCCTATCAAACTCACTAAGTTGACGAAATCGTACAGGTCTCCGTACTCTAGGCATCGTAACCGATCGTAAAGGATGTCAACAACTAAATATTCATTTTTAGAGCGTTAGTGAATTGAAAAAAAGCAGTATAAAAACCGGAATGTCCAACTGATAAGGCTGACAATTTTTTCACTTGTTATTTACAGTAAGATAAATACATTCACCAACTTTTATTAAAATAAAACCATATAAACTGGGTGTTCGGATTTATATGTCACTTAGTATATCTGACTAGTAAACATTATTGTGTCTGTTGAGTATAAGTATTTACAAGACCATAAGTAACTAGCCTTGAAGTGTAACAGTTATTTGCTATTTGGGAATGGTGGATTTATCTGAAAATGGATACGAAAATTATATTGATAACAGCCCAATGAAAAGTCATGTAATCGAGATACATCAAAAATGCTTTTTTTAAATACCTCAATTATCATTATTATGTTTGTCGTAGTATGGAGCAGATCAGCTGTAACTATTTTAAAATTTTTAAGATCAACAGCGACGTTCCAAAATTTTAACTGTCGAAAATACTATATTTTTGTCCCTTGAATTATAGTATAAAATCACAAAATATTTATGGCTAAATTAGCCTCCTTAATAAAAAAAGTCACATTTCAACAAAATCAAGAAGTGGTCTATTTTCAAAAACCTTTTCTTTAAAAGTTAGTCAAAGGATCAAGTTGTGCCCATAGACATTTTACATCAAGATATCTAAAATACCATACCAAATTCTCTTAAAAATCAACCAAATCTCGAACTATCATAGGCAGAAGATGTTTTAGGTGCTTTTCAGTGACCCAGTGGAGCTACTCGGAGTAACTCAGCATGCTCAACACCAATATTGTTCTACTTCATTTTATATTCCCATAAATACGAGCCCCTTCCCACTTCAGTTGGCCCAACTATTGAAATCTTAGTTTTTTCCTTATCAAACACAAATAATAAAAATGTAGCAGGGTGTTATAGATTTAAAATATTAACAATGAATATTTTGATAATATATAGTAGAAAACACCAACTTTATCACTCCCTAATCAAATTTTGCAGCATAAAAATAACACATGTTGCAATTACAGCATATCAACCTATTTTCATTTAAATACAAAATAAGTCTATAACGCATAGACGGCTGTGAAAAATGAAAGCCATGACAATTGTTTTCATTAATCACAGCTTTCAGAATACGTTTAAAATAGTTTTGGGTAGTTAAGGTTTTCAAAATCGGTAGAGGAAAGGTTTTAGTGAGAAAATTCGGTTACTGATAGTTAAATTTCTTAATTCTGGGAAATCAAACTCAGAAATTGCAACCTTGTTAGTCTTATCGCGGTACAGTGTGAGAAATATTGTTAAAAGATATAACGTAACTGGTTCAGTTAACATTAAGCCACGATATGTGAAAAAAAGTAATATCACAAATGCCGACCGAAGAGCATTAAGAAGAATAATCGTGAAAAACAGGCGTGCCAATTATTTACAATTAAGTGCTCTGTGGAGTGACGCTGTTGGAAGGAGAATTTCGAGGTCCACAACTCATAGAGAGGCCCACAAACTGGGATTTAGCACTTGCAAGGTAAGTTTTCTTTCAAAAAAAAAGCGAAGTAAAAACCCTAAAGTTGCACAACTTGTTTATAGGCCAAAGAAAAGCCACTATTAACTCCACTGTAAAAGAAAAATCGGCTTAGATGGTCTAAAGAACAAAGGCAATGGATACCTCCACAATGGTGTGCAATACAATGGAGTGATGAGGCCCGATTCGAAGTTTGTGTTGGTGACAGTCGCAGTAGTGTTATTCGCAAAAAAATGAAGCATTACATGTTGACTGTCTGAAGAGAAAAGTGAAATTTCCAGCATCCATTATGGTCTGGGGCAGTATGTCATCAAAAGGAGTAGGAAAACTTTATTTTATTGATGGAAATGTGGATACAAAGAAACATTTGGCAATTTTTGAAGAATCGCTTTTACCAGTGATGGAAGAATGTTTGACATCCCGCCAAGATTTTGTGTTTCAGCAAGATGGTGTAGCGTGCCATACCTCAAAAAAGGCTATAACATGGATGGAAGAAAATAATGCACCACTTTTGAAATGGGTTTCTAGCAATCCAGATCTGTCACCTTTTGAAACTTTGTGGCACGAGATGAAAAAGGTTCTACGACAACATCCTGCTCGTACAATCACCGAACTCGGACAAAAGCTTCAGGAAATATGGGATTGTTTTACACCAAATTTTTGCCAAAACTTGGTTAACACTATTCCCCAAAGAATTTCAGCCGTAATAAAAAATGAAGGTGATATTTCCCAATGGTAATCTTTCAATTGTTGCTTTGTTAAGTTCGCGCATTTATGGGCACATTGTTTATTTGTTCAGATGTTCTATTAGTTATAGGTCTAAGTGATTTCAAATATGTATTTTTACGACTAGAGTGTATCTAAAATGTTTTTGAGAAAATAAATTGTTTTAGAAGTAAATAGTTTCGTCATGTTTAGTTTATAAAGGCATATTTTGGTACAAATCTTGAAGTGGGCCAACTGAAGTGGGAAGGGGCTCGTACACTGGAAAGCAGCTTCATAATTAGTAAGTTTGTTTTTTTAGAGGAGTGGACTTGCGAGATGCAGAAGCGGCTTAGAATGTTTCTTTAATAATATTTTTCTAGCAAATTAAACCGTTATACCTTAAATGAATTTTCTTTATAAACACAATTTTATATAAGCATTCCTACAGTCTTTGCTAAAATATCCAATACACTAAAAATATGTATCAGAATAATGCTTGAAAATCCATACATATTTACGAAAAACATTAGGTATTTCATCAGAATATAAAATCGATATTTAAAAATCTATCCTCATATATTTTCTAAATATTTGGAAAAAATAGCGCAAAAATATATGAGTAATATATACTACAAATATCTGTCATGGATATTTCATAAATAGATTAAGAAATATATTTATTAAATATAAAAAAATCTGTCGCTTCAAATATTTAACATACATTTTTTTAATATATTTAATAAATATATTTATTGCTATCGGGGGCTGGTGCCATCGGCATTAAAAAAAAAGGACCAATCACTTTGTCACATGAAACAGTCACTTTGAGGAGATGCAATGACTCTGTGGCCCAGAAATGTAAATTTTAATGTTAAAATCATGGAGATGGGCTTCATCGCTAATTATGATTTTTGATACGAAACTATCCTCTTCTTGCACCAAGCTTAACACAGCATGGCAGTAAATTAACTTTGCTAGATGGTAACTTTTTGCGACATCTGTAGTGGACCCAACTGTTCGAGCACATGGAACACGACGACGAGGAAAACGACGACGAAATTCACGCTGCGTTAAAACAACAGACAGAAAATTTGTCAAATAAGCAGTAAAAATAATTTCATGTTTTTGAGATGTGTATCGCTCCATGGCTTATTGCCAAGTAATTCTCTATGAATCTACATCGTAAATTTCAAAGCACAGTGACAGTTGACGCTATCTGCAAAAATGGCAGCCAATTCAAGTTATGGCATTACTTTGTTCTACCTTGTAAAAAATCACATATCTGAAAAAGGTGTTGTAGTAGTTAAAAAAGGGCAAGGAAAGCAATAAAGTTATAAAAAAGTATATATTTCTATATAAAACATTTTTATCAGTATTAATATTCAGTAAGAATTTGTTAGCTGTGAGTTTTTATCATGCTTCAAGATACCCAGAGCCAAAAAATGAATAGAAACAAAACAACTTTAACGCGGACCCTCTATTTCTTTGTCGAGAGAGGCCGCTTAAGCAGATTTTTTAATAGTATTAACCTCCCTCCCCCGTGTCAGCAAAGAAGTAAGCAAACTACGTAAACTCTTTGGTGTATTTGACACTTTAAAGCAAGGCCTTCCCGTAGATGTTCTAAATACCATTTATTGTCTAGATAATCAGGAAGATCTAGCTCGCCTGATCCAAAATATTTTGCAGATCCAAAAGTATCATGAAACAATACTTACAACCAGAATTTTGAAATCTGCAATAATAACACAGTATTGCCATGCAAGTAACCAATGTAAAAATCTGGGTCTTTACCTATATGGATATTACTCTTAAATTTGCACCCCACGTTAAACATCTCTTACAAAAAGCTTATGCTTTTTTTTTGGCACTAGGACATTGCATCCCATTAGCCAGATCCAATCTTGTATATGTATTATATCTCTAAAACACACGACGTCACAACATCCATGGCGAAGGCGAGATTCGAACTCGCGGCCCGGCCGGCCGGTTGATCAGTAGCACGACACTCTGACTCACGCGGCCAACCGAGGTCCAAAGCTTATGCTAAATTAAGGACTTTCTATCTCCACAAGAATGCTCTCTTAACTGAAGTCATGCTGAATTTATGCGATTCGTTGATATTGTCTTCTTTGTCGTATGCTGATATTCTATACTGGCCCGCTCTTATTGCTAGAGATAAACTTTCTATCAAAAGATTCAGAACTCATATATCAAATTGTCGTATGGTTTGAAAAAATATGACCACTTCAGGGATGAATTTCGAGCCTCTGGCTGGTTCAATATGCATGAGTGCCTTTTGATACTTTTTGCTGGTTTAACTTATATTGAAAAACGGAGCTACCCCTTTACCTCCATAGCAAACTAGTACATGAGAACTCTATGATGTTCCGTTCCATAGTTCTGAATAGTTTAAAACGTCGTTTACTTATGCTGCATCTACACTGTACAACCCATTGCCAGATATAGTCAAGCAGTCAACCAAGAGCTTTCGAAATAGAGTCAAATCACATGTGAAAAAAATTCTGTAGTTTTATTTCTGCTATTTTAATTAATTATAACTATTATTAATTTGTAATGGTTAGATTATTTATGGAAGAGCAACGGTGTTGTATGCCGCCTCTCTCATCAAATATTTTTTTTTTGTTTTTACTTTTAATCCAAAAATAAACACACATTATTGGCTATTTAAATTTCCACTAGGAACATTCATAGCTATATGTAGCTCTAATAAGTTCTAAGCGAGTAAGAATATCCGTATTTTAATGAAGATGAGTTCCACTTTCGAGCATAGACAAGGAAGGTTGCCATACTATACGGGTGTTTCTTACATGAACCGACAAAAAAATATGGGTAATTGGGGACGCTATTTGATGATTTTTGGTGGAAACCGTAATGTTCTAAGGGTTACGGTTTCCGAGATATGATTTCTTTCGTTTTTTTTTGCTGAGTTACCTATAATGGCGCCAAACTATCGTGATAACTTTTTTGTTTGTCGAGATAATACGCAAGGTGAATTTGAGTCGATTCTGTATAGCATACTCAATCAGATGAGATCAATCGTACGTAAAAAGCATCTCCATAAAATGACTTACGACCTTTCAAAGTCGTAGAATAGCGCGGCGTGAATAAACAACTTTAAATTCAAAATTTGATTACAAAAAACTATACTTCTGGTGATACTTAGTTTTATTCCAGAAAGTTCAGTGTTTCTCTGCCTTTCCAACGATATGGTACACATCATAGAAATAATTTAAGCTGCCTTCCGTCAGATGAAGGAAAAGATTCTGCTACACACAACAACCGTCGAAATACGAGCAAGATATCGAGCATGTCTCAGAAATGAAAATACCTTATGATATCTTAACATCAAATTAAAATCTACCAAAACAAAGAAATTAATGATGATGGATCCCTCGAGCACTAAAAACTCCGGACGTAAACTCACTCCACTCTCGGAATGTCCGGGTGGAGGGTGGGCTCGAGGGAACAACATCGAAGATAAAATTTGTTCTTCGAACATCTGCGGGATCAACAGCAACATTGATGCTGTTCATCACTGCCTGCAATCCAATCGTCCCGCCGTGCTTTTCTTGGCGGAGACAAAAATCTCAGAGGCTGCACCGATTCACCATCTCAACTTCCCAAGCTACGAGGTGCACTCCAATCTGAGAAAGAACGGGGGAGTTGTGGCTTTTGTCCGCAGCAGTCTTTCCTGCTCCAGGGATCTTTCTTTGGAATCAGACCGGAAGGACATTCTGTGGCTCCGCCTCAACTCCAAAACATCACCCAAATTTATTTGCTGCCTTTATCGCTCTCCCTCGAACCATAACTGGGATGACCTACTCGAATACCTCGCCGTCCAGATCGACTTCCTGAACATCAATCACCCCGCTTCAGAGGTAGTTCTTCTCGGTGATTTCAATGCCCATAATGAGCTTTGGTTGGGCTCAAATAAGACCGATGCAGCAGGTCGTGCAGTCGAAGCGTTCGCTCTTACTCAAGGGCTGACCCAGCTGGTGACGAGCCCTACTTTTTTCCCCCGCGTCTCGTCACACGCCAGTAGCCTGCTGGATCTCTATCTGACCACGCATCCTGCCCCTTATAGCACTGCCGTCCTGTCCACCCTGGGTAACTCAGATCACGGTGTTGTGGAGGTTAGGTTTCGGTCAGAAGCCGCTGTGGCCGCAGAAACTCGCATAGGCCGCAAAACTTGGCATTACGGACATGCCGACTGGGAGGGGCTCAGAGACTTCTTCTCTAGCTTTCCTTGGAGAGATGTCTGTTTCACTGACGCGGATGCGTCGACTGTCTGTTCTTCAATAACCGAAATTATCCACGTCGGAATGGAGGAATACATCCCTCACACAGTGAAAGTTCCTAAACCAGGGTCCAACGGCTGGTTCAACAAATCGTGTGACACTGCTCGCCAGCAGAAGATCAAGGCCCACAGAACCTACTTACAAAACCCCACTGTAGAGAACAGACAAGCCGACGTCGAGTCCAGAAACAAATATAACGAAGCGGTTCGCAATGCCAAAACCCAGCATGATATAAAAGTTAGGCACAGGGTAATGTCGCAGCGCAATGGCAGTCGGTCTTTCTGGACGCTGGCCAAGCAGATTGAAAAGAACTTCTCACACAGTAGCCTTCCACCACTTACGTGTCAGGATGGAACTATTGTATTCGACTCAAAGGCCAAGGCGGAAGTGCTAGCCAAGATCTTTGCTGCCAACTCCACCATGGACGTCCCCACCAACGCCCAAGTGCCGTCAATTCAAAGGGTTCCCCACACTATGCGGGAGGTAACATTCAGGCATAAGACCGTAAGACGAGTGCTCTTGTCGCTCGACATCAACAAAGCTTCTGGTCCGGACTTAATTCCTGCCATTGTACTGAAGAGATGTGCAGCTGAGCTTGCTCCAGTTCTTTCGCGTCTCTTCCAGATATCTTATGAATCCGGCACCTTCCCAGAAAACTGGAAATTTGCTCATGTACAGCCCATCCCAAAAAAAGGATCTAAAACCGACCCTTACAACTACAGGCCTATAGCTCTGCTTTCTGTTATAAGTAAAGTGATGGAGAGGTGCATAAATCGCGAGCTTCTGGACTACCTCGAACGTCACAGCTTGATTAGCGACAGGCAGTACGGTTTCCGGCACCAACGATCCACAGGGGACCTCCTAGCTTACGTCACGCAACTGTGGAGTAAACTTATCCAGTCTCATGGTGAGGCTCATGTCGTTGCTCTTGACATCACGAAAGCGTTCGATCAGCTGTGGCACGCTGCCCTCTTGAGCAAACTTCCATCCGACGGCCTCTCAGAAAAGCTTTGCAGATGGGTGGCTGACTTTATCTCTGGCCGCAAGATATCCGTCGTAATTGACGGATTCTCCTCTTCATCCCACAACGTCAACGCGGGTGTTCCCCAGGGATCGGTCTTGGCTCCAACACTGTTTCTCTTACATATCAACGACCTCCTTTCCTGCACGATCAACCCAATCCACAGCTTCGCTGATGACAGCACTCTACATGCAGGAATTCAGAGTGACAAGCCGATCTCTGCCGCTGAGCTGGAAAAAAGAAGACTAGCGACGACTTCTTCTCTGACAAGAGACCTGGAGGCTATCACTGCTTGGGGACGCAACAATCTTGTACAGTTCAATGCTTCCAAAACACAGTACTGTACTTTGACGAACAAAAAGCGTCCTAGCGCTCATACAGTTTCGATGGACGGTCGAGTTCTACCAAAGAGCCATTCATTTCGGCTGGTCGGAGTCCAGATCACCGAGGACCTGATCTGGCACGAACACATCTCTTCAATAGCTGCAGCTGCTGGGAAAAAGCTAGGCTATTTGTTTAGGGCTAAGAAGTACTTTTCTCCGCATGACCTTCTCACTTTATACAAGGCCCAGATAAGGCCTAGCCTCGAGTATTGCTCACACATTTGGGGTGCTGCCGCCCCGACTACATTGTCCATGCTCGATGCTGTCCAGAGGAGGGCGGTCCGACTGATCGATGACTCTTCTCTAACAGACAGTCTCGGGACTCTTTCGCACCGGCGGGCCGTCGGCGATCTAGCTCTTTTCTATCGCTACACCAACGGGCTTTGCTCCTCAGAGCTCTCTTCCATGATGCCGCCGCGCGATGTGCCTGCCAGACAGACCCGCCTGACTTCGGCGTCCAATCCTAACCGTGTGAAACTTCGTACATCCAGAACTAGCCGATACGACCGCTCCTTTGTCCCGAGGGTGTCTAGATTGTGGAACAAACTACGGGAGGAAGCTTTTCCCAGTTCTACTAACCTTAGGCAGTTCAAAAATCGTATAAACAAAATTTCTTTGGGATCATCATAGCAGCCGCGGTGTTCCGGCATTTAGGCTTCTGCCTGCGCGGCTGTTTCGATATAAAAAAAAAAAAAATGTGAAACATTGAAAAAATAAATTCCTCATTCCTGAACCTAATCAGTTGTTTTCTCGTCTATCGACCGTAAAAAATCTCATTTCTATGATGTCTAGTATCTCGTCGTAAAGGCAATAAACCACAGAATTTCAGTAAATAAAACTAATTTTAAAAAAGGTACAGGTTTTTTTGAACTCGAATTTTAAATTTAAAATTGTTTATTGACTCTGCGCTATTTTACGACTTTGGAAGGTCATAAGTCTTTTTACGGAGAATCTTGGTACAAACCATTAATCTCACCTGATTCAGTATGATATATAGAACCGACTCGAATTTATCTTGTGTTATTATCTCAACAAACAAAAAAGTTATCACCATAGTTCTGCGCCGTTGTAGGTAATTCAACAAAAAAAAAAAGGAAAAAAATCATATCTCGGAAACCGTAGCCCTTAGAGCATTACGGTTTCCACCAAAAATCATCAAATAGCGTCCCCAATTACTCATACTTTTTTGTCGGTTCATGTGTTCAAATCAACATCGACTAAATTTTGCAGTCAATCCGAAAAAGTGAAGGAATGAATATTGCTGACGTAATCACCATCTGGACTCCCTATGTCCGTTAGTGCTTACATAATACTTGAACGGTCGCAATTAGAAAATTGTATAGCAACCTGAAAAACAAAGTTTAGGGATGTCGTGGTATTCGTTAATAACTTCTGCTTCAATGTACCGATTTTGCAAAAGTAGTCAATGGTTTTTAGAGTATGTGACATTCCAATTGTCTGTCCAAGTTAAGTAAAAAATGATTTGTGTGAGTAGACTTCACAAGCTGTCAAGGCTATTTGATGAAAACCTATTTAATATTTTGCAGTTTATTTGAATTGATCAGTTATTTTCACTGTATAAATCGCGCCTTCAATTCAGTACCGTCATACCTGCAATATAATTATAGTATAATACAGTTTGGCAGTATAAATATTGCAGTTATGGCAGTATTGAGTTGGGGGTGCGAAATGTAATACACGCGGTCACTATTTCTAGGAACAACCATGCATATAAGCATACACATGCTCATTGCACATTTCTGCATATACTGACTTCGAAGTTGAGTCATTTATTTTAACAGTGAGTAGATCTGATCAAAAGAAATGTTTTTTCTTTTACCATTTCTGGTAAAATTAAAGTAACAAAGTTATAGCCCTTTGGAAGTTTGAGTACCGCCCTGTCTCAATAATAATATGTTCGTGTTTGGCGACAACGGATATAATCCGCCTGACCGGTTCATCGCATCGGAAACAAAAAAGCGAAAGAATTTGAAACGTTTATCACGATGTTTTTCGTCAGTCGATAACGCGTTAGTGAATAGTAGTGTTTGTTGCGTGGCTCAAACGAAATCAAAAATGGCACATGTTTACGAAAATGCTGAACTTGTGGACATGATTCTTATTTACGGGGGGGCAGTCTTTACAAAATGGTCCCGGATGCATCACGGATTTATGCGAATCGGTTTCCCAATCGAGCCAACCCCTCGTGCCTTTGTTAATGTAGTACAAAGGGCTCGTGAATCAGGTGACTTAAGACCTCACAGGTCAGGGCATGCTGCTCCAAGACCGCACGATCAAATACAGGTCCGCACTGAAATACTTGTCGGGACGATACTTTATTAAACAAGGTAAAATTTTTTTTTATTTATTTTTTTATTTTTACACACATATTTTGGTTTATCTTCCGTCTACAATCATTATCTGAAAATTAATGACTCAACTTCAAAGTCACCCTGTATAGAATCGAGGCATTTGTAAGCTTGGTTGTAACACTAACGCTTTGCTATTATCATCAGAAGTTTTTTATTTTCAGATAAAACACACACACAGTATTCATTCTTCATTATACTGAGTTTTGAATTTGTAGGATTTTTCGTTTCTCACTTTTCATGCATGGTAGTTGAAGAAATAGTAATATTTATTTACTCTATAAACAAGTAACATAAAATGAGTAAATAAATATATCTTATCCATAGAAGAACAATGCATGTGCATGGATCAATTGTATGTTGATTTGCAATAGATAAAAAAGAAAGAACATACAGAGAAGTGAACGTATTAGTCGAACAAAAAGAAACAAACCTCACATTTTTCTATACAGTGTGTTCAAAACGTTAACGACCCCCCCGCGGTCTCGGAAAATAATGATGAATTATCGAGGCAAATGTAGGATTTTATCTAAGCAATCTAATGGTGACATAAACAATGAGCTTGATATTGACTTTCCTAGTCTCTTCAATGTGAACTTGATTTTCTTAAATAGGACCATATTCTTTTGACCTCGGAATGATATACCATTAACCATGACCTTGGTGGTCAAAGAAATTTTCTTTAATGGGAATATCCGTCAACACCTTAATCAAGCGTTTGAAGGCAGATGGATAGGATGATGTGGTAGAATTGAGCGGCCACGGCGGTCGCCAGACTTAACCCCACTGGAGGTCATTTGAAAAGCAAATTATAGACTACTAAACCACAAGATCAAGATCAGATAAATCGGGAAATGTATCTCGATGTTACCCCCTTATTGTCAAGGAAATACTTATAAGCAGAAGTCAAAAAATCAAAATTGGTTCTACATTACCAAGCTCAAAACATTTTTCTGTTGGTATACCACAAGGTAGTAAACAAGGTCCACTACTAATTATTTTATACATTAATGACATTTGTAATACTTTAGATTATTGTAAAATTCATATTTTTGCAGATGGTACATCAATATACATATCAGATGAAAATATAGACACTGCTTCAAAAATGCTAAATTCTGACGGCAAAAATCATAAATTGGTTAAATGAAAATAAACTAAAATTGAATACTTCTAAAACAAAAAGTATGCTGATTGGGTAATACCTAATTGAAAATACTATCACAGTTAGGATAAATGGTGTAATAATTGAAAATGTTGAATCAATTAAATATTTAGGTATACCTGTATATGTTGATAGTAAACTACAGTTTTAAGATATCTATGGATACATTATTTCAAAAATTGCCAAAAAAAAACGAATTACTTTTATAGGGATTCTCATAGTCCTGGTACATATTCCAAGAAAATATACTAAGTGACATATAAATCCGAACACCCAGTTTAAATGGTTTTATTTTAATAAAAGTTGGTGAATGTATTTATCTTACTGTAAATAACAAGTGAAAAAATGTTCACCCTTATCAGTTGGACATTCCGGTTTTTATACTGCTTTTTTTTAATTCACTAACTCTCTAAAAATGAATATTTCAGCTGCAGTAAAGAATCAACGTTGGCGGATTTTGGTTCTTGACATCCTTTACGATCGGTTACGATGCCTAGAGTACGGAGACCTGTACGATTTCGTCAACTTAGTGAGTTCGATAGCGGCCGTATAGTGGGACTTCGGGAAGCTCGACTTTCTTTTCGGGCAATTGCAGTTAGAGTGCAAAGAAGTGTATACACTGTGGTTAGGTGTTGTCAGGCATGGCTTCGAGAAGGCCGTACGCAAGGGGCACTGGACGCCGCCGTAGAACAATAGACCGTGAAGATCGCCGCCTAAGATTATTGGCCTTAAGGGACCGTTTCTCCACTACCAGGTCCATTGCAAATGAATGGTTTGCAGAACACGGAAGACCTATTGGCATGCGAAGTGTTTACCGACGAATGAGAAGTTTTGGCTTGTTTTTATACCGGCCACACTGGGTCCTCCCTTTAACTCGAGAACACCGACGTAATCGCCTTGAGTGGTGCAGACAATGGTCACTCTGGGATCAGGAATGGAACATTATTGTCTTTAGCTATAGCTTATGGTTCCAGGTCACCTTTAATCTTCATCAGAGGTGACATGAACGCGAAACGTTATATCCACCAAGTTCTAGAACCCCATCTTTTACACTATCTTGACACCCTGGCAGATCCAACTTTCCAACAAGATAACTCCCGACCACATGTTGCAAGAGTCACAATAGACTTCTTTCAACATAATGATGTCACATTGTTACCATGGCCACGAAGATCTCCCGACTTATCCCCAATTGAGCACGTGTGGGATATGATGGGTAGGCGATTGCTCAATTTGCAACGTCCTCCTCAGACTCTAGAAGCACTTCGAGAGGAGTTGGTGGTTGCCTGGAATGAGATACCACAGGAGGACATTGACCACCTGATCAGAAGTATGCCTAGGCGCGTTGGAGAATGCGTAGCACATCAGGGTGCATCCACACATTATTAAAGGTCAAAGGGCTTTAAAGCAGTGCAATCATTTTGAAATTTTTATCATTTACTTATTATGCTTCATTAAGTACTTATACAAAATTTTATTAAAATAAAACCATTTAAACTGGGTGTTCGGATTTATATGTCACTTAGTATAGTTGATAATACAATTATTCTACCGCATTTACTCTATTGTTCAACTATCTTGATCACCGCCAATGAAGCCGTATTATCAAAATTGCAAGTCCTGCAAGATAAAGCTATGAGAATAATACTGAATAAAAATAAGTACACCAAAATAAAATCTATGTTACGAGAATGGCAGTGGTTGAATATAAAAAAATCATATCAGATACCTAGTTCTGTTACCACAATTATTATACAAGATTACATATAGATTTTCATTTACAAAATTGAAATAGTAATATAACTAGCAAATCAATATTTCAGAAAGGATTACTTGAATTTAATAAACTAAATAATGATATAAAGTCTACTTGTAATTTAAAGATAATTAAAAGAAAATTGAAGGAATATTTCATGGACAATGAACATTCTTAGAGACGCAATTTTTTTTCTAAATATGTTGCTTTGTAATTGTTCAGTTTTTTAGAAGAATGTAATTATAGCAATCATGCTAAATAAATCTTAAAGAAACAAACAAACAGAAATCTTCATTAGCCTTCGATATCCGAATAAAGGAATGCTCTTCCCCTCACTGGCCAGGTCACTGATCGATCTGGTCATAGTCATGCTCTAGGACATATCCAAACTCAGAAATGTCCCCTCTTCGATTTCCGGGGTCACAATTAAAAAAAAAATACTTGGAATGACCATTCAAAGTCAACGTATTTACACATAGAATGTTTCCCCTTTTCCAATTTCCGTGGTCAAAAGTACAGGATCCCGTTAAGAAAATCAATCTGGCCTTGAAATGATGTTCAAGGTCAAAGTCAAGGTTATTGATCATCATTACGAATCATGCACACTTTTACAAACATTGAAAGCTTGAGGTAGGCGTCTCTCAAAATTTATAATTGCAAGACGCACAATGTAGTTTTCAGTTTTATCTCACAATCGATTCATTAGAGAAGGATTGAAAATTCAACAACGTTGCAACTTTGACATAAAAATAAACGTTTAGTGTCGATAATAAAGCTGTAAATGAAATGGAAATGAATGGTTTAGTTGTGGTATACACACATACAGTATGTACAACTGTTTTTTTTTTCGAAAGTTAACAGTGTCTTGCAATTTGGAGCGAAAATCTACGTAGCACCATCTTCAACTAAACAAAACATTCACATCGATACTCAATCCGCATGACACATCATTATGAGATTCTGTCTAATTTAACAGAATAATGTATGATCGTGAGGTGTGCAGTGTATCAACAATAATATAAATTAGTCAGAACCTTGCCTTCCTCTAAAACATATATTGCACTGGTTATACACATATCGCAAGTCACTAGTTCACATAGATGCTCTTTATTGCGAAATAGAATGAGACCGATCATAGCTACTAAGTATAAAAATCGCTATGGTAACAGCTGAATAGTTTTGTTAAACTCCTTTTTTCCACAAAAGTTTTTAAACCTCCTTATTTCTGTACTAAATACATAATATATCGTGTACGTCATCCAAATTATGGTTAATCGAGACTGTGTTATCAACAAAAAAATATAGGAGATATGTGGTGCGATTTGTGAAATTTTTAATAGCGGCACCAGACTTCCAAGTTGGCTATGTCAGGGGCTGTAATATCATCAGACCTCGCTGATAATAGTCAAAGAAGTATCTTGGCATCAGCACGGAAAAATATTCTGATTCATTTCTTTGCATAATCTGATACAAAAAGAGCCGTCAAGCGGATCTGCAAGTTGCCAGTTCCAAAATTGCATCAAAAACTGTTTAAACATTAACTTCAAACAAATTCTAAGGATTGTTGTTTCTCTCATACATTTTCCAGGCTTTTGGGTCATTCTGGATAGAAAATACTCTTATTCTTACTTTAGGGGAAAATTCAGAATGATCCAAAAACACAGAAAAGCTTTGTTTTGAGCGATTCAAAATCATTTTGGGAATTTGTTTAACAATAGTTATTTAAACAACTGTTAACGAAATTTTGGGCCTTAGTCTAATCATATTAGCAAATTCCCCCAAAATAATTCTAAAGTGTGGTTTTATTGGTGCAGATTGTTCAAGTGGGACTACCAGTTTTTGTGGGAAAACTTTTTATTCGACAATAAAGAATGAGAAAACGTGTTTTTTGGGATTCAATCGAAAGTGTTGACAGGAAGGAAAACACTTTTCATATAAGATTTTTCGGTATTTATGAGGCCATACCATAATTTTTGAACGAGATTATGCAGTAAAAGAATATTTTTCCGAGCGGATACGAAGATACTTCTTGGACTGTAATAACTTTTATAGAAATGCCAAATGATGGAGATCTCTATTCTTTTTTATAAAGTTTAACTACCAGTGTTTCTAGTATGACGAAATATGTCATAACTGTATATTCCCTGAGTAATGCTTCTAGAATATCTAAGCTTATCTTAATCCAGCAGAAATTTATTTACCAAAAAGTAAGGCCAACCTACGAGTAAAACGCAGTTGATTTATAACAGCAATATTTTTATGAGAACTCTTATATTTGTAGCTGATGATATGTCACATTGCAATTCCTTCACCAAGACAAACACATGTAAGTCTGTTTGGACTTACTCAGGTGACTTGGAAGAACCCAGGCAGCAGTTAAGACAGTTGGTGCAAGAACGCTGTTGACGCCTACCGTTTTACATACAATTAATTTTTACAAAAGAGATTTACAGAAAGTGTACAAAGTACAAATATACCAGGTGAGAGCAGTATAATGTGAGAAAGCTTCTACTTTTGCGGCTTTGTAAGGTGAAGGTATGGTGATGGTTAATGGTAACTTAATGTTTAAATTAGTGATTAGGCATTTCGAGAGTTAAATATCCAATACTTGTACAATGAGATGTTGTACATGTAAGCGACACTCGGTATGTGATTTAGAATGCCTGATTTAGAACAGAACTCACTCAATTTAGGAAATATCTTTTTAAACAGAAATCAGGCTTACGGAAATTTAAAAAAGCACTAACCACAAACTACTTGAATACTTTTAGTAAAATAACCTGAAGCTGCAACTGCCAAAATAAATCAGCTTTCTCGAGTCCCTCTAACTAAAGGACAAGTTGTTAGACGTTGTAAAATCCGTTAACTTTGCCACGAAACTTCCTAAAACTTCTTGCACTTTTACCGAAGGATATGAGTGCCTGCAGGTGAAGTTTCTAGTTTCAACTAAGCCGTTATTAGTGGGTCGATTTTGGATCGCTTGAAACTTCCTCTTTATTGCAATTTTAAGTCGATGTCGTGTCCATTGTAACTAACTGAATATCGCAGACGAAGCGGCCCGTTACGCTTTTATGAACACGTTACAGCTATTGAGAATAGCTTTCTTTATAGCAAAGTTGTAGCTTGAGCATTTTTGCCGTGTTATGCCCCCAGTGCAATGTACAATATTGAAGTTAATGATTGAGGACGTAAAATAGAGCGAGTCGTAACTCGATTCTTAAATATGATGAAAGTGCTAACAAAATTCCATCGTCGAACATAGCTCACTCACCATTTTTGATAATGAGAAACTATATTGAAGATATGGTGGATGGGAGATCAAAAGTAGGCGGTTACGACTATACTACAACTATTTAAAACTGTAATGACTCATACGCGTGATCAACACGTGATCAGAACTCGATCCCGGCTTCCTTCCAGTACAGCCGTATAGCGTACGACATATGTCGTTTCTGTGGCTTTGCGGTGGTCAACAGCACAGACAGAGATGGAAATAATGGCTGATTGTTCTCCGCCGGTAGAACCAATGAAATCAAAGACGCGCCTCGACCGGCAGACTCATAGGCGTCGGCAACGCATTGGAACGTGTTTCGTTCAGCGATCGCATATTGTGTGTTTTTATAAGAATTGTTCTGTGATTGTTACTGTTGTGGTTTCTGTGGTTACTGTTTTGGTTATACTTAACCATGGAGAGTACAAATGGCACGAGTGGAAGTACTGAAAGCCAGGGAACAAGTAGACGGCTTCGTAAAGCACTGAAGAGGGACGCGAAAGAAATCGTGCTCAACGTGTTCAATTATCTGAACAGAACTATGTCGCAGGGAGATGCACTCGCGCGTTGTGAAAGTATGACAGGCGTTCCAGAGTGGACCATTCGCAGGGTGGTGCATGAAAAGAAGAAAACTGGAGCAAAGATTGATCGTAACTCATATTGGTAGCGATAGTGGCTTTTTAGAAGAGTGTGACTTGATTTTCGTCTCTAAGAAAGGAGGCGATTACCATGACGAAATGAATGTCAGCTGCTTCGAGAGCTGGTTTCAAGGGGTGCTTCAGCGAGTTGAGCCCAACTCTGTGATCGTCATGGATAATGCTTCCTACCATAGTCGTCGAGCCGAACGTGTACCGACTATGGGATCTCGAAAAAGTGACATGCAGCAATGGTTGCGCGAAAAAGGAATCCCGTTTGACGATTCATGTGTGAAAAGCGGAATTGTATGCAAAAATTAAACAGCACAAACCTGCGAACATTAGTTACGTGACTGATGAGATGGCCCGTCAATGTGGTGTCACTGTGCTGCGGTTACCGCCCTACCACTGTGAACTGAACCCAATAGAGCTCATCTGGGCTCAAGTGAAGGGTTATATTGCGCGCCATAACACAACCTTCAAATTACCAGACGTTAAGGTTTTACTTGAGACTTCCATACAGCTAGTAACGCCCGAAGCTTGGCAGAATGCTGTCCGTCATGTTGTGAAGGAAGAAAAAAAAATGTGGCAGCTTGACCACCACATCGACACCATCATAGAGCCAGTTATAGTCAATTTCAACGAGGAATGCGATAGCGACAGTTTATTACTGTCAGATGTAAGTGGAAGCGACGATGAATAAAGGTAATTCCCAAATTTTTGACTTACAATATGTTTCTAACCACTCTTTATTAAGCATGTGACAAATCTACTTCACCCATGTTAAACATTCATACCCCGCCTATGAACAGCCGACTAATGGTAGTTAAGTGATGTTCACGTGAACATCGATGAGTCATTACAGTTTTAGATAGTTATAGTATAGCAGTAACTATAGTGGGAACGATCAGTTGCCTCAATTCTGTCTTTTTTTTTGGGTTTATTTGTGTTTTAATTATACATTACCACGCAAAATTAACAAACAAAATTTTGTTCAAATTGAATTTTAAATAACTTTTTAACCTTTGCATCAATTGGCGGACTGCATTTATTACACCATCTCGAGTTGTGAACTGTCGTTGCCTGATACAGTTGTCAAGAGACAAAAAAAGGTGATAATCACTGAGCGAAATGTCGGGAGAATATGGCGGGTGCGGTAACGTTTCCCAGCCGAGTTCAGAAATTTTTTCTCGGGTCATATTTGCGGTATAGGGCTTGGGGTTATCCTGCAAAAATATCACTTTCTTCCGATTGATCAAAGAAGGCTGCTTGTGGATGAGTGCTGCTTGTAGTCGTTGAAGCTGCTCACAATACAAGTTAGCAGTGATGGTTTGACTGCTTTCCAAAAACTCATAATGGACAGTTATAGTTGCTGTTCACCAAACACACAGCAAAACCTTGTTTGAGTTCTGCAGAGCTGCATAGCTGCCAAAACTTTTGCCTTAACAGAAAAAAGCAGTCGTAACTTGATCATTATTTATTTTCCATGTTATCACACAAATAGAAACAATACCGGCCTGCCCCCGCAAGACACGGCATCAAGTCTGTTGTGCAGCATTATAATCGAGCAATTGTGTACTTGTCATTTTCGTTGCGACCGCAGCGTAACATTATTCATGGGCCACTTGAAAAGGGTCTGTGCACTACTTCGACACAAGCCGCACGCGCTTGCTTTTGTATCTCTCGACAAAATCAAATGCGCGATTTAAGCATAAGCATGTGCTGTAATTTATGCCGATCCGTACAGATCTAATGCGAAGTACGATATCTAATTGGTCGGTCGGTGCTCGGTCCTCGGTATTGGCATATTATATTTTTTAATAATTCTCCTCAACGCGTATAGGTACTGAACAGAATTGTGAGAAAAAAAATTCCACAAGGAGCAGAAATTGAAGAAAATTTCACTAATAAAACCGTTTGCAAGGCAGCTTGCGGTATTCGCCGTATGTTAAACGACTGTTTTCGTGTTTTGGGTGACATTTTTTCATCATGTCATGCCTCAGTCGACATCTCGTTCAACCAGTTGCAGAAGAGAAAAAGCGAGCCAGCGCAAGTTAAAACGGCTATCGATAATTTTGAAAAATGTATTGTCGATGTGAGAAATAAAATTGATGACATAATAAATGAAGCCAAAAGTATTTGCACTGAACCCAAAGGCAATAAAAGGAGACGACGTAATAATAGCAGTCACGATCACCGAGTTGCCGCATTAGAAGTATGCGACAATATAGTGAATTCTGCAAATGACAGATTTCAATTCAAAGATCATTTGGTAGCCGCATCCCTTTTTTCGCCGAACACTTTGGAGAATACCGTGGTAAGTTTCCTGATGACAAGTCGGAAACTACCTGCTTGGCTTATCCCGAATTAGAAAAAAGTCGTTTAAAGACAGAGTTGTCTGTTATTTAAGCACGGAATGATTGCCGAGATTTACATGGAACTCTGTATCTTTTGAAATTTTTGAGACAAAATAGTTTGGAGGAAACACTAAAAGAAACAAAAAACCATTAGAAATTATTGTTACAACATCAGAGTCTGAGCGAAATTTCTCAACATTGAACATAATCAAGACTTTTCTTTGTAATACTATGACCCAGGATCACCTTACAGCATTGTTGATGCTGTCTATTGGAAAGAAATTTATTTCGACCATGGAGAATTTCAACGGGAAGGTGATCGACAAATTTGCTGCCAAGAAGCAGCGCAGGATCGAACTGACATATAAAAATAGGTAAGTTCGGATTTGCAGAACGCCTGTTTTATTTTGCCACGAGCCGCCAGTGCTTGGGTCTGTGTGATACAGAATCAGCAGGCGATAACCAATGATACGAACGCTTAGAATTCGAATACAAGATCCATTTTTTGCCGCAGGTTAATAACCGATTAAGAAATGGTTCATTAGCGTTGCGTGAAATGTTTTCTGGACAAATGGTAAGACGACTTAATCTGTTATCATTTGCCAGTTCATGCGGGACCCATTTGCTTAATTTCCACGTCGTTTCTAGCTGATGAAGATGCAAACGAATAGTTTCAGGACTCATTCTGAACATTTCTGCAAGTTCTTGGCACGTTGTCCTGGAATTTGCTTCCACAACCTGTCGAAGATCCTCGTTGGTCATGATGTTCTGTTCGATCTCTAACGGCATCATCTCCGAATGCGGTACATATTTTTCGCGCCGCCGCTGCAGCTTTTGTATAAAGTTTGTACTTATACAGTAAACTACTTCGAATTACTGTTTTATTCGTCACCATTTTCAATTATTAAAACTAGGTATGTAACAATATTCAGCAACTTTTTATGTGTGTGAGAAAAGAAGGATTGATACTAAAGTGACAACAGGTAAACAAGCAATCGCTATTGATCAACAACATCTGTGGCAATGTGCGATATACAGCAACCGCACGAACTTATTTTTTTACCTGATAGAAATAGGAAAAAGTATCTACAAGTTGGTTGGGCCCGTACGCAAAGCTGAAATCTGTCGAATATTCTAGAATGAAAATATTTCACGCACAACCATTAATCGTACAATAGCGGAGTGCGAGTAGGGAATACCATGTCTGAATCTCCCAAAAAACGGAAGACCACGTGCGGAGGTCAGAGAGATTTGTGAGAAGAGCAAAAAATCAGGTTGGAATGTCAACAAGGAGGCTGATTCGTAAATACAGATATTCGATATCTTTGGAATTGAGAAGGAGTGGTATTAAATACTGAAAGAGACTGAAGTGACCCAAATACTCTCAAGCGCAACTCCTTCGTATACCAACCTGGTCAACTGAGGCCGGTACACTTTGCCAATGTAGAAATCATTATTTCAGATGACGAAAAGTACTTCACTTTGACAAATTCTGAAACGAAAGGAAACGGCGAATTTTATACGGACAAAGTAGAAGAATGCCCTGACAATGTTAATTACAAACATGAAGCGAAACTTGCCGGTAAAATCCTTGCCTGGTGCGCAATTTATAACAGCGGTGTATCCCAACCCTTTGTGGGAAGATGAGGGGTGAGGCTTTGGATAGTCAAAGCTGTATTGATAACTGCTTTTCCAAATTGCTTCAGTTTGTCCGACGAACATCATGCTAATGACTATATTGTGTTTTGGTCAGACCTAGCATCATGCCATTACTCAAGAGCTAGCATCCACAACACAACGTACCTTTTGTCTCTAAAAATAATAATGCTCCAAACTTGCCACAGGCTCGCCTATAGTCAACGCCAAATAAAGTGGCGTGCACGTCATCAAGGTGGGTGTGTTGAAAAATTTACATTGTTGCCAAACTTTTTGTAAAATAATAAAATTTATTATTTACATATCTAGGTTTATAAGCAATATTAACCTCAAATGAGAACAAAAATAATAGTATAATAAAATTATAGATCTGTACTTTCATAATCATTAAGTATGACAATTATTGATCAGATGACACTATGAAACTACCATATTTAATTGATAGCTTAAAGGTACTGAATAAAAATCCAAATGGGGTCCTCCAAATTTTATGCATGGTATTTATTTTACAGAATTCATACAGAAAAATGCATTCTAAAATTAGGTAAGCTACTGGTGTAAGCTTTTTCTGTACAATAAAGTTAGTCGGAGTTTCTTTCTTCAGCGCTGTCTGAATCTGAATCTTCATCACTCTCAAAGTTGATTATTAAAGGTTCGATGTCTGGTCGATCAAAAATTCGTTCTCTTTCATACCATTTAAAAATTTCTTGCTCAGTATGTCGAACACTATTTTTCCACATGTCTGGGGTAACCGTTTGTAGAGCCTCGTTCCACATATCCAAACAGTCTTTTTCACTGTTACCATCTCTACCAATATGTCTGTTATAGTAACCTTTTGCTATGCCCCAAATTAACTCAATAGGGTTAAATATATGGTAAGGAGGCAGACGAAGAACTTTGTGCCCATGTTGTTCCGCCAATTCATCAATCACGTATATTTTAGGTGGTTTGTTTCTAAAAAAGCAGTTATTTTAAGAATAGGAATAAACAAAAGAAATATAAACTGTCGACCAAAATATATATAATTAAGAAGCATTATGTACCGAGCAACAATACTCAATAGCTCTGTTTTAAACATTGTGTTTAAAAATGGTATGTTTTGATTTGTCAACCAGTCTTGGATATTTTTTTTTGTCCATGCATTGTTGGGCACTTTGTTCAATATCATGCTGTGATAAGGGGCGTTATCCAGTATAATCATAGATGGACTCTCCAATTTTTCTAATAACTGATGTTGAAACCATTTCAAAAAATTGTCCTGGTTCATCTCTCCATGGTAATCGCTCAATTTTGTTTTCGAAGAAAATATCGCTTCACTACCCTCAATAAACCCATTTTCATTTCCAGCATGTAATATAATGTATCTAAAATATATTAGTTTTAAATTTTATAGTGCAAATTGTGTAAAAGTACATACCTTTTACCATCTGTTTTAATAGCTTTCACGCTTTTTTGGTTTCCATTTTGCCAAGAGCGACCTATGGTCCCATTTTGAAATATCCAAGTTTCATCGAGGAAGACAAACTGGTATAAGGCCTCAACCTTGGCTTGATTGTATTGTCTTAGAAATTCCACCCTTTTCAAAGCTATACTTGGTAGTTCCATGAGCCCTCGTCGCGGATTGTCCTTAAGCCACTTAAATCCAAGATCTCTAAGCAACCGCCTTAAAGACGTGGCACTACCATCAAATAATGCCCTATCTCTTAATCGAGACCATAAAGTTTGTATCGTAACTTGTTCTTCTGAAACCATGTGTAATATGACATTATAATTTAGTTAACAAATTAATGCAAATTTCTGATAAGTTATTATAATAAGATCTTACTTTTGTGATACATATTATAGATCACTTCTCGAATGGCACTTGTATCCAATGTCGCTGTGTTGGTTACACGTTTAATATAACTCCGCTTTTTCTTGGGCGATTCTAAATTTGCATCACTTTTCACACCCTCGGAAATACGACTAACTGTCCTTAAACTAATTTTTAAAGCAGCAGCAACACGCTACAAAAAATGAAATAAAATTTCACTATTATTAATATACATTATATATAATTATTAGTAACCTGCCTCTTGAGCAGCATTTAAAGGCAACAAAGGCCCGTTGTTGTCCCTTTCTTGCTCAAAGTAGTGCATTAACGAGGCCACGAGTTCCTTACACCGACTATTTAACTGTTTGGGCATCTTTATATACCAAAATTGCCTTTATCTACTCGTAAAATGAATAAGTTTGTTTTGAAACAAACAGTTGTTGATTCACAGTATGCGGGGCCAAAGGATTTATAAAGATTTGAAATGCCACAAATTGATTCAGTGTCAAAATTAATACAAATGTCAGTTCCCAGCTTAAATAAGTTTCAAGGTGACAATGTGTCAACGCTGCGAAATCGGTTTAGTGCGTTTACATGTCGATAAGTGATTGGAGCGTTTGCAAAACATTTTATTTCGCATAATGCGTCTAAATTTATCAGAAAGCAACTTATGTGATATTTTAATAACAATGTTTATATGACTATTAACCATAATAAGAGAGTAATGACCATTTTACAATTTATATATCACATTAATATGAAACTGCAATAGAGCAATTGTTTGTGATAGAAACCTAGGCATTAGGTCGGGGAATTTTTGTCGTGATGACGTGCACGCCACTTTGTTTGGCGTTGACTATAGTAGATTATTTTTGGGCGTTACTGTCTAGGAAGGTTCATCATGAAGGTTGGAAAGCCCAAGATGAAGAAAAATTAAGACGCCGAATTTAGAAAAAAGTGACAGAAATTGACCTGAATTCCGTCCATAAATCTTGAGTTGTGATTTATGATAACTATTTTAAATATATTTAAATGAATTTCTTCATTAAAATAATCCGAAAAATATTCTATTTCAACATTACAGAAACCTTCAGATGATGTCAGCGATACTATGAACTTATAAAATATTCGCTCGTAAAGCGAACAACAATTGAGGAATAAGCTTTTATAGACTACTTTGTCATTATACTGCTGGAAGCTAGAACTTCATGAGGATTTTAGAGCTCTGAACTATTTAATTTTTCTAAATGAGTAGTTTTCGTAAGAGAGTTCATGGTCTTACAGCATCGTATACAGCTATTCATTACACTATCAATTTTATTGTCTCATCGTCTTTCAAATAAACTTTAGCGTTAATAAACCTCAAAAAGGCAAACATCGTTGTCTCAGAATGTCACCAGAAAAGGTCGTAAACTGCTCCTTGATGAGTTGGCAGGGGCTTTTATGGGTACTTCAATTAAATTACAGCATTTTGGCAACGGAGATCTCTAGAAGCATGGAAGACAAACAGAGCAAGAGACGTAAGGTTAATATCAAATGCGAAGAGAATCAGTTTTGTATTAAAAATAAAAAAATCGATTCGTGTAGGAAAAGTAATAATTTTACTTTCATATGCTTAAACAATCTTGTTCTCACAGCCGGACGTTTTGTAATTTATAATGAGAAATCCTTTTCACACCACATCCCAGACTGCCCAGTCCAAGCGTCGCCATCGGAGGCATTGAGGAGCATCTGGATTTTCTATGATTTTTTTATGCATCATCAGTTTCTGAACGAGATGATCTCGATATTATCATTTCTAATGAGATTCAGGCAATTTATTCTAACCGAAACTGGGGCTTCGGTGATGAATACGAGGGATGTCTTTTAAGTTTTGCATATGGAAATAAAATAACACGGTAGGTAGTTTTAAATGACTTTATTGTTTTTCGAAGTTTTCTCCACGAAGATTAATACACATCTGCATGCGCTCGAACCAATTTTCGAAGCACTTATTCCACTCGTTTGCTTGCAGATCCAAAACGGCATTTTTGAATGCGTCAACTGCTTCTTCTGGACTCTGGAACCTTTGACCACGCAGTCTGTTTTTCATTTTCGGGAAAGTAAAGAAATCGTTAGGACTTAGATCGGGACTATATTCTTCCGTTAAATACTGCCTTGTTTTTTGGGCTGTGTGCGAGCTTGCATTGTCTTGGTGGAGGATGATTCTTCTTTCGGGGGTTGATTTTTCGAAGCTCGGTGATGACTTTTGGCAAACAAATGGTGGTATACCAATCAGCAGTAACAGTTCTTTGCTCATTAAGAGGAATTGTTGCAATATGACCCGCTCTTGACACAAATGACGCGACCATCTTTGTCGAAACACTTCGAGAACGGATGACTTTTGTTGGCTTTTCTTCACCTTGGAACACCCAAACAGCCGACTGTCGTTATTTTCTGGTTCATAACAGTAAATCCATGATTCATCACCACTAACAATGCTGTACACATTTTTTGAGTTTCCGGAATTGAAACGGTCAAGCGGCTTTTGACACCAATTAACCCTGGCTGCTTTCTGCTCTTCAGTCAACAGGTGAGGTATCCAACGAGAAACAAATTTTCTTACTCCTAATTCTACATGTAAAATTTTTTGAATTGTGTTCTTTGAGATCTTCAAGAACGCCTCAATCTCGCGATATGTCACATGTCTATCTTCGATGATGAGTTTGCGCACAGCATCGACGTTTTCCTGGGTGGCTGCCGTTTTTGTACACCCACGCTGGGATCGTCGCTAAGACTCACCCGTACACGTTTGAATTCTCCATACCAACGGAAAATTGTCGACTGATGTGGCGCTTCGTTGCCGAAAATAGACAGTAACTCAGCAAGGCATTCTTGTTGCGATAATTGTCTCTGAAAGTTGTAATAAATTATGGCGCGAAAATGTTCTCAGTTGAGTTCCATTTTTCTAATGACTTGGTGACACTTAAAAATTCACTGTAGTGAGAACACTATTGTTGTGAAACTTTGAACTTAAGTTTAATAAAGTGTGAGGTTAAGATTCAGTACTGACGTTCGATCCGCGCGGCCTACTATGTTTCTATATGCAAAACTTAAAAGACATCCATCGTATTACATTTTAGTTAAAAGATCATTGTTGTTCTGCAAATTATTCACAAAAACTATCAGTTCCGATTGTGTTTAGCAATGTACGTAGGGCATGGCATACGTTTTGTCATATAAAACAACTATTTATATCCATTTCCATCATACTGATTTATATTCCACTATCTGCAAGAACCAACGAGCCAGAGCTTGATTAATGTTGCGACCTGTCAAAACTATTCAACGATTACTCTAATCCAGAACAAAAACGCTGCACAGCAGGACCGCTTTGCGTTGGCTGAATGATAGTGTTTTCCACAAAACGTAATTTTTTGAAAAACAGAATATGTTGATCTTTATCTTCAAAAATCTAGATGCCGCTTTTGGACGGATCATCAAAAAATATAATTTACGTCACCTGGTCTTATTGAATTTACAATACTTTTTTCTCCAGATGAAAATATCTTTATCATTTTTTCTCCCATTTTACTTTTGCCTTGCTCTGTGAGTCAGTTGGTGTGTGGGATACATTTCCATAGTGACACTTGAAAAGACTATTAATTAATTTATCCGCATAAACAATTCATTGTTTATATTTTTTATATTTATCCTGACTGAAGCAGGTTAAAGTACGTGTAAACATAACCTAGGAGTATTGTATTCACTTGTCATAGGACAAAACTTATGCTGTGTCCTACGTATAATAATATTTTCGAATTTAACTATCTTTTGATGTCCCGTCACCATTCTATGCCATACCGGGTGATTCTCCAAGGTGGCTCATCCATATAACTTTTTTATTATGGGAGAGAGAAAAACGAAATTTGGGGGTTGCGTATTATAGATGCTTGCTTTGACGCACTTCCGATTTGACCGGAAACGACTCCAACTTTCAATTTTTAAATGGGACACGAGAATCCAACGTGGTGAGAGATAATTCCACCAACTGCCAAAAAACGTGGTCGTAAATCCATCTTTGTGTTTCAAGGTGCGATCATATACTGCTCGATAATTAATCAGATGCCTCAGCACACTGTTAGTTTGCTTTATAAGCTATGGTCCAAAAATGTTTCCTTACAAAAACTCGGGGTGTTGAAGTTTTAGGAAAAAATTGGAAATTAATTAATATTTTCAGAACCACTTCAGATATTTCACTGATATTTAGTGCGTAGTGAGAGTTAATAAAGTTGCATATCTTTTTAATGCAAAAATAATTTTTTGCGTGGTGTGCGTACGGGTATTGACTTAATATACTTAAAATAATACGCCAATGCTTTTTTGCCAAATAAAAACTATTTTTGAACTCCCCATTTAATTTAAAACAAATGATCTCTCCTGAATTGTTTTCCTTCAATGCGCCACTTTTGAGTAAAAAAATAAAAACCGTTCTGTTGTCCGAGAAAATTAATGTAATGAGTGAAGAATGCAATTTAGCAATAAATATCTAGATGCTCTGGAATATGTCAGCTGCTTTTGACATCTGACAAGTCTCTGTTAGTCAAATCTGTTCGCTGTGAAATCTTTTTCATTATTTAGTTTTTACAATCTTGATAATAATGGTGAATTATTCAAATGCAGAAATGGAGAAAATGCATTACGTATATGGCCTTGCCGACGGTAATGGTGAGCAAGCCAGACGGATTTATCACCAGAGATATCCCGATCGTGCTTTGTCAGATAGTCAAACCTTTTCTAATATTCATCGACATCTTGTTGAAACTGGTTCTGTCCGAAAAGGAACCTTCTGAAGGTAGACCCCTAAGTGTGAGAACACCTGAAATTGAGGAAGCAATCATTTGTGGGCAGAAGAAAATCCCTATGCCGTAACAGGAACCCATTTCCAACACCAATTTTCGGTTAACGTATGGGCAGGAATTATTGGCAACCACATTCTTGGCCCATTCTTCTTGGCCCATTCTTCTTGCCGGGACGACTTGAGACTTATCTCAATTTTCTTCAACAACAGTTGCCTTTGCTGCTTGATGGCGTTCCGTTAGTAAAAAGAAACAATATGTGGTACATGCATGATGGTGCACCAGCGCATTTCAGTATAGTGGTTCGTAATTATTTACAAACTGTTTATCCAAATCGTTGGATTGGCCGCGGTGGGCCCCAAGAATGGCTACCAAGGTCCCCAGGCCTCGACAGTTTAGATTTATTTTTGTGGGGCTATCTTAAGACAAGTGTACACAAGTCCCATTAACACTGTAGAGGAATTAAGAGAAATAATAGTTGCAGCTTGTGATAGAATAAAAAACACTCCAGGGATATTTCACTGCGCACGTTGGCTATTTTCCACAATTTTTGTAATCATTTCGTTGGTTTTAATGTTATGTTTATGTTGTCAGTTGTTGTTCATTATCCCTAAGGTCTTTAATTTTTCCAATTAAATTAATAATGATTTTTCAAGTTAGACAATAGAACGGTTATTATTTTTTTACTCAAAAACAGCGCAGCGAAAGAAAACAAATCAGGAGAGATCATTTGTTTTAAATTAAACGTGGAATTCAAAAATAATTTTTATTTGGCAAGCAATCATTGGTGTATCATTTTTTTCTTAAAAAATATCGAAGTCAATACCCGTCCTTACGCTACTGTTAAAGCTAAAAATCATTTTTGCATTGAAAGATATGCAAATTTATTAACTTTCACTACGTACTACATTTCAGTGAAATATCCGAAGCGGTTCTGAAAATATTAATTAATTTCCATTTTTTCCTAAAACTTTTTGTAAGGAAATATTTTTGGACCATAGTTTATAAAGCAAACTAACATTAAATTTTCATGTAGTTTCACACCCTTAAATATTCGCATATCATTAAGGAACACCACTCAATTCCGCCTCACTTGTCAATATTTGACAAATAAGTCATATTTATTTCAATTTTTATTTTTCGTTCTAGAATGCCATGAATCCTGTAAATCGCTTCACTTTTGCTCAAGTAACACAGAAAAAATACGATTTTGAGGCGAATGACCTCTCAGTCATTTAAAAGATTAAGTTACAAACAGTAATTTTTTAAGTTTACTTGATTTTTTCAAACAGAAAGGGCGTGACTGGTCAGGTTTTTCTAACACACCATTTTGTTACGAATAATTTGAACTACACATTCTTATTTTATTTCCACAGTTTTCTGAATAATTGTGAGAAATGATCATACCTACTACTATTCGTCATTATTCGTCAGAGCGGTCCGGTGGACCTTTGCTCTTAGTTGAAAGTCTGTTAGTCTGTCAGGTCTGGCTACCCAGATACCAAACATGTTTAAGGAGAAAAGGAAAGAAGGAAAGAAAGAAATAGAGCAAAGAAAAGAAGTAAATCATTTGAAATAGCTTAAGCATTATTGCTTTGACTACTCGAAGTATTTTGTAACTGCAAAAAATAATTTTTATCGGTTTTGTATACTGAAATAATTTTGGCTGGTCTGAATTTACAATTTAATTTTGATCACAGTGCGAGGCACGGCCTAGAATGTTTGCGAACTTGCTCGACTGTGTAGTCTACTGAATCACGCAACAGAGGGTTGCTGTGCGATTCCGCTTGATTATGATCATACCTAACAATAAATGATTAGATGTTGCTACGGTTACTTCAACAAATACCTAAACTAGGTTATTAAAAATACTGTCAGTGTTAACATTTTATTTGTTACGTAGTTAATTTAATTGTAAATTGAGAAAACAATACAAGAAACGAAAAACGCAAAAATGCAACTGAGGTAGGTTGAATTTATTCTCAGGGGTTCCCTAATCATCGCTATCCCACTCGACATCATTTGCCAAAACTGGAATAGAAACTGCGAAATGAACCAGACGAAAATGCCAATAACTTTGTCGTCAGTGAAGAAAAAGAAATAGACGTGTTGTGTTGGCCTATGTTGAAGTAAATTCAGTAAATTGTTTCAGAATGTCACTTAAGTTATTCATCCGTTTGGAGAATTCTTCACAAATATAATTATGGATCATTCAAGTACCGTTTACACCAAGATCTTTACGTTGACGAGCACAACCGAAGATTAAATTATTGCAACTGGCTTTTGACTAAAAACAGAGATGTAAGGTTCCCGTTTGAAATTACTTATTCAGACGAAAGTTAGCTTAACAACTTGGGTATGTTCAATCGGAATAATAAAAGGTACTGGTCACAAACAAACTTTCGTCTAATGCAAGAAGGAAATTTTCAATAGCGATTTGGTTTCAATTGCTGGATGCGTATCATCGGAGAAAAACTTTTGGACAACTCACTGTGTTCCTAAATAATGAAGTAAATAGTTTCATTTCATTTACCACTGGCTGACCAAGTTGATTTTTATTTTCAACAAGATGGGACTCTACCTCACAATTCTCATACGGTAAGAGAACTCTGAATAACACCTTTCCAGAAAAGTGGATTGACACTAATGGACCTATCCAATGGCCTCCGAAGTATATCCTCAAGTTGTCATATTTTTTTAGAACGTTAAATTTATTTTCCATATATATAGGGTGTCCGCAAAGTTGGGGTTTTCCTTTACACGACGTGTAGATCTTGAAAACATAAGCAATTTTTCTTAGTACCATATACACCAATGTTTTAAGGGAACCGAGATAAAGGGCTCTGCAACATCAAAAATATCTGCATACCGTCCTGTAGCCGCGACATCCCCGAGTGGTACTAGGACACTAGCTCAACCCGACGACAGAACTGGGTCGGGGTCAGTGTGTCAGGTCAGTATGCAACCTTCAACCGACGGTTACGGTCACGCGTGTAGAGGTAATCGCGTAGACGAGAATCCCTCAACAAGCGCTAGAGACGTGGCTAGAGAAGTGCAAGTATCAAAAACTAAAGTGTGGCAAACGCTGCGTGAAGAGGGGCTGTATCCGTTTCACGTCCAACGTGTACAAGCCCTTCAACCTGACGATTTTCCAGCAAGAGTGCGGTTTTGTGAGTAGTTGTTGCATCAACATGACAATAATCCGGACTTTTTGAAGTGCATATTATATAACTTTCGCAACACTCATGTTTGGTCAGTATAAAATCCACACGCTGTCCGTTGGGCACATTTTCAACAAACATTTTCGGCGAATGTTTGGACCATTTATTCTCCCAAATCGATTGGACGGGATGCAATACCTAGACTTTTTACGCAACATTTTGCCTTCCTTGTTTGCCTGCGTCTGTTCGGAAACGCATCAGCTGATTTCATTTTCTGTTGGAGCGGTATGATTTCGGGCAGAGACGTACTTAGCCCTTCTCGTCAACTGGAGAGTGAGTACTTTTTCCTTTATTTTTTTTTACTTGGTCGCCCTCGTTTCACTATACATTACCTTTGTTATTTCAAGGGTCGTTGTTTCTGAAAAGGAAAACGCCAACTTTTCGGACACCCTGTATATAAAGCCTTGGACCTTTCAGGCCTGTAGAGCTATGTGTATATATATATATATATATAAATTTATTTTCCATATTGCAGATCACCAGATATTACTCCGCTAGATTTCTTTTTTTTGGAGGACAATTAAAAATCAGGTGTATAAAAGTACGTCAGCTACTCTCGAAGAACGGCAAGCAACAATTGATAAGATTAAACCTTGCCGTGATCAAGGAGGAGGGCATTTTGAATACCTAGAACCTTGATGGATCATTTTTTAATTTTATTTTTTGTTATAATAATGGTCGGATATGTAATTAATTCACTTGTATAGTTTCCTCCAACATTGGCCGACAAGTCCATTTCTTTTTCTTCACTGATGATAAAGTTATTCGCATGTTCTTCTGGTTCGTTGCACATTGTGTATTTCGAAAGCAACACCTTCAATTGTCTGTCCCGGATAACTAGAATAATAGGGCTTAATTCATAGGTATACTGTCAGATGCGTATTATTTGTTGTTAGGTATGATCGTTTCTTACAATTATTCAGAAAATAAAATAAAAGTATGTAGTGTCAAATTATTCGTAAGAAAATGGTCTCTCAGAAAAAGCCGACGATCCACCCACTTTCTATTTGAAAAAAACAAGTGAACGGAAAACATTGTGTTTGTAACTTTTAGAAAATTTTTAAAACGATTGCAAGGTCGTTTTTTGTCAAATATTGAGGCGATGTTGAGTTCAGAATGTCATTCTCGATCAAAATAGGACGTCCCATTTAAAAATCAAAAGTTGGAGTCAAGTGAATATGTCAAAAAAATGTAAACTCATTTATAATACACAAACCCAAAATTTCGTTTTTCTATCTTCAATGATAAAAAAGTTATAGAGGTGAGCCACATTGGTATTGTTAACTGAAAGAATGTAGCCACTCTTAGCATAAACTAAAAATATGGAGCCATATTTTACGACTAATGATAACTATCACATTAGTCTCTATTGTTTCAATATGGGTATACAAATATTGCGAGAATTCTACTCCAAAACCTTTCCATACTGAAAAGCATTAGCAGCTGTACGCGAAGCTGAGTTTTGCCAATAAATTTCATATTCTACATTATGAAGGGCGCTTATCGTCCTGTAATCCCTAATACAATCTGGAAGGATCATCAAACTGTTCTACAATTCGTTGCCATATGTTTAGCTTTTGCGTAGAATTTGCTGTACCCGTAGAGGTGAATAAATTTGAATAAGTTAATGTAGCGTAAACTTACAGTGGTGTTCATTTTCTGGCTGAAAAGCTTTGCTACCTATGTCAAATGAAAAGGGTAATGAAACAGAATGGTTTTTGTTGGGGGTTTATTACTCGAGTTATAAGAAATATTACTGCTATTCTGATTTTCTTAAATTTCATGCTAAAGGTTAGCTCAATCCCAACTAGTAAACATCTTGCAAAAATGCATGACGCTCGAAGATTTGTTTTGTCGAACATTAACTATCTCGAATTTGACTCTTAATGACAAATTGCAATGAATAAATGTTCAATGTATTGAGATCATCGACTAGACTTCTTTTGTAGCCTTACCAATCTTACCCAATCAATGAGACATACATTGGGAATTATCATATTCAATCAGTTGGCATTGAACATATTTTCATATTTTTGAATTCCCCGTTCAATTTAAAACAAATGATCTCGCCATTTTTGAGTAAAAAAATTAAAATCGTTCTATTGTTCGAGAAAATTAATGTAATAATTGAAGAATGCAATTTAGCAATAAATATCTAGTTGCTCTGGAATACGTCACTGGCTTTTGACATCTGACAAGTCTCTGTTATTTAAATCTGTTCGCTGTGACATCTTTGTCATTGTTTAGTTTTTACAATCTTGTTAATAATGGTGAATTTTCAAATGCAGAAATGGCGGAAATGCAGTACGTATATGGCCTTGCCGACGGTAATGGTTGGAAGCCAGACGGATTTATCATCAGAGATATCCCGATCGTGCTTTGCCAGATAGTCGAACCTTTCCTAATATTCATCGTCGTCTTGTTGAAGCTGGTTCTGTCCGAAAAGGAACATCTGAAGGTAGACCTCTAAGTGTGAGAACACCTGAAATTGAGGAAGCAGTGCTGCACGAAGTCGAAAAACATCCTGAAACGAGTACGAGGAAGATCGCTAGACACTTGAATATTTACCATCAAATTTTGTTTGGAGACTTTTAGTGGATTTTTTGATACATCCTTACCATATTTTAAGAGCACAGGTATTACCTCCCATTGATTTTCCAAGGCGTGTGATCTTTTGTCAGTGGTATTTCAAAAAATTACACAAAATCCGCAATTTGAATCAATGATTCTGTTCACGGACGAAGCTATTTTTTCTCGAAATGCCATTCAGAATTTCCACAATAATCATTTGTGGGCAGAAGAAAATCCCTATGCCGTAACCGAAACCCATTTCCAACTCCAATTTTCGGTTAACGTATGGGCAGGAATTATTGGTAACCACTTTATTGGCCCATTCGTCTTGCCGGGACGACTTGACGGACAGACTTACCTCAATTTTCTTCAACAACAGTTGCCTTTGCTGCTTGATGATGTTCCGTTAGTAATAAGAAACAATATGTGGTACATGAATGATGGTGCACCAGCACATTCCAGTGTAGCGGTTCGTAATTATTTACAATCTGTTTATCCAAATCGTTGGATTGGCCGCGGTGGGACCCAAAAATGGCCACCAAAGTCCCCAACAGTTTGGATTTCTTTTTATGAGGATATCTTAAGACACTAGTATACACAAGTCCCATTAACTCTGTAGAGGAATTAAGAGAAAGAATTGTTGCAGTTTGTAATAGAGTAAAAAACACTCCAGGGATATGTCAACGAGTGCGCAATTCCATGAGAAGGAGGGCGGAAGCACGCATACTAAGTAAAGGGGGCCATTTTCAACCATTTTTGTAATCATTTAGTTGGTTTTAATGTTATGCTTATGTTTTGCAAGTTAGACAATAGAACGGTTTTCATTTCTTTTACTCAAAAATGGCGCATCGAAAAAAACAATTCAAGAGAGATCATTTGTTTTAAATTGAACGGGGAATTCAAAAATAGTTTTTATTTAGCAAAAAACCATTAACGTATCTACCATTTTTTTCTTAAAAAATATCGGAGTCAATGCCCATATGCACGCCACTGTTAAAAATATGTAACTTTATCAACTTTCACTACGTACTGAATATCAGTGAAATATCTGAAGCGGTTCTAAAAATGTTAATCAATTTTAATTTTTTCACTAAAACATTAAAACCCCGAGTTTTTGTAGGGAAAAATTTTTGGACCATAGTTTATAAAGCAAACTAACAAACTTTTCATGTAGATTTACACCCTTAAATTTTCGCATATCATTAAGGAATACCCTGTATAACAGGCTTTAGCTTGATTTAATTTTTTTCATACTTCCTTAGAATAAGATGTAACTTCTGCTACGGAGGCTCGGTTTCCGGCAGGTAAGAGGAAGATAGCCTCTATTTTTTTACATTGACAGTTTGACGTAAAATATATATTGTATAATCATGCTGTATCTGTATCCGGCAGACAAGTTCAAACGTACTGACCGATGGCCTCATCTAGGACTACAGTGAATTTAACTCACTCCTCTTTCAATGCTAGCTATTAAAAATGGGCATTTGTTTAGGTGGGAAATAACCCATTCCTACAGATTTTCATCCCGAAAACCTCTGTTGACATTGAATACTTCGACAGGTAGTTCCTTCAGTGTCAGGACTCCGTCAACTAGTCAATACCTACTTCAAGAGGTGACCGTTTTAGCTTTGATCACTGCTTATATTATTATTATAATAAAGAATCTGTATCCGTGTATATTAATATATCATTCATTTTGATCTATTTTATCCAATCTTACAAAATCCTAAGGTACTAAAATAGAACGACGACGAAATACCATTACGACCTATTTATATTCCAAAATCAAGTGTAGTAAATATTTTATCCCCAGAGGCGGAGGCAGGAAGCTTCGTGACAGCTAACGGAGAGCACGCCTGACAACTGACAAATTATCTTTGGTGCAACACGATGCTTTTGCTATTATAAAATGAATAAGGGGTGCACAAAAAGTGTATGTAATGTGGGTGAAATGGGAATGAGGCGTAGTAGTGATATGTTATAAGAGCGCTGTGAGGGAGTGTTGACGAAAAGGTGGCAGTAGGACCCGGTCAGGAGTGGCAGAATTCTCAGTTTGTTACAGATTTGCGAAAACAAATAATATGAAATATAAATCAACTTTTCGCTACGGTTCAAAAATATACCAACTGATATTCACCATGTTTCACTTTCTTTGTTCGTCTTTCTTGAGAACTGTTTTTAGGCTACTCGTTTTGGAAAAAAGTGTTCCACAAAAAACTTAATTCTACACCAAAGGGTTTTCCAATGAGGATAAACTGAAATTAAACAAGTGTGGGTTGGTATTAACGAAATTTATGTGCATATTTATTTGTCCCATTGTACGGGGGCTGTGTATCCACAAAAAGTTGGTTGGTATACATTTGAGGCTGATGATGTCATTGGCTTTCGTTTTTCAGTGTTGGTGAGGTTCATCGTCACTGACGATCCCGACACATTAATGACTGCTAATTTGTTTTGGATCAATTGGACGGTATGATTAGTTCCAACAGAATTGGCCCATGTGCCATATACCGAGCATATAATCTGCAAAATCGATCAGGCTAGGGTATCTATCGCAAAATTGACGTAAAATGGACACTTAGGTCTAGCGATTTAAACCATTTAGACTTTTGCGTCATGTTTTTGGAACCGCAACAAGTTGCCTTCATAAACAACATAACTCAGGCTCGGTTGATTGGCTTCAGTCAGATCTATGCAGCAGTCATCAAATATTGAAGTATTTAATCCGTGCCGCCGTTCGAAGTCACAGCGGGTAGAGTGAACTATACAGGGTGTTCATTTGAAAACCTCCCACCACGGATTCATCGAAAACGATTGATTAAAAGGGAAAACGGCGAAACACGTCAAAAGATTTGTCATGGGGGACAACTTTTTAACCAAAAGCTACATCACCCCCTTTCACCCTCGCCCCTCCAGGGTCGTTTTCTTGAAAATGTTGTAAGATAAGGGGTATCGAGTAATAGCTTATTTGGGAGGTCTGTCAAAGTCCTTCATTTTGACGTTAGATTTTTTAAAATCAGTCGATTCGTTTACGAGAAAAAGAAAATTAGAAATCTTTTTATTTATCTTAATTTGGTCAGATAGAAAACAAAAACACGAAAATATTACTTTTTATTTCAGTAAGTGTCCAAATTGTTGCTCGTTAGGGTTTCCCAAATCTACAATTCGTTTATAATTTAAAACGGTTACTACCAATATAAATAGCAATTCGGAAGATTAGACGTGGCAACAACTAAATAACAACCCGAATATTTTTCCGCATTCATTTCATCAACACAGATATGCTGGGCTAACTGTATTTATTGCTATAGCTGTTTAGTTATTTGTTGCTAAGGGAAAAAAGAATTTAACTTGATGTCAGTTACCGTTGAGACAACCTTGGGATAGTGAAAATTAATTTATTGATTCAGATTTTACTTTAAAAATGGTATAAACACTAGCCGAAAGAGTGGAAGCTATTATGTTTACTCCCCAACCTGAAAGTTTGGATGAACTTTGTCAACGCATCATCTAAAGTGTCACAATATCCCACATGTTTTTGAAAATGTCCTTCAGGAATTTGAACATCGCTTATATCATTGTTTGGTCAATAATGGGCAACACTTTGAACACTTGTTGAAATATAAAGTGATATTTTCGCGTGTTTTTGTTTTCTATATGAACAAATTAAGATAAATAGAGATTTTTCTATTTTTCTTAAAAACCAATCTACGACGCCACTTGTCGTTTAAAATTTTTGAGGGGATGACCCTGGGGGCAGAGTGTGAAAGGGGGTGAAGTTTTTTCTTTTAATCAGTGGTTTTCTATAAATCCGTGATGCGAAGTGGTCAAATGAACCGTATGAATTCCATTTTAAATGAATTTTTTTTGTTAATACCAATATTCTGAAACTTACTTACATGGAACAGTGGTAGTTGATTGGTTATGGCTTGTAAAGAAATACAGTTTTCAGTCACAAAGTTCCGACCTTTCGGAAAATAAGTTTATTCCTCAGGGCCTCTTTTTAAATATACTAATAGTTGCACTGCTATGTTTTGATAAGCAGTGATTGACCACTATGTTGGAATGGTGAGACGCACAACTTGTTTAAATTTACGTTAACATCTGTCCTACCTTATTAGAAAACCCTTTACTTTGAAATTACGATGAAGTGAGTGAAGACTGGCCCTACGAAGGTCACGAAGACGAAGTTTATTCTTGAAAACAGATACATTGGTAACGGTTAAAATAGTCGGCATCAGAAAATCATCAGACACCATATATACTATCACTCAATGTAAATGGATAATTGCATTGCTCTTGAGTATACTTCAATTACGTTTTGGGTCGACCACCATCTCTCAAAACTCCAAAACAAGCAGATAACAAGCGGCAAGGTGATATAGCAAAATTTGGGATCGAAAGTTAGTTCTATAACCCAATAAATAAAATCTTAACTCCGCAATAAGTTGGATTTCTGTCTGGACCTTGAGTGATGCACATTTTTCTTTGCTGTGGAGAAAGTAAATTGTAGTTATACTGTTGGTAAAGTAGTCATGATGAGGTCATGTATTGTGGAAGGCGTTAAGAGCACTTAAAGAAACGAATACTGAAGAGAAAATATAAGCACCATTTTTTACATAGGTGTAGCTAACATACATGCAAAAGGTCACCCAGAAATCCAATTTATTTCTCGTTTGTTTCTTTGTTAGTTGGGTTATCTAGATATCTATACACACATCATACACTTACCGTTTACAGGGAGGAGGGGGCTTGATCCCGTGGCATTCTAGCTCTTTCTCCAGTTGCTTGATTCGAATCTGGGCCACGTCCAGTTCTCGTTTCACCTTCCACAGGTGTGTATCGCATATGGGGTCCTTACATCTAGAGATGGGAATATAACATGTGCTACAAATAATCCACACTATTTTCCACGAAACTTCAACACATCAACTGACATCTGTGTGTTTAATCCGTTGAAATTCAAGAACCATTTGCACCAAGCACATACATACTTTTACAGTTTGACAAAATATTCTAATTACTTCATGCAATAAATCACATAAAATGCATTGTTTAACAGTATGAATCGGTATAAAAGTCCACAATGAAATACGACCAGAGAACACTCTTAGCAAGGTTCCGTTTACAGATCCGTCAGAGTTGTGTATTACTTGACGAGATGGAGCATTGCGAGTGTCACTACATATGAAGTATCGTGGAGTGTAATGGACAATACTGGTTCGGTATTTTCCAGCGAGAGCTGTGCATTTTAGTAAATAGGGAGACTGTGTTCGAGAGGCAGGGTTGGACTAATGCTGTGTAATTCGTCTTTGAATTTGTACACAGTTTAATGGCCTGTAATATACAGGGTGGCGCAACTAAAACGAAACAGACGCATTTACTGACAGCTCAGTTTTTTTTTGGAAAAACGCTTAGACCCGTCGATTTTGTTTTCGAGGGGGACACAAGTTTGGCAAAAAATCACGTTAACACGTACAGCCCCCTGGGCGGTAGTGACACCAACCCTAAAATCTTGAATGGAAAGGGGGGTCGAGTGATACCTTATTTTAAAGGTATTTCAATTCATTTTATAATGATGTAAAATACATGAGCTTCAGTTCAGTAGTTTTGAAGATTTATTGATTTAAAGCTTAAAGTAGACTTTAATAGGTACATCAGATTAGTTTGTACTACTTTCAGAAGAAATTTGACTAAAATAATTTACTTAATAAGTAAATGCTTTTCTTCACTACGCCCATGGTTTGTTTATCATTTTCTTGTTGAAAATAGCTATTGGAGCGTTTTTTTGTGGCAAAAAAGTTATTTCTTGGAGAAAGATAAGGAAATATCTCGTACTTATTTTAAATAGGAATTTAGTACATAGTTTGCGATTGATTTGACCAAACTTTGTTGCTAAAATAACTTGTAACGCTTTATTTCATGAATTAACCATGGTATATTCAACAGCAGAAAGAGTTGAAATTATCGAAATATTTTTAGGAAATAATCAGTGCGCTAATAGAACAGCAGAAATATTTAATGAGCGACATAAGAACAGTAACGTGCATCGAAAATAGGTTCTAGAACTTGTAGGTAAATTTCGGGAAACTGGGTCAGTTCTCAATAAAAAAACGCAACATTGAAAATCCCATAAGGAACGAAGCAACAGAAGTGGGGGTTTTAGGGCCAGTTTATGTAGATCCTACGTTAAGTACCCGCAAATTGGAGACTGTGTGTAGTGTTAGTCGATGTACTGTCCGACGGATTCTAAAGGCCCATAGTTTTCATCCGTATAAAATTCTCCTGGTACAAGAACTTAATGAAGACGATTTTGATCGGCGATTACAATTTTGTGAAGATATGATATTGATCCGATTCTAATCCCAGAATTTATCATGAGGTTCATACACAGCAGCCACAAAAATTAAATGTTTGGGCTGTTATTTTTAGCGATCATTTAGTTGGTCCTTTTTTCTTACCTGGAAATTCGACCGGTGAAATATATTTGGAATTACTGGAAGACGCCATAGATCCTGCATTAACAGCCATAATTGAAAATCAGAATGATCGGCGGTACATTGCGTATAGGTTGATGTTCCAACAGGATGGTGCCCCACCACATTACGCATTACATGTTCGACAATATTTAGATCAGACGTTTCCAGATCGATGGATTGGTAGAAGAGGTGCCATTGAATGGCCCCCAAGATCGCCAGATTTATCACCTTTGGATTTCTTTACGTGGGCTCATTTAAAAAGCAAAATCTATGCTACTCAGCCAACATCATTAGAAGACCTGCGACAAAGGATTGTGAATGAGTGCCTTCAAATTACTCCTCAAATATTACAAAATGTGCGGCAACGTTTTGAGCAAAACCTTTATTATTGCATGGAGAGCTAACGTGAGTTTTTGCCAAACTTGTGTCCCCCTCGAAAACAAATTCGACGGGTCTGAGCGTTTTTAAAAAAAAAACTGAGCTGCCAGTAAATGCGTCTGTTTCGTTTTCGATGCGCCACCCTGAATAAAGGAACTCGCACATACGTTTATTAAAGAAAAGAAGGTAGTTTTTTGCTACTTCGTCGTTACGACAGAATATTTAAATATCTCGGGACGGTTCAAAACACTCTCAGTGTGGTGCCAAAGATGTTCGTAAGAAACTTAATGTTTCACGGTCTTAAACACAGCTAATTGGTTTGAGAACTGACATAATCGTTAGATCAAGCAATTGATCTATGAGTTTGCTGCATGTAATTTAAATATGAAATAATATTTAAGGCACCATTAAACTTTTGTCTATGAGCTACTATGATTACCTATGATTCCTAAGAATATCTTGAGCTTCATAAACAGCACCTCTAAAAGTGAGACTTTTGCCCATAGAGAGGCTGATCAGGGCACAACAACCTCCCCTGTCGGTTTTGGCCAAATGTTTCCGGACGTACTTGAAGTATAGGTGTTCCAGAAGTAATAGAAGGGCTGCCAGCAAGATACCTGTAACAATAATTTCACTATACTACAACTATTTAAAACTGTAATGACTCATACGCGTGATCAACACGTGATCAGAGCTCGATCCCGGCTTCCTTCCAGTACAGCTGTATAGCGTACGACATATGTCGTTTCTGTGTCTTTGCGGTGGTAAACAGCACAGACAGAGATGGAAATAATGGCTGATTGTTCTCCGCCGGTAGAACGAATGAAATCAAAGACGCGCCTCGACCGGCAGACTCATAGGCGTCGGCAACGCATTGGAACGTGTTTCGTTCAGCGATCGCATATTGTGTGTTTTTATAAGAATTGTTCTGTGATTGTTATTGTTGTGGTTTCTGTGGTTACTGTTTTGGTTATACTTAACCATGGAGAGTACAAATGGCACGAGTGGAAGTACTGAAAGCCAGGGAACAAGTAGACGGCTTCGTAAAGCACTGAAGAGGGGCGCGAAAGGAATCGTGCTCAACGTGTTCAATTATCTGAACAGAACTATGTCGCAGGGAGATGCACTTGCGCGTTGTGAAAGTATGACAGGCGTTCCAGAGTGGACCATTCGCAGGGTGGTGCATGAAAAGAAGAAAACTGGAGCTACTACTGATCCAAAGTTTAATTTGAAGGGACGAAAGGCCGTTAAATTGGATGACGATAGCAAAATGGCGTTAAGGCGAACCGTACATTCATTCTTCTTTAGGAATGAGATACCAACCCTCAAGGCTGTACATGCAGCGATCAAGGAAAATGAAATTATACCCCAAATGAGCGTCGAGGTAATGAGGAAATCCCTGCACGAAATTAATTTTCGTTACGAAACGCGTAATCGGAAGTCAGTATTGATAGAGAGACCTGAAATAGTCGCCTGGCGTCGAAAATACCTACGCGAAATGATTGAATGTAGGCGACAAAGCAGAAAAATCTATTATTTGGACGAGACATGGGTAAATGCAGGTCACACAGTTAAAAAAACCTGGATAGACAAAAACGTAGTGAGTAACCGACAAGCAAGTATTGAAGGTTTGTCAACAGGTCTTCGTGGACCGTCAGGGAAAGGTCAAATTGGTAGCGATAGTGGCTTTTTAGAAGAGTGTGACTTGATTTTCGTCTCTAAGAAAGGAGGTGATTACCATGACGAAATGAATGCCAGCTGCTTCGAGAGCTGGTTTCAAGGGGTGCTTCAGCGAGTTGAGCCCAACTCTGTGATCGTCATGGATAATGCTTCCTACCATAGTCGTCGAGCCGAACGTGTACCGACTATGGGATCTCGAAAAAGTGACATGCAGCAATGGTTGCGCGAAAAAGGAATCCCGTTTGACGATTCATGTGTGAAAGCGGAATTGTATGAAAAAATTAAACAGCACAAACCTGCGAACATTAGTTACGTGACTGATGAGATGGCCCGTCAATGTGGTGTCACTGTGCTGCGGTTACCGCCCTACCACTGTGAACTGAACCCAATAGAGCTCATCTGGGCTCAAGTGAAGGGTTATATTGTGCGCCATAACACAACCTTCAAATTACCAGACGTTAAGGTTTTACTTGAGACTTCCATACAGCTAGTAACGCCCGAAGCTTGGCAGAATGCTATCCGTCATGTTGTGAAGGAAGAAACAAAAATGTGGCAGCTTGACCACCACATCGACACCATCATAGAGCCAGTTATAGTCAATTTCAACGAGGAAAGCGATTGCGACAGTTCATTACTGTCAGATGTAAGTGGAAGCGACGATGAATAAAGGTAATTCCCAAATTTTCGACTTACAATATGTTTCAAACCACTCTTTATTAAGCATGTGACAAATCTAGTTCACCCATGTTAAACATTCATACCCCGCTTATGAACAGCCGACTACTGGTAGTTAAGTGATGTTCACGTGAACATCGATGAGTCATTACAGTTTTAGGTAGTTATAATAATGTGATATGATATGATAATGTTTCCGTTGATTTTGTATTTTTCTCCAGAAAAAATCAATCACAGGCATTTAAGGTAAAGTAACGTATGTCCTAATAGTTTTGGCACAACATTCTTTGGCTTTAATTTTAGCAAACACAAAATAATATCAAGTTGCCTTTGGAAACAAAAGTTTGTTTACTGCACAGAGGTCGGAGAGATTGGTGAGAAGAGCAAAAAATCAGGTTGGAATGTCAACAAGGAGATTGGTTCGTCAATAAAGATATTCTAAGAGTACGATATGTTGGAATTGAGGATGAATGGTATTAAATATCGAAAGAGACTTAAGTGCTCCAAATACTCTCAAGCGAAACTTCTTCGTATACCAAGATGATGTCATCAACTGAAGCGGGTACACATTGCCAATGAAAAAATCAGTATTTTAGATGACGAAAAGTATTTCACTTTGAGTAATTCTGAAATGAAGGAAAATGACAGACTTTTTATGGACAACATAGAGGAATGCCCTCACAATGTTAGATACAAACATAAAGCGAAATTTACAGATAAAATCCTTGTCTGGTGCACAATTTCTAACAGGGGTGTACCCCAAGCTATTGTGGGAAGAGTGAGAGGTGAAACTTTGAATAGTCAGAGCTATATTGATAACTGCATTGCCAAATTGCCACGCAGGATGTTCTTAAAGTTGGGACTTTCCTTTGTACAACGGATAATTCTTGTAGAAACGAGCAATCTTTTCAACTTACATCAAAGTCTTATTAAGATAATCAAGTTATAATACTCTGAAAAAAAATTTAATATCAAAAGTTGCCCCGATTCTAACAAAGACTTAGATGAAAAAGCACGAAAATACTTCAGTATCCAATTCATCGCCTGCAACCCATGCAGGTAAGCTAATCTGTTTGTTTATAAATCGAATTTTAAATATTAGAAAATGACACATTTCTATAGCAATAACTATTTTGTCGATTAGTCAATATAGTCTGGTATCGAAACGAAAGAGAGTATTAAACCAGAGCGTACGCTACTGTTAGCTGTCATTGAATACAGCGTGCACCTACAAAGGCATGCGGCGCTAGCAGTAACGCACGATGTTACTTTCTTCTGTTTTGGTACCAGAGTATAGCCAATCGAGCGTCTTCAAAATGATGCTGGTGCTAGTCAAGTATATTCATATTATTTACCCTGTTCCGCGCAGGCTTGTAGTGATGTCGAGGTGGGTAGAGTAGAAGATCTAGCCAGCCACAAATTAACGAAGGTATTTTTAATGGCAACAATAGTGATTTATTTAATTTGTTTTTGCTTTTCCGTTGCTGTTTCAGTGCACGTTAGCTTGGTTCTTTCAAAGATCGCTGCTTTTGAAAAGAATAGTCAAAACGCTTAACGCTTCTATTTCCGCAAAAAGTCTTCGTATAGCCTTACCTGACATAAGAAGAAGGAAAGCGGACAAGAACTGCTCCAAGGCGAGTGGATCGGAGGTTTTGTGCTCCTGCTTGCCAGGTTTGCAGACGCCAGTCATCCAGTACCGGCGCAGTCTTTCAAGGTCGCCGTTTTCCCGGAAGTCCAGCAGTTGTTTGTTGAACATCTTCAGGTATTTAGAGTTACGAGGAAAGGCAAGACCATAGCCAGTCATCGCGTACCACGATCCAACCTGAAATGGCGGTTTTGACGTAAGTAGGTATGCTTGGGAGGTTCTGAGACAATTCCATATAGGATTTTTTAACGCCTATTTATTTTTTAAAGAATGAAGCTGGAGCAAGCTGAAGTTGACATACTTTTATGGAATCAAACATAAAAACTACTCAACAGTGCAGAAATGCAATATAGCGCCTATAAGGAACAATTAAGTTGATGACTGAGGACAAGAGACGAAACGCGTCATATTGTTATTCTACGAGGGTGGTCCCAGAAGTACCCGGCCTGACCTAGAGATGGCGATAGTTGTTTGAAAAATATCATTGTATTAGCAAGTATGCAACCTATAAAGCATATGTGTCAAATTTGAAGACGCCACGTATTTGTTTGGCAGCCGTCAATACTTTACGTTTTCAGTGAATTTGTGAAAATGGAGAAAATTGGTCATCGTTATGTGGTACAATACTTTTATTTCAAAGCCCAATATAGAAGCTGAACTGGATTCTACTCTAAGTGAGTCTGCTCCTTTGTTTACAATAGTAAAATATTGGGTAGCAGAGTTAAAATGAGGCCGTATAAGCTGCCTAGACGAGCATCGCAGTGGTCGACCAAATGAGGTGACGACTCCAGAAATGGTGAAGAAAATTCAGCAAGCGATACTGAACGATCGTCGACTGAAAGTGCGCGAGCTAGCAGACATAGTAGGCATTTCAAAAAGTGCGGTTCATCGTATATTATCTGAAAATTTGGACATGAGAAAGCTGTGAACAATCAAAACAATGGACTCAAAAGGGACAACCGGCTCCAAAGAAGGCGAAGACCGTTTCTGCAGGTTTTTTGGGATGCGCGTGGGATAATTTTCATTGACTATCTTGAAAAAGGTAAAACGATCAACGGCGAGTATTACGCGAACCTATTGCAACGTTTGAGCGATGAAATCAAGCAAAAACGGCCGCATTTGGTTAAGAAGAAAGTGTTGTTTCATCAAGACAATACACCAGCTCACAAATCCGTTATCACAATGGCCAAAATTAAAGAATTAAAGTTTGAATTGCTACCTCATGCACCCTATTCACCAGATTTAGCCCCCTCGGATTATTTTCTGTTTCCAAACTTGAAAAAATGGCTCAGTGGTCGAAGATTTTCCAACGATGAAGAAGGGATGTCCCAGTTAATGGCTATTTTGAGGAGCAAGACAGTTATTATAAAAAGGGTATCGAACTTATTGAACATCGCTGGGGAAAGTGTATAGAGCTCAAAAGAGATTACGTTGAAAAATAAATACATTTTTTTACAAAATTTTTGTGTTTTCTTCGTTGGGTTGGGAACTTCTGGGACAACCCTCGTAATTGAAGACACAAGTGGATAAAGGTGTCATGAAATATTTTTTAAAAAATTGCTTTTTTGCATTAAAATAACTTTAAGAAGTGACTCTTTCATTCTGCTATTAATTTGTTGCAAAAACAAGATAATAACAAATTAATTAAACTAAATATCTAAAATTTTAATAAATCAAAAGTTCCAATAAAAAATGTATAAAGTCAATTTTCTTTACTCAATGATTTTGTGACATGACACCTTTATCCACTTATGTCTTCAACTATGCCATCTTGTAGATGAAAAAATGCCGATTTGAAATATTTCTTATTTTGAAATTCCATCTCAAATAAAGCCAGGAAAAAATTAAAGTGATTTTGGTAAAATTCGGTTTCTTTCATCCACCTTAGGAAATACTGGTAATTGCGAAGCCTTCTATGTGCCATTTTCTTAGTTTCCTAAATACACAACTTTGCCTTCATTTAACTGACCCCGAATATCGAGATCGAGATCGAGATCTTAATGATGCGAGTCGAATTTGAAATATCCGGTATAAATATGGTGAGACAGATAAACAAAAATGTGTTCACTGGATTTAAGCAATTTTTCTGTGTTCCTAATTTCCATACCTAATCAAAAGATCAGTTTAGCATAGACTGGGGTACGATCAATATAAGCCTAAATTTAATCAGGATGGCAGCGACAGTTTTTGATTGATCGATTTATTAATTAATTATGCCCTATATCGAAGAGCCTTTTATTCGGAAATTAAATTTTTTATGACTTGATGCTTTAATTCTGTCGCCTTCATTGCTACGAAAAGATAATTAGAACTTCTCAGAGCCTTTTTTTGCGTTTATCGTTTTCCCTTAAGGTCCAGTAAAGAGGCTCCAAGGCCTTTCACGCTTTATGCCTTTCTTAAATTAACAGGTTTCTGACATTTTCAGAATATAAATAGAGAAAAATGAACGTGCAAAAGTACTTTATTTCTGATACCTAACGCCATGAATTACATATCGTGGATGTTTTCATGTGGAATAAGATGACGATTTTTCAGTATGTGGTCTGATCGGGAGCATTCCTCGAAAGCTAGCACTTCGGAGTATTTGCACCTATGACACCAGTTTCTACATCAGGTTTTAGTGTTATTCTTGCTTGCTCTCTGTTCAAACTTGGGGTTATTTTTAGCATTTATTCGAAACTTATTATTGCATAATCTGATGAAAGTACCCTTTGTTGCCATTTACGCTTTTTGCTTATTGGGCTTGAAACAAGACTCATTTTAGGAACAATACCAATGTAGTTTCGTACTGAAATATTTACATTCTTTTGACGAGAATTAGCCCCGTAAAAAAACACAAGAGGAACAGTGTATTTTAAATTATATCAATTAATAATAGTAATAACAATAAAAAACGATTTTCATTTAAGACGAAGTTTAGCTACAAGCTATTCCACCAGCTAATCCTTGAAAAAACTAGCACTCGAATGTTGAAAACAATTTTAAGAAAATGGTCTTTCAAAGTTCAAACGAAAATTACAAATTAAATAAGCGTACACGTGTATGTAAGAAAAGTATAAAATATTTAATATGCGGAAATATGGATAATCTATACACTGAGAGTTAATTCAGATTTGCGCATCAAAGATAATTTGCTTAATTTACTTTTTGAAATAATTAAAATTAAGATGTTTCGCAGTCAATGATAATACATTATATAGATTGATCGCATTATAGATAGAACATTAATGAAATAAAGAAGTGTTGTGAAGGGGCATAGTTTTAAAGTGTGAATCAAATGTTTCGTGAATGGATATGAACTTATTTTTCAAAAAATGAAAGAATCGAAGTATGTAGGACTTGATTTATTTATTTTTTTATAATAATCCACATACTGCCTGAACAGTGTGATCCAATTAACAGGCAGGGAAAAAACAAAAAATGACACAAAAACAAAACTCTAAACATTACATGATAAAAAAAACATAAATATAAATTTTCCAATTGTTAAAAAACACCTCTTGAGATCGATTTTGGTGGAACTAAAGATATCGAGTTCACTTACACTGTGACAGACATTACACATAACATAAAGAGGCGAAAATAACAATAAATTTGTCCGCAGAACAGATAAATAAAATGAATTGTTACCACCATGACGAGTACGCAAATGGGGAACGCGAAGAGAGATCCTGTCTAGAAGGGCAACCAATTGTTCCATTCAACAAATTACATAAAAATTTAGCAGCCAACAGATTCATTAGGTAAATTATATCTACTTAAGAGAATATCATTGCGTATACCCCTTTCAGGGTCCGCTCTATCATCTTTAAACCAAAAGTATTTCACAAAACGACGTTGGATTCTCTCGATGTTTTTACAGTGTATATCATAGGCCGGGTACCACATAATCGAATAGTATTCTAAAATAGATCTGACAAAAGCATTAAAAAGAAAAATTAATGTATTAATATTATTGAAATGTCTACTGTTTCTTATAACAAAATCAAGATTTTTAAAAGCTTTTGCTATTATTGCATTAATGTGATCAATAAAAGAACGCTTTAGATCGAATAATACGCCCAAATCCTTGACGATATTAACACGTCAAAGAACATTGCTACCGATTTCAAAATTAAAACATGTCGGTTCCACCCTGCATGTAAACGTCATTGTAGTACATTTATTGACATTCAAGTGCATGTTATTTACTTTACACCAGTGATCAATGACAATCAAATCAGCCTGTAACCTTAAACTGTCTTCTAAGAAACACACGCTATTAAAAATTTTGAGGCCATCGGCATATAGCAGGTAATCACAACGCATTGATAAAAATTAAAAATAATAGAGGACCCAGAACAGAATCTTGGGGCACCCCTGATGTAGCCAAAACCGCACCAGACTTAAGTCCACACATAATTGTCAATCACTGATGTATGACTGAAATAAAGCTAAGAATGTAGATGTTAAACCCTACTTAGACAACTTCTGCAGTAGAACACCGTGATCCACAGACAACATCAACTAGCCCGCCATTATTCAGAACTGACGCGGAGTACTGCATCCCACAAACCGGCGCGAAATATTCGCTTTGGTTGCGAAAATTTCGCGGCGATGAATTCGCGATCAGATTAAAACGCGGCGGCTTACGGACAGGCTCAGACTTGTGCGAAGCGAATGCGATTGTTCCAGCGTTTTTATCGCGGCGTATTTCAGTTCGCCTTTGACCGCGTTTTTGACGTCGTTCTTCAAAAATTCGCAATGGCAAAAACGGAATTATTGATAGAAATAGTGAAAAAGTATCCTTGTTTGTATGATTTGTCGAACGATGAATACAGGAATGTGAGAAAGAAAGACAAGATTTGGATGGAAATAGGAAAAGAATTAAATACAAATGGTATGTACCTAATATTTTTTATTAACTTGTTAAATAATTTACAGTCTACACAAATGTGAAAACGAACATTCTATATATTGGGCATAGGCATATCAGAATTAAAATAATTTACGAATTTGTCACGAGTAGAAAATGCTAGCCTTGCTGCCCGCCGAGGATCATTTGCTACATCAGTAAAAGATCCAAGCACGGGTTCTGGGGGATCTGAGAATTGAAAATATTTGTCATCGCCACTTTTACTTCGTAAAAAATTGTGTAAAACACATGCCGTACGTACAATTAGAATAGTAGTATCTACTTTAGTTTCTAATGGACTGTAAAATATTCGCCATTTTTGAGACAAAATACCAAACGCTTTTTCCACGACCCTTCTAGCTCGACAAAGTCTTACATTGTATTTCTCTTTTCTGACGTCTGTTAAAGTCTGCTTATAAGGAAATGGTCTCATAAAGTATGGTTTTAAAGCAAATGCTTCATCACCAATTAAGACGTACGAGCAGATTTCATTTTGCCCAGGGAGAAATCTAGGTGCAGGGACACTCATTAAATTTTGTTCAAATCGTTTTCCCATGTTTGAGGTTTCGAAAATACCCCCATTACTATTTTTTCCGAAACCACCAATATCAACACATATAAATTTATAGTCCGGGCCAACAATGGCCATAAGTACTATTGAATATTTATGTAAATAGCACCAGTAATTGGAGCCACTGTTGTTAGGTCTCTTGACTGTTACATGTTTACCGTCCACGCTGCCAATGCAATTGGGAAATCCCCATCTATTTTCAAATTCTTCAGCACATTTTTTCCATATATTCTCTGTTGGTTCTGGTAAATATATATGCTCCATATGTCTGCATATCGCTTCACAGACTTCGGTTACGATTGCACTCACTGTTGTAAAGCTAACTCGAAAGTTATGCCCAATGGTATAGAAGGTGTCACCAGTGGCAAGGAATCTATAAAAATAATCGTTTTTAGGTGATGAAGTAAAAAAAAAGTGGAAGAATATCAGAGACACATTTGCAAAATATATAAAATCTACCAAACCAAAGACCGGCCAAGCAGTGGGCAACATAAAAAAATGGCAGTGGGCTGACTACATAGAATTTTTCCGTCCTTTTTTGGCATTTGCCGAAACGTCGTCTAATGTGAAAGATATTTACGTCATACATTATGAGACTGCCGAATTTAACTCAAATATATATCAGGAAAGGGCTGGAAATGTAGAAACCGAAAATTTGGAAGACCGCGGCCATGGAGAAGATGAAAATGCTGATGTAGATGCAGAAGATGCACAGAACGCCTCGGCAACACAGACAGCACCACCTTCTTCATTGAACACTACAGCAGTGACTACTCCAGGGCACACCTTTCCGCAGACTGCAACTACACCAAAATATAAAACGAGCAGAAAACGCTATGGACCACTATCTTCGTCTGTACAACAGCTCATTAATTATTTTGAAGGTAAAAAACCTAAAAAAGAGAACGAGGCCATTGATTCACTTTTCTTGGCACATGCACAGACTGTGAAAACACTTCCCTTAAAGCGTCAAGCCCGAATAAAACTAAAAATAGCCGAATTAATAGCGCACGAAGAATTTGAACATATTGAAGAAATGTCTTCAGCGTCTACCCAGAATTCTGCAAGTATGTATGATAGTAGTATGTCGTCCTTCCCAAGCGGCACTGGGTTTACTCCAATAATATACCCAACAGAGGAGGCAAATTCTGCCTCGAATTATTTAGCAACATTTAATCCTAGTGGCAACATGCAGTCCAATTATTACAATAAAATATTTATTTCACGATCCCTGAAGTTTTCGTATTCGATAAGCCTACTAATTTTAATACACATAATTTTTTTACCTGAGTGTAATAGCAAGTCGTTCTTCTGGCGAAATAGCTTCACGATAATTTGTGTCAGAGTTTCGTATTTCATCTTTCACCAAGTTCAATATTTCATCGAAACACTTTGGAATCATTCTAAAATATAAGTAAAAGCGCTGTTCATCCAGCCGAAGTTGTGGCATCAAGGTATAATATTCCCCAAATTTATTTCGTTCCAAGTTAATATCATGTACCCACTTCCTTCGTTTCCTAAACAAAATTGAAAATATTTGTTTTATGTACTTTGTTAAACTTAATACATACCCAACTATCAAATGGCGTTAAATAAACATAACTTACCGTGCATTTTGTTCCTCTTCTAAAGCAAGAAATAGAAGTGCCTCCTCTTCTTCTGAAGACGAGCTCATTGCAAAAGGCAAAAATAAAATGTACGCAACCTGTCGAAACCTTCACGTTCGCGGAGCGAATAAGACGCTTTGGTATGAATAAACAGGCGAAACAGATTGCGAATTTCGCTCTGAATTTCGTTGCGAATACTTCGCCGCGATTATTTCGCGCCGGTTTGTGGGATGCTTTAACCGTGTTGACTCGTCGATATTGACCGACTTACATGAGAGAACAAAATATCAAAAAGAACAAACTCAAAAACTTTGGCAATATTACTTAAAATAACAATAGCCCTGTAATTCTCTACCTGTGATCGATCGCCTTTCTTAAAAATAGGTGTTATTTTAGACAATTTCCATTTTCTGCAAGAACGCACGCACAGTCTTTTAGAAAAAATGAAGGTATGAAATCCAAGCCAGTGGAACATTTAGGCTTTAACCGTTGTATTGCATTCCGTACATGCTCCATATTAATAGACACTATAGGAAGATACGATATATTTTCTGTAATGGAACAATCAGGGGATGGTTGTGAAGACGTGATGTAGGTGGACTGGATATACTTGGCAAAAGTATCAACAATTTCCTGTGGATTCCTGAACTCCTCATTTTCCAAAGACATATTGTTGGGTATGCATGATCAGTTGCTGCGCAAGTTAACAAAGGACCAAAAGTGATTGCGGTTTTGTGCAAGGGCACGCTCAGTTCGCGCAACAAAATTAGAAAACGCCAAGTCTATATCGATTTTGATTGTTCTTCGCAAATTACTGAAAGCTTCATAGTCAGATCTAACCAAAGTTCTCTTAGATCGTTTCCAGAGGCGATGTTTTTTTGATATTTTAAAGATTATTGCACGAGAAAACCAGGGAGGGTATCTGTTATCCTTTGGTAATGTGCATGGAACTTGCCTATCGAAAGCGTTATATAATTTATTAGAAAACAGGTCACAAGCAATATTAATGTCGAGGATGTCAGATGGAAAAGAAAAATCTGAATCCATAATACTGGTGTAGAGCGCAAGAGGATCTGCTCTCCTAAAGTTATATTGCGGATTATTATTGTTTGGGCGTAAGTTATTCAGACAACGCGGAAGTGAAAAAAGCACTTCTATCGGACGATGGTGTCTATCCACTGGTAAAAGAATATCAGATGCATTTCTCACATTAACAGAAATATTACAGAAGACTGAGTCCAGTATACGATCATATTCGTTACGAATACGATTGTATTGGACTAAATTAAAGAAACTGCTCGTATTAGAGATAGCATATAAGTAGCTATTGTTGTAAGAATCATCCAACATTTTATTCACGTAACTGGGAATGTTGAAATCTCCAAGAAATCATTTTGATGAACATTGCATAATAAATTAAACTTGAACATCTTTGCAACATTCAACCAATTCAGCTGTTAGAAACATGAACTACTGTGATCGTATTTTATTAAGTTTAAAATCAACCTAGAACATGAACTTTAAATTTTTTGTAAACGTTCAGCTGAAACTCAATCAAGAAATGAATGGTATACTAAATCACAATATATAATTTTTGATATAATTAAAGATTCATATAAAATTCTTTTGGATCTAAGATCAAGTATTTATTTGTTCGAGTACAGACACCGTAAAACAGTAAAACAATTTTTAGTTACCTTATTTACATGATAAATAACGGTTTATCTATAAACGAACCTAAGTTTCCAACTGATCCTTCTATGTAATAGTAAGAGTTTCAAATTATGACAGACAAAGAGCGCGATTGAAGTATTGCCAAAATACCCGAGTTTTTTTATTATTTTAATTAATTTAACAACAACCTCATAGCCTTAAACCTAAAAGCGGCGATCATATAGCAAATTGTGAGGTTAGTTGAAAAAGCAAGCAGAAGCCCAGCAAGAAAACTACAGCAAAGAGGCATCAAAATTTACTGACAAATAAAATCAAAAGGTTTGAGGGATACCTAAAATTTGGAGTAGATATAATAATTTCGTATTAATTTACCGTCAGCAGTCTACAATCTTCATCCTGGGAGGTGAGATAATCAAGCACAGTACCGTCGTAGATAAAAGCATCCAAATCAGCACTTAGCACATCAGCTACTCCATCTAGTACGTTGGTTCTGTTGAACTGGCGCATATATGCGTGCATCTCTTTGAAGTACTTCGCTATCGTGGAGTCGCTGTGAGAAAACGGGATGGTACCGAATTTGATGCTGGGCCTGTGGCTTGTTGGGCGAGACAGACGATGGTCATCGATACCTGGAATAAGTCAATTCGTGTATTCGAATAGTCACAAAGTGAACTTATCAAATACAGGCGGTACATGCAGTTTTATTGAAACTCATCAGTAAGAGCTAGTGGTTCTGCTGGAAAATTATTCCTCCACTTAACACTCTATATCAACAAAAAATAAAATATACAGAATCTATATTTTTTTCAATTCGAGACCGTTATTTTATAAAGGGTGTTTCATTTGAAAACTAAATTGTAGTTTTAGCAAACCTTGACGGGAAACGTTTTGAACACTTACCTGTATTTAAATACAAAGTGATATTTTCGGATGTTTTTGTTTTCTATCTGAACAAATTGAGATGAATAAAGATTTTTCTAAATTTCTCGAAAACGAATCGACTGATTTTAAAACGTCAAAATAAAGACCTTTCAAACAAGTTATTACTCGATACCCCTTGTCATTTAAATTTTTTTTGTGGGTCAGAGGGTGAAAGGAGGTGAAGTAGTTTTTTTGCGCATTCATCAAAATCCTTTTTTGGAATTGTTTGGGCATGAGAGATATTCCCTAAAACGGGAATTTCATCAAGTTATTTTGCTGCAGGAAACGTTGCTTAATCCGGGAGGTCGTTTAGCTCTCCCGAATTATGATGTTATCCGAGGTGACAGATTGAATGGTCGAGCTGGCGGCTTAGCAGTGTTCATTAAGCGCCGGAAAGACTATTATAGAAGCACTAATGCGGAGATGCATAGCATCGAAGCAGCTTCTGTGGTGGTCAATATGGCGGGAGGTGTACTCGTTGAAGATCACATCGGTGTATGTCAGGTGTGGTGCCAGATTACATGAGGTGGATCTGGAGGTCCTTTTGGACTACTCGGGTCCGCTTATTGTGGCAGGGGACTTCAACTGCAACTGCAGGCAAAAAGACTTCTCATCCTGATGACATTCGTCGGGCTACAAATCTTGTCCATGAAGTGAGAAATGGACTTCACGAACTCCGCAACGAGCAATGGAGCGACTTTCTGGCGGGAATGCTATTCCTCTGTGGACAGTCGCAAAGTCACTCAGAAACGGAGAGCGAGAACAACTCCCGCACATCCACGGTCCTGAAGGCATAGTTTTCAGAACGGAGGATAAGGACGAGGTTTTTGCTCATGCCATGGAAAAACAGTTCTCCCCCAACTATGATCTCGATAATGACCTCGACGCGGAACAGCGCATCGTACGATCCATCAGGAGATATTTTAGGGCCAACGGCGTTAGCGGAGGTACTGAATCATCTTCAGATGACTCTGACTCAGAAGATTCGTCTGAAGCTCCACATAGCACATTAGCAGAACCCTCCGAGTTTCCACATTGCACACCAGCGGATCTCCTAAGTCATATTGAAGACCTGAAGGTGCGTAAAGCACCTGGGGAGGATCAAATCACCAACAAGGCGTTGAAGCTGCTCTTGCCGAAAGCCCTGACATATTTGGTGACAATAATTAATCCAACGCTCAGAATCCAGTACTTCCCTGCTGGGTGGAAGACTGCTGAGGTCATCATGATTCCAAAGAAGGTGGGTTCGATATTTCCTCAGGATTACCGTCCGATAGGTCTGCTGTCAGCTCCTTCTAAGCTCGCCGAAAAGGTGATTTTCGTCACCTTGAGAATTTTTCGTCAAATCACCATCTGATCTCAAAAGCCTTTGACAAGGTGTGGCACGCGGGCTTCCTTTATAAGCTAATCCAAAAGGGGTTTCCTTTTTGGCTTCTAAAATTACTGAAATCCTTTCTTGAAGGACGGAAGTTTCGGATCAACATTAACAATGTTTTGTCAACAACACGGCCAGTACGGGCCGGGGTTCCTCAGGATTCGGTCCTAGGACCAATCCTTTATTCGCTTTTTATCCATGTTCCTTGACCCAGGAAACTGTGAAATCTACCTCTATGCTGACGACACTGCACTTGTCGCCCAGTCGTGTACTGGTGATCTGGTTCACGATGGGTTGCAGAGTGCGGTGGAAGAAGTACTAGAGTGTGCGGAACGATGGCTGATTAAAATTAATCATTCGAATACACAGGCTATTTATTGCATCAAAAAACTCACGGCCTCCCAGCAGAGGTCTCTGTAGACGGCAATCGTGCACCATGGACAAATTCTGCCAAGTACCTCGCTGTTACCCTTGATAAAGGCATGACCTGGCAGAAACATACAGCAGCCGTGAAAACAAAATTCCAAATTGCGTTTTGGCAACTATATCCTTTGTTATGTAAATCCTCCAAATTGAGTTTTATAAACAAAGTTCACCTATATAAAATGATTATTAGACCAGCAATTACTTATGCATGCGCGGCTTGGTGTTTTCTTGCCAAGACACATATGCAAAGTCTTCAAGTACTGCAGTGGTTTTCGATGAATTCGTAGTGGGAGTTTTCAAATCAAGACCCTGTATAGATTACATTACATATGATGAATTTAGCTTATATATAAAAAATAAAAAATATATTGCCTCTCAATGCATCTAAAACATGTACCTCTCAGGAAAGGGGTGAAATTTGAGGGACGTAGGATAAAAGCTCTTTACAAAGTATTATTATAGGACCTATGTGAGTAGCCAGCATAAGTTTTTGTGTCTGCGACCCGACACGAAAGCTAAGCTCCTAAAGATCGCAAGAGCCAACAATGTAAAACGATCAGGCATTATGTAGATATGTTTTGTACTGAATTAAATACCTGAGAACTCAAAGAACTCTTCTCTCGTAATCATAAAGGCCGCCAGGTTAGCAGTGTAGATGGCGAGGAAGACGACGGCGAACATGGCCCAAACGTTGGTCATGAACCGGGCCGTGAAGCCTTTGGGGGAGTCCACGTGGACAGCTGCCTGGAAAAGGACTGCCCATACCAACCAGTATGTGCGGAACAGGGAGAAACGGTGCGATGATGAAGGACTTTGCTGAAAATAATAAATTGTGTTTATATGCATATTTTTGCACTTGTATATTTTGTGCTGGAAAGTTTTAGAGAAGCTTCGAAACATTGATACCATAGATTTCGAAGTGCTCTCTTATAACCGTTACTTTCTACAATGCTTTTGTTTCAACTGTCTGCGGTAAAAATGGCTATACGACAAATTAGGCTAGAGGAAATTTATGTATTTAACACCTTTTTCACGGTGTACGGCGATGGCGAAGTTTATTGGTCCAATTATTTAATAGTTTTACCTGGAAGAAAGTTATGTTTACATTCAAATAGAAATATTCTTAGAACGCCAACTATTTAGGTATGGTGAATATGGATTTATATTCCTGAATTTTAATTTTAAGACTGTACAATTCCAGCCAATTTACAATTTTTCTGGTTTTAGTAAAGCAACAAGTTCAATAAAAACTTGCGTCAAAAAAATTTCAAGTAATTTTAACAAAATTGGTCAAATCGTCATTCTCATTATACTTCTGTAAGTATTGTAATTTCAAAAAGTTTAATGAATGGGGTATCATGTCTGTCTGGGTTGACATCATCGTTGCTTACTTACTAATTTCTTTGTACCTCAAAACCCCTTGATACCGTATGCTCGCATTTCATGAAATGGGCAACTAAAGTCGAACATATCGTTGAATCGTCAACGTTTGACGATCTGGTCATCGACTACTGACTATACCGTAAGATACGAAAATAAAAATTCAGAATATGTTATTAATTTTTTTATTACCTTATATTAAAAGTAAGAACTTAAAAATTCTGAAAATTGCACAATATGTCACAAATTCAAATAATGCAAATTTAGTTATTAAGTAACGTTTTTTCAGCTAAGAAAAATGATATAGTTATGGTTTACATATATGTAGTAGCAATAATAATATTTTTGTTTCCCCAAAATACAAAAAATGGGCAAACAAATATTGAAAAACCACAGAAGGCATCGCCTGTGTGTGAATTATATCTTAATAACTAACAATCAATCATATGTGTATAACGATTATAATTGTTAATTCTAAAAAGTATTACTATAATTGGTATTTTGTAGTTTTAGTTTTCTATATAATTATGTATAGTCTTTCGCTAAACACAAACACAGTCTTTCAGTTTTCGTCTAAATTTTTTTCCAAAATTAAGTACTTTTATTTCGTTTGGTACTACATTATATAATTTAGCTGCTGATTTTTTGAAATGATTTTTTGAATAATGTTTTGCGTGGTGTTTGGATATTAGAATAGCCTATTCGAAATCGTGTGTTATGCTCGTATTTATAGGATTTTTTTTCGTTACAATGATTGTGGTATAAGGTGGTGGCATGTAAGAAATACAGTTGTCTTGTATCAAGTAGCCCTGTTTCCTGATATAAGTTGTTCGTCAGATATTATCTTGGCTTATGGAAAATGGCTTTCAAAACAGTTTTTTGTGCTATAACCAGGTAAGATATACAGGGTGACTTCGAAGTTGAGTCATTTATTTTAACAGTGAGTAGATCTGATCAAAAGAAATGTTTTTTTCCTTTACCGTTTTTCTGGTAAAATTAAAGTAACAAAGTTATAGCCCTTTGGAAGTTTGAGTACCGCTCTGTCTCAATAATAATATTATGTGCTCGTGTTTGGCGACAACGGATATAATTCGCCTTATCGGTTCATCGCATCGGAAACAAAAAAGCGAACGAATTTGGAACGATGTTTTTACAATTATTTCATTCAGTTGTATACAGTCAGTGTCAGTCGGTAGTGGATAGTGGTGTCTGTTGCGTGGCTCAAACGAAATAAAAAATGGCACATGTTTATGCGGATCGGTTTCCCAATCGAGTGCAACCAACCCCTCGTGCCTTTGTTAATGTAGTACAACGGGTTCGTGAATCATTTGACTTAAGACCTCACATATGGACGGCATGCCGGTGCTCCAAGACCTCACGATCAAATACAGGTCCGCACTGAAATACTTGTCGGGATGATACTTTATAAAACAAAGTAAATTTTTTTTTTTAAATTAATGACTCAACTTCACTCTGTATATGTCTTGCAGGCGGCACCACAGGCTGTGATGCCATATATTATATGGGTTTCAATTAAGGCATAGTACAGGATTCGTAGATAACTTTCTGTTAGAATGTTAGCAAGCATTTTGAGTTTATAGGCAACATTTCTAATATTTTTGATAACATATTTAATATACCACCTTAAATGTGAGTCCAAAAATATTCCAAGATATTTCAAAGTGCTAACTCTATCGATTTTTGTTTTTTGAATAGTCAATGGGTTAAATTTTGTTTTATTGAAGTTAACTGTTAAAATTTTAGTATCAAACTAGTCAATGATCCTTATTAAATCCTTTTCAGCTATTTGCTTCAGTGTGCTCCAGTCATCAGCTTTATATAATATAAGGGTGCCGTCTGTAATATATACAATCTTTCCAGTACTGTTAATTTTGAATAAATCATTTAAGTAGAGACTAATAATAGTGAGCCTAGTACTGTTCCTTGCGGCACACCATAGTTGATGTACATTTTTTTACTGTAAGTGTTAGAGATTTTGACAGTCTGTGCTCGACCTGAAAGGTAACTTTTTAAAAGGATTTGTGACGTTCTCCTAAATCCCAATCTTTCCATAACTTTCAGAAGCTCGACATGGTTAACCGTATCAAAGGCATTTTTTAGGTCAACAAAGATACCTATGGTAGGTATTTTTTTAGAGTTAATTCCAACCGTTGCAGTCAAAATTGCGTCTGTAGTAGATTTTCCTTTTCTAAATCCATATTAGTCAGAACATATAATTTTGTTTTTGTCCAAAATTTGTAACATCTTTTCTTGTAGTAATTTTTCGAAAATTTTGGCTATATTCGATAGTACCGATATGGATCTATAATTTGATGTTTCCATTATGCCACCACTTTTATAAGCAGGAGTATTAACCTGTTGTTTTAAATGCATCAGGACAAATTCCACATTGGAAACACCAATTAATGACGTAAAAAAGAGGTTCGGTCTTAGGCTATTATTTTTAAATGCTCAGCTTTGATACCATCTGTACTAGGACTTTTTTGGTTTTAAGTGATAGGTGAGCTTCTTGCACTTCAATCGGACTAACGCTTTCTGAAAAAAATGAATTGGGATGGTCGGTTTTTGGGAACACGTCGTTCAAACTATCTTTTTTGATACTGCTGCTACATTTTTTCCAACATTATTAAAAAAAATTGTTAAATGCATCGGATATTTGTCGTTTATCTGTTAATATTGTTCCATCATGATTCTTAATTTCATCAATATTTGGCTTCATTTGAACGTCTTCGTTAGTTAAGTGATCTACAACCGACCACAGTTTTCTTGGATGAGATTTGACATCTTGTAATTTTTTTATATAAAATTGGCGTTTTGCTCCTCTAACTAGATTGATAAAAATACACTAAGTGACATATAAATCCGAACACCCAGTTTAAATGGTCTTATTTTAATAAAAGTTGGTGAACGTATTTATCTTAGTGTAAATAACAAGTTAAAAAATTTTCAGCCTTATCAGTTGGACATTCCGGTTTTTATACTGCTTTTTTTTAATTCACTAACGCTCTAAAAATGAATATTTCAGCCGCAGTAAAGAATCAACGTTGGCGGATTTTGGTTCTTGACATCCTTTACAATCGGTTACGATGCCTAGAGTACGGAGACCTGTACGATTTCGTCAACTTAGTCAGTTTGATAGGCGCCGTATAGTGGGACTTCGGGAAGCTGGACTTTCTTTTCGGGCAATTGCAGTTAGAGTGCAAATAAGTGTAGAAACTGTGGTTAAGTGTTGTCAGGCATGGCTTCGAGAAGGCCGTACGCAAAGAGCAAGGGGCACTGGACGCCGCCGTAGAACAACAGACCGTGAAGATCGCCGCCTAAGATTATTGGCCTTAAGGGACCGTTTCTCCACTACCAGGTCCATTGCAAATGAATGGTTTGCAGAACACGGAAGACCTATTGGCATGCGAAGTGTTTACCGACGAATGAGAAGTTTTGGCTTGTTTTCATACCGGCCACACTGGGTCCTCCCTTTAACTCGAGAACACCGACGTAATCGCCTTGAGTTGTGCAGACAACGGTTACTCTGAGATCACGAATGGAACAGTGTTGTCTTTAGTGACGAGTCTCGATTTTGTTTAAGCATGCACGATGGTCGTGCCAGGGTTAGAAGGTGACGTGGTGAAAGGAGGAATCCACAGTTTTTTGTTGAAAGACATGTTCATCACACTGTTGGAGTTATGGTTTGGGGTGCTATAGCTTATGGTTCCAGGTCACCTTTAATCTTCATCAGAGGTAACATGAACGCGCAGCGTTATATCCACGAAGCTCTAGAACCCCATCTTTTACCCTATCTTGACACCCTGGCAGATCCAACTTTCCAACAAGACAATGCCCGACCACATGTTGCAACTTGTTATTTACAGTAGGATAAATACATTCACCAACTTTTATTAAAATAAAACCATTTAAATTGGGTGTTCGGATTTATATGTCACTTGGTATATTTTTATATTCATTATATTTACGGGAGGTATCTGCATCTGGTGATGCTTTCATCATTATGTATAGTTCCACTTTTTTTGTTGGCAGACTTTATCAAACCTTTAGTTAACCAGCGATTTCTGCTTCTGTCAAAATGCTTAATTTCATCTCGGTTAGTACTACATTCAATTAAATACTCTATGCGCTCAATGAGTTTGTTTGCAGCATCATTAACATTTGTTGCATAGTACACTGCTATTCATGATTCTAATTTGATATTCTCAAGTAGATTTTTATTATCGACAAAGCACCTAATGGACGTATAACTTAAAAATGAAACAAATATTAAGATGAGATTTACATTTCATATACCTAGAATAATATAGTACGAGTAGTTCGATAGGAACACACAGTTTTTACTTTAAATGAGTAAATAATAATGTAGTTTAAGAGTGAAGTAACTTGTGAAAGACATTCCGAACTCCACGGTGCTTTGACACTTTGATCGGTATCTGCGTAACCCGCATAGAAGCTTTTTGTGGCAAAGTCTCTTAGTCTCAATTTCTTCCTCATTTAGTAACGAATTATTAGAATTTTCACTGCGAAAAACAACTTCGTTATGAACTGCTGCCATGTTGAAATCTAAGCAATGCGCCCTCAGCGACTCTATCAGTAATTGATGTAGTTATTTTACGATTTAATCAAGCTTCCTTGTCCATTACATGAAATAGCCGTTCGTTTAGCTGATCATATTGTTAAATGATTTGTTATCATTGATCTGGTCAATGCACACTATGGATAATAATACATTTCGTGAAATCCTCACGTACGAAATTCTGTGGATGACAGATCATATCTCTCCACCAATTTCCCTTTGCAATTTCTCCACAAGCAGCACCAAAAAGAGTATACAAAGTATTCATTCAAAGCGATTTTCGCTACAGTTATTCAAACTGTGCTTATAACGAAACCGTAAATTACTTATTCCACACGAAGACTTCTTATTTGAACGGCAAATTATATTTAAATATAAATACGTACAACCACATGTACATACGTGCATATAATGACGCAGAAGCTTGCTTTGATAGGGCAGATTGCTTACAGCAATCTGCAAAGCGTTTACAGTGACGACGGAGCGACAGGGTATATTAATTAGAATAGTTAAGTTCGTAGAGAAATTGTAACTGAATGTGTAATTTAATTGGTATAGGTGTGCAAGTAATGAGACAATATTGGTGTCAGATGTAGCTTTGATGCCTTCATAACTAGCTGTAAAGTTATAATCTATAATTTATATCAAATAGGCCTATATGTTTAGAATATTCCTTAATGATATGCGAATATTTAAGGGTTTGAATCTACATGAAAAGTTAATGTTAGTTTGCTTTCTAAACTATGTCCAATAATCTTTCCTTACAAAAACTCTGGGTGTTGAAGTTTTAGGAAAAAAATGAAATTAATTAATATTTTCAGAACCGTTTCAGATATATCACTGATATTAGCACGTAGAGAAAGTTATTAAGAAAAAAATGGTACGCCAATGATTTTTTGCCAAATAATTATTTTTGAGTTCCCCGTTCAATTTAAAACAACTGATCTCTCTGGAACTCTTTTCATTCGATGCGCCATTTTTGAGTAAAAAGATAAAAATCGTTCCATTGTCTAACTTGCAAAATTATTATTAATTTGATTGGAAAAATTAAACACATTAGGGGTAATGAACAACAACTACTGAAAACATAAACATAACATTAAAACCAATGAAATTATTACAAAAATTGTTGAAAATGGCTCCCTTCACTTAGTATGCATGCTTCCGCCCTCCTTCTCAAGGAATTGCGCACTCGTTGAAATATCCCTGGAGTGTTTTTTATTCTATCACAAGCTGCAACTATTCTTTCTCTTAATTCCTCTACAGTGTTAATGGGACTTTTGTACACTAGTGTCTTAAGACCACAAAAAGAAATCTAATCTGTTGAGGTCTGGGGACCTTGGTGGCCATTCCTGGGGCCCACCGCGGCCAATCCAACGATTTGGTTAAACAGTTTGTAAATAATTACGAACCGCTACACTGAAATGCGCTGGTGTACCAACATGCATGTACCACATATTGTTTCTTATTACTAACGGAACATCATCAAGCAGCAAAGGCAACTGTTGTTGAAGAAAATTGATATAAGTCTGTCCGTCAAGTCGTCCCGGCAAGAAGAATGGGCCAATAAAGTGGTTGCCAATAATTCCTGCCCATACGTTAACCAAAAATTTGTGTTGGAAATGGGTTTAGGTTACGGCATAGGGATTTTCTTCTGCCCAAAAATGATTATTGTGGAAATTCTGAATGGCATTTGGAGAAAAATTAGCTGAAGAGAATCATTGATTCAAATTGCGGATTTTGAGCAATTTTTTGAAGATACCACTGACAAAAACTCACACGGCTTGGAAAATCAATGAGAAGTAATGCTTGTACTCTTAAAATATGATAAGGATATAACAAAAAGTCCACTAAAATTCTCCAAACAATTTGATGGCAAATATTTATGTGTCTAGCGATTTTCTTCGTACTCGTTTCCGGATGTTCTTCGACTTCGTGCAGCACTGCTTCCTCAGTTTCAGGTGTTCTCACACTTAGAGATCTAGACAACGATGAATATTAGAAAAGGTTCGACTATCTGGCAAAGCACAATCGGGATATCTCTGGTGACAAATCCGTCTATCTTGCTCACCATTACCGTCGCAAGGTCATATACTTAATGCATTTCTGCATTAGAATAATTCACCATTATTCACAAGATTGTAAAGACTAAATAATGAAAAAATGTCACAGCGAACAGATTTGAATAACAGAGACTTGTCAGATGTCAAAAGCGAGTGACATATTCCAGAGCAACTAGATATTTATTGCTAAATTCTTCAATTATTACATTAATTTTCTCGGACAATAGGACGGTTTTTATTTTTTTACTTCAAAACGGCGTATCTAAGGAAAATAATTCATAAGAGATCATTTGTTATAAATTGAACGGGGAATTCAAAAATAATATTTATTTGCCAAAAAACTATTAGCAACCATTTTTTTCTGACAAAATATCGACGGCAATACCCATATGCACGCCACTGTTAAAGCTAAAAATTATTTTTGCGTTGAAAAATATGCAACTTTATTAAGCTTCACTACGTACTGAATATCAGTGAAATATCCTAAGCGGTTCTGAAAATATTAATTAATTTCCATTTTTTTCCTAAAGCCTCAACACCTCGAGTTTTTGTAAGGAAACATTTTTGGACCATAGTGTATGAAGCAAACTAACATTAATTTTGCATGTAGATTCACACCCTTAAATATTCGCATATCATTAAGGAACACGAACATCCTGTATATGACATGAGCCCATTTAAAAAAAAGAAATACAGTATATTCAGATAAGAGATAGACCGGATGTAAACAAAAGGTTCGGGTGATTTTCACGCTAACGCCGCCGTCTCGACGTAAAACAGGAGCCCTCATTGGTCAATTCGCAATTAAATGCCTATGCCGAGCGGCAGAGCAGTCGTATCAAGGCAGAGTCACATTCAGGTTCAGACGTGTTACGTATGTCGTGTGCATCATTGCAATTTGATATTTCTTTGGACGTTTTCGTTTGTTATCTTATTAAGTTGTTGAGTTTGTCGTTGTTATTGTTATACCTTGTTATTGTTATCAACTGCTTGCGCAAAATGCCCAGTAGTACAGATACTGCCGATGAAGTTGTAAACTCCTGTAGTCCACCTAGGAAACGCTCTAAAAAAAGACACCTGAGTGCAAAAATGAAAGAGGTCATTTTGAATATATATAAGATCGAGCGCGAGGAGAACGAGGCATCAACCATCAAAGAAATTGTTGTGAAGGTTTCTCACAAAGTTGGGGTGTGTCGCGCATCAGTGTTTAATGTGTTAAGACAATACAAAAAAATGACACCTTTTCTGAACCAATGACCAGTAAACATCGCAAAAGGATTGTTAAATCATTGGATGAAGCTGATAAGCATGCGATTAGGAGGAAAGTGCATGAATTCTTCTTTAGGAATGAAATACCTACTATAGATAAAGTACTGCAGGAGGTAAATGGAGATACAACGTTGCCAAATTTCAAACGATCAACTTTCCATGCGTTACTGAAGCATTTAAATTTCAAATGGAAAAAACGGGGTCGTAATAGTTTACTACTGGATAGAGAAGAAATTGTGCTATGGAGGAGGGATTATTTAACAAAAATTGGGAAATATAGAAATCAAAACAGGAAGATTTATTACCTTGATGAAACGTGGGTAAACGCAGGACGCACTACGAGTAAAGTATGGGTTGATGATTCTGTAACTTCATCCAGGAGGGCCTTTCTAGATGGACTGTCCACCGGATTAAAAAATCCAGCAGGTAAATACGAGTAATAGACAACAATCGGATGTTTTTCAAACCTTGGGAACAAGGTTCTAAACATTAATTCCAGGGGGCAGATAAAACATATTACAAGTAACAAAACTTTTATAACTTTCGATAAAATGCGTGGATGTTTTATAGTCATTTTCATTTGTTAGAACTTTTTTAAGCCATATTTTTATGTGTTTTCGATATTTCAATAATTTTTTAATATAATCTTTTAATATGTCGAATATTATAAACTTAAAAAAAGTTACTAAGTTTTATATTGTGTACCGTTCATTATCTGCCATATTGGCAGTGAGGATGGATTTGTTGTTGACGATCTGTGGTGCTTTGAGTCTAAGAAAACTGGAGATTACCACGAGGAAATGAATGGCGAATCGTTTGAACAGTGGTTTTCAAAAATTTTACCGAACTTAGAGGAAAACGCAGTAATTGTGTTGGATAATGCGCCTTATCATTCTCGAAGAATGGAGAAGGTCCCAACAACGGCTTCAAGGAAAGTTGATGTTCAAAATTGGCTCCGCTCGAAAAATATCAACTTTGAAGAAGCAATGCTGAAAGTACAATTATTAAGAATTGTCAAGGATCACAAGGCGGAATATCAAAAATACGCCATTGGCGAAATGGCAGCAAGTCAAAATAAAACTGTGCTCCGTTTACCTCCATACCATTGCGAGCTCAATCCCATTGAGCTCATATGCGCAGAGGTTAAAAATTATATAGCTAAGCACAATACAACTTTTAAATTTTGTGACCGCAAAGGACTTTTCAAAGAAGCACTAGAATTAATAACAGCGCAAAAATGGGAAAACTGTATTAAGCACGTGAAAGACAAAGTTGAAAACAGAATTTGAGAACTGGACAACATTTTAGAGGAACAAGTCGAGCCATTCATTATTGACGTTGGTGCTTCAGGCAGTAGCGATGATGAAATTCGGTAAGTTATAAGTAATTATAAAGCTACTGTATTTTTTAATTAATTATTGACATTTTTGAACCCATTTTGGCAAAACCTATTCAAGAATCTACTTTCTGACAATGTTCAACCATGCACATTTTTTTACGTTTTGAACGTTTTAATTTGGTTACATATTTACCTAGAAATCAAAAAATATACTAATCAATATTCTAAAAGCAATTATAAGAGATATACGATTATTTTTAATTTAGGCTAATTAGACGCCATTTTGAGATTATATTCGACTATATTTCACCAAACATCAGGCGGCATCCGAAGCTGGAAATCGAAGCGAAAATTTTGAAACCCTTATGTATATTTACATCATTATATATTTCTTACCCCACCCCCACATGATCCTATATCCATCACCAATCGTATACACATCGAATAGTGCTAATTTACTACAAAGTTACGCAAAGCAGAATCTACTATCTAAAATATGTACTGCGTGACTCTTAATACGTATGTTACAGCGTTCGATGATCACGTGGTCTTGTTTATGTCCGGTCTATCTCTTATCTGAATATACTGTAGAGGATATTTCATTTTGAAATCTCATCGCGAGTACTTTATGATCATACTATTTTTTGAAACGGCAGGCTGTCTAAGTAGATATGTAATAAAATATGGAAAAACTGAGATTCCTCAAACAAAATATTCAATATTTCTGAATAAGAAGTTTTGATGATTGGTTGTTGAGTCATAAGCGACTCAGTACATAATAACTTTTGAACTTTGAAAAGCTATATTTTGAAATTTAATAAATGTGTGCTCTAGAGTTATAAACCTTTCAATTTCATTATCTAGCGTATTTATTAAAACAAAAACTTGGACAGCTTTGAAATATAAGGTACAACACGATCTACTCATAACTAAAAGCTGGCTCCATAGTCAATCGTTAACAATAAATTTTGAAAAAACTAACTTCTTTCCTTTTACCTCATATATAAAAAATATGCCATCTTGCGAACAAGTACAAATAAAAAACAGTCAAACGATATATAATAGTAATAAATACAGCTACAAATGGATCAAATGGAGCCCTTTGGGGTTCCACCGATGTAAGTCTGAAGAAGAGTACGAGAAATCAGATAATTGTGGCATACAAAAGTCAATAGTATTTTCGCCCGTATAACGAAACATGTACGCCGCTGGTAGTCATAGGAAATAAAGAGTCAGTACTCTTACTGAGAACAGGGAATTTCAGGACCAGGTTCAAACGATAATTTGTAAAATTGGACTCGCTTTTTTCTGTCGTTCTGGAAGATGCTCCAATTAAAAATAATGCAAGGGAGAAATTTTTATGGAGCATACTAGTGATTGCGCTTTAACAATAGTAAATAAATTAAGGTAAGATTCTTTTTCGAAGGTCGTCTGTTAGCCCTAACTTTATAGGGTAAAAATTTAGAACTAAGAATAAAAGTTCATATGCTTTTGATCATCTGCGGTCATAAAATCCCTGCGGTGTAAGCACCTGCTATGGGAATCTCACTTTTTCTTTGATTCCTGATTTTATTGACGCCATTCTGTGTTTTCTGAGCATTTAGACGGACATTTGAAAAGTAGATTGCATACCTATAGATTTTCACCTCTTCTACATTTGGAAATGAAGGAGTTTTTCTCAGGGTGGGCGACATTTATCGTCAAGTGATAACTTTTTGTGAAGGTGCACCTACCTGCAAAACCTTTTAATAGTCATATACATAGTCATGCTCAATATGCAATTTTGAATTGTATGAGCCTCATTGGCATGACTTGATCCATTTGGTTTTTTGTCATACGCGTTCGTATCCACCTTTTTCTCAGAAGGGCTAACATGACACCATGGTACGGGAAGTGGAGAGTCAAGCTACTTGACTCCATTTTCATGCGAAATTTTATTCATACTTTGTCCTAAAGACGACGAAATAAACCCGACGAGACTATTGAGGTCCTGGTTCTTCAGTATTATTCACCTCCAAGGGAATCTCAAGATCGGCTATTATGTTAAAAATATAAACAACGTTAAAAAATGCCATCTTGCAGACTATAGTAGGTAGTTTCTAGTCTGCAAATAGTTCATTCATGTTTGCTCGCTATGATCGCTGTGATGTGGAAGAGAGAAAGTTGGTTGAGTAGCAAGATCGCATCTGGATGATTGTGTGTATTGGTCTGCATTTGTATAAAATCAGTGTTAATTGCTATGTGAGAAAATTATTACTGAATATGCTGCCAATGAAGTATATCTATTAGCAGTGCCCGACGGATTTATATGTTGTCCTTTCTGGTTATCTTCAAAGTTATAAATTACGATCTTCCCCTTTTTTTGTGTTTTCAAAAACTTTGAGAGCAATTACGCCCGCGTTGTGCGTAATTACTGTTAGCATATACACGTATATGCTTGTAATTCGACAGTGTACAGTGAATATAATTGCAATATGTGGCAATATGTAAGTATAAAGTATAAAATTTTACATAAAGTGAATTACTTCTCAAACCAAAGATTTACTTTTCTTATCTCTCTGATTTTTGAAATTTGGAAAATTAGCATATCTTATTATACCTGCACAGTAGTCTTTTGCAATGTTTAGAAACCCCTTCATCCTAGCCACAACCACCTGCTCAATATCCCAGTTAAATAAATAACTACCTGTATTATAATTAATTCATTCAGCTGATGCTCTGTAGCTAATTATCCATTAGCTACCTCTCCTGTTAATAAATCATAAAATCATATTCCGAAATGAATATAAGATCTCACCACTGCATTACTGCAAGCCTTTTTCATTATTCCCCGAAGTCAAAAAAAGTGACGAGAGTAGCTGTCAGAGAGCGCTGGCCCATCGCAGCTCTTTCTTGTTCCTCTTGCCGGGAGCAATTATTTTAATTGCATCTCTCCGTAACCAAGCCTCTAATTAAATTACCATAACCTGCATAATGGACGACAGAACCGGGCGGGGTCTATTTTGAGCGAATTACCTTCTATTATGGATGCAAACTGTTCAGTCATGTCCTCCAACAGTGGAGTTGTTGGCCTTGTACACTGCAATTTGCATCAACCGATAGGTATGCTCCTTTGGTTTGTCACAAATATTTACCCGACTCTATGTATGTATAATAATTTTACACACAATTTATAGCTTGGTTGATTTTGACATATGCGGTAACTTTGAGATTTGATTATGACGATTATGATTTGATTATGCACGAGTGGCACTGCGTATGATAAAACTTCAACTTTCACAGGCCACAACTTCAACGGTGTGACATGCTAACTATTAATTTAAGTTCTAATAGCAGAATAGCTATGAAATGGTCAGTGACGAAGCATTTAGGCATTATCCTCGATGAAAACTACAAATGGACATAACATATAGAAGACACTGTAAGAAAATTAGAATGACATTATTATTAAAATTTAAGCATCTATCAGGATTACTGATAGAAAACATTTTATTTTGATCTTATCTAGTCTCACCTAAGCTATGGTATCATTGGATAGGCAGCTGTGGCCTCAAGTCACCTTAAAAATCTCGAATGTATCACGTAACCAAATAAGTTTGTGCGGTTGCTGTATATCGCACATTGCCATGGATGTTGTTGATCGATAGCGATTGTTCGTTACCTGTTGTCACCTTAGTATGAATCCTTGTTTTCTCACACTCATAAAAAGTTGCTAAAAATTGTTACATAATTTGTTTTAATCATTGAAAATGGCGACGAATAAAACAGTAATTCGAAGTTGTTTACTGTATGAGTACAAGCTTGGTAAAACATGTACCGCATTCGGAGGTGATGCCGTTAGTGATCGAACAGCACAGAAGTGGTTTCTTCGGGAGATATCAGTTTACGCGATGAACCACGCTCAGGGAGACCAAAAATCATGAACAACGAGGATCTTCGGCAGGCAGTGGACGCAAATTCAAGGACAATGTGCCAAGAACTTGCAGAAATGTTCAGACTTAGTCCTGAAACTATTCGTTTGCATCTTCATTAGCTAGGAAAGACATGGAAGTTAAGGAAGTTAATCAAATATGTCCCACATGAACTGAAAAATGACTACAAATGAAGTCGTCTGACCATTTGTTCAGCAATCATTTCACGCAACGCTAATGAACCATTTTTTAATCGGTTATTATCCTGCGACGAAAAATGGATCTTGTATTCGAATTCTAAGCGTTCGTATCATTGGTTGTCGCCTACTGCTTCGGTATCATACACACCCAAGGCTTCCTTGCACCCAAACCAGGTTTTGTTGTGTGTTTGGTGGACAGCAACTGGAATGGTCCATTATGAGTTTTTGGAAAAGGGTCCAATCATCACTGCTAACTTGTATTGTGAGCAGCTTCAACGAGTACAAGCAGCGCTCATCCAGAAACAGTCTTGTTTGATCAATCGGAAGGAAGTGATATTCTTGCAGGAAAATGCCATGCTTCATATAGCAAAAGTGACCCGAGAAAAAATTTCTGAACTCGGCTGGGAAACGTTACCGCATTCTTCCGACATTTCGCCCAGTGATTATCACCTTTTTTTTGTCTCTTGACAACTGTATGAGGCACCGACAGTGCACAACTCGAGATGGTGTAATAACTGCACTCCGCCAACTTTTTTACTCCAAATCCCGGGATTTCTATAATACCGACATACAAAAATTGGTTCCACGTTGGGAAAAGGTCATTGAGTGTGACGAATAAATAGTGTATTATTGTTTATCAATAAAAATGTATATTTTTCTACTAAAAACCGCACGAAATTATTTGGTTACCTGATATATAAAAATGCATACTTAAATTGATATACGAAAAAAGAAAGACCTATCATTCTAAAGAGTTGTTTGATGAGGCTAAATTTTTTGACATCAAGCAGTTATACAGGGTGTTTCAGTTTATTGTTGCATAACTTTATGATCCGATAGAACTTTTAAAATTAATGCATAAAGTCTATATAAACATGGGTCGAAAAATGCGTGGCTTCCGAAATTCAGGGTGTTTAAATTTACTTTCTAAAATAGTTTTTTTTAAATATTTCGAACAATATTTGATGTATAACAGTGAAAATTGGTATACAAGGGTTTTTTGGTACGACAAAACGAACCTTGGGCATAGTTTTACTGTGGCCGCTAGAGGGCGCTCTCTACTATACCTGTAGTGTATTAAAATGACCGAAAATTGTTTCTTAGTCCAATTTTTTGCTTTTTGAATAAAATAACTGATTCTTCGCACTTTTCAACATAAAAAAGCTCTCCTGTAAGTTTTCGTTATAGTTAGCCGTTTTTGAGATATTTCGATTTTTAAGGTTCGATGCATTTTTAATTATTTATGATAAAATAAGGTTAATTTTTAGAAGTAGGCTGTGCCTGCAAATATTTTTGAAATTGAAAGGAGAATAAGGTTGAACATCAATTAGTTGACAGTTAGGTTTGTTGTCTGTTGAAACCTGAAACGTTTTTTTGCAATTGTGAATGCACGAAATTTAGTTTCTTTTACCTGTTTTTTTTTGTAAGTTTTATAAAAATGCCATTTTTATTCTCCAATCAAGAGTTAGCGGATATTCATTTTGTGTATGGCTTTGTAAATGGAAACGCAGTAGAAGGAGCCAGAGTATACGCACTAAGATTTCCAAACAGACGACATCCAACTCACTCAGTATTTTTAATAGTGCATCGCCAAATAATTGAAAATGGTTTTGGAAATCTCCAAAGGGGTCAAAACATAAATGTTCGTTAGGGCAGATTTACCCGTATGATTCTGCGTGAGTTTGATAGAGATCCGACCACAAGTGTTAGGAGAGTTTCAGGTGCCTTGGGGATTTCAGCAAGCCATGTTCATAGTGTTCTTAGAAATGACCATAGACGTCTTTACCATTTGCAACCAGTGCAAGGACTACAGCCAGGGGACGGAGAACGAAGAAAATTTAAGTAACGTTTAATGGACCGATGATCATGCTTCACTAGACGTGGAGGGGTAAATTTTCATAATCAACATATTTGGTCGCATGAAAATCCGCATGCAGTTCGGGAAAGAAATTTTCAGCATGAATTTAGTGTGAACGTGTGGATTGGTATCTACCGTAATCGACTATTTGGACCCTACCTTTTGCCTGCAAGGTTAAATGCTGCGACCTTCTTGGAATTTTTAAAGGCTGAACATGCAAATATGTGGGATGATGTTATGTTAGATTTAAGAAGATTGGCCTGGTCCCAGCTTGATGGTTGTCCAGCTCATTATTCGAGAATAGTTAGAAACTGGCTGGACGAAAATTATCCCGAAAGATGGATCGGCAGTGGAGGACCAGTCGCCTGGCCTCCACGATCCCCTTACCTAAATCCATTAGATTTCTTTGTGTGGGGATTTCTAAAAGAAAAAGTGTACCAGACTCCGGTAACCACAAGAGATATGCTAATAGACAGAATCAGGAAAGCATGTGATGAAATAAGGCCTTATTTGAATAATGCTATACCACGTTCGATCATTCGTAGATGTGAATTGTGTATTGAACAATTGGGTTTACATTTCGAGCAACTACTTTAGATTTTGTATGTTTGTCCTAACTATCCAATAGCATTTTAGTTGTAAATAATTAATTTAATTTGTTAAAAATAATATTGGAAAATTAAACAAATTAATATTCTGTTTTTATTTTGTGTTTATGTGGAGTTAGGAATTATTGCTGTATTTAAAAACACAATCTTAACGATCATCTTAATTACTTGTAATGCCCAAATCGAAAATGTAAAAAAAAATATTATTTTTCCATAAATAATTAAAAATGCATCGAACCTTAAAAATCGAAATATCTCAAAAACGGCTAACTATAACGAAAACTTACAGGAGAGCTTTTTTATGCAGAAAAGTGCGAAGAATCAGTTTTTTATTCAAAAAGCAAAAAATAGGACTAAGAAAAAAATGTCGGTCATTTTAATACACTACAGGTACAGTAGAGAGCGCCCTCTAGCGGCTACAGTAAAACTATGCACATGGTTCGTTTTGTCGTACCAAAAAATCCTTGTATACCAATTTTCACTATTATACATCAAATATTGTTCGAAATATTTAAAAAAAACACTATTTTAAAAAGTAAATTTAAACACCCTGTATTTCGGAAGCCACGCATCTTTCGACCCATGTTTATATAGACTTTATGCATTAATTTTAAAAGTTCTATTGAATCTTAAAGTTATGCAACAATAAACTGAAACACCCTGTATACGTATGTACAACCTTAGTACTTTTCAGTATAAAAACAAGTCTTTATTGAGGCAAAATGAACATTGCCATGGCACCCGTCAGAAAATGATGTTTCACAATGTAGCCTCAAAGCCGGAGAAAGCACTTGTATAAAAATCCTGAATTTTGCTCTGTCCAAGGATTTTCAATACAACCCCAGTGACTTACAAAAATCTAAACAATTCAAATTTACTGATAAAATAAATAAAACCCTGGCTGCATGAAGTCCCGAGAGTTGAAATTCATACAAATTATATAGAAAAGACGAGCATTGTAACTTACAGGTTCCCCACTGATTGATTTTTAGACTTAGTTCCCATTCCAATCTGTCTATACAGTTGTGTTTTTAAAATATGTAAGTTTGGTTTTGGTCCAGTTGATATGATATACCAAACTGAATGAGTAAAACAGGCAATACTTCATCTACATATATGGCATTTTAGCCCAAATTGATAAACATACATCACTTATATGCTAAAATGGAATAAAGCAAACGATTTTATTGTGCTACGTCATCGTTATTATACTGAGTGACAAAAAAAGGAAACACCTACGTATATTGGAATTGGAATTCAAGAATTTTTTAGATATCGATTTATCTTGTCATAAACAAGTGATGAAATGGACAGGTTTTTCTGTCTTGTGGCGGCTGCGTGCATTGTTTGGTGATAAAGAAGCATTCAGTTTTACTGTACATTCACGGTGTCAGTTAAATGTTAAATTTCGTGTAGCTTATTGAGAAGCCTTTTTTTTTCTTCTAGAAAATATTTCAACAGTTTTAGTGGCGAAAATGGAAAACCCTTTTGGATGAGCTTATACAAGAGGCCCATGTAAGACATCTTGTCAAATGCCTTTGATACATCTAAAAGCAAGATACCAGTACTTTTGTTCAGGGTGAACCCCCTGGTTACATGCTCCACCAGTCTAACTGCCTGTAGCTCCGTACTATGCTCAGAATGAAAGCCGAATTGCACGTCAGGAATCACATGGTGATCTGACAAGAAATTCACAAGGTGACGAATCACCTTTTCAGCGAGCTTAGAAGGAACCGACAGCAGGCTAACGGGACTGTAATCCGAGGGAAGTATCGAACCTGCCTCCTTTGGGATCCTGATGACTTCAGCGATCTTCCACGCCTTAGGAAAGTAATGAGTTCTGAGCATTGCATTGATTATTGACACCAGATAAGTCAAAGCCTTGAGCGAAAGCAGCTTCAGTGCTTTGTTGGTGATTTGATCCTCTCCAGGTGCTTTATGCACCCTTAGGTCCTTAATGTGGCCTTGGAGCTCTGCTGGTGTGCAAAACGGAATCTCAGATCTCAGAGGATTCGCTCCACTGCTCATTGCGGAATTCAAGGAGTGCATTTCTCACTTCATGGACGAGATTCATCGCTTTACGAATGTTATCAGGATGACAACCTTTTTGCCTAATTTCAGAAATTTTCCGACCGATGTCAACACGGAGAACCAACGGTAATGAGTGGCGCGGTCGTTCGAGATGTACATATCACATAAGTAGTCAGACAACACAGGTATGGAGCAGACGTGTGTGTAGGTGCTCCGAGAAATACAATAAAAACTGTGAGTTTTTACCACTGACCGATTCAAATCTGTTAAAATCTAGCTGCAATTGACAGAATTGAATATAATTCTATAAAAGTGCAATATGCCTACAAGACAAAGTCAGGCAGATTTTGAGCAGACTTTAATAGATACACTGAAAAGGAAGAATGTTGCAGAAACTATTTCCAATATCATTCTTGAAACAGTTACCTCTGCATTGAACGATAAATTTAAATATTACGATGAAAAACTTGCACAGTTAGAAGCAGAAATAGTAAATTTAAAAACAAATTTCAATGAATCTACTGGTATGTCAAAAGAAGGTGGCCAAAAAACTATGGAGCAAAAACTAGACAATATTCAACAACATATGAAGAGTAATAATTTGAGGCTGATACAAATTCCAGAGGCGGAAGGAGAAATTCTTACTGACAAGGTTTACGATATTTTCACCAATAAAATGAAAGTGAATATACTAAGTGACATATAAATCCGAACACCCAGTTTAAATGGTTTTATTTTAATAAAAGTTGGTGAATGTATTTATCTTACTGTAAATAACAAGTGAAAAAATTTTCAGCCTTATCAGTTGGACATTCCGGTTTTTATACTGCTTTTTTTTAATTCACTAACGCTCTAAAAATGAATATTTCAGCCGCAGTAAAGAATCAACGTTGGCGGATTTTGGTTCTTGACATCCTTTACGATCGGTTACGATGCCTAGAGTACGGAGACCTGTACGATTTCGTCAACTTAGTAAGTTTGATAGGGGCCGTATAGTGGGACTTCGGGAAGCTGGACTTTCTTTTCGGGCAATTGCAGTTAGAGTGCAAAGAAGTGTAGACACTGTGGTTAGGTGTTGTCAGGCATGGCTTCGAGAAGGCCGTACGCAAAGAGCAAGGGGCACTGGACGCCGCCGTAGAACAACAGACCGTGAAGATCGCCGCCTAAGATTATTGGCCTTAAGGGACCGTTTCTCCACTACCAGGTCCATTGCAAATGAATGGTTTGCAGAACACGGAAGACCTATTGGCATGCGAAGTGTTTACCGACGAATGAGAAGTTTTGGCTTGTTTTCATACCGGCCACACTGTGTCCTCCCTTCAACTCGAGAACACCGACGTAATCGCCTTGAGTGGTGCAGACAACGGTCACTCTGGGATCAGGAATGGAACAGTATTGTCTTTAGTGACGAGTCTCGATTTTGTTTAGGCATGCACGATGGTCGTGCCAGGGTTAGAAGGCGACATGGTGAAAGGAGGAATCCACAGTTTTTTGTTGAAAGACATGTTAATCACACTGTTGGAGTTATGGTTTGGGGTGCTATAGCTTATGGTTCCAGGTCACCTTTAATCTTCATCAGAGGTAACATGAACGCGCAGCGTTATATCCACGAAGTTCTAGAACCTCATCTTTTACCCTATCTTGACACCCTGGCAGATCCAACTTTCCAACAAGATAATGCCCGACCACATGTTGCAAGAGTCACAATAGACTTCTTTCAACATAATGATGTCACATTGTTACCATGGCCACCAAGATCTCCCGACTTATCCCCAATTGAGCACGTGTGGGATATGATGGGTAGGAGATTGCTCAATTTGCAACGTCCTCCTCAGACTCTAGAAGCACTTCGAGAGGAGTTGGTGGTTGCCTGGAATGAGATACCACAGGAGGACATTGACCACCTGATCAGAAGCATGCCTAGGCGCGTTGGAGAATGCGTAGCACATCAGGGTGCATCCACACATTATTAAAGGTCAAAGGGCTTTAAAGCAGTGCAATCATTTTGAAATTTTTATCATTTACTTATTATGCTTCATTAAGTACTTATACAAAATTTTATCAAAATAAAACCATTTAAACTGGGTGTTCGGATTTATATGTCATTCCACAGAACTAAATTTTATGAAAGATCATTTACGTATAATATATATAAGCTATACAATCCTATCCCCCAGTACCTCAAATCATATGAAATTCACAAGTTCAAAGCAGTTTTGCGTGATTCTTACCTTGAATGTATAAAGTAGAATTATTCTTACTGCGGAATTTCAATTTTATTTTGTTTGCATTCCATTATTTTATTTATATTTTTTTTTTCATATGATGCATAAATGTACGTATATGTATTTGTATATCATTCTAGACTTTATATTTACCACCACGTTTTCTCTTTGCTTTTTTTTTCAAACTTAATTGTCGCTCATATTGGCGTTTGTTTATGCGGTATGTATGGGTATATATGTATATATGTATATATATATGTATATATATATTATTCTAGACTTTCTTTTTTTTTTAATTTATTAACACATGTCTCAGTTTTCTATCTTATTTTTTTTAAAAACTTACATGCTGTTCATATTGATGTTTTTATATGGTTGATGGATGTATTTACTGGCATAATGTTTCTTACAATTTCAAGGGATGAGTGGAAGAGCACTAGATAGTGAACTCCCCCTTGTGGTTTTCAGACAGTCGACATTTGTTTTATTTATTTTTTTTATATTTTCCTTTTTTTTGGTTAATACTCTTTCTGATTTTTTTTTTGAAAACTGTTTGGAAATAAAGGCATTTATTATTATTATTATTATAACATCCTGAAAATATACTCATCTCATTTTTGAAATGTTTCGCAATTACAATACTTCCTCAACAGTTGACGTGGGAAGTAAAAGTTGATCTGCTTTGCACTAATAACCCACACGTGAAATTTTTCAATTTCAATTCACTTATTCGCTGCAACTTCAAATGAGTACTGATGGGACCGAAAAACTAATTTTAAAAGCCTTTTGCATGTAAATGATATTCTAAGAAGCATTTCACAACAGGAAAAGGTCTCGTTTGGATAACTTATTAGTTACCTTTCCCCTCTTCGAATGAATATTTGATACTCTTGATGAAAAGAGAAATATTTGCATAAGATAAGATTGCAGGCTGACGCAGCATACAAAATCTGAAAGGAAACCGTCGCTCGCCGCGTTATTTCACAGCTTGGTTTCATAAGACGCAAGAAAATGATTTATGAAGCTAGTGAGATGAAGCGATGACAATGTAGCGTTGTAGATTGTGAATTTTATATAAAACAAATTCCCGAAGGCAGAATACTTCTAGACTCCTCACACTCCACGAATAAAGGAGCTGTCGTACCGGTCAGTTTGACAGACTAAGGGCCGATTTCACCAACATTAATATTATGGACCAACGGGAAAATACCTTATCGAAATACAATTTGACAGAAGCTGTCAAAGGTCTCTGAATATTAGTGATTTCTATTGAAATATTGAATAAAATCGTGAAAATTCGACTGTATTATAAACAAGACCACTTTTTGATTCCAACATGATGCTTTTGTACAGAAAAAACAGGACAACTTTCATGTATTTTGATATATGTTATATACACATTTAACAATTCGTTATCCCCCTCAGCGAATGAGAATGCTACAAACAATAGGTCGATTTCCTAGGTGTTAAATTTGGCAGCAGATTTGGACGTTTGTTGATGCATGGCAATCTCGAATTTATCAACTTCAATATACTGAAAGTTATGTTGAGTAGTGTGGATTTGTCTGTATTTTGCAAGAAAATAGAATGTAAAATACATTCCATCCAATTCCTCATCTTCATTTACGTCATAATAGTAATCATTTATTAATTTATGGGTTAATGAATGTCTTCAAAGCAATAAAAACATTAAGTCCTCTCCACCCTAAAACACAGATAATATATATAAGACGTGTCAATCCCTACATCTCCGTGATGTATAAAGCAATTACTATGGACATAGACAAAAATTATGAAAAATGTTTCACAAATAATGTCTTTTGAGTCCAAAAATCAAAAAAACTAGTAATGTTTATTGTTTGTCCTTTTGACTGGCGAGGACATCTATCTGTCACTCGCAGGGTTGCCAAGTCTAAAGACGATCACGTCCCGTGGTGGAGGGTGCGAAATGAATCTTTTACATTTGCTGGTTTTGAATTTTTTTCGTGAAAATTTACTAGGTATCATGATTATAAGCATCTTTGGTAGACTGTTCGAACCGGAATGGGAAAGATCTCCTATTTATGAAAATATTTTTGGTATCATCTAACTGTTGCAATCAGTGCACAAACACTGTGACATATGATTTATAGCATAACCCGCTGCCCTATCAATACAAATTGAACATACAGGTCTCCTAGCCGTGGGGATGCAGTGGTCAGGATGAATATCACTGCAGCAACTGATGATTTGGGCATGTCGGGTAACAACGTATGAAGTGAAACTCGCTAACTTCACACATTTGAAGATTTTGTACAAATTCTTTGAAAATGGCAGTCACTCTTTCTGACACAGTCCGGATCGAAAGATGACGATACTCCCTACTGTCAAGATGTATAACCCAAGGTACCGACGGAGCTATTTTGCGGCGTCATGGAAATAATTTTAAATCTTCATTTGCATTTTTTCAAGTGTTGTGCAATGATTTTGGGAAAAATGTCACGAATAGTCTTATAAAGCATAGAAGAGTATATTTCAACAGTTGGCGGAACTTACTCCACTGGGACCAGGAGGGTGAAACGGGATATTAATGCCCAATCTGGAAACACTGTCGCACCCTCACAAAATGGCCGCTGACAACCACACAAGTCACCGTGTTGTCATTGAATAGCATGGAATCAAACCTTCAGAGTATATGTTTTGTGACTGGTACCAAGAGTTGACAGATCCCACACATGTGTCACTCCTTGAAATGCAATAATCAGCTGTATTCAAATAATATCTAATATAAATACAACCGAGAGTGTGTGCTCGTGAAAAAAGAAAAATATGGCAAATTTGTAGTTTTTTTGGAGGTTTTAGGTTTGCAGGTAGCTTTAAGGCATATATTTGGGAATTCCTTAGTCGCTCTGAATATAGGGTGGATGTTTGTTCAGCTCCTGAACAATGGAAAATATTCAACATTATGGATGTATGGATATCAAAAAACATGAATGGTTTTGTGGGAATATCAATCTTAGGTGCCATAATGGTTCTGATGAACGGCAAGTAAATGAATGAATGTTTGGGAACGAGCAATATGTTTTGGTAGAGCCTGTCATCAAATAGGTCCTTAATGGCTATCTGCAAGAGGTTTATAGGAAAAAACACCCAGTATCGCATATCAATTGAAGAAAATAATATAAACATGAATAAAAAATCAACAATAGTAATTAAAACATGAATTTAATCAAAAATCAAACATTTCTTAAAATTTTGACTGAATTATATGTAATTATATGTAAGTTGTCATCTCATACTTTGACAGTATTTTGTTTTCAACATTTCATAGCTATTGGTTGCTAAAATTTGTTGATTGGAACTTGAAGCTCATTCGCTGTATCTGACGGTCCCTATAGGTGGAGAATGATGGACTGTTGTTGGTGAAATTAGCCCACAGATTGAGAATCTTGATGGTACGTCAGACGTTTGACTATCGGATGAGTACACATGTGAAATTGCATTAACATGTTGTGTAAATGTTTTCCTATTATATCATGTCTTTAATTTTACAATTCTAATAGTGTAAGTTCACACTATAATGCGATAATGCAGTTGTTATCTATATTTAATATGTTTTTGATTGATGAATATTTATTTGCCATCAATGCTACGTTGTCAATTTTGAATAATTATTCGTTTACACATTTTTTCAATCAATTTTCTGTAATTTTACATTCTTGTCTATCAAAATTACAACTCTATCTAATTTTGGGTATTCATGAAGTGATCTTTTAATTTCTCCTCAAACATTTTTAAATTCGAACACTGTTTAATATCGATATTACAATTTTGCAGATGGAAAACCTATACTTCCCCTAGTTTCGTAGTTATGATTTACTTAATTTTGTAGAGTCTTCTAAATGAGGAGGCAATAACTGATCTTTCAATGTAAATATGAAAATGAGAACTGAATAACATATAATTTTCTTTATATTTAAGCAACATAGACTAATCCCAGCATATTTGTTTTTACTTAAAATGATTCTCATAGCTTTATTTTTTAGAGTTTGTAATTTTCGTTCGTTTTTATTTGATGTGAACAAAATGGTTGAACATCATAAAAAATAGAGAAGAAATATAGTGTCATGCACAATTTTTTTGGAATGCGTACTAGATTATGGAAAACTCGATAGAAGTAATTTACCTTTTTTGATATTTTTTTAACGGGGTATTCATAATGCTTTTGAAATATCAGTTTACTTACCACATATATACCCAGATATTTGAATGATTCGACTACTTCAATCTTTTAATCATCAGTCATCCGCCTAATTGTAAGCATTGTCACCTAAATATTTCCCTATTGACATATACTTTGTTTTATTGGTGTTTAATTCAAGCGTACTAACATTCAACCAATTCACAATTTTTTAATATCACTCTTTAATAGTTCTTAACCAGTGGTCAAACGTTTATGTGTTATACATACGAGTATATCAATGCATCGTCCAGAAATATTTAATCAATTAGTTTTTATTTATCCCCTCTGTGGCACCAATACTGATATATTTTGAACGCTTGATATATTTCCAATTTTCATCTTTTACTTATATTACCTAAACAATTTTGATACAGGTCCTTAAAAACTATAGTGATGTTATTTCAATAACAACTTTCCCCTATATATATTCTCAAATGTCCTTTTGAAGTCTACAGCACATTCTTTCTCATCAATACTTCTTCTCCGGTCTTCCACCACCATTTGGATTGCTGTTTCTGAGAATTTTTTTTTTTAATCTAGGTTGTTATGTTGTAAAAATTTTGTTTTCTTCAATAGATTCAATGATTTGTTCATATATTTCCCTTCGTAAACGATTATTATCACATGAAAACTCGTGTAATGCAGAAAAGTAATATGTAGTTTTTACCGCAAACGGCACAATTGCATAAATAATGTAAATTTACCAAATAATTAGTAATATTCTAGCATATAATATGAAACATGAACCTTCACGACACTGTCGTGCTGGCTGGTGACACTCAAACCCTATATCTCTCGGTTAGAATAGCTTTACAAGTTCCAACAGGTGCTAAAACATTAACGTTTTCTCCAACTTGTTGGTGATATTGTGACGTTTCGTTTATTTGACGCGGCTTTATTTTCCCCAGAAAGTGAAAAATGAAGTGAACATTTGAAACTTTAATTCGTTTAGAACATGCCTCGATTACATTTTTCAAGCTATATCGTTATTTATTATACAATGGAAAAAGTACGAGATTTAGAATCTAGTAGTTTTCTCCTGTATAATACAATACAATATTTTGCTGTGACCGGAAAAAAGACGATTTGATATTGAAAAATTATATTATTACGATGTTTAAGTCAGAAAATTATCGATGTGAAATTTGAATTTTGAAATTAGTAGACTATGTTGTACTTATAGCGACAATTAGACCTGCGTTGCTAAGGAAACGTTTAAAGTAATTCAATTTTTTGATTTGATTTAAAAATTGTGAACTTAGTGATTGTTTAGAAGTTATTTTTAATACTATAAAGTAAAAAAGTGTCTGATTCCAGCTTTTCTTTGACTCCACCGGAATTACTAGAAGTAGCCAAAGTAGCATTACAAAAACTATTGCCAGCTAAACCGCGGAAAATTTACGAAACCGCGTGGTCAAGATTCATGGAATGGAAGATGAAAAAAAAAACAAGCAGTTTTTTGTCGGAGACGGTGTTATGACTTATTTTTCCGAATTGGCACAACAACGAAATCCATCAACAATGTGGTCGAATTATTCAAAGATTAAAAGTATGTTACGATCCAATAATAATGTAGACATTTCAAAATATTTCAAACTAATCACATTTCTGAAACAACATGGGAAATGTTTCAAGCGAAAGAAAGCTGCTATAAATTAGAGATTTTTTAAGTAATTCTCCCAATGAATTTTATTTAATAGCCAAGGTTGTTGTAGTATATTAGGAGCTTGTCGAATTTGTGAAATCAGCCAGGTAACATTAGATGACATTCAAGATTCGGGAACGTTATTAATTGTGAAACTTAAGGAAACAAAGAATGATGTACACAAGAGATTTGTAGTTACTGAAAAATATAATAAATTTTACCGAATGTACGTAGTCCTTCTTCGAGCAACAGCAACGGATCGCCGCCTGTTTTGTGCATATCACAATGGAAATTGTCTCAATCAGGTAGGGGGTAAAAACCAGTTTTATAAGGTTCCCGAAACAGTGGCAAATTTTCTTCAACTTGAAAATGCTAACTCATATACAGGTCATTCATCTCGAAGATCGTCTGCTATACTTTTAGTTGAATCTGGGGTAGACTTGATGACACTAAAGAAACATGGCTGTTGGAAGTCATCAACGGTCGCTGAAATAGCTAACAGAGTGTTTAGAACGTGTGGTAGTGCTGAGATAACACCGGATTTGCGACCAAGTACACCAACGGGAGTTGTGATGGCAGAAAAACATATAATTTTAACTCGACAAAATTCGACTGTTGAACCGAATAGTTTAAGGAACGTGGCATTTATGCAATGCACATTGAATAATTGTACTTTTGATATAAAGGAAATGTAACGTTATTGTACAATAAGATATTCTAAAATTAAATATTTATCTTTGCTTATGTGTTTATACAATATCCGGGGAAAAAGTTCTCATTTTTTTCACAGAAAAAATAAATTTCATAGAAAGTGACATTTTGTTACCTGTCAAGAGAGATAAAACGTCAAACTTTTTTCGCGTCACAGAAAAAAGAAAATTGAATAAATTTTGGACAAATTGAGAATGCCTTTTTGCCCTACTGCTTTATTTGCATTGAGCCCATAGGCCATTAGTGCTTAATGTGGATTGTGTTAATGGCTCGTCGCAGACAAAGCTTTCACCTGTTTCTGATTTGTTGTTTTATTTTTGCACTCCGAATGTCAAAATAAAGCTCTTGTCATGTACTTCAGTTGATTTTCTTCGTATTAAAATTTAATACCTTCATTCATTGTCAGCATACTTATAGGATGCCTCACTTAGAAGTTTGTATTGTAGTTGTAGTTAAAATATGATGCTCAATTTAGTGCAGAATGGTTCGGTGTCAGCTGTTGAGCCATACCGGAGCACAATTTTCGGTTTCAGATTAGACCAAGCTGAGGGCTGGTGTCCTAGGGGTGAAATTTGCACTCCTTGTGGTATCGCATACTTTTTGGACGTTATTGTTTTGGGTGTGGGCTTTACATCACTGTTTTATAACTGTCTTCTGAAGGATAACGTTGCGTCCATCGCAATGCTCAGGTATTTTGGGTATGGGTTCAAACGTAGCATGTCGTGAAACTACACTTTTGGCTCCATCTGTGCTTGTTCATTGTTTAGATGAGAGCAAGCAACAGTCATCTTGCTCGCATTAGGAATAATCCTCCTGTCCTTAAAATATTTGGTTATAATTGCCACAGTATCTATTATCCTCGTATGGTAAGGTATAATGAGCAAATACCTTGATTTGTTTCAAAACAAATGCTCCATCGGGTACCATTTCGTATAAAATACTATGATCATAAACGTGTTATTTCCTTTAACTGTTACTGTATCATGTGTAACCCCCTGCTTCAAAGTATTCGCATATTGTAGATGTTAAGTCGCAGATTGTATAAGTTTAATGGTCTGGTAACAAAAACTATACTGACTTAGGCGTAATACCGAGTTATGTTATCCTCGAGAATCGTCATCTATAATCCTGCCACATTCGTCCAACTTCATTGCTTTACATTGCAGTACAACCCGGAGTTTTGGGTTAACGGGAATAACGGGATGCAGCTTTATGCGTCATAAAAGTAGATGGTGTATCACTTTGTAGCATTTAAAAAATGAATGCTTTACGGTATTTTCGTTACAATAATGCTCTCTGGATATTGAAAGTGTACTTAAATAAATTACTATAATGGGAATCTTTTAGACTGTAAACATGAGAGAAATCCCGCAAAAATGGGGATATGTCAGACTGTATTAAAACTTGTAGGAAGTACATAAAAAATATTTAGGATCGCATAAGACTTGCACATAATATTAAACTCAAGATATTATACTAAGTGACATATAAGTCCGAACACCCAGTTTAAATCGTTTTATTTTAATAAAAGTTGGTGAATGTATTTATCTTACTGTAAATAACAAGTGAAAAAATTTTCAGCCTTATCAGTTGGACATTCCGGTTTTTATACTGCTTTTTTTTAATTCGCTAACGCTCTAAAAATGAATATTTCAGCCGCAGTAAAGAATCAACGTTGGCGGATTTTGGTTCTTGACATCCTTTACGATCGGTTACGATGCCTAGAGTACGGAGACCTGTACGATTTCGTCAACTTAGTGAGTTTGATAGGGGCCGTATAGTGGCACTTCGGGAAGCTGGACTTCCTTTTCGGGCAATTGCAGTTAGAGTGCAAAGAAGTGCAGACACTGTGGTTAGGTGTTGTCAGGCATGGCTTCGAGAAAGCCGTACGCAAAGAGCAAGGGGCACTGGACGCCGCCGTAGAACAACAGACCGTGAAGATCGCCGCCTAAGATTATTGGCCTTAAGGGACCGTTTCTCCACTACCAGGTCCATTGCAAATGAATGGTTTGCAGAACACGGAAGACTTATTGGCTTGCGAAGTGTTTACCGACGAATGAGAAGTTTTGGCTTGTTTTCATACCGGCCACACTGGGTCCTCCCTTTAACTCGAGAACACCGACGTAATCGCCTTGAGTGGTGCAGAAAACGGTCACTCTGGGATCAGGAATGAAACAGTATTGTCTTTAGTAACGAGTCTCGATTTTGTTTAGGCATGCACGATGGTCGTGCCAGGGTTAGAAGGCGACGTGGTGAAAGGAGGAATCCACAGTTTTTTGTTAAAAGACATGTTCATCACACTGTTGGAGTTATGGTTTGGGGTGCTATAGCTTATGGTTCCAGGTCACCTTTAATCTTCATCAGAGGTAACATGAACGCGCAGCGTTATATCCACGAAGTTGTAGAACCCCATATTTTACCCTATCTTGACACCCTGGCAGATCCAACTTTCCAACAAGATAATGCCCGACCACATGTTGCAAGAGTCACAATAGACTTCTTTCAACATAATGATGTCACATTGTTACCATGGCCACCAAGATCTCCCGACTTATCCCCAATTGAGCACGTGTGGGATATGATGGGTAGGAGATTGCTCAATTTGCAACGTCCTCCTCAGACTCTAGAAGCACTTCGAGAGGAGTTGGTGGTTGCCTGGAATGAGATACCACAGGAGGACATTGACCACCTGATCAGAAGCATGCCTAGGCGCGTTGGAGAATGACTAGCACATTATTAAAGGCCAAAGGGCTTTAAAGCAGTGCAATCATTTTGAAATTTTTATCATTTACTTATTATGCTTCATTAAGTACTTATACAAAATTTTATTAAAATAAAACTATTTATACTGGGTGTTCGGATTTATATGTCACTTAGTATAAATCAAATTTCGGGGAAAGTTGAACCTGACACAGTAAAAGTAAGAATAATTTCGGTTGATCATGAATTGTTTTTCCTTTAATTTTGTTACGTAATAGGCCTACATTCGCGATTATTTACCTACCCTGTTTGATAGTCTTGAGACGACATAATTTATCGCATCATCTGTAGATTTTTAGCTTTATGTCACCATTAATTCGCTTTTTTAAAATTCTCTCGAATATTTTTGAAGGATTTTAAATTCAAGTTGTATGTCTATAGTTATTCATGGTGTTGTCCACTTTTAAATACAATCAAGTAGGGAACATGCGATATTTTTGTTTTCTTCTTCAATTTAAAGGAGTGAATCTACCACTTAAAAAACAAATTTTGAGAAAGTGCCGGTCCAAGCTTACCAGTTTATCTAGTGGGCCTACGGTTACAGAGATGTCACTCCTGATCAGAGTCATCATTGAGGTCAAGTTGCTGTTATTTCCTTACGCCGGTGTCACTGGTTTCATACCTCAATCATCTTGTCACAACAGGAACGGCTTCGCTAATGGTAAATCGCGTTTTGAAGCACATTCAGCAACTTTAACTCTTGCTTAGTGATTAAAATCATTGTTAAATAATTCAAACACATCGTAGTGAGAGTACTTTAATAGCTTTCAGCATTTATTCAAATCGAATCTAAAGCTTCTTACGAGTACTTTATAACCTTAGAGTATAAAATCATTATTTTTCAAAATAGTGGACTTTCGGGTTGTTGAAGTTGAACATTTTTGCGCAACTAATTATTAAAACGTTATTATTATTGCATATCTTTTAGAAGGGTCTATCTGAATGTGTAATAAAATTAACATTCCGTTGAAAAAATTTAGATTTTAAATTTTTTTCATTAGAATGTTCAATATTTTATCACATATTCGGATAGACTCTACCAAGAGAAGACGATTGATTTGACGCACAACACCCTTAACTTTGACTGTATGGCCTATCGTCATTTTGGGAAATAGTCATTTCACATTCTACGGTTAAAAAGTACGCATATGGAACTTTAAAACGAGTTAACACGCGACTACTCACGTCATTTAAAATATATTCCAAAATGGCGTTCATGCGCCATCTTGAAATTTTCAATTGCAAGTTTCACGTTAAGATAGTATTGTTGCGTCAGCTTGATTAGCATAAATTTCAGCTTCCTATCTCGACCCGCTCAAATAAGTAGGTGAGTCTTTTTTGAAAAGCACGCACTGTACGTAAGCAATCGATGCAAAATATACTAAGTGACATATAAATCCGAACACTCAGTTTAAATGGTTTTATTTTAATAAAAGTTGGTGAATGTATTTATCTTACTGTAAATAACAAATGAAAAAATTTTCAGCCTTATCAGTTGGACATTCCGGTTTTTATACTGCTTTTTCTTAATTCACTAACGCTCTAAAAATGAATATTTCAGCCGCAGTAAAGAATCAACGTTGGCGGATTTTGGTTCTTGACATCCTTTACGATCGGTTACGATGCCTAGAGTACGGAGACCTGTACGATTTCGTCAACTTAGTGAGTTTGATAGGGGCCGTATAGTGGGACTTCGGGAAACTGGACTTTCTTTTCGGGCAATTGCAGTTAGAGTGCAAAGAAGTGTAGACCTGTGGTTAGGTGTTGTCAGGCATGGCTTCGAGTAGGCCGTACGCAAAGAGCAAGGGGCACTGGACGCCGCCGTAGAACAACAGACCGTGAAGATCGCCGCCTAAGATTATTGGCCTTGAATGAATGAATGAATCTTGAATTTTAGAGGCACCATAAGGAGCCAGTGCATAGGCCGCTTAAGCGGGCCCTTATGCACCTCTACAATACTTAAATCACAAGCCTCGCCCTTTTAGCGAAGTTGAGAATCGCCTTGAGTCCAAGCTCCTTTACGTCCTGAGGGTCCAAAGTAATGGACCCCAGTATAGTCTGCCTATAGTAGCTCAGAGCTTCACAGCGACACAAAACGTGCGCCGAGGTCTCTTCCTCTACTCCGCAGCGTTCGCACAAGGGATCCTCAGCCACCCCCATCACGTGCAGGTGCCGCCTTAACGTGTTATGGCCAGACAACAGTCCCACCAGCAACCCAGAGATAGGCAGAAGCGTCCATCCTTAGCACTGGGCCCTTCAATGAGCTCTCATGCCTGGCGGAGATGTCTAGAGATACTTCTCCATTTCTGAGAGTGTTGTCTTGCAACCCACGTCTCCTATTGGCCTTAAGGGACCGTTTCTCCACTACCAGGTCCATTGCAAATGGATGGTTTGCAGAACACGGAAGACCTATTGGCATGCGAAGTGTTTACCGACGAATGAGAAGTTTTAGCTTGTTTTCATACCGGCCACACTGGGTCCTCCCTTTAACTCGAGAACACCGACGTAATCGCCTTGAGTGGTGCAGACAACGGTCACTCTGGGAATGGAACAGTATTGTCTTTAGTGACGAGTCTCGATTTTGTTTAGGCATGCACGATAGTCGTGCCAGGGTTAGAAGGCGACGTGGTGAAAGGAGGAGTCCACAGTTTTTTGTTGAAAGACATGTCCATCACACTGTTGGAGTTATGGTTTGGGGTGCTATAGCTTATGGTTCCAGGTCACCTTTAATCTTCATCAGAGGTAACATGAACGCGCAGCGTTATATCCACGAAGTTCTAGAACCCCATCCTTTACCCTATCTTGACACCCTGGCAGATCCAACTTTCCAACAAGATAATGCCAGACCACATGTTGCAAGAGTCACAATAGACTTCTTTCAACATAATGATGTCACATGGTTACCATGGCCACCAAGATCTCCCGACTTATCCCCAATTGAGCACGTGTGGGATATGATGGGTAGGATATTGATCAATTTGCAACGTCCTCCTCAGACTCTAGAAGCACTTCGAGAGGGGTTGGTGGTTGCCTGGAATGAGATACCACAGGAGGACATTGACCACCTGACCAGAAGCATGCCTAGGCGCGTTGGAGAATGCGTAGCACATCAGGGTGCATCCACACATAATTGAAGGTTAAAGGGCTTTAAGGCAGTGCAATCATTTTGAAATTTTTATCATTTACTTATTATGCTTCATTAAGTACTTATACAAAATTTTATTAAAATAAAACCATTTAAACTGGGTGTTCGGATTTATATGTCACTTAGTATATAATCAAATGAAATAGTAAACTGTAATAGAGGCTCAAAACATCAAGTAAATACCAGCCGACAGAGGTTTTTTTGGTAGAGTCTTCCTTGGACCTCGTCTTGCTGTTACTCCAACGTTAACGACTGCTCAATTCTCCCACCTGTCGAATTGGTAGGGGTTTGACAGAGTATTTCATCAAATAATATGGAGAAAATCGTGTCTTGACCTGATTGTACATATTTTAAAATATTCCCTTTTAAATGCGACACCACTAAATGAATGACCATCTGTCTGACCTCTCAATTCGAGTGGAATGCTTGGAAAGCATAGGTACTCAATTCTGTGCTTGGGATTCGTTTTTTCTGTTCCTAGGCGCTTAGATTCTCAATTTCATTTCTGCTCATGATTCCAGCAAATTTTCATAAAGTGACTACAACGATTCACGGGAAGATAATTCTGACTTCATTATTGATCAATTTAGTATCTACTCATACCTCATTAATACTTTTGATAATGAAATTATCTCAATCTGCTGATCTCATGCAACTTATCTGATTTTTATCTCAAGTTCTCCTCCCGTTCTCGATGAGCTTATTCTTTGAATTGAAGTTTTAATTTTAATCAACTATAACCAGTGTCAGTTTAAATTCATCCTCGATAATAACTCAGTTGGCTGCCAGAGTAACTCAACTAAACAACACAGCTTTTTCTTTCCTTGAGTGATCTTCTCATTTTTGTTTACTTAATTCTTTATTTCTCGATAATCAGTTGTTACATTTCATAGCCTTATGGTTCAACTCCACTTAACTCCAACCGAGTGTCAAACTGTTACTTGAACATCCCTAGTTTGACACTCTTGAGAGTGAAGTGTCTTGAACAGTGCTTAAGATGATAAGGTCGTAGCTTTTGAAGATTCTTCTGATTGGTTTTTTCTTCTTTTTCTCAAATCGCCATCACCTGATAAACTGTTATACGTTTTATTAACGGTTTCTGTTACTCGTCTTCAACCACACCAAATTCTTAATAACATGAACTTTAAGTTACTGTCTGAATATCCGCTCGAATTATCGTGACCATTTTAGCTAATGAACTAATGTATTTGACTAGTTCGATAATTACGTCTAACAAATTAATGCAATAACGTCAACCTGTTACAAGAGGCTAAGGTGTTTTAGATTATCACTAAGCCGGAGCTAAATTTATTTAATGAAATGTTATGTAAGGTTTGGAGGTATTCATCTGAACATTGTTTTAGGAAAAAGGTATTCTCAAAGATAAAAGAATTCTTAATTAACCTATAAAACGCCTAATTTATTTATTTATTTATTTAGCAACATCCAACAGCCATAGCCAATTACAGGATGGATAAACATGAAAATATAAACAAATGCATGTTGTGGATGTATGTAGAGAACGCTAAAACGCTGCAAAAAAAAACCTCAAAACAGAACTGGGAAGAAAAAAAACAACAATCACACCGGCAAGCATTAACGAAAATAAGGATTAATGTCTCCCAAAGTCGCACAAAACGAAAATATATCTAAAACGCTATTAACCGAATTATAATTACGGCACATTATATATATAGGGGAAAACTTAAGTATGTCAGTCCTAGGCCTGAAGTTAAGTTGTTCTAAGATGACACTGCAGTCAATAATGCCGTGGATGAGCTTGTGAATGAACTTAAGTGAATTCATTTTGCGTCTGCTCTCTAAATTATAGATTTTGTGTCTCGCCATCAACACACTATGAGGAAAGCCAATAGCGGGATATATCCCGTCAGCTTTGTATGAGAGGTATTTTAAAAACTTTCTTTGAACGGACTCTAAGCGGTTAATATATATTTGATGATGAGGATACCATACCAGGGACGCATACTCAAGCTTAGATCTTACATAAGCATAGTACAGTATTTTCAGTGTAAAGGAGTTGTGGAAATCACCGGTATTTCTTACAATAAAACCATACGCCGTACTAGGTCTGTCAAGCTTCCTGTCACCAATACTATATTCATACATCATTACCCCTGTTTTTAAAGTAAACGACAAAACGTGACACTTAGCAGCATTCAAAACAAGTCTGTTTTCACGACACCAGTTGTCAACCCTTACAATGTTGCGCTGCAAGCGATGACAATCGTCAATGTTGGAGACTCTACAGAAAAGTTTCATATCGTCAGTATATATAAGAAAATCGACATCGATAACTTCAGAAATATCATTTATGAACATAATAAATAACAGAGGTCCCAAATTAGATCCTTGAGGAACACCGAACATTACAGGGTATTCGCTTGACTTATGTCCATTGCACATAACATATTGTTTCCTATGACATATATAAGATCTGAAAAATAGCAACAATGCATCTGAAAGACCAAATCTAGATAACTTATTGAGTAGAATTTTATGGTCTAAACTATCAAACGCTTTAGAGAAATCAGTATATATTACATCCGTTTGAAGTTGTCTATCGATTGATTCACAAACATATTGAGTAAGATGTAGCAAGTTAGTAACTGTGGACCTGCCCTTCATGAAACCGTGTTGACTGACGGAGATAGACCTGCTTACATGAAAATATAGCACAGTTTGTATCACTATTTCGAATGTTTTAGCGAAATTACTGAAAATTGTGATAGCCCGATAGTTTTCTACACAATTCCTCTCACCTTTTTTAAAAACAGGAGTTACCCTAGACAACTTCCAAATAGATGGAAAGTGATTATTTTTCAGAGAGAGATTGAAAATGATCATGAGTGGATATGCTAAAATGGACGCACAATCTCTCACAAAAAATGCAGGTATTTGATCAGGCCCTGCAGTCATTTTTGGCTTAATTTTCTTGAGCGCCTGTAACACATCGTTTTCCTGTACACTAGGCATAGCTAGTGTAGTAGTGAAATGGTAGTCAGTAGAAAAATTAGATTGAACTGTTGGAGTATTATAGCTCCCACTAAAGTGTTCCGCAAATGCGCCAACAACATCATTAGGTGTATTCAATCCCAGCCGATTGTACAGCATATCCTTCGGAATACCAGTGCAGATTCTTTTCCTATTAACAAAAGACCAGAATTTGCCGGAGCTGTTGGATATTTCACACTCTAAAGACTGAATGTAGCGACGATATGAAACAGCTACATGTTGCTTTATCTCTGAGCGAAGTCTTATAAATTTTTCTATATAATAAGTATCACCAGTGCGTCTGAAAGTCTTGAATGCCACCATTTTTTGTTTGAGGGTTCTAATGATATGGCTGTTGTGCCAAGGAGGATACTTATTATTATATGATATTCTAACTTTAGGAACACAACAATCAAGAATTCTATAGATCTCAAAATAGAAATATTCACAAGCTAAATCAACGTCACTAAAATTTTTCAAATCGCCCCAGCTAATATTCACAATCATTTCATAGAGCAGCTGAAAGTCAGCTTTCCTAAAATTATATGAACCTTTAAAGTCGCTATGCAACACGTTATTATGTTTGGTGAAAGGAAAATGATTCACAGTGACAATCAATGCAGGATGATGGGGATCCTCACACACTAACGCATCATCAGCATGTTCAACACAGCAAATTGCATTGCTCCAAATTAAATCTAGCAAATTTCCACTGTCATTGTGTATGTAATTATACTGAATGACATTGAAAAATCTTGCTAAAACATTTAAAATGTTTATGTAACTATTTGAGATACTATTTTCAAGATAATCAGCATATGATGTTATATTAAAGTCCCCAACAATGAAAATACTGCCAGTATGTAAAAACGCTAGACTAAGTATCGCTTCCAACAAGATTTCATATTCGGTAATATTAGTAATGGACACTGACTTTAATTACTAAAATATCTATCTTTGGACTGACCTGGTTGAAAGGTGGGAGACAAAGTGGCAATAAGGAAACCTGAGCAAAATGTGTCGTTGCGTGCATGACACATCTTTTCTCTCCAATGTACGAAAGTGGGCGTGAACTATAATGTTACAACTATTGTTCCATGCAAGTTCGTGCACACATTTTTGCACCAATCGACAACCGGTAACATCGCAAGTTTTGTTATTTAGTTGTTCGAATCTATACACAATACAGTACTCCACGTTATTCATCAACCCGACTAATCCCACACATGGCCCTTCGAGCCGGATCTTACAATTTACAATTTCTGAAGGGTAAAGACTGCGCGATACATGATCTGCGGGGTTATCATATGTCGATACGTGCCCCCAGTGAAACTCCTTTGATAGTACTTGTATTTCTGCAACAACTATACAATATTGCCTAGATGGAGAGCACCAGTACGAGGTTTCCATAATCAAGACTTACATTATTTAAGGAGATCCTCATATCAAAGCCACTAGGCGAGAGCCATTCGAAGAGGAAGATCATGAAGGTTGCAGCCTGTATGGCAACGATGCCCACCAACATCCAGGAGGCAGTGTCAAAGGGTTCCAAGAAGGCTGTAGGGGAGATGATGCCTGTTCTTTTCGCTACCACGATTGCTATACCGGTTTCCATGAATGGCACGCTGAAGTCCACCTAGAACAAACACAAATTCATACTTAGGCAAACCCAGGCAAATCGAATTTCCTCTTTTACATCTGTACCATTATTTGGCATAAACAAAACCTAGATATCTTGGTTTCAATTTCCTCAATAATTCGCAATAATTTGTAGAAGAATCCGCGAGATTATTTGTCTTCTCGACAACGTACTATGTTTTTTCAAGAAAAATATTGATTTCTAAGGCACGTATCGTGCTTATAAATCTATATGTATAATATATGCATAAACGGCTCTTTCAGGTTTTTCAGGTTTGCTTAAAATGCTTTCTCAATCAAGCACAGCAGAGGTTTTAGTAGAAAACGTGCTCACATTTCGTTCACGTAATTTAAACATTTGAAGTTATTTCAAGTATAATTGTATAAAAAATCTGTACTGTAATATCAAGTACATAATTCAGAGGCCACCCAATTTACATATAGTTTTGGCTATAATTGGTTCCTGAGGATAATCACCATCCTGCAATTACATTTTGTTTTAAGCATGTTTTACTTAAGCCATTAATGCACCAGAGCCGATGCCTTTACAACTTTAATAAAGCTGACTATACTTCCTTTTAGACATAGAATGGGAAAAATTATTAAGTACCAAATCTGTAGATGAAGCTGTAGCCATATTCTATAACATACTCAATGAAAATATTCACAAATTTACACCAACATATAAAATTCGAGGAAAGTACCCAATGTTCTTTAAACTTGAAGCAATACAAACAGTTAAGAGAAAAAATAAGTATCATAGGCTATAAAAACGTTTTAATGATCCATACTCATACCAGATATTCTGTGACCTTAGAGCCAAATCAAAAATCTTAATTAAGGAAAACCTGGATGAATACATAACAATGATGGAAAACAATATATTGAACGACAGCCGACACTTTTGGAAATTCGTTTCAAGTAAGAAAAAATGCCATGTCTCTATACCTAGTTCTATAAATCATTCAAACCATGAAGTTCAAACCGGAAGTGGGGTGTGTAATGCCTTTGGTGATTTCTTTGCAACTGTATAATATGTTAAATCTAAACATTTTTATTTACACAAGGATGCTAGTCCTATTGATGTTACCTTAATATCCATTGAAAAAATATATCAACAAATAGTGTCCTTAGAAATTAAAAAGTCAGTAGGCGCTGACGGCATACCTCCTGTATTTATAAAAAACTGTTCCTCTAGCTTATGTTTACCACTTCACCTAATTTTCAAACTATCATTAACTCAAAAAGTCTTTCCAATGAGATTGAAAGAAGGTGAAATATTGCCTATTCATAAAGCAGGCGATAGACATCTTGTGGAAAATTATCGACCTATCACCAAACTTTGTATTTTCTCAAACATGCTATCTTAAACATTACAAAAAATATCATTACGGAACACCAGCATGAATTTTTCCCTAAAAGATCTGTAGAGACGAATTTGATGAGTTTTATAGAATATGCCTCTCACGCAATAGATGAGAAACAGCAGGTGGATGTTATTTATACCGACTTCAGTAAGGCTTTCGACAAGATTGGTCATTCTATCTTGATGGAGAGACTTCCTGAGGTGGGTGTAGATGGTGCATTATGGCAGTGGCTAGCATCGTATATAAGTAATCGTAAACAAGTGGTGACTATCAATGGGTATCGTTCGGAGACATGCTTAGTAACTTCAGGCGTACCACAAGGTAGTCACTTGTTATTTAACATATACATGAACAACCTTACTTCTACTTTTCATTTCAGTAAATATTTGTTATATGCTGATGATCTAAAGATATTAACTATTGTTAGAAATGTAAATGACGGTGTAAAACTTCAAAGCGATTTGGAATCTCTGCAAAAGTATTGCACTGAAAACAGTATCTTCCTGAATTTAACAAAATGTCATTACATGAGGCTTACTAGAAACATAGCGAACACTATAGATTTCAGATATAAGATAGGGACGGCCGAACTGGAAAAGCTTCATGTAGTAAAAGACCTAGGGGTATACATTGATGAGAAACTCTCATTCATCACTCACGTAGAGCACATCGTAAATGATGCAAATAGAACACTAGGCTTCATAAACAGGACATGCAGAGAATTTACGAACCCAAAAACGCTTCTTTCATTGTACTACGCTTATATACACAACAAATTGATGTTTGCATCAGTAATATGGAATCCGTCTTACAATGTACATATAGCCAGGATAGAAAGAATTCAGCACAAATTTTTAAAGATGTTAGCACATAAAACTCACAAACCTGTTACAGATCATCATTATACGCAAATCATGATGCAGTTCAAAATGATTTCCTTAAAAGATAGAAGAACGATTTCTGACATTTGCTGTGTTCATAAATTGTTGAATGGCCTCACTGACTGTCCGGATCTTTTGGCAAACTTGAACTTTAACACTCCTGATAGAACGTTTAGAACCTATCATCTGTTTAGAATACCGTTCCGTAGAACTAATCTTGGGGCTTAATTCCCCTTTGTTCAGGGCTCAAAGGAATCATAATAATTTCTGTAATATAGATTTATATAACATTAGCTTGCCCTTCCTGAAAAAGGCTTTAAAGTATGAGTATTACAGCTCTATGGCAGACTAAAATATAAATGTTTTATTTTTTTACATAACTCAAGTTATCACCTCCAATATCATTTCTGGTATAATTTCAATTTAATTTTGATTTCAGTTTTAGTTAAACGTAAGTAAATGTTAAATTATGTATACTCCTTTTATTAAAAAGGTTAAATTAATAGTTTATTGCTTATAATTAGAACTACTCACTCAGTTTATGTTGTTACAACAATATCGGAAGATAAAAAAAAATATATTAATATTAAAGTCTTGAATGATGTAATATATGTATACGATATTTTATGTAAGTTTAGTTTTAGTTCACTGAGGGTGTGTGTTGGGTTTACCTGTTAACACCCCAAACTGTATATAAATAAATAATCAATTTATTGATGGAAATGACTGTTTCCCGTAATGGGTGGCCTTGTCTCCAGTCTGCGCTTCCTCGAGGCAAACACGGAATAGAATAATTTTAGATAAACTTCGCCCTATTATAAATAAAGATGATTATTATTATTATTAGTTAGTATTATTATTAAAATGCAATTTTAACTTTAAGACAAGTTGTGTTCTTTACGACTTTACTTTTTTAATCCTGCTACCATTAATGGCGCAACAAGAAGAGATTTGGCCTGCATGTGATATTTTCCAATATAAATTCAAAAAAACGTAGCATTATTTCTAGGGTAGAAAGTACATCCACAAATTAAAACAGAAGTCCTTATAAAGACTCTAGTCATAAATTCAGTAAAGGTTTCAAACTAATCACTTGCCATAATTCGGTTGAGCGAGCGTATTGTTGATACGTCGTCAAAACCATTTTCATTTAATACGATTGTAAGTCGACAGAACTGTCCAATTTGGCGAAGAAAGAATCCCGGAACGCTCTATCCACGTAAACTAGACTTACTGTCTCCTTCCAAGGTAACGAAGGAAATGACCGAACCACAAATTCCGAACGATATCTAGAAAGTAAAAACATGCTGGACAAATATATTATGTTGCGAAGGCAACGTAAGATTTTTTATGTTATTTAATTAATATAATAATTAGACAATAATTAGGCAAAGGATATACTGAATTCAATATTAGCAAAGATGATTATATGAACTCATCAGCCTCGCCATTGACTCACATATACTAAGTGACATATAAATCCGAACACCCAGCTTAAATGGTTTTATTTTAATTTTGTATAAGTACTTAATGAAGCATAAGAAGTAAATGATAAAAATTTCAAAATGATTGCTCTGCTTTAAAGCCCTTTGACCTTTAATAATGTGTGGATGCACCCTGATTCTCCAACGCGCCTAGGCATGCTTTTGATCAGGTGGTCAATGTCCTCCTGTGGTATCTCATTCCAGGCAACCACCAACTCCTCTCGAAATGCTTCTAGAGTCTGAGGAGGATGTTGCAAATTGAGCAATCTCCTACCCATCATATCCCACACGTGCTCAATTGGGGATAAGTCGGGAGATCTTGGTGGCCATGGTAACAGTGTGATATCATTATGTTGAAAGAAGTCTATTGTGACTCTTGCAACATGTGGTGGGGCATTATCTTGTTGGAAAGTTGGATCTGCCAGGGTGTCAAGATAGGGTAAAAGATGGGGTTCTAGAACTTCGTGGATATAGCGCTGCGCGTCCATGTTACCTCTGATGAAGATTAAAAGTGATCTGGAACCATAAGCTATAGCACCCCAAACCATAACTCCAACAGTGTGATGAACATGTCTTTCAACAAAAAACTGTGGATTCCTCCTTTCACCACGTCGCCTTCTAACCCTGGCATGACCATCGTGCATGCCTAAACAAAATCGAGACTCGTCACTAAAGACAATACTGTTCCATTCCTGATCCCAGAGTGACCGTTGTCTGCACCACTCAAGGCGATTACGTCGGTGATCTCGAGTTAAATGGAGGAGCCAGTGTGGCCGGTATGAAAACAAGCCAAAACTTCTCATTCGTCAGTAAACACTTCGCATGCCAATAGGTCTTCCATGTTCTGCAAACCATTCATTTGCAATGGACCTGGTAGTGGAGAAACGGTCCCTTAAGGCCAATAATCTTAGGCGGCGATCTTCACGGTCTGTTGTTCTACGGCGGCGTTCAGTGCCCCTTGCTCTTTGCGTACGGCCTTCTCGAAGCCATGCCTGACAACACCTAACCACACTTCTAACTGCAATTGCCCGATAAGAAAGTCCAGCTTCCCGAAGTCCCACTATACGGCCCCTATCAAACTCACTAAGTTGACGAAATCGTACAGGTCTCCGTACTCTAGGCATCGTAACCGATCGTAAAGGATGTCCAACTGATAAGGCTGAAAATTTTTCACTTGTTATTTACAGTTAGATAAATACATTCACCAACTTTTATTAAAATAAAACCATTTAAACTGGGTGTTCGGATTTATATGTCACTCAGTATACTATTATGAGAGTAACGTAACTCCAACTTTAAGAAATTCAAATTATAAAAGACATATTAATGGATAAACAAAGATACACGTTTTTATTATTAACCAAAAGAACGATTAGCTCTACAGATTGCACTATTGGTACACGATCTGCTGAAATTAAATAAAAGAATTTAAAAAGGTGACAAATTGCAGAACAACTTCGACACATGTCACGCTTGAAGTAAAATTATGGAAATATAAATACTTGGGATGCAACACGACACAAACGCACTTAGTGAATTAAGATAAGTATAACGTGCTTTCAAATTTTGTTGCGCAAATTTCAGCCCTGTGCCCAAAATGATGGTTTCTGAAAGAAGATGCTGTGCTGTTTATATTTTCTTGCTCCAATTACAAAATCGAGAGATCATAATTCCTGCATTCCTCCTAGTTTAGGTCACGCAACTGTGGAGTAAACTCATCCATTCATATGGTGAGGCTCTTGTCGTTGCTCTTGATATCACGAAAGAGTTCGATCAGCTGTCACATGATGTAAACTTCTAATCTATTACGCCTAGAGGAGCTTTGCAGATGGTGGCTCCGACATTGTTCCTCCTACATATCAACGATCTTCTTCCCTGTACGACCAATCCAATCCACAGCTTTGCTGATGAGAGCACTCTACATGCAGGGATTCAGAGCGACAGGCCGATCTGTACCGCTGAGCTGGAGAATTCCTCTCTCACTTAGGACACATCTCGTCAATACCGGCAGCTGCTAGGAAAAACCTACGCTATATGCTTAGGGCTAAGAAATATTTTGCTCCACATGACCTCTTCACTCTGTACAGGACCTATATAAGACCTAGCTTCGAGTACTGCTCACATATTTGGGGTACTGCCGCCCCGACTACATTGTCCATGCCCCCTGCTGTTCAAAGGAGGGCTGTTTAACTGAACGATGACTCTTCTCTAAAGGACAGTCTTGCATCTCCTTCCCATCTCCGGCCCGTCGGCGATCTAGCTAGCTTCTTGCGCTCCGATTGGCTTACGACAACCCTTATCCATGATGCCGCCGCGCAACGTGTCTCCCAGACAGACTCACCTGACCTTCCGTCCTAACTGTGTCTATCTTCGTATATCCAGAACTAGCCGATACGACCGCTCCTTTATCCGAGTTTGTCGAACAAGTTACATGAGGAGGCTTTTCCCAGTTCTATTAACCTTACGCAGTTCAAAGTTTATTTAACGAGGCTCCTACAATCACGAGCACCATCTGCTAAGGTAACGGGGGGGTGAAAAGGAAACGACGGTGGGCTGGCCTTAGACGGTTGTCGGCGCTAATTTAAAAGAGGAAAGGATGATGCGGGTGTATACCAAGGTAAATTTTTATAATAACAGTCAGATTTCGATTAGCGATCTAGCCTGTAAATCGTTTCCTATTTTGGTACTCAGCAAGTGATCATTTAGTATTTTTCTCCCCTTATTACAGTTCGTCGATATTGTGTTGTTAAATTGTTGTGCTGTAATCTTGTTGGTGTGATTGTTCTTGAGTGCCTTTTTTATCAAGGTTGATAATGGACAATAAAAGGTCATATGCGACCATTTCAATTACAAATGCAGTGAGTTTAAAGAAAATGAATAATGTTATGGCGAATTCTGTCGAAGACCTGACATGGACGACATTGATTTAGAGGTTGCTAAGCAAGAATTATTAGGGAAACTTAAAAAAAGTGACGACGAGATTTTGCAGATCGAACAAGTCACCAAATCACAGGACTGTACTTTGTGGCGCCATCATCGGACTATAAGATTGACAGCGTCTCGATTTGGTGAAGTTTGTAGAAGAAGGCAGACAACAAGCTGTAAAGTTCTAGTAAACTCCATTATATACCCAACAGAGTTTTCTAGTAAGGCAATAAAAAAGGCAATACAAAAATCATTGGCCACGGCAGTTCAATCTTGTGGTTTGTTTATTGATCGCACAAATCCATTTCTGGCAGCATGGCCTCCATCTACCTATTGCAGTAGACAAGAAATTATTACTTTGCAAAAACTACCTAACTGTTTCCTCTTATTCTGACAGCATAAGATGATTTAATGACCCTCGTGCAATTGTTACCATGTACCAAATGACCCTTGTAAAGATAATTGTGTTTATTGACATGAATAAACGAATTTGAATTCGAGTTCTTGAATTTATTTTACTAAAGATGTCAAATTATTTGAATACATTTTTTCTTAGTCGGAAAGCTCCGTCGCGTCGCTTGGACTGGCAGGACGAAGCAGTAGGCGAATTTCGCCCAAAAACGATTTGCACTTCACAGCTTACGTTTAATTTTTTATTATTTCCAAATAAAACTCTTGCAGCGTGCTAAAAACACAGTTCTAACGACCCAGTTTTTCGATTTTACCATAATTCTTACACAAACTCGTAAAATCGTTCCCCAACCCCCACTTTTTAAGCAGTAGATTTTTTTATGTCAATGATAGGGAACCCCTGTAACGTCAAAAAACGGAGTTTCAGCAATTGTTACTTTTTCTTTTTTGCCTATAGCACCGTTGCCACTGGACTAAAACTACAAAGCTTTGGCATACTAGTAACCCCGTGTGGAAATTTCATAAAAATCCGAGCAGTAATAAAGTTGATGATGATTGATATATTTTTTCGTGATGTAGATGTCATATGACTTAAAAAAACATAGCATCTCGTTGTAGAATTTTTTCGCGATTACAATACTTCCTCGCCACTGGCGTGGGAAGTAAAACGGCTTTAAAATCGAAGAGTCTCAGCGATCTCAATTATGAGTACCTATTTGCAGAACGACTTATCTATGCGATATTATATGAAATAGGGCCACCAAATTATCTGAATACGTACTTTCTTAGTCCGTACATTGCGCCGCAACGCTTGGGTTGGCAGCATGAAACAGTAGACAAAATTCGTCCAAAATATGATTTGTAAAGCTATGCGCGCTTCAAAATTGACGCTTTATTTTTTGATATTTTTGAATGAAATTGTCATAGAGAGCTGAAAACAAAACCCCACAGAGTGCCATAGAGCCACTTTTTCATTTTTTCCACTAGATTCTTTTTAAAAAAATCGCGAAGTTGAACAGAAAAAGCGCGCAATTCAACCCATCATAAAACTTGTGCAAAAACAGAATTTCAAAAAGTGCTCCTATAGCACCCTGGGCAATTATCTTCTGAACATACTGTATGAATTTCATTCAAAAATATTGAAAAATGGCTTGAAACTCACTGCGTCGGAGCCGCCTTAAACCTCTCATATCAGCCGCACTGCCGCCACATACGCACTATGAATATTTGTATTATTTCAGTCTTATGTTAGAATACCAGTTCACTGAAAAATACGTATTTAGATAAAATAAACCGTTTGTTTTGAGTTTAGACTTATTTTACATAATAGCGGAGTTACACGTAAAAAACTGATGAATTTGTTTGAATAACCTAACCTCAAAAAGTGAGATTTGTGTGGAAAATATGGTTCTAGGCTCAGTCAGTTGACCTTTTTTAGACTAAAACAAAATCCCACCTGATGTACATTTTTCAATGTAAAACTACAATCGAAGGATAAACATCTCTGAGTGTTTGAATTTAAACGCAAGGCCTCTCACTGTACTCAAAGAAGTTTCTTCCTTCGTCTATCACCTGCAGCACATAGCTGGAATATTTGAAGAGAGCCAAACACGGGTCGTAGCTGGCAGGCAGCGAGTCCTGGCATTTTTGGCAGAGAATTCTTGGGATTCCTGCCCGACTGAGAGTTGAGAGAGGCACAACGTCATCGGAGAGCGTCGAAATACTTGCGTCGGCGTCGATCCAACGAGTAGCTGGAATTTTCAAACAGATCCCCGTTTTCGGCGGCGATTATCCAGGAAATTTGGGACATGCCGGCGAATGGCGTTCCCGGTTCCGACATCCGGTTTGATGTGTGGTTGGGCGGATCGCAATTGCGTTTGAAGGTCGATCGATCGAAAGGATTTGCGGATCATATGTGACGAGTAGGAAAATGCTATGTTTGGTCAAGAGGAAGGGAACAGTTTTCGTGAAATTGCTATCTTAATATACTAAGCGACATATAAATCCGAACACCCAGTTTAAATGGTTTTATTTTAATGAAATTTTGTATAAGTTTTTAATGAAGCATAATAAGTAAATGATAAAAATTTCAAAATGATTGCACTGCTTTAAAGCCCTCTGACCTTTAATAATGTGTGGATGCACCCTGATGTGCTACGCATTCTCCAACGTGCCTACGCATGCTTCTGATCAGGTGGTCAATGTCCTCCTGTGGTATCTCATTCCAGGCAACCACCAACTCCTCTCGAAGTGCTTCTAGAGTTTGAGGAGGACGTTGCAAATTGAGCAATCTCCTACCCATCATATCCCACACGTGCTCAATTGGGGATAAGTCGGGAGATCTTGGTGGCCATGGTAACAATGTGACATCATTATGTTGAAAGAAGTCTTTTGTGACTCTTGCAACATGTGGTCGGGCATTATCTTGTTGGAAAGTTGGATCTGCCAGGGTGTCATGCGCGTTCATGTTACCTCTGATGAAGGTTAAAGGTGACCTGGAACCATAAGCTATAACACCCCAAACCATAACTCCAACAGTGTGATGAACATGTCTTTCAACAAAAAACTGTGGATTCCTCCTTTCACCACGTCGCCTTCTAACCCTGGCACGACCATCGTGCATGCCTAAACAAAATCGAGACTCGTCACGAAAGGTCTTCCGTGTTCTGCAAACCATTCATTTGCAATGGACCTGGTAGTGGAGAAACGGTCCCTTAAGGCCAATAATCTTAGGCGGCGATCTTCACGGTCTGTTGTTCTACGGCGGCGTCCAGTGCCCCTTGCTCTTTGCGTACGGCCTTCTCGAAGCCATGCCTGACAACACCTAACCACAGTGTCTACACTTCTTTGCACTCTAACTGCAATTGCCCGAAAAGAAAGTCCAGCTTCCCGAAGTCCCACTATACGACCCCTATCAAACTCACTAAGTTGACGAAATCGTACAGGTCTCCGTACTCTAGGCATCGTAACCGATTGTAAAGGATGTCAAGAACCAAAATCCGCCAACGTTGATTCTTTACTGCGGCTGAAATATTCATTTTTAGAGCGTTAGTGAATTAAAAAAAAAGCAGTATAAAAACCGGAATGTCCAACTGATAAGGCTGAAAATTTGTTCACTTGTTATTTACAGTAAGATAAATACATTCACCAACTTTTATTAAAATAAAACCATTTAAACTGGGTGTTCGGATTTATATGTCACTTAGTATATTTGCTTAGCGGAGTTAAGATGCAAACGAAACAATGCATAGTAAAAACTGTCTAAAAATATTTAGTTCAACCATTCGCTATCGTTAGGGCTGCCATATTTGTACTTCCACTTCCCACGCCACACTGGCGTGGTGGTATTGTAAATGTAAAAAAAATTTAAAATAATAATATGTTTTTTGAATGTTATGTGACATATACCCACACCACGAAACACCATGCCACTGAATTACGTCGGTCTGTGTGTCGGTCGGCCCTCTAATCCCTGGACCGCCTATAACTTGGAAAGTAGTGGTCTGATTTGGAAAAAATATTCACACACAAGGAGGAAACGGCTATTGACGGCGGAGATTAAGGCCGCAAACGAAAAAAAAATTAAAATCGCTCAAACTTTGTCTTCTGAGCTTCAGGGCATCCGAATCATTTTGAAAAAAATGTTGAGGGATGAAAACTTTGGGAACGAAGAGTTGTAAGGTCGAGGGGAAGGCATATCTCTAATTTTTGATGTTAGTAAATTTATTCGCTCTCAACCTTGATAATTTTAGGCTCATATTAAAAATATTTCACACATAAAAGATTTTGCCAGCCTTGGTAAGAGTTCTGGTATTACGGCCGCGACTGGGCGTCTGACTGTTGATCGGATTAGGTTTCAAGGAGAGGCGATCTTGCCAGATGGACTACTAGTAGTGCAAGGGAGAAATGTTTATTGTCGAAGTGTATGGACCTCTTTGACTGACTTTTTTCTCAGAGGGTCTAGCTTGTGCTAAACTTAATCTTTCAAGAACCGATGACTGCGTTACTTGGAAGGTGCAGAGTCAACCTACTTGACGCCATTTCTTACAATATATCCGTTAAGATATGACAAGTTTAACTACTGAAGATTTTTCTTGTAGATTACTCTAACACGAATCTACTGAAAATCGTCCAGTGGATGATCTGTTCCTCCTAGAATCTCCTGAGAAATCGTTCGAAGCTTCTTGGTTCTTGGTACTTGAATCTATCGGAAATCCGCGTTCATTTTTGAAAAATTCAACATTATAATCGTCTATGATCCCACATCACATCACTACACAGATTTCATAAAATGGTAGGTGTGTGTTGAGATTACTCAGACAAGCACACCATAGCAAAAGTCATCGGGGAACTTTGTGGTTTGAGGGTTGAAAAAATGGTTAAAGAAGTAATTTTCCCAAATTCATCATTTTCACGTGTAAATAGAAAGTTTCAGTATTTACAAGTAGCTTCAAACGTTACAGATAAGGGCGCAGCTTGGCTTTTTCAGTGTTAATACTGAAAGCTACTACTGTTTGTGACTTTACAGACAAAAAGCCATTGAGGGAAAGCGGTTTTTGTCGTCCAAGCATGTCAACCAACAATGTTCAGCAATGAACTTAGAGACAGCAGTTTGTCGAGCTTTGTAGCAGTTGAGCTTAGCCAATGTAAGGCAGCAATTTTTTGCTGAATATCAGTAGCCAAGGCATAGCTATGATAGTTTGATAGAAGTTTTCACTTGACCGTGGGATTTGATAGTATGCTGATAAAATGTTTACATTTTAATTTAATTATTTAACATTTACTTCAACGAACTATATTTACTAGAGCATCGCGGAAAAATCGCGAGTTTTGCGGACGATACAGCTACGATATACAGGTCTCAAACCTGGAGAAACTTAAAAACTTCAACAGAAACTTCAGCAGAAAGGATTATCAGATGGCTCAACTTTAGACTTTTAATAGCAACACTTGTTTAGACATGAAGCTGAAAAACATCCAGACTGAACAAACACAAACAACAGTACGCGCAGTACTAATCCCTGGGGGTGTACCTAGATTGTACCCTTAAATGGAACACACATATACAGGGTGTCCCAGAAGTCGACGTCAAGCCGAAACCGGGTGATAGGCAAAGTCATAACAACTATCAGAAAAATATTTAAAAAAAATTTATGTATGTGTTTTGAAAATTATAGGTCTTTGAAAAAAATATAGAAATTTCACACCCTACGGCAGTCTGTCAACTCCTGTTACTACAAATATTAACTTTTTTTGGATTTTATTTTTACAATGTAATGATGAATAATGCATCTTCAAACTGGTGTCTCAACCTTACTGCCAACTTTTCTCGTTCAGGAAAAATTGCCATTTATTTCCCAACCAAGTATTCCAAAGTAAAACTTTGTTCAACTTTAACTGGCTGTACTGGAATAAAATGTACTACGAGAGTTTGACAAGTAACCTTAAAAGTTGGCGCATTTAATAAGGATTCCAAAATGGTATAACACTTAGAAGATTACTCGTTAACTTATGCACAATTTTTATTTGAAGAAAAACTGATGAAAACTTTGCAAAATTTCCTAATTAAACAGCGATTATGAAAACGCACAAGGACCCTTAAGGATAACTGTTTGCACAACAGTGGGCGTCAAAATGCTGCTGATGATGATTTACCTTTCGAGCAAATGCTCAAACTGTTTTCCTTCAGCCGCAATACACGCTCGACATCTTCTTAAAAAAGATCGGGTTATTAAACGAGCGAATCCACGGTTATTAACAAACTCAGCTGCTTCCAATAGTCTTTGCCGTAGCTCAGCTACATTTTGAATCGGCTTGAAATACACTTTTTCTTTTACAGTTCCCCAGGAAAAAAAATCTAACGGATTCAAATCTGGTGACCGGGCTGTCCACGGTATTGTACCAGACCGCCCTATCCATCTGCCTGGAAAGTTTTGATCGAGATACTCTCTCACCGAGAGTGCATAGTGCGCTGGGCAGCCATTATGCTGAAACCACATATCCCTGTAAATACTCAGTGGCACGTCCTCCAATAAATTTTCTAAATGATTTTGCAAAAAACCTAAATAAACCTCAGCAGTCAAAGTCTCTGGGAACTCAAACGGACCGATTATTTTACCATTTAAAATTCCTGTCCAATGGTTTATCTTGAAGCGATATTGAGATGTATCTTCTCTCATCAAATGTGGGTTTGCTACGTGCCACTCGTGTAAGTTATGCAGGTTCATGTACCCATCTTTCTTAAATGTGGTCTCATCTGACCATAAAATTTTTTCAAAGAACCGTGGATCTTCCCTGTGTCTTTCTAACATTGTGCGACAAAAAGCAACTCGGGGCTCATAATCCCGGGGCAGAAGAGCTTGAACACGCTGTACGTGGTATGGATGGAGCATGTTTTTTGCAAGATTCTATGGGCTGTACTTTTGGGCACACCTGTTTTTAGTTCTATTGCACGCACTGAAGTACTCGGGTCTTCTTCGACAGCTCCTAGCACCACGTCTTCGTAAGGAAGGAAAGATCTTCCCTCACCGTGTGATTGGTTTGGTAGTTGGCCCTCTGAGAATAGTAAGCAGTGCACATTTGTGAACACTCGATGATCTGGATGACGAGCTGCATTCGGGTACCTCTCACAGTAAAGTCTCGCTGCAGCACTAGCGTTGCATCTGCATTCCCCATAAATGAGGTGCATGTTAGCATATTCTTGTACGGTGTACACGGACATAGCGGCACTGCACAATCACACTATCAAAGATAGTCTAAGGAAAGCAAATGTTGTTTTGATGTGCAATTAAACAGTCCAAATCCAAATCACAAGCGATCAACAGTCCAGTTCACGAATCCAAAATTAGTAACAGTACGAAATGAACAAGCACGAACATGTAAAGATGCGCAGTAAACGAAGGAGTACTGATCGGTATCAAAGTGTGCAATAGCAAGTAAGTGATGTGTTTCATCCATACCACATACAGCGGGTTCAACCTCTCCTGCCCCGGGATTATGAGCCCCGAGTTGCTTTTTGTCGCACAATGTTAGAAAGACACAGGAAAGATCCACAGTTTTTTTTCAAATAAAAATTGTGCATAAGTTAACGAGTAATCTTCTAAGTGTTATACCATTTTGGAATCCTTATTAAATGGGCCAACTTTTAAGGTTACTTGCCAAACTCTCGTAGTACATTTTTTTCCAGTACAGCCAGTTAAAGTTGAGCAAAGTTTTACTTTGGAATACTTGGTTGGGAAATAAGTGGCAATTTTTCCTGAACGAGAAAAGTTGGCAGTAAGGTTGAGACACCAGTTTGAAGATGCATTATTCATCATTACATTGTAAAAATAAAATCCAAAAAAGTTAATATTTGTAGTAACAGGAGTTGACAGACTGCCGTAGGGTGTGAAATTTCTATATTTTTTTCAAAGACCTATAATTTTCAAAACACATACATAAAATTTTTTTAAATATTTTTCTGATAGCTGTTATGACTTTGCCTATCACCCGGTTTCGGCTTGACGTCGACTTCTGGGACACCCTGTATATTTTGTAATAAAACTGCGTAGAATGCTTTATAAGTTAAATATCTCATGTAAATCCTATCACCTCTATCAAATAAAAGTACTCTATTATTCACTCGTTCAGAGCTATTCGAGGTATGATGTGATCTCATCAGGAGTAGCGTGTGAAACATATACTAAACAATGTACATTTTAAAGTTTATATACATGGTGTCCGCAAAGTTGGGGTTTTCCTTTACACGACGTGTAGATCTTGAAAACATAAGCAATTTTTCTTAGTATCATATACACCAATGTCTTAAGGGAACCGAGATAAAGGGCTCTGCAACATCAAAGACATCTGAATACCGTCCTGTAGCCGCGACCCGCGACATCACCGACTGGTACAAGGTCACTGGCTCAACCCGACAGAACTCGGTCGGGGTCAGTATGTCAGGTCAGTATGCAACCTTTAACCGACGGTTACGGTCACGCGTGTAGAGGTAAACGAACCCGTATAATCGATTGCGTTTCAGAAAACAACAAGCACTACAGACGTGGCTAGAGAAGTGCAAGTATCAAAAACTAAAGTATGGCAAACGCTGCGTGAAGAGGGGCTGTATCCGTTTCACGTCCAACATGTACAAGCCCTTCAACCTGACGATTTTTCAGCAAGAGTGCGGTTTTGTGAGTGGTTGTTGCATCAACATGACAATAATCCGGACTTTTTGAAGTGCATATTGGTGACAGACGAATCTACGTTCACGCGTAATGGGGTGAATAACTTTCGCAACACTCATGTTTGGTCAGTAGAAAATCCGCACGCTGTCCGTCGGGCACATTTTCAACAAACATTTTCGGTGAATGTTTGGGCTGGCATGGTGAACGGTCTGCTCATCGGACCATATATTCTCCCAAATCGATTGGACGGGATGCCATACCTAGACTTTTTACGCAACATTTTGCCTTCCTTGTTAGAACATGTGCCATTAAGTGTAAGACAATCAATGGGGTTTCTGCACGATGGTGCACCGCCCCATTTTAGACGCGAAGTGCGTGAGTTTTTGAATGAATTATTTCCGAATAGGTGGATCGGATGTAATGGACCCGTAGCGTGGCCTCCTCGATCTCCAGACTTAACGCTATGTGATTTTTTTCTTTGGTTAGAAATGAAACGCTTAGTGTACAAAACTGAAGTGCATACGGTTGGCGAACTTCGTCTCAGAATTGAACAAGCTGGTGCTTTCATTCGGGGGAGGGACTCCATTCTCAAAGCCTGCACCGATGCTTGGCTACGTCGTGCACGCACCTGTGTTTTTGAATCAAACGGCGATAACTTCGAACAATACCGATAAAGTACGTTTACCTAAATACTGAAAACGCGGCAACGCCGTCATATTTGTTACCTCTGCTCGTGGTCTGCACCACCGCCGGCGTCTGCTCGGTAGCGCATAAGCTGATTTCATTTTCTGTTGGAGCGGTATGATTTCGGGCAGAGACGTACTTAGCCCTTCTCGTCAACTGGACAGTGAGTACTTTTTCCTTAATTTTTTTTACTTGGTCGCCCTCGTTTCACTACACATTACCTTTGTTATTTCAAGGGTAGTTGTTTCTGAAAAGGAAAACCGTAACTTTGCGGACACCCTGTATAATAATAAAACATATCCAACAAAACAATCATATACCGAAATTGCAGTGCCTGATATCCGACAACTGTACTTCATATAGACAGACCATGAAGCAGCACCAACTGGAACACAAGCTACGTCAAATTGAGCACGACTGTGATACCCGCCATAAAGTAAGAGCATTTTCACAGAAGACTAATGTCAATACCATGCAGAGATCGTTCCAATACATAGGACCGAAGCTTTATAATAATTTTCCGATTACATTAAAACAGTTTAAAAATGAACTAAAAAAGTGGATAAAGAAAGCATCTCGCCTGCACATACATCAGTTAATTCTCTCAAATAGTGTATGAAAAGATTTAAAACATTCTTATCCAAACTGTCAAGGAACTCTAAATAAAGTTTCTAATATATAATATACAAAATGTAAAACTTCTGAACTTTACACCTTTTTAATATACCATTCTCAGATTAGTCAATGATCGATTATGACTAATGTACATATTGATGACAATTATACCCCATACATACTGAATATTGGACAGTTACCTCACCATGCACAAGATATGCCTTCTGTGAGTATTTCATGTTAATTTGTATGCTAATTTTATTGTCAACTTATACAAATTGTAATTGTAATCGAACTAACGGGTGATTTTTTAAGAGGTATAGGATTTGATTTAAAAAAAACACAAAAAATTTGAAAAAACGATTAAATCTTTATTTGAGTCGATAGAACGGTCGATATAATTTAATGTTTAAAGATTATTTCATGTAAATGTTGGCCGCGGCTCCGCTTTAGATGGCCCATGCGCAAGGTCCAATTTTTGCACACTCTCTCCAACATATCGGCCGGTATCAGACGAATAAATGCTTCAATATTGGCTTCCAGTGCGTCAATCGTTGCTGGTTTATCCCTGTAGACATTAGCCTTAACATGGCCCCACAAGAAATAGTCCAACAGCGATAAATCACACGATCTAGGCGGCCAATTGACGGGCCCCAAACGTGAGATAAACTGTTCACCGAACTCGCCTCTCAATAGGGCCATTGTTTCGTGTGCGGTGTGGCATGTGGCACCGTCTTGTTGAAACCACATGTCAGCCAAGTCCAGCTCTTCCATTTTGGGCAAAAAAAAGTTTGTTATCATCGCACGGTAAGGCTCGTCATTCACAGTTACGTTCCGGCCATTGTCGTCTCTGAAGAAGTACGGCCCAATGATACCACCGGCCCATAATCCACACCAAACAGTGATTTTTTCGGGATGCATTGGTAGCTCTTGCAATGCTTCTGGCTGGTCTTCACTCCAGATGCGGCAATTTTGCTTGTTAACGTACCCATTCAACCAGAAATGAGCTTCGTCGCTGAACACAATTTTGCGATAAAAATGTGGATCTTCCTCCAACTTTGCCAGCGCCCACGCACCAAATTGGAAACGTTGTGGGAGGTGGTGTGGCTTCAATTCTTGCACCAGCTGTATCTTATAAGGTTTTACACCCAAATCCTGTCGCAAAATTTTCCACGTAGTGGAGTCACAGAGGCCCAATTGCTGCGAACGGCGGCGAATCGACATTTCACGGTCATCACTAACACTGGCGGATACAGCCGCAATATTTTCTCCAGTCCTCACTCTACTTCTGCGTGTTGGTGGTTTAATGTCCAGTAATGTAAACTGGGTTCGAAATTTAGTCACAAGCTTCCGAATAGCTCCCTCAGTAGGCCGACCAAATTGCCCATAAATTGGAAGCAGTACTCGATGCACTCTCTTAACCGAGCATGAATTTTGATAGTAAAATTCAATAATTTGCAAGCGTTGTTCGAACGTAAGTCGATTCATGGTTAAATTATTGACCAAACTGAACAAGGTTGACAATGACACAAGACCCGATTCACGCGTCATCTGTCAGAAACAGTGTTGCCAAAAAGATACTAGCAAAAAAATCACCCATTACAAATAAATATATCATCATAATTATATTATTCAAAAACCTTTAGAGATGATGGTCACTTTCACCACATTTTAGAAGGAATACCCCATTTTGTATTGAAAATGATGAATGCGCAAGGTATGTGCTAGGTTATTTAAAAACATCTAGAGATGTGATTTTGATATAATAGCTTTCACCATATTTCCAAAATGAAGCTTTAAGAAAGATGAATGTGCTAGGTAGGTAGGTAACCATATTTAAAAATCTCTAGAGATGCGAGTCTAGTATACCCGCTTTTACCATATTTCAAATTGGATGCGTTGGAAATGATGAATGTGTTAGGTGTGGCGACCCAACCTTTTTTAAAAATCTCTATAGATGCGATTATAATATAGCCGCTTTCTCCATATTCCAAAACAGATGAGTTGAAAATGATGAATGTGCCAGGTCTGGTACACCAAATTCATCTTTAAAATTTATTTCTGGCTCTTTGAACTTTCACCGCCTCGAAGGTATACCACCGAGGTGCCACCGGAATGTGGGGAGATTCTGGGAACGGAGATTGACACTCTTCTCTTGGGTGAACACAATCATGTGACTGTAACATATGACATTTTCGCCTCACTTCTATGTTCGATCATTGACTGACGTATTATTCTACCTGAAGATAACCGATCATATTGTTATTTCGGCGCCCAAAAAGGGTCCTGAAAGATACTGGCGTAAATCTTATTCCAATTTCTATTGAGAATCTTCTGGCATTGATTGTTGTATTCCATCTGAATATACGTAACTAAAATAGGCAAGACAGAGGCGCCAAAAGCAATCTGGAAGATACTAGCGCCATCTATGTGCCATAAGCAGAACCAAACACTAATGCTCCTCAAAGTAGATTTCTAAATTATTATTAATAATAAAATGTCTTTATTGGAACACAAATGTATATCACATATTATTCCTTATCGGCGGGGTTAAGGTAAATCTATTCCACCCGAACTACGAACTACGAACTGCGAAGAATAAAACATTTCCACATGTAAACATTGTGAAGCGTACAAAAAATACATATTAGAATATTCTATAGATATGCATCAAAGACAAAGACACTATGAAGTTAAACCACAATGAATTGATGAAAAGCAAAATACAATGAGGCAAAAGAATAAACTAAATCATTCAGCCAACGTAGCACTTACAATGTAGAATAAGCTGTTTGGTATGTCTCTTATACTATGTACTTACCGACGGACTTTTTTAATTTTAAGTTGCATCAGTGTATACAGGGTTATCCAAATTAAGTGTCCACCATTAGTAACTTTGTTATTAGTGAAAATACAAAGTTGTTTGAATTAGCAAACTAGTAGCATTTTTAACGCTGGTAAAAATGAGAAATAAAAAAAAACAATTGAGAGTCGTTATTTTGATTTTTTTCAGTAAAATAACATTTTTTTAAATGGAAACCCCTGTATATTATATTTTTTTCTGTTAAAGCATCAAATTTTAAACAAAAAAGCTTACAATAACTTTTCTCCTAGGTTACAAATTGTTGAAGTTATGGCCTCCAATCTGAAACAATTAAATTGTATCGACAAACTTTATTTTCAACATCAACTTATAATCTTACAAAATACAATAACAATTTTTTTTAAAGAAGATGCTCGAAAACACCATCTTGTTCTTCAATACATTTTTGGGCACGTTTTTCAACTGCTCGAACTGTCTTAAGTATGGTCCTACCATCTATCTGGGTTATCTTTTCCCTAACTGCAGTCTTTAACGCGTCAAGGTTATCGTACCTTCGCTTGTAAATTTGGTTCTTTAAGTAACCCCACAAGAAGTAATCAAGTGGGTTTAGATCTGGTGATCTGGGAGGCCACTGTATTGGGCCATTTGTTCCTATCCACTGATCATTAAAAGTAGTACTTAGAAAATGATAAGTTCCTCTGGAGTTGTGGGCAGGTGCGCCATCTTGCTGAAAATGCAGATGATGTCTACTTATAAGATCCAATTCGTCTAAGAAATTAGTCAGAATTTCTGACATAAATTCCACATATCTTTCACCAGTTAGGGTTCCCTCATAAAAGAACGGGCCAACAATTTTTGAACCAATTATACCGCACCAAACGTTGAAACTGAAACGGACTTGTGGGCCTCTTGGATGTACTAACAAAAGATTTTCTCTTGACCAATAATGGTGGTTTTCTCTATTAAACATTCCAGAATTTGAAAAATTTGATTCATCTGTCCATAAAAGGTAACGAAAGTTATTTACATTTTGGCGACAGAAGCTAAGATACCAATGGCAAAAAACAAGTCTTCTCTCTGGATCCCCTGCCAAAAGCGTTTGAACTGGTCGGTACTTATACGGAATAAATTTGTATTTTTTTAAAATCCTTTGAACAGTACCATAACTGAAATTAGAGTCCTTGAGAATATCTGCTATTGAATTCTCACGATAAGCTTCAAAATATCCAATAACTGCAATTTACGTGGCCTCGCTTATTATGAATTCTTTTTTTGCCCTTGTTTTAGCAAAAACATTTTCGTTGCCCCTAAATTTTCGATAAAGTCTCAGAAAATATCGTTCATACGGTTGAATGCGAGCGGGATATAATTCACTGTAGTATTCTCTTGCTCTCAAGGAGGATTTTCTGCACACTAAATAGCATTCTAACATATCACACTTTTCTTCATGGGAGAACATTTTTCTTTAAATTAATGACACAATAAAGCTTATAAACAAGTATTTACACTAATGTTTGACATTATTTGATTTTATCATTGTTTTCCAAAGCCTTCTAGTTGCGAGTATGTACAGTTTAACAATTTGTCGCTTATCTTAATGCTGTCAAATCGCGAACGCCATGTTGTTTTCATAGCCGTCTTAATATTATAATACTGCAAATAATTAAAAATATTTATCGTTATTTTGACTTTATTTTTGACTTTAGCGGAAAAGTCATTATGAACTTTTTTGTTTAAAATTTGATGCTTTAACAGAAAAAAATATAATATACAGGGGTTTCCATTTAAAAAAATGTTATTTTACTGAAAAAAATCAAAATAACGACTCTCAATTGTTTTTTTTTATTTCTCATTTTTACCAGCGTTAAAAATGCTACTAGTTTGCTATATTCAAACAACTTTGTATTTTCACTAATAACAAAGTTACTAATGGTGGACACTTAATTTGGATAACCCTGTATAGTGATAGAGTTGAAAATAAATGACCGACGGATAAATCTAGTACTGTAAAAACGGCAAAAAAGTTATTTCTTCAAGAAAGATAAGGAAATATCTCCTACTTATTTTAAATTGGAATTTAGTACATAGTTTGCGATTGATTTGACCAAACTTTGTTGCTAAAATAACTTGTAACGCTTTATTACATAAATTAATCATGGTATATTCCACAGCGGAAAGAGTTGAAATTATCGAAATATTTTTCGGAAATAATCAGTGCGCTAATAGAACAGTAGAAATATTTAATGAGCGACATGAGAACAGTAAGGTGCATCGAAAATATGTTCTAGAACTTGTAGCTAAATTTCGGGATACTGGGTCAGTCGCCAATAAAAAACGCAATATTGAAAATCTCATAAGGAACGAAGCAATAGAAGTGGGGGTTTTAGGGCAAGTTTATGTAGATCCTACGTTAAGTACCCGCACATTGGAGACTGTGTGTGGTGTTAGCCGACGTACTGTCCAACGGATTCTAAAGGCCCATAGTTTTCATCCGTATAAAATTCACCTGGTACAAGAACTTAATGACGACGATTTTGATCGGCGATTACAATTTTGTGAAGATATGAGTGAACGAATTATAAACGATGAACATTTTCTATTCAACACTTGCTTTTCCGACGAATGTTCCTTTCCCTCAAATGGCGTAGTAAATCATCATAACTGCCGATATTGGTCCGATTCTTATCCCAGAATTTATCATGAATTGATGAAAATCAATATACAATGAGGCAAAATAATAAACTAAATCATTTGGCCAACGATGTAGAATAAGCTGTTTGGTATGCTTCTTATACTATGTACTTACCGACGGACTCTTTTAATTTTAACTTGCATCATTGTATTTTGTGATAGAGTTGAAAATAAATGACCGACGGATAAATGTAGTACTGTAAAAAGGGGTTCTAGGCGATTATTAAATCTGAAGCTGAAATTCATCCTACTACGGCGAGCTACAGACTTTTTATAAAGATAAAAGGATTTTTTAGGTAAGAGTGAATATTTGATATTTAAAAGCATCGTCCGTACATAAACCAACCCAGCTCACTAACATAACATGAAATATGATCGTATTTCGTTTAATTCTACAAATGTTTTGCAGTTTCTGTTTCTAGTGGCAGCTTCAGGACACGAGTAGTAAACTACACAGCGGCTAGAGAGTATAGTCGAGATAAGCGTCGCATAAAGTTTTTTCCTAATTTTAAAGTCCAATATATATTTAATAGTATAAAGGCATTTAAGGACAATATAACCTTTTTTCAAAATATTAGCACCATGCTTCCTGAAACGTAAAGATCTATTCATTTATTTTTGTGACGAAGCGTATTAATCACCTGCTGGCTAAAACTGCAAAAGCCCCTTCACGTCAGGCTCGTTCGAGTTGTTGCAACAACCATAAAACCTCTGAAGATTTTAGTGTAATACCTCTGTAAACCTGATAATAAAAACAAGACAGAAACCAGAACATAGAGGCGACTTTCTGCGGTTGCCAATTATCCTTAAGTACCTCCGTCCAATAAAGCTACTAATTAGACCAAAACCACCAGTATTCTGCGGTACGCGTTGAAGCTGTTGAGAAAGTAATATCTAAGGATCACAGTATATAGGATGATTCAATGCTCCAAGTGCAAGAGGTAGGTCTGAAAATAACAGAATAAGTTGATATATGCAAGCATTTATCTTGAAATCCCGCCTTATTGAGTTTTACAGGAACCAGATACCCAGTGAAGAAGAATATAGAACATCCAATAAAATTGTTTTGACTTGAATGAAATTTTATATACAGATGGACAAAAGAAGGAGGTCGTAATTATAATTTTTATTGTACCGCTGGATTTCCTTACTCGTCTGTAAGGCCTCCTCCCTACCGTACACACTCATCCAGCTATCGGGGTATACTTCAAGCTGTCTCTAGCTGTAACTCTAAAGAGCTGCTTATACTTGTGGAGCATGAGGAACTGAGACCACTATTGTTCAGATTATATCCCACATATGTTCACTGGGCTAAAGGTCTACAGATCTAGGAGGCCAAGGAAGGCGTCTGAACACTATTAAGGAAGTTCATTGTAACTCTAGCAATATGGGGACGGGTTATCTCTGTCGGAAAGTGAGATTTTTAAGGGTATAGAGAAGAGGTTTCCGTATTTCCTGGATATACAGTTGTGCCGTCATACTACTTTTAAGCTCTAAGCAAATTTATATTAATTCTATTACTCATTAAAAATTCTTCACTATCTATAATAAAATTAAAATAAATTTGCTCCAAACCTTTTTTTCCGTCAAGTTTGAAAATTCCCTACATATTACATAGCTCTTTGGTAGGATAACACCCAAATCACACTCCTTCCACAACAACTTATATCAAATTTGAAAATAACGCTGCACTTCATCGGATAACAAAAGCACTATATTACAGAGCTACCTACACAGTAGGCAACACGCGTCACAGGTACGAAACGACTAATGACCTTTCAATAACTTCAATGTCACACTTTATATGCCACTGTAGAATGTCATTCGGCCGGCACGTGTTGAGCAACGTGGAGGTTATCAAGGAAAAAGAAAATAAATCTCGAAGTATTTTTCAATAGTTGATAGTTTTTCAAGTTCTTGCAAACCAATCATTGTTTATTGAAAAATAATTTTGTAAGATTTCAAAAAACATAGCTATGATTTGCCATTTATTGATAAGATAATTCCATCCTAATCGAACCTCATCAGTCCGGTTTTTTATTTGTCGACTATGTGTCTCCTTCACTTTCGTTTAAGAACAATTTCAGCAACAATCTCGTCGACTTAGTAAGTAATTATATATTTCTTCCTCCTAATTGTTTATTGTTGCTATTTTCAAAAATTGTTTTCAGCTCCAGACGATGAAGGCATGTATAGCATAAAAGTATTTATCAAGATATATTATAATCAGTTAGTAAACATTTTTGACAAGCATTCCAAAGAAATGAGACTCCCCTATACGAATACGAAAATTTTACATCGAAAGCCCAAATAGTGAATTAATGGAACGTTGTATTAAAAGCCTTTTCGTAGACGTAGGAAGTATGGAAGCAGCCTACTTTACGCCATTTTTCTCAAACGCTTGACAATCCTATTCTCCAACAAGAAAATGCTTGTCTTCAGAACTACGATAAGCTCTGCTAATAACGCCCCAGTCAGCCTTCTTCATAGACGTTCTTGATTTACACACCTTTGACCCGTTTAACATGTGTGGGATATGTTGGGAGCAAGAGTGACCTTTTTACCTCAACCTACTAAGAGGCTAGCAGCTCTCCGAAACCATGCAGTGTAGCTTTGGATGGAGCATCTCAAGAAGAAATAAGTGGCGTGCCCAGAATCTAGCGATATAGCAAATGTTTTCGATTTAAACCTTAAACTTATATCTAACAGTATATAAAATGTTATGCAAGCAACACTATTTCTACTGGGCATTCTATTTTATTTGTTACTGAGTATACCTCCGGAGTGGATAAAAGTAGCAACTTTTTACTTCCTACATGCATGAACCATATCTGAAACATCTATTGTATTTCTAAGTACTTGATCTTTCGCAAGTTGTCTCTCCTGAGATATTTTTGTCAGGTCAGGCCTTCTAGAGAAAAAGTAGCTTGTGTATTCAAGGTGAGATCCGAGTTAAAGCTTAAATCTATTCTACTTTGAAAATATAGCGAAATTAGTATAGTATACTCGTATAAGCAGAGCACTACCACCTCACCACAGCACTATCGAGAGAAAATCCATGTTTTCACCTATATCAGTCTCATCAGTAACGATCTATCTGGGTAATAGGATGTTTAAAAGAATTTTGTTATTTTTGCATCTATTTTCTGCTCTAGAAACGGTACAATTGCTTTTGGAATCACCCTGTAGATGCTTCTGTTGTGCCTCTAGATATTTCACTAATTGAAATTACACGGAAATGTTCTCCCAGAAATAGGTATACAAAAGGAGAATGCCTTTATGTGTTCTTTGAACCAAGCCCTTTGTTCTCAGGATTCTAAGCGGTTGATAAGCGAATATTAATTAGCACTGAATTTGCGTCGGCTAAACAGTGTTTAGGGTTTTACGCCCTAAGTCAGAGTCGTCCCTCAAATACAATAAAATTAAAATGAACTGTACATTAAAATCCAGCTGCTTCTGTTAAAGGACTCCATCTTCGGGGTAAATCGAAACCACAAATATGTCCAGATTTCTGGTTGTTGTATGTGGTTAAAACTGAAACTACTATGGTTTTTTGAGAATTGTACTTGAAAAAGACCACAGGGGTGATCGAAACGTCATACAATAAGCAGAAATCTAAACATATATGTGGTTTTTATTTGGTCAGACAATGGAATTGACATTGGAAAAATTGATGATGATTGATGATTTTCTGTATGTGTTGTACAGGGTGGCGCAGAGGAAACGCACGATTTTCACCTAAGCATAACATTTTTTATTTTCAAGATAACTTTGTTTCAGTTACAGCTAAATAAAGTAATGATAGTGCACTTTTAAACTAATGATGGTAAATAACGTCACTCAAGTGTCGCCCTGCTTCGCGCTCGCACATCTCCAACCGCTCTTGAAAGTTGTGCATTACACGTAAAATCATTTCTTGTGGTATTCTTGCAATTTCTTGATGAATAGCAATTTTCAGTTCCTGTAAAGTACGAGGCTTGTGAGGGTACACTTTATCCTTAAGGTAACCCCACAAAAAGAAGTCGCATGCGGACAAATCTGGGGAGCGTGGGGGCCAAGGGACATCGCCGAAACGGGAAATCACATGTTCAGGAAACATCTGTCGAATCCATTCCATTGATGCTCTCGCTGTGTGAGCTGTGGCACCGTCTTGTTGGAACCACAGCTCTCCCATGTTTACTTGTTGCCGTTGAAGTTCGGGTAACAGAAAATTTTGTAACATGTGAACATAACGTGCTGAAGTAACTGTTACTGCTCTTTCTTCCTCTTCAACAAAGTAAGGACCAACGATACCTAATTTACTGATTCCGCACCAAACAGTTAATTTTTGACTATGCAAGGGTCGTTGGTGTAGCTCTCGTGGATTTTCGGCCGCCCAATACCTACAGTTCTGCTTGTTTACATATCCTGTTAAATGGAAGTGTGCTTCGTCACTCATCATTATGACCACGTCAGGATCGTCAGCAAAAATGGCCCGCATTCTCGCACAAAATTCTCTACGCTGTGCAAAATCGCTTTCCGTTAGCTCTTGCACGATCATTATCTTGTACGGATGATATTGTAAATCGTCATGCAGAATGCGTTGTAACGACCGACGGGACATACACAGAGTTGGAGCTTGGCGCCTAGTGGACCGTTGGGGACTATCAAGGACCGCTCTTCTCACTGTTTCGATATTGCCTGGAGTCCGCACGGTACGGGGAAGGCCAGGTGGCTTCCTCTTCATTACGGATCCAGTACTTCGAAAGCTTCAACCCATCGGAGTATTGTGTTTCGATCTGGAATTGGCCCGTGGCGTTCAACATTGAACTGTCGACGGAATAAACGTTGCACGATCACTACAAAATCATCGTTTCCAAAAAAATTGCTCGACGGCAAACACACGATGCTCCGTCATCCACGGTGCCATGGCTGAAACTGCATCGCATGTGTTCTCTGCTGGCGGTGCGGCGAGGTCATATCCCTATTCTGTGCGAAATACCATTCGGTCAGAAAACATGCGTTTCCTCTGCGCCACCCTGTATTAGCATATATGTTTGAGAAACTTGAATGGAATCAGTCGTTATTTTTGATATCTTTTATAAAATACACATGGGATTTCAGAGGCGTGGTATTTTTCCGTACTTTGTCACAATTTGTATAAGAGAGGAATGAATAGAAAGGCTTATAAGATTATCAATCCTTGGTTCCAGTCATATCGATGTTCTCTGGGATTATTTTACTCCATGCAAGAAAATAATTATAAAAGATGTCTACAAAACTAGTCGTATGAAGTCTGAAAGGGATTAACCATTCGTCTGAATATTCATTAAAATATTCCGTTTAGAAAATTTACAGGTTTTGTCAATTTTTCTTTAATGAAATATTCAATATTTTATATTCGGATACTAAGAGAAGAAGCAGAAACTTGCTATAGCGCTTTGATGATTGGTTGATGAGGTGTCAGCGAATCTACGTACAAAAAAGTAACCAGCTTTTTCCGTTTGTCAATCGGCCAATTTGAAAAACAGTGATTTTATGTTTTGAGGTTAATAAGTACTCATAAGGAGCCTCAATCACATAGCTAAAATTACGTTTCAAAATTGTTCTAAGATGGCCTGCAACCACAATCTTGAAATTTTCAACTGCGCCCAGAATTTCAACTCAACAATTTGAACTGCAGGAATCTGCTTTCCATAACGAGAATACGGACCTATCTGCACAAAGATGCCTTCTCAATTACTTTAAAGTTTGCGACGAAAATATTATTAATTACTTAATTATACAGTTGTGGAACCAATGTCCTTATACAGGGTGGCCCATCCATGTGTGGACGGAATATTACTCATAAGCAAATACATTTTTGAAAAATCTATTTATGCGATGTTATGCATGACATTTGAGGCCACATTTCTGAAATATTGGAAATTATACAGGGTGTCCCAATTTCGACCTACATATCAAAGCTGTGATTTTTCAAATGGAATGTCCCAAATTGTATTGCATATCTGGATATGCCAATTCAAAGGAAGAATATTGATATAAAATACTATGGGGTTTTGGTAATTAGCTACTGAGATATAAGGTGTTTTGTCTAGAAAAAACCCCACTTCGGCAACCCCTCAGTCCGCCATTTTGAAATTTGGAGTGCTGAATTTTGTATAAAAAAACTTACACACCTCAGCTTTTATCTTATTTTTTACTTTATGGAATTCTAATTTTTGCTCATACAGGGTGGTCAAAAACGTAAATTGTAGTTTTTCTCAAAAATTTCAAATGCATCACCCTGTATATTTGAGCAAATTTGGATTAAAATTTTTCTAAGCTTTTATTTGGTATAAGGTTTAATTCAGATAAAATCTCTAGATTTTGAGTTATTTAGCTTTTAATAGAACAACACACCAAAATGAAGGAAAAAATCCCATCATCCATGGAAACAAAAGACAAACAGTGGGCTAGTTCCATAGTGCCAGTTATTACTTATAAAACAATGTTGTGTCAAAAAATTGTTAAAATGTCAAAATGTGCAGGGTGCGGCTAGTAGAAGTGGGTATGAAGTAAATATCTGCTAGCCCAAAGGTGACATTTTATAGGAAAACCTACATATGTCAAAAAACCTACATAATATCATTAAGAGTCGATATAATGTTACATTTTAAGTTACTCAATACGGGTGCCGGTGGAGGAAAACCTATGCTTTTTAAACATCAAAAAGTACTTCATTGTTTACTGAACGTTATTTTATCTTTTATTTGTTTTATGCGATCCCCTTTTTGTCCGTATGTTTGGATAATATCCAAGAGCACTGCGTAGCGACAACCCTCTGTCTGATTTTTGCGACGTATTGACCTTCGGCATTCTGAGCAGCCTGATTTTATTTACCCCTGGATTCGACGTCATTTTGTCGGTATTTACGGTAGTGGGTTACGCGGGTTGACATTCCGTCGGCGCTTTGCCAATGAGTATGGATGCAGTCTCCTTCGAACATTCTCATGTTGTTGAACGAAACTGGAGGGAAACAGTACACAAAACGTTAAATAGATAACTGGTTTTTACTTGGAATGTTTGCTTAAACGAACTCCCTATGCCACAATCTAAAAATTGCTTGTTTAACCATTGATTACACTACATGAAGATAGCCAGCGTAATACTACAGGGTGGGCCAAAAAATTTTTTCACAAGTTAACATATTTGATTTTTTTTTTCAGATTTACAAAGTAGAGTTCTGGATATTTTAGAATGGAGAGACTTAATCTAATCCAGAGAACCAAAGTCGTACAATTTTACTATGAACATAATCATTCGATTGTAAACCCCAAGAGAGCTTATCGAAGATTTTTTAATGTTCGAAACGCCCCATTCACTGGGGCTATCCGCAGCATTATTCGGCGTTTTCAAACTAAGGGTTCTGTATCGGACCTTCTCCGAACTGGACGACCACGTTTAGCTTTCACTGGAGAAAACATAGAGAGAGTACAGGAAAGTGTTCAGGAGGACCCCCAAACATCGACCAGAAGAAGTTCGACTCAATTATGCCTCTCCAGGACATCCCTCAGAAGAATTGTGAAACATTTGCGGATGTTTCCTTACAAAATTCAAATGGTTCAGCACTTACGACCACAAGATTATACACAACGACTGAATTATACCATTCGTTTTCAGCAATTGGTTAGAGAGGAAGAACATTTTTTAAATCGTCTAATAATGAGTGATGAGGCACATTTTCAGCTGAATGGTTTTGTAAATGCGCAAAATGCAAGAATTTGGGGAAGGCAAAATCCAAGTTCTATTCACGAGAGAGAATTATACCCCATTAAATGTACGGTTTGGTGTGGTGTTACCACCCAGGGTATTATTGAGCCTTATTTCTTTCAAAATGACGATGGAACTGCGTTACTGGCGAGAGGTATAGAGCTATATGCTTGAACATTATTTGATTCCAGCGCTTAAAAATAGACCTGATATGTGGTTCCAACAGGATGGAGCCACAGCTCATACAGCTGGAGCCACAATGGCATTGCTAAGAGGCTTCTTTGGAGAACGTCTGATTTCAAAAAGATCGGCAATTGAATATTCCCCATGTTCCCCTGATTTACCCGCGCCAGATTCTTATATATGTGGATATTTGAAAGAAAGAGTTTACCGCGATAAACCTCGAACCTTAAGACAACTTATGGACAATATCATAATGGAAATTCGAGCCATAAATCGGGAAACATTGGAGGCAGTTGTGGACAATGTCTTGGAAAGGAATGTTGTGTGTGACAGAGATAATGGCCGTCACTTACGCAACACTACTTTTCATACTTAATACGAAAAAAAACTCCAATAAATATATTTTATTTTTGTAAAAGCCACATTAAAAAATATTAATAAATAAAAAAGTTATTAAAGTTTAAAATAGGTCAGCTTGTTTTGGACCGCCCTGTATATTCGAGGGACAGAAATAAAAAAAAATAGCCATACTATAGACTAAAAACGATTTTTCATCATACAACATGAAAGTCACTTATACACATTACGTCACGCTTACGTCAGTAATGTCATATTTAGTGACAATGGCCAAAAGAAAAACCTGGAAAACATTTTTAAGTCTTTGAATTGGCCGCTAGCGGATGTAACTGTGATCTTGAATTTAAAAAGTGATGTTTCTACGAATCCCGCTGCATAAACCTAACAAAAAATACCTGATCTTTAAAGTCGAGGATAATGTGTATTTGTTTGACAAGTTTTGCTGTATCTCTAAAAATAAGGTGGTGAAGGTTATTCAAAGGTTTCCGTAAAAAACACCCAATATCTTTGAAACAGCTGAGACGATTTTAAGAAACTTGGGTTAGTTGAAAAGAGCTGTTCCTTATCTACGAATATTTGAAGTTTTGTTAGCTTCACATGTGAACGCTAGAGGGCTTTTTCAAAATTCCACAGAAATGGTTAATTACCCTCAAAAAACTAAATGCATTAGTATGATTTCTTTTATGAAACGTAAACTCTTCTTGCAACTGCGGCATTCTGAAGACACTAAAAATAAACTGGAAGCATATTAACAGCTTCATAGTTCGTAAAACGCACAAAAACTGCTCAAAATAATGCGAAGCTATTGACAATTTGAGGATCATTTATGTTTTGATTAGGTATTTGTCTTGTTGTATTCCATGGCCTGCTTCCATTTCTTTTTCGTATATACCCATAGTGAATATGCATTAAAACCAAAAATATGCCTTTTATTATTAGCATTACTTACTTACTTTTTAGCGACACTTTGTAATATCTTCAAAAAGGGTGATTTTATTATGATGAATAAGAAAGAATTCCAGAAAATTAATTCAAAAAAATAAAAATTTAAGGGATTTCTGAATAAAATTTTCTCTGGCCTAAATTTTAGGCCAGGATCAAGATATCATAATGCGGTTTTCGCGAGCTTGTCTAGACATGGCTTAGCTACTTTTTCATAAGAAAAATCATACCAATGCATTTAATTTTTTTGGGAAAATTGGCCATCTCTGACGGAATGTCGAAAGAAGCCCTCTGGCAGCCACATATCAAACTAACACAACATCAAATGTAACATTTCTATCTTAAGAATGGCTTTTTTTAACAAGTCCAAGTTCGCTGAAATCAGCTCTGCCGTTTTGAAGATACAGAGCAATTTTTACGGAAACCTTTGCATACCCCCCACCACTTTATTTTTAGATATACAGCAAAAATTGTCAAACAAAAAAGATTCAGATTATCTATTTTTTTTAGGAAAATATAGCCGAATTCACTTTTTTTATAATAAAGATTGTAATCACACCCCCTAGCGGCCATTTCAGAAACTTGAAAATTGTAGGTGCCATGTTCGACTGTAATAGCGAAAGTAACAAATACGGATTCATGTATATATAGTCTACTAAAAATACTAGTTAAAGAACTCATCTTTATCACGAGAATTTTCCAAAAACTAGATCATTTTAATTAATATTGCGGGGCGGTAAACGTATGTAAGACCGTGACACGTCCCTAGAAATATTGGTGAGACGAGCAGCACAATCTGCACCATTTTCAGCCTTTCTAAATTAACTACCAAAGGAAACTGTCAAACTGCGTCAACTTCAGGACCGATAAGAGTAGTAGTTCAAATGTGGCTTCAAGCTATACTCAGTGTTGCTGCTGCTGAGTTAATATATATGCGAAGAAAAAAGTTAAAAACCAGACCTCAACGGAAGAATCAGATACAACGGAAGGTTACATTGATGGAAACTTGGGCAGATTCTAGGAGAAAATAAACACTTAAAACAGATATAGAATACAAAGTGATATAGATATAATCAATCTATCCGAAACATGGCAAGTGGGCGATGTGACTCTGTTTCATTTAGAAGGATATACTGTATAATTTTGGTAACCATAACATATTTACAATCAAGAATGAACTAAAAGGTGTCAATCTAACAATACAAATTGCAAATCGTAAAGTCAAAATTACTTGTGTTTACCGACCACCATCGTCAGATCTTCATACATTTATAAGAGATATAGATGATCTGTTAAAAAACAATGAAAACAGTCATCTTCAAAACCAAATATTTATAGGCGACATCAATATAAACATTTTAGAGGAAAATTCTATGGTGAAAGAATATTTAAACATTTTATAAAGTAATGTTTTTTTTATCATACATAACGTAACACGACCCACCAGTAAAACATGTATTGATACTGCTTTATAAAGGATATCTCCAATATTTTTTCTTACATGCCTATTATCTATGAAACCGATATTACAGATCATTATTCCACTGTATTATTAATATCTTCACAAAATAAGAACCAGAACTGCCCAATGGCAAAAAATGAAAGAAACCTTGGATACAAATATTGCATTGACAACTCCGAATTAACCTTTAACGCACAAAGGGAATCGTGAGAGGATTTTTTTTTAACAAATTCTGTAGTCGAAGCTACAAATTTGTTGATACGCCAAATTCAAAAAGTAATTAGAATTAGTACTAATAAGGTTAAATTAAATCACAAGGCAAAAATCAGAAATAATTGGATGACCCAAAGACTAATAAAATCAGCAAACGAAAAAGAGAGACTATATAAAATCATTAAAGATTTACCCACAAAAGAAAATATAGATCATTGTAATCAGTATAAAAACAAATTTATAGAATTTTTGAGAAAAGAAAAAAGCCTATTTAAAACAATTGAATAATAATTCACATGACCTATGGTCCACTGTCAATGATATATTCAACAAGTCATCCTATTCAAAAAACAATATTAATGAAATAGAAACAAAAACAGGACAGAAAACAGACAATATTCAGCAAATATGTGACGAGTTCATAGAATTTTTTAAGAATATAGGAGAAAACTTGGAAAATAATATCAAACAAAAAGCGTGAAACAAGACTGAATAATTCATTTGTATTACCTGAAGTACACTCTCAGGATGTTTTCAATGCCATTAGGACTCTAAAAAATAGAAAAAGCACTGGAGTTGTCGAAATTAGAGCTGAACATCTAAAGTATTGGCCAAATAAATTACACAACCACTTGCTTATATCATTGACAAATTCTTTTAATCTGGAGTATTTCTATCATACCTATCTATAAAGCTAATGATAATACTACGGATGTCACTAACTATCGGCCGATTTTACTTATATCAAGTTTAGCTAAAGTTATTACTCCTTAATAAAATGATTAATTATTTAATAAAAAATTCAAAATTTTAAATTCAAATCAATATGGTTTTATAGCAGGCAAATCTACAATAGATGAGGTATTAAGTATAGTAGATGAAATTACCCAAAATTTGGATGGAAAAGTACTATCGATATGCGTATTTGTGGATTTGCAAAAAGCGTTTGACACAGTTAACCATAATATAGTTTTGGAGATCTTAGAAAGAATAGGTTTTCGTGGAAAGATGTTTACTTTACTCCTCAATCAGTAAAATTATTAAACTCATATAGTAAAGAAATGTTTGTTAAATGTGGTGTACCACAAGGTACAATTTTGGGTCCTCTGTTATTCAATATTTATTCAAATGATATATTTAAAATTAATAGTACTGGTAAAATAGTCAGTTTTGCGGACGACACTGCTGTACTCTATAAAGGTAAGGATTGGAACGACTTAAAATATGATATCCAAAATGACTTTTGCAAAATTATTCAGTGGTTTGATAACTAACTTTACTAAAACTCATTTTTTACAATTTTCATCATTATTTAATCATTTACCATAATATAACCACCTTCGCTTTAAGGTAAATGAAAAAATCAATAGAGTTATAATTTTTAGGAAGTTATCTAGATCCCCACTTGATATGGGATGTACATATTTCTTACATACTAAAGAAAATTAGATTCATAGCATATAAAATAAAATTTCTAACCGGTATATTAACTAAATACTATCTACAAATAATATATCAAGCTTTGGTCGAACCGCACATAACATATGGTATAGTAGTATGGGGTACTGCATGCACGACATACCTTAACGATTTAGATGTGTTTCAAAGAACAATTTTAAAATCAATGTTTGGCAAATCAAAATCATACCCACCTAGTGACTTATACAATGATGCACAAGTATATGATACTAAACAACTTTACTTCTTACATCTCATCACTCATTATCATAAAATTATTAGTGAACGCAACATAATTAAACATAGTCATAATACCAGATATAAATTACGCGCAAAAAATCTTCATAAACCAAACAAATCTTTAATAAAAAGATGTCATTTGTATTTGGTTCCAAAATTGTACGAACATTTACATGTAATTTAAAACAATTACGCAATATATGACGTTTCAAAAAGAAATTATTAACACGATCACATTAATAGAATAATCTCAATAATACCAATAATTTTTTTTCTCTCTCTATTCTTTTTTTATCTTTTGCAATTCAACATACATAATGATCCATGCACAGGCATTGTCCTCCTATGGATAGATTATATTTATTTACTCGTTTCATGTTCCCTGTATTTTAGAGTAAATTATTATTATTATTATTTGCGGGGGACATTAATATCCTGGGAAAGTTTTATGGAGGTTAGGTTCAAGTGCCACACCTAAAAATTCAACTTGATCTTTATTCTGGATATTTATTTCTCTCGTAGATAACACAATTTGCTCAGCCCTTTCACCTTTCAGAAAGAACTTGTTGGAATAAAACCAGATTCTTGCTTTTTCCAATTCAGCGTCTGTTTTGTATCGTACTTTCATCAGAGAGTTAGCTACAAGAGATATTGATATGTCATCTACAAAGAGGACATATTTGGGCGTTATTCGATTGTTTGGGAGATCATTAATACAGATAAAAAAGAACATGGGAGCTCTTATAGAATCTTGTGGCACTCCCAGCGATAACTTCACCTCACATCGTCAACAATCTCTAATGTTTATCTCTCTTGCAGACAGGACTCCATCAATAATATACTATTCGGGAAAAGTTTTAGCAAGACAATTTTCTCATAAGAATGTCGTGATTGACGCAATCGAATGCTTTATTCAGGTCTCAGAAGAGAACAAAAGCATACTGCCTGGTGTGGAAAACCTCCACGACACTTGACAGCCGAAGTCGTTTTTCTGTGTGCTCTAAAACCATACTGCTTATCAGAAAAAAATCCGATGGTTTCAAAGAATTTTAGGCTTTGAATGATAATGTATTTTTCAAAAATTTACGCGATAATCAATTATAAGTTACAGAAAATTTGTCTCGACTGAAGGTGAACTAGCGCTACGGAATCAAGAGTATTCAGACGATGACTATGAAAAGTAACTTTAAAAGTATTTTCCTGAAAGTCAGTATGTCATAAAAGTTTTGGCACAAACTATTTATCGGATTTTCTTAATGAAGAAATTTATATAAATACTAGTTATCAGTTATAGTATTATTAAAGACTATTTCAGAAATTTCTTCATAAAAATTTATTGATCCCTCGTAGAGAGATTTGGTTCTACCAGCGCGCCACTTACATACTAGTTGCGTTGATGGCCCAGCGTCATTTCCTTTTTCTATCTGCTGTGGTTTTGGTTGTGTGTGGGCGTTGTTTCGTTAACTTCCAGATTCTGGGATATTAACGCCCCAAACACCACTTTATCGAGTAGTACCCTTTTATTTTGTACCTTACGTTTAGTTGTGTTGGTTTGGGTGCTACCCCGTCCATCTTCTAATGAGATTTTAACCTTTTATACCATCGGACACCGTCCATTAATGCATGTCCTGAAGAAGTTTGTTCAGTATCTGGTTCCTTTTAGTGGAAAGGCATTGCGGATAACCACCATTCACACTGCTCCAGCTTTGTTTTGTAGCTGCCTTGTAGCTATTTCGTAGCCGATTTTGTTGGAAGCCATCCCTTACCATTGACAAAAAACGCTGATGTGGACAGGTAAAATATCATTTTAATTGAGTATTTCATCGTTATTAATATATTAATTATTGTTGACTGAAATTCTTAGATTGTCCTTGATTTTGTGTGGTATTTTTCGTATTCAAATATAGGGCAGTGCCTACATGTCACCGTTTTTTGGGCTTACTACATTACATTGATTATGATTTTGATTTTTGAGCTGCCATAACTTTATGTTGGAACAACTTTAGTACATTTTTATCTTTTTTGCACTTGTGCAAGGGAATGTACATGGATTTTTCGTCAAGTTTTAAGTGTTTTAAATGGGTAGTTCTGTCTCAGACAGAGAATAGAGAGTAGATTTTTAACAAGTCTTTCTCTCTCTAGGGTTTTCTAATACCGTAAATTTTGGAAAACTAGGCAAGCAGCCTCTATCTTGTCACTGCCTACTACTGCCCACTGGTTTTTGACCTGAGCGTTTGTGAGCTGAGGACATTTCAGCTGCGCCTAGAGCCGTAACTGGAAGGAGACCATTATACAGAGAAGTTTAGGTTCAGGTGTTAAAATAATTGTGCACAATTAATTAGGTTTTGTCGTTACTGTAAGAAACTTTTCTTTTGTCTGGGTGTTCAGGCTAGACAAGTTCCGATTAATATCTTGGGGATTTGTCTCTAATTAAGTCACTGGCGCTCTTAATCCCCCTACTCTCCGCTTAATCGTGCTAACTTTGCACGCCGTTAGACGGTTGTTTTGTATTGACTGACCCTTAGATTTCATTTATGGTAATTTATTAATCCATCAATCAATTTAAAAAAGGAAAGGAAAGGAACTTGTAGATACTTTATTTCTAATTTGTGCGACATCTTAAAGCGAAAACTTCAAAATAAATAAATATCAACGGACAGTAAAGTAAGTAAACAAACTTTTGTTTCCAAAGGCAACTTGATATCATTTTGCGTTTGTTAAAACTAAAGCCAATGAATTTTGTACCAAAACTTTCAGGATAACGTTAATCTTGATTTCCTAAAAAGGCACGCCTCAAATTCTGAGAAAAAACCTCGTGCATGGTTGACAGATTCCATAATACAAGAGATGGAAGTATTGTTATCGCAATTGGGTGTCCGATTTTAATGATTTTGTAATTTTAAGGACAAAAAGCAGCTACAAGAGCCTTAGAAGGACCTTTAGGCATACCTCATCCCGAACTAAAAACGGGACGACACTGAATTAACTCAAAGTCACTGCAGGCGCAAGTTCTTCAAGGAACCGTCGGGATTTTGGGAACAGAACGCGCTTTGTTTGAGTGTATTTGAGCATGTAATGTTAATTTAGAATTATGCGTCTTTATCACAACACACATCCTTTGTCGTGAAAATTATGTCTTTGTGGAATGACTTGATGAATTGGCCTCAAGAGAATTTAGTCTGAGTATGTGTACCTTGCATATGAGTGTTTTGAAGTATGACGTTCGTTGGTATATACCAGAAAATTTGTGACAAATATAGTCTAGTACAGGAAATGTAGTAGTTATTAAGATCGCAATTAGGAAACCGTATGTATTCTAGAAAGTATCTCGGTATCTGCTTGGATTTTAATATTTTGCCAGGCCCAAAGTTGCGTCAAAATTTTTCAAACATTTTTTAAAAATTGTTCTTTCTTGCTCAGAAATTTCTTTAGTTTTTTTCGAGCATTCTGAACAGATAATAACCTTATGAGCTTTTCGAATTTTGATTAACTTAAAATTAGATGATGATGGCCATATGGTTATTGTTATGGTTGGCTATATTTCAAAGGGGTAGAGCGTGAAGTAATTGTTTAGCGTGTTCTTAAATTGAGTCAAAACTTTTCATTTTCTTCGCCACTGGAGATGAACGGAAGTAATGACGAAATGAAAAAATGTGAAACTATCACAGAAAGGCAATAGATTCAAATTGATGAAAATTTTGTGGACTTCATACGGGAATTTAAGTGATGATAGGAGAATTGGTCGTAAGATCTTCATTTGCCTTTATAGCTTCAACGACTGTACATATTGATCTGAATAAAAAACAAATCATAGAAAAAATGTGGTTCTTGTTAATGGCATTGCAGCCTGATTGGCATCTGGGGTCACACCACAGAGTGACACAAAGTTGGGGTAATAAAACATCACTCTGATTTACCCTGTATAGCAAGTCAAACCGTGACTACAATAGAACTCATATTTACACAATAAAGCCAATGAGTGTACCTACTACTTGCCGATGATGAAATCGGATAAGAAATAAAAAAATTATGACGATACGATTTTGACCGAAATTTTGCTTGTTGCGTTTATTTTGAACTAGAGTGTATTATGTCGAGAACAGAAAAGCTTTATAGTTTTTGGAAATCGGTCTCGGAGCTATATCAAAAGACGGAACAGAATTAAAGTTGCTCAAAATTCGTTTTGTGCATGGACTTATATGTTTAGAAGGGTTGCAATGGTGTTCCCAGAATTTATGTTCAGGGGGGAGGGAGTGTAGTCATTTGTGAACGAACGAAACGATCTAGTTCATTTACATGCAGATTGGATTGGGATGTTGAGCTAAAATTTTCCTCTGAGGGCTAATATGTTCCTTACATAATCGTTTATTAACTAATGACTGCGTTACGAGAGAGGTGCAGAGTCAACCTACTTAACGTCATTTCAACTCTCACTTTATCATGCATTAAGAAAGGTGCCTTAACTTGAAACGTCGATACCTCAATTCTGCGTTGATATTCTGCAAACGTACCCTCAATTTCTGGAACACCGTTTAACCACACGCCGCTATATGCAATATAGACGTCGTTATACTCGTCGTGCAAACCATACGTCTGAAACAGAGAGTTCTAGGAAGGTAATTAACTTTTTACTACTTGAAGCCGCCGCAATGCGGCGCTGCGGGCACAACTATCGGTGCTTAACCGACCACCATTTGTGTTTGCCATGATTTGGTTTCCAGCTAGATAGCATTGCAATAACGAGGGATCAAAGACATACAAAATTAACGGAACCGCAAATCATTCTAGCGTATAAAGGGAAAGTAGAGCTTTAATGAGTGGTGTATGGCGTAAGGACGGACGCATCGTTGATATACAAGGTGGCGCAAATGGATGAAACACAAGGGGTGATAGAAGAGTCACTTTTAATCAGAAAAACAATAAGTATATTATGTCCTTAACTGACTTTGAACGATTTTTGAGTTATTTTTTTGTTTGTTTTAGATTTATTTAGCATATTTGGCACAATTATATTCTTTTAAAGAACTAAACAATTACATAACATAGGTACAGATATTTAGAAAAAACAAAAATTGCATCTCTAAGGATTTTCACTTACACATTATTTAGCTTATTAAATTCAAGTACTGGTTTTTGAAATATTAATTTGCTAGTTATATTACTATTTAATATATAATTTATTTTGTATGAGTTGTAATTTCGAGAATACAGCTAAATATTTATTGTATTATAAACAATTTTTTTGGATTATATAGCAAGACTATGAGAAGCCCTATAGAAGTAGTTTGAATTTTGTCAATTTTTGAAATAATGTATGCATGTCATCAAACTTTAGTTCACTATCAATATAATTATATATATACCAAAAATATTTAATTGATTCAACATTTTCAACTATTTCACCATTTATCCTCACTGTGATATTTAGGTATTCCCCAATACACATTTTGTTTTAGAAGTATCCAATTTTAGTTTATTTTCATTTAACCAATTTATGATTTTCAGCGTTTTTGAAGCAGTGACTATATTTTTATCCGATATGTATGTCTGTTAATGTATCATCTGCAAATATTTGAATTTCACAATAGTATAAAATATTAAAAATGTATAAAATAAATAGTAGTGGATTTAGTTTACTACCTTATGGTAGAATAACAGAAATATTTGTTGAGCTTGTAGATTTTGGTCTTTTGACTTCTGCCAATTGAGTAGTTTTGTAGAATTTTTAATACAGATACTTTAAATCTGTAGTGATGCAATTTTGTAAGTAAGATTTTTAAGGTCTCAAAAATATGAATAAACAAATAACTATTTCATACCTACTTAAAAAGTGTCAACTAACCTATATGTCTTTAAACTTGAGTCAATTCTAGGTCAGTTCACATTCATGCCTATGACTGCCAGTATGTCAGTTTGCTTGTCATGGACGCGTCTTTTAGGTTCCTCATGTTGACCTTGGATATAAAACATAGTACTGCCTGAAGCTGGAACTGCAATGACGACAGTCTGTATCAGGAGCACTTTTAGAAAGTGATTGAAAGCAATGGTCCTCTATCACCCAATTCATGTGTATATGCAAGAGCGAGTAGCAGCTGCGCTAAGGATCGGTTTGGGCAGAGTGAAATTTCCCTATTTATTTATTTATATACAGTTTGGGGTGTTAACAGGTAAACCCAACACACACCCTCAGTGAACTAAAACTAAACTTACATAAAATATCGTATACATATACATACATTACATTATTGAATACTTTAATATTAATATTTTGTTTATCTTCCGATATTGTTGTAACAACATAAACTGAGTGAGTAGTTCTAATTATAAGCAATAAACTATTAATTTAACCTTTTTAATAAAAGGAGTATACATAATTAAACATTTACTTACGTTTAATTAAAACTGAAATCAAAATTAAATCGAAATTATACCAGAAATGATATTGGAGGTGATAACTTGAGTTATGTAAACGAAATAAAACATTTCTATTTTAGTCTGCCATTGAGCTGTAATACTTTAAAGCCTTTTTTAGGCAGGTCAAGCTAATGTTAAATAAATCTATATTACAGAAATTATTATGACTTTTTTGAGCCCTGACCAAAGGGGAATTAAGCCCAAGATTAGTTCTACGGAACGGTATTCTAAACAGATGATAGGTTCTAATCGTTCTATCAGGAGTGTTAAAGTTTGCCAAAAGATCCGGACAGTCAGTGAAGTCATTCAACAATTTATGAACATAGCAAATGTCCGAAATCGTTCTTCTATATTTTAAGGAAATCATATTGAACTGTTTCATAATTTGCGTGTAATGATGATCTGTAACAGGTTGGTGAGTTTTATGTGCTAATATCATCAAAAATTTGTGTTGAATTCTTTCTATCCTGGCTATATGTACATTGTAAGACGGATTCCATATTACTGATGCAAACATCAATTTGTTGTCTATATAAGCGTATTACAATGAAGGAAGCATTTTTCAGTTCGTAAATTCTCTGCATGTCCTGTTTATGGAGCCTAGTGTTCTATTTGCATCACTTACGATGTGCTCTACGTGAGTGATGAATGAGAGTTTCTCATCAATGTATACCCCTGGGTCTTTTACTACATGAAGCTTTTCCAGTTCTGCCGTCCCTATCTTATATCTGAAATCTATAGTGTTCGCTATGTTTCTAGTAAGCCTCATGTAATGGCATTTTGTTAAATTCAGGAAGTTACTGTTTTCAGTGCAATACTTTTGCAGATATTTCAAATCGCTTTGAAGTTTTACACCGTCATTTACATTTCTAACAATAGTAAATATCTTTAGATCATCAGCATATAACAAATATTTACTGAAATGAAAAGCAGAAGTAAGGTTGTTCATGTATATGTTAAATAACAGTGGTCCTAAGTGACTACCTTGTGGTACGCCTGAAGTTACTAAGAATGTCTCCGAACGATACCCATTGATAGTCACCACTTGTTTACGATTACTTATAATAACGATGCTAGCCACTGCCATAATGGATCATCTACACCCACCTCAGCAAGTCTCTTCATCAAGATAGAATGATCAATCTTGTCGAAAGCCTTACTGAAGTCGGTATAAATAACATCCACCTGCAATTTCTCATCTATTGCGTGAGAGGCATATTCTATAAAACTCATCAAATTCGTCTCTACAGATGTTTTAGGGAAAAATCCATGCTGGTGTTCCGTAATGATATTTTTTGTAACGTTTAAGATAGCATCATAAATCAGCTCTTCAAAAATGTTTGAGAAAATACAAAGTTTAGTGATAGGTCGATAATTTTCCACAAGATGTCTATCGCCTCCTTTATGAATAGGCAATATTTCACCTTCTTTCCATCTCGTTGGAAAGACTCTTTGAGTTAATGGTAGTTTGAAAATTAGGTGAAGTGGTAAACATAAGCTAGCGGAACAGTTTTTTATAAATACAGGAAGTATGCCGTCAGGGCCTACTGACTTTTTAATTTCTAAGGACATTATTTGTTGATATGTCTTTTCAATGGATATTAAGGTAACATCAATAGGACTAGCATCCTTGTTTGAATAAAAATGTTTAGATTTAACATATACACTTGCAAAGAAATCAGCAAAGGCATTACACACCCCTCTTCCGGTTTTAACTTCATAGTTTGAATGATTTATAGAACTAGGTATAGAGACATGACATTTTTTCTTACTTGAAACGTATTTCCAAAAGTGTCGGCTGTCGTTCAATATATTGTTTTCCATCATTGTTATGTATTCATCCAGGTTTTCCTTAATTAAGATTTTTGATTTGGCTCTAAGGTCACAGAATATATGGTATGAGTATGGATCATTAAAACGTCTGTATAGCCTATGATACTTATTTTTTCTCATAACTGTTTGTATTGTTTCAAGTTTAAAGTATATTGGGTATTTTCCCCAAATTTTATATGTTGGTGTAAATTTGTGAATAGTTTCATTGAGTATGTTATACAATATGGCTACAGCTTCATCTATAGATTTAGTACTAAATAATTTTTCCCATTCTATGTCTAAAAGAGTATTATTGTTTATGGAAGTATAGTCAGCTTTATTAAAGTTGTAAAGGCATCGGCTATGGTGCATTAATGGCTTAAGTAAATCATGCTTAAAACAAAATGTAATTGCAGGATGGTGATTGTCCTCAGGAACCAATATGTCAACCGAATTTGAAATATTATACATTGAACATTCGTTTCTAAGTATCAAGTCTAATAAATGGTTATTTGAATTGTAAATTTTACTAAATTGCATTAACTGTAGAAATGACAATATGTCAAGTAAGACACTCGTTTTCTCTTCAACATTAAGTGGCTCCATAAAATGTTCGTACATGGCCCAATCAGTTAATCTGTTTGCTTATTTTGTATGTCATTGTGACGTAACAGGCAAAAGCCATTAGGAGAACTATACAGGGTGACTTCGAAGTTGAGTCATTTATTTTAACAGTGAGTAGATCTGATCAAAAGAAATGTTTTTTTCCTATAAAATTTTTCTGGTAAAATTCAAGTAACAAAGTTATAGCCCTTTAGAAGTTTGAGTACCGCCCTGTCTCAATAATAATATTATGTGCTCGTGTTTGGCAACAACGGATATAATCCGCCTTATCAGTTTATCGCATCGGAAACAAAAAAGCGAAAGAATTTGAAACGCTTATCACGCTGTTTTTACTACAATTTTATTCAGTTGTATTCAGTCAATGTGTCAGTCGGTAACGCGTGAGTGAATAGAGGTGCTTGTTGCGTGGCTCAAACGAAATAAAAAATGGCACATGTTTACGAAAATGCTGAAATTGTGGACATGATTCTTATTTACAAAATGCTGGTAACATTTTTTTTTATTTTTACACACATATTTTTGTTTATCTTCCTTCTACAATCATTATCTGAAAATTAATGACTCAACTTCAAAGTCGCCCTGTATATATGATCACTCACCACAGCCTCTCTTTCAGCGTTGATCATGAGCGATGTGAGCACCATATCGGTTTTCCTGTTGACTAGATCAGCTATCAGCCCGTTCCACTTGCCATTTTCGTTGGTGCCCCATCTGCCATCTTCTACTCGCACCAGTTCGTAGGTGAAGCCGAGTTCTTGTTCGAACTTTTGGAGCAGGTCTATGCAGAAACCTGTGCAGCACTGATAGTAGGTACCGTTTCGGTGCGCTTGACTGATGTCCACACTGAAACAATAGATTTCACAATAAGCAAAAGTATATATATATATATATCTACATACGAGATTATGATTGATTAGACAGTTTCGTCTCATTCGTCGAAAGCTGCTCAAAGACAACCATTGATACTTTTTAATTTCCTCTAGCATTCATGGTAGCTCCAATAGCTGTTTTGATCAGATCAATGCCAACCAGAAAGTAACCTGTTTGAAACTTTTTTTAATTAGTTCAAAAAGGTTAGTCAGAAAATCAGAAGTATTCACATCAATCTCATTTAATATCTCAAAAGTAAGCGTTACGGTCTGACAGAAAACTCATTTTTGATAATACTTCAACCGTAAAATCAGGTTCTCAGTTTGTACTGATGAAACAAAGTTTAAAAGATAGTGTATATACAGGGTGACTTCGAAGTTGAGTCATTTATTTTAACAGTGAGTAGATCTGATCAAAAGAAATGTTTTTTTCCTTTACCATTTTCCTGGTAAAATTAAAGTAACAAAGTTATAGCCCTTTGGAAGTTTGAGTACCGCCCTGTCTCAATAACAATATTATGTGGTCGTGTTTGGCGACAACGGATATAATCCGCCGTATCGGTTCATCGCATCGGAAACAAAAAAGCGAAAGAATTTGGAACGATGTTTTTACAAGTATCTCATTCATTTGTATACAGTCAGTGTCAGTGAATGGTGGTATCTGTTGCGTGGCTCAAACGAAATAAAAAATGGCACATGTTTATGCGGATCGGTTTCCCAATCGAGTGCAACCAACCCCTCGTGCCTTTGTTAATGTAGTACAACGGGCTCGTGAATCAGGTGACTTAAGACCTCAGAGGGGACCTCACGATCAAATACAGGTCCGCACTGAAATACTTGTCGGGAGGATACTTTATAAAACAAGGTAAACATTTTTTTTTTATTTTTTTTTTATTTTTACACACATATTTTGGTTTATCTTCCTTCTACAATCATTATCTGTAAATTAATGACTCAACTTCAAAGTCACCCTGTATATAAAACTTGAGACGTGGTCATTGTCGTCTAGACCAGTTAGGTGAAAAATTAAAGCTTCCGCCTTTTGTTGAGTACTTCGACAAAATTTAAGCACTTGATTGCACCAATCAAGTGGTTTCACGATGTAATGCTTAACTTTCGCTTTAAATATTTTTAATCTGTTTTTAATTTGTTCTTGTCATACAGCTGTGTGTAGTTTGTATAATTTTGACTATTGTACCATGTATCCAGCTTTCACCATGTTACTGAGTGTTTCCCTCATCCTTAACGTAAATAACATTTAGCAACATCGTTACATTCTACTCTCCTGATGATGATGGCAAAGACCATTGAAAGCTAGAGAGATTAAAAAAGTATAAAGAGTCCTCCTTGCTTAAATTTTGTCGAAGTACCCGACAAAAGGCCTAGGGTCCTACGGCTGCTACCGCTTCTCGCACTTCAATCGCCATTCTCTTCTGTTCTCCCAATCTCCTTTATTAATTTCCCTTTTCCTCATGGCTTCTTCTGTCCTTTTCCTCCACGATGTGTTTGGCCTACCTCTCTTCCTTCTGTTGGTTGGGATATGATACCATCTTCCTTGGCCATCTTTCATCAGCCATTCTCATGACATGGCCGTACCGTACTAGTTGTCTTCTTTCCACTTTATCCACAATGGTATCTTGTACACACTTCCTTTCTCTGATCATATCGTTTCGGATATGCTCCGATCTAGATACTCTACACGACCGGCGTAGGAAGTCCATTTCAACGGGTTTTAGCTGGTTTTTAATTTTTGATTTTATTAGCCAGTCTCAAGTTATATAAAAATTGGGCCGATTCCTGGTTCAAATTCCGCAAATTGTATTTGGAAAGCTCTAAGTTTTGTTCTGTGTTATCTGTGCTTATGTCTTGCTTTTGTTTTCGAAAAAGTCTGTTGTTAACTAGCACTTTTGCCTTCACCATGAAATGATCAGAACTGCATTCAGGTCCTCTCTGCACTTTCACATCTCTGATTTTTAATAGAGAATTCTGTCGTTGGATCACATAATCTATGATACTTGTTAGTTTTCGTTTTGGTTGAATCCATGTATATTTATGTATCATTTTGTGAGGAAAAAATCCATTCATAATCCGTAATAATTAATCTTTGGCCACTGTCGTTGAGTGCCTCTTCACCATATTTTCCAACAACTGCCCTATCCATAAAACATCCAGTACGAGCGTTCAAGCCAACAAAGATAAAAATTTCTTTCTTTGGATTGATGTTTGTCAGAACTTGTGTCAAAGTCTCATAAAACTGATCTTTAATCAAAACCTCTGCGTCATCTGTCGGAGCGTAAACTCCCACAATGACAATGTCATATCCATTTTTCTTCAGTTCTAACGTCATCTATTTCTTCCCAACTCGTCATATTTGACTTATGTTTATTGTGCACCGTTATTCCAACTAACCTTTTTGCTCTCTAGTTTTTCTTACTCCACTATAAAACATTATATAATCCCCTACCTCTTCATTTCCTTTTCCCTTTTTCTTAGTTTCTGTTCATTTCATCAAAAACTTCTAGACGAATATTCCATGTTCCAAAATTCATTATCCATTTCCGTTGCCGTTCTATTTTTATCATCCGGATTCCGAGGCATTTGATTGAAGTTTTTAACTCGTAAAATTTTTGACGAATGATGGGAGGTTGGCCCATCAATTCACCTCCAACCTGGAGGACCAGACTTTTCTGTCATTTACTTTACACGTTCATAAATTGTTTTGTGCAATTTTGAGCAAATTTACATAGTTTTTTGTTTTCAACTTGTAAAGTGAAGACAATACAAGTTTTATGGATATTCTTAATTTTCTTGATATAATGAAATAGTGAATCTAAAAAATAGTGTAGAAAACGTTGTTTACTCGTTAAAGTTTACTCGTGTGTGCTTTTCTGAAGAAAAAACGTAACATTTCTCTTTTCAATATTTTTGAGGTGTACCTTAACTAAAATCGATAGAAAGTTGATAAAAAATAAGAATGAACCTCACTAGACAGATCTCGAAACAATATCTTTTTGTTTTGGACTAAGGTACGTTTTTCTTTCCAAGTATTCTATGACCGGGGGCCCCCCGGGTTCAGAAATAAGTAGAGAGTACTTATTTATTGAACAAGTCAAGTGAATACCGTATTTTAAAAAAAGAATTACAGTGGAAAATTTCAAGATGGTGGCTGAGCGTAATCTCGAAACAACTTTTTAAATTGAATGGAAGAATGCGTAATACTTAATTTTGAAGCTTCTCATAAATAAATAAACATAAATCACTATCATAAAATGACAGACTGCCAGGCTGTCCAAGTTGGGCGTTATTATGTATTGAATTGATTTTAATTAAACAAATAATCAAACGGTTAGAATGGTCTATCTGGCCGCCCAATAAGGTATATGGCATTCAGACTATAAAAATGGACAGAAATTAACAATTTTCTAAAGACATGTCTCAAATTTCCTTACATATTCTAATAAACCCTTCCAAGCTACTAGCTATTTTGTTAGCACTCATGAAGAGCTTTAAAATGCGATGTCACACGACCTCATTTTTTATTAGACAATATGCTCCAAAATGGCGCCTAGTTGTCATCTTGAAATCTTCAACTGTCTGCTTTACGCTAGAATATTGTATTCATGTATGCCCCTCGATGCGATGCGAAAACCGCATTCAAGTTTTAAGGACAAGTTTAAAATGTTTGAGGCTACCATTTGAGTTTCAAAGTCACAAATCATATTACTATACAGTAATTCTAGGTCCGTAGCTGGAACTAATGTTTTCGACCTAGTACCCTACTGCACTCTCCCGTTATGAAGCCTCTAGTCAATCACAGCAAAGTAACTGTAAACCTGGAAATTGACAATTTAAAAAAAAAGATCCGTACCGTCCGCCCATCCCTTATAGACACACTGATAGACACTTAAGCTACTATTTACGCTTGGAAGTAGTGTAATTTCAGAGAAATGAGAGCTAATGGGACCTGATGTCCGCTCTCGGAGAGAGCTTTGTTGTTGCTTTATCAATAAATAATTCTGTAATATTCAAATAATAATAATGTTTATTGTCACAAAATACAGGTAGATAAATATTGTGAACAATAAACATAAAGTACCCAAAAAAGTTTGCATTTGTATTTGGGTTTGTTAAAAAGAAGTACAGTCAGTGTAGGAAAACTATCCAGATTTATAACTAATGTAAAAGTATGGATGTAGTGTAAGTAAAATATCATTGATTTTGATAATGATTTTTAATATCTACAGTTTCGTGGATGGAGCACCTTGGTTGTTGTAAAATCCATTTTTTTAGTTCTTTTTTAAATGATCTATTTGATTTAATTACTTTTAATGATTCTGGTATGAAGCTATAGAAAAGAAAAACAGAGATCGTTGTGTAATGGTTTTTGATGTTTCTGGAATTCACATTGAATTTTGATTGAATCTTGTCCGGTAGTTATGAATGGTACGATTCAAGTATTTCGAATATTTAATACAATGTATTAGACCACAATAAAAATAAATTTGTCTGCAATCTAATAGCTGAGCATCCACATATAGAGAATTACTTGAATGAGTAATCTCCCTATGGAGGATCAATTTTAGAATTAATTTTTGGATTACATCAACCTTTTTGTAATTATTATTCATAACTCCCCCCAAGCAAAATTCCGTAAAGTAATAGAGGATTGTATAGATATTTCTTATCCAGAATATCTCTGAAGTACCTGAATTTTGGAATAATACATCTCAGTCTCTTCACAAGGTACTCTGTATGATTCACATCATGAGGATATTTTTTGGTTCCCTAATTCTATTTTTTTGTTGATAGAGGTAATAATCCCTTTTGATATCCATGCTTGTCTTTCTATTTGTGTTCGTGGAATCTTTACTGTTTTGGTGCATTCAGCAATATGGTCTTCAATGCTAGATATAAAAAGGACAAATGCATTTTCGATGTTAGGTTCGTTATATACTGCAATCCAATTTTCATTGAACAAGTTGTTGTTTAGTTTTTCACAATCAATGTAAATTTTTGTATTATTCACTGTCTTTTCAATTTTTGTTTATGTACTTTCAAGATCGATTTTGAGCAAAGTAGGAAAATGACAAGAAATTTTGTATTTCAGGATTGCTGAATATATTTTGTTAAGTTCTATACGTGAATTTATAAACATATGATCTATACAGCTCCCCCTGTTTCCCTCTACTCGTGTCATGTTCTTCTCCACATTTGTCTTCGATATTTTGGTCTGTCAACTGCACACACGAGATTGATGCTCTTTGATACAAGAAGGTATCAAAAAATATCGCAATATCAATATTCGACAGCGACGCCCGTGTTATTGCAGCATGCTTGTCACGAAATTTTCAATTTGCATGGCTTTAGTTCCCTACAGAGCTCTGTGGAAGCTACAATTTGCCTGAATTAACTATGGTTCTCATTTGTAATAGACGAAACGCATATCAGTATATCATACGGGATACTGTGGTTGACAAGCTACCCGAAATTATTTCCAACCACAAATTCAGTTCTATTACGCGGCCCCTGAAATGAGGGCTGTTGCGTGCATGCCAATTCTGCGACGTGCGTCGCATTATAGATTTCGTATGAATCTTTCGACCGGGATGTTTGGTAGTTTATCTTGACAATTTGGACCTTTTGTTAACATGGAGATTCTAGCAGTTTATTTTATGTTTCTATGATGTCATCGGCCCATGCCCTAACGTAGGTAGAAGCTGTTATTATCAGATGGGTTAAAGTGGATTAATGAAAAATGAAAGGGAATCGCAATAGGATGATTGGAATCATCGAAGTATAACCAAGGACATGTTATATCGCGAGAAGATGTTTCGTGGATTGTCTTTATAATCCGAAAAGTTTTGGTTACAGCATCGCGTATTGGCATATTATGATAAAAACTGGTCAAATCCTACCTGTACGTTAAGCAGCAAACTCTGAACTTTTGATGTTTGGTATAAAACAACGTAAAATTTGACAAGTTTTTGACATATATCAGTATGCAATATAACAAAAATTTTTCGATCGGCTCTTGGACTATTATTGATTTTCAAAAACAGCTTTGGCTTAACAATTCGTTTATAGATGGTTCCACATGTTGCTAAGGATGCTCGTGTTTGGTCTTGTATTCAGGCGGAGTTGCCGAACTGACATATAATGTTTAGAAAACACTACATTTTTATACTGCCCTGATCGGAGCTTAGTTCTTTTCACGGTTTTACTGACAACCATGTCAAACACACTGTCAGTTGTTCAAATAAGCAATTTGAGGTCGTAAAAAATATGGATGTAAACCTAACATTGCTTTAGTTACTTATTTTGAGCACCTACCTTATAAAAACAAGTTGAATGAGTGACTTTGAAGGTATGTTTGGTAGGCAACCATACATTCTTATATAGTTAGTACGGAGTGCAACCATAGAGTGGCGCTGGTGCTGGATTTTCCCGTCGTTCTTTTTGACTGCCCAGTGTTCAATGCTTTGACGTTGATGTATTCGTCATTTTTAATTGAAAGTTGAATTTTGTGCGGCGCCGGCATTTTAATTAGTTTTGTGTCAGTGATACTGATATCTATTGCGCATTAAGCTGAATTTAAATTTACAAACTCAATCTTTGTAATGGAGGCTTATCAAAAGCGGTGATTTAAACAGTGCGTGGCACCTGGTTGTACTGATACAATCAGTAAAAGACATACATTTCCAAAATATGATGCCGCTTTTTTTAAAAAATAGATCGAGCACGTGCGAAATCCAGTTTTGGACAATCAAATTCAAGAACAAATTTATAAAAGCCATTTGGTGTGTGACTTACATTTTTTGGAAAATGATAAAGTGCCTGTAACTAAGAGAGGTCTGAAAAGAACAGCTTTTCCTAGATTACATCTTCCTGAACTTCAATCTTAAAGTAAGTAATAACTTTGTTTACATATATAAACCAAGTACGAGCCCCTTCTCACTTCAGTTGGCCTACTTCAAGATTTGTACCAAAATATGCCTTTATAAACTAAACATGACGAAAATATTTACTTCTAAAACAGTTTATTTTCTCAAAAACATTTTAGATACACTCTAGTCGTAAAAAATACATATTTGAAATCTTTTAGACCTATAACTAATAGAACAAATAAACAATGTGCGAATAAATGCGCGACGTTAACAAAGCAACAATTGAAAGATTACGTTAACATCACCTTTATTTTTTATTACGGCTGAAATTCTTTGGGGCATAGTGTTAACCAAGTTTTGGCAAAAATTTGGTGTAAAACAATCCCATATTTCTTGAAGCATTTGTCTCAGTTCGGTGATTGTACGAGCAGGATGTTGTCGTAGAACCTTTTTCATCTCGTGCCACAAAGTTTCAATAGGTGACAGATCTGGACTGCAGAAACCCATTTCAAAAGTGGTACATTGTTTTCTTCCATCCATTTTATAGCCTTTTTTGAGGTATGACATGCTGCACCATCTTGCTGAAACACAAAATCTTGGCCTGAACCCTTGTAAATGGCTTGAAACTCACTGCGTCGGAGCCGCCTTAAGTTGTTGAAGTTAAACAATAAACCGATACCCTAGTGGGCAACCTTGCGGGATTGGCTTTCTCTCTCTCTCTCTCTCATTTTCTCCCTCCACGTCATCAGAACTGGTTAGAGGATGTACTGTGAATAATATGGTGCATCTATTACATGGCAGGGTGTACAAACAGTGCACCGGGGGAGCTGTTTTAATTACCTTTTAAGAAAAATTCATGCTCTGGCTCTGATGGCCAGATAAGCAGGACTTTATCGTAAATTTCAGAGCTCCAACAGTGATTAAAAGCAGGTAAGGTACTAGGGCTCGACGAAATACCAAAAGAAATCGTGAAAGTGTTGGTTAAAGAAATATCCGAAATTGCGCTGTCTGTGATGAATGAATGCTTGAGAACGGGAGTGTTTTCGAGGTGGAAGGATGCTGGCTTACGTATTTATCCCGGAGCCTTCAAGACCCATCGATAGAGAAGTCATACATCTCTGTGTATGCTGAGTTCACTACAAGAACGACTAATAGAAGGAAAAGACGTCGAAGAAAAGAACAGACTGCCTCCTTCACAATATGGATTTAGGAAGGGGAAGTCTACCATAGATGCACTTAGTGTATAATAAATTTTATGAATCTTATGAGATTTTACCCCTATTGGAAATCACGTTAATTCCTTATGGTCAACTTTACTCTATCTATCTCTAATCCTAGTTGCTAGGTATTGCGAGGTGCTGACTGCAGCATTTCCGGCGACCTATATTATTTGCAATTTTTAACATTGTCTAACAGTTTACAATAACAATATTTATACAGGGTTTCCGTACTATACTTCAAGTGTAGTGGTACAGCGAGAAGAAGCAGTCGACAGCCTTACAGAAGTAAGGACCTTCGCTTTATGGATATCTTTCAACACAGCACAATGGCAGAAAAACATTGCATGTCCTAAGAAGCTATTCACTCCATTGAGCATCATAAAGAGTTAACTATTTTATTGAGAGGACCATAGACGATAAAGGAAATTATCGGAGTGCCTCGGGGCTCTCTCCTAGGACCATTGCTTTGGGACGTGTTTGGTTAGAGGTGCTCTCCGGAATCTGCCTAAAGGGTACATCAGAAAGGCTTCTTGCTTATGAAATTATGAGAATTACCATTTGGACTCCCATTTTCTGAACACTTTATGAGGCAGCAGCGGTGGCCGCAGTAGTAGACTCTTCGGTCTCTTGATCAGTCGCCGTGCGCTGTGCGGGTTCGAGTCCCGTCCCAGGAGAAATTTTTCTTTTGACTATGGATGTTGTGATTGTCCGTAGGTGGTAGATGGTCTCTGACTATCGAACACGGAGGTACCACACGGCGGTTCTCGTAGGCGGAGCCAGAATGTGTGCATGTTGCATGCGCACGTGTTCCCTCGCCAGAGTCCGTGTGGCGTCCCCCCCCTCTCCCATGTATCCCCCTATAGCCCCACAGTACCCAACTGGTGCTTAGGCCTTCGTGGAAGTTGGAATATAAAAAAAAAAGAATTAATAGAAAATGGGTCCCCAATTCCACAAAATCATAACTGATGATGAGGTTAAGAAGCAACGTGAGACCTAGAAGGTGCTTTTTCATTAAAATTCTCCATCAGAATCCCAACTAGCAAAGTAGTGATATCAGTTTTTGGTAAAACAACCGTTCAGCCATAAAAACTTTATTGTTGTTGCCTGAACACCAAAATGCTGGCTTAATGTTGTGTGGAATGCAAATTTGTTTCTGCAACATATTTGCTCTAAAATGAGGTGTTTAAAATATTCTTATAGCATAGTTACACGACACCTTATAGGACAATTTTAACTGTTGCATAAACGTTTGTACAACTATTTTATACGGCATATTTGGAGGTTAGTCAAAATGGTTGTGTTGTGGCATCCACGGTAACGTTTATAAAACAAACCCGAGCCTTGTTGTTTTGCTGTGCAAATTTACTACTTTAGCCAACAAATTGCTCCCAACGGAAGCACTTATACAACTGTTGTTTAGTAACTGTTAAAGGCTGTACATATGCTAAATATGTTGGTATACAACTTCACCATAACCTATCTTTCTGCTGTCATATTTTAGTTGAAATGCCATAACCAATGTTTTAAGACAAACAACGCATGCATATTGGTTAAAACGTTTTATCAACTGTTCAAACAGAAGATATATATCTGGTAGAAATTCTAGGTAAATCATTCGACTCTGTCGGTATTTCATTTCTGACATATGTCAAATTGTTGTATAACACCTGCAGGCAACACCACAATATTCTAATAAACTAAAGACAACATGGACGATGCCATGATTATACACAACCACCCGCCATATTGGGCAAACATTTATTGCTCTATTTGATATTAAATAATTATGTTTCAGTTCGAAATTACAGATATAAAGTGATAAACATTAGTGTGATTGTGTCTAAAAATAGGATTTGTGGAAGATTTAACGCAGATAAGTTCAGTTTTCCATCATAAAAATCTAGACATACTTTTGATCATTATCAAAATATGAATCAAATACGAAGCCCGTAGAAATTGCGTAACTACTTTGCACGATAATCACAATAAAATTTTATGCGCAAGTAATTCAATAGCCCTATATCACAGTGTAGAAGTTTATCATATACCTGTGTATGAAATTCACAATGGCCGATATGTAAGTAAACAAAATGACTGTGATGTGTTAGTTAAATATTCTTTACTTTGCCTATACAATATATAAGAAATAGTTTGGTTGCAATAAAGTAGAATCATGTAACAGAATAGTTGTATAGTTGACAGAAACTGAATCTTGCACTGACGCAAATGTTCTATAGCGGCTGTAAGAGGTTTACACTTCTGTTGTATAACTGTTACCTGCAGCCCTTATACAACCACTTAAATGACTGAAGCGTCCTATTAGGTGTGCCCTTTCTGCTTGTATAGCTGTTCTAAGAGCGTTTTGCCAATGTTCTTACAGCATACAATGCTGTGTAAGGAAGACTGCATAATCGTTCTTGCAACTCTAATAGGAGTGATAATTGTTAGTTGGGATATTAATAGCAATGATTTCGGACAAGTCTTTTTAATATGATATTTGGTAGCATTACAGAATAAACCTAATAATCGTTGTTTTAGACACATTCTGCACAAGCCGGTCCACTAACTCAAGATCAAATGCCCTATGGAAGATGACTTTACTGGTATTTTCTGCAGGTTATGTTACGGATATTCCAATTCGGAGGCTTAATTTAGACGCGTTACATTACCGCATGAGTCTGGTCAGTATGAAACTCCCTAACAAGTTCGACTCTCGTTAGCTGCGACACTAATTACACATTATTGCGTACATGTGACAATGCATTGTTGAGTTAAAATAATTTGCAAAGTACGTTATTTTTTAAGCAGTGCACATATAAAACTATTTGCTAACGATATGTTTATACGAACTGCTTTTTCACATCTGAGGAGTTTTGGAGCAAAACCGAATAATTCCACCGTAGACAATTTTTAGGAAAAGACGATTTTTCTGCAGCGCAAAAAGTAATAGCATGCTCAATCGTTTTGCTACCAAATATACTAAGTGACATATAAATCCGAACACCCAGTTTAAATGGTTTTATTTTAATAAAATTTTGTATAAGTACTTAATGAAGCATAATAAGTAAATGATAAAAATTTCAAAATGATTGCACTGCTTTAAAGCCCTTTGACCTTTAATAATGTGTGGATGCACCCTGATGTGCTACGCATTCTCCAACGCGCCTAGGCATGCTTCTGATCAGGTGGTCAATGTCCTCCTGTGGTATCTCATTCCAGGCAACCACCAACTCCTCTCGAAGTGCTTCTAGAGTCTGAGGAGGACGTTGCAAATTGAGCAATCTCCTACCCATCATATCCCACACGTGCTCAATTGGGGATAAGTCGGGAGATGTTGGTGGCCATGGTAACAATGTGACATCATTATGTTGAAAGAAGTCAATTGTGACTCTTGCAACTTGTGGTCGGGCATTATCTTGTTGGAAAGTTGGATCTGCCAGGGTGTCAAGATAGGATAAAAGATGGGGTTCTAGAACTTCGTGGATATAACGCTGCGTGTTCATGTTACCCCTGATCAAGATTAAAGGTGACCTGGCACCATAAGCTATAGCACCCCAAACCATAACTCCAACAGTGTGATGAACATGTCTTTCAACAAAAAACTGTGGATTCCTCCTTTCACCACGTCGCCTTTTAACCCTGGCACGACCATCGTGCATGCCTAAACAAAATCGAGACTCGTCACTAAAGACAATACTGTTCCAGTCCTGATCCCAGAGTGACCGTTGTCTGCACCACTCAAGGCGATTACGTCGGTGTTCTCGAGTTAAAGGGAGGATCCAGTGTGGCTGGTATGAAAACAAGCCAAAACTTCTCATTAGTCGGTAAACACTTCGCATGCCAATAGGTCTTCCGTGTTCTGCAAACCATTCATTTGCAATGGACCTGGTAGTGGAGAAACGGTCCCTCAAGGCCAATAATCTTAGGCGGCAATCTTCACGGTCTGTTGTTCTACGGCGGCGTCCAGTGCCCCTTGCTCTTTGCGTACGGCCTTCTCGAAGCCATGCCTGACAACACCTAACCACAGTGTCTACACTTCTTTGCACTCTAACTGCAATTGCCCGAAAAGAAAGTCCAGCTTCCCGAAGTCCCACTATACAGCCCCTATCAAACTCACTAAGTTGACGAAATCGTACAGGTCTCCGTACTCTAGGCATCGTAACCGATCGTAAAGGATGTCAAGAACCAAAATCCGCCAACGTTGATTCTTTACTGCGGCTGAAAAATTCATTTTTAGAGCGTTAGTGAATTAAAAAAAGCAGTATAAAAACCGGAATGTCCAGCTGATAAGGCTGAAAATTTTTTCACTTGTTATTTACAGTAAGATAAATACTCGTACATTCACCAACTTTTATTAAAATAAAACCATTTAAACTGGGTGTTCGGATTTATATGTCACTTAGTATACTATTGGGGCCAACATAGTTAAGCTTCCTCGGCAATCAAAATTTTGAAATATTATGTTTGCCAATATTAAGATAAAAACAAAAATGGATTTTTACGGTTTGGCTCAAATCTTATGGATTTATTTGGTTTTGCTAAAAAATTTAATGACAAGCATTAATAACAATAACATCTTTATTGGTTGAAAGCTTTGAGTCGCTAGCAAAACATAAAAATAAACATTTTATAACTTATAAAAAAGTAAATTCCCAAATGATTCACATATAAAAAATAATGAGTTTTTAAAAAGTATTAAATAATAGTTTATCTTTTAAAGTACATTAACCACCATTCATCATATAATTTGTGAGAGATTCTGTTTGGTCTTGCGGATACCAAAAATTTATTTTAAGCAAGAATTTTGCACTTCTTGTACTGTTTGTTTATAAGCAGATATTAAATGGGGGCCATATACAACATCACCATAGATCATAATTGATAGAGCTAGATTGTCACATAGAATTATTTTAGTTATTTTAGAAAGATATTTTCTGTCAACACAAGTCAGCTCCAAAACAGGCGATTTTTCTATAGCGCAAAAAGTAATAGAATGCTCAATTGTTTTGATACCAAATTATATTGGAGCCAACATAGTTAAGCTTCCTCTGCAATCAAAATTTTGAAATAATATGTTTGCCAATATTGCGATAAAAACAAAAATGGATGTATAGTCAACGCCAAACAAAGTGGCGTGCACGTCATCACGATAAAAATTCCCCGACCTAATGCCTAGGTTTCTATCACAAACAGTTGCTCTATTGCAGTTTCATATTAATGTGATATATAAATTGTAAAATGGTCATTACTCTCTTATTATGGTTAATAGTCATATAAACATTGTTATTAAAATATCACATAAGTTGCTTTCTGATAAATTTAGACGCATTATGCGAAATAAAATGTTTTGCAAACGCTCCAATCACTTATCGACATGTAAACGCACTAAACCGATTTCGCAGCGTTGACACATTGTCACCTTGAAACTTATTTAAAGTGGGAACTGACATTTGTATTAATTTTGACACTGAATCAATTTGTGGCATTTCAAATCTTTATAAATCCTTTGGCCCCGCATACTGTAAATCAACAACTGTTTGTTTCAAAACAAAATTATTCATTTTACGAGTAGATAAAGGCAATTTTGGTATATAAAGATGCCCAAACAGTTAAATAGTCGGTGTAAGGAACTCGTGGCCTCGTTAATGCACTACTTTGAGCAAGAAAGGGACAACAACGGGCCTTTGTTGCCTTTAAATGCTGTTCAAGAGGTAGGTTACTAATAATTATATGTAATGTATATTAATAATAGTGAAATTTTATTTCATTTTTTGTAGCGTGTTGCTGCTGCTTTAAAAATTAGTTTAAGGACAGTTAGTCGTATTTCCGAGGGTGTGAAAAGTGATGCAAATTTAGAATCGCCCAAGAAAAAGCGGAGTTATATTAAACGTGTAACCAACACAGCGACATTGGATACAAGTGCCATTCGAGAAGTGATCTATAATATGTATCACAAAAGTAAGATCTTATTATAATAACTTATCAGAAATTTGCATTAATTTGTTAACTAAATTATAATGTCATATTACACATGGTTTCAGAAGAACAAGTTACGATACAAGCTTTATGGTCTCGATTAAGAGATAGGGCATAGACAGCTGCGGTGGCCGCAGTAGTAGACTCTTCGGTCTCCTGATCAGTCGCCGTGCGCTGTGCGGGTTCGAGTCCCGTCCCAGGAGAAATTTTTCTCTTGGCTATGGATGTTGTAATTGTCCGTAGGTGGTAGATGGTCTCTGACTGTCGAACGCGGAGGTACCACCCGGCGGATCTCGTAGGCGGAGCCAGAATGTGTGCATGTTGCATGCACACGTGTTCCCTCGCCAGAGTCCGTGTGGCGTTCCCCCTTTCCCATGTATCCCCCTATAGCCCCACGGTACCCAATGGGTGCTTAGGCCTCAGGCTTTCGTGGTAGTTGGAGTATAAAAAAAAAATTATTTGATGGTAGTGCCACGTCTTTAAGGCGGTTGCTTAGAGATCTTGGATTTAAGTGGCTTAAGGACAATCCGCGACGAGGGCTCATGGAACTACCAAGTATAGCTTTGAAAAGGGTGGAATTTCTAAGGCAATACAATCAAGCCAAGGTTGAGGCCTTATACCAGTTTGTCTTCCTCGATGAAACTTGGATATTTCAAAATGGGACCATAGGTCGCTCTTGGCAAAATGGAAACCAAAAAAGCGTGGAAGCTATTAAAACAGATGGTAAAAGGTATGTACTTTTACACAATTTGCACTATAAAATTTAAAACTAATATATTTTAGATACATTATATTACATGCTGGAATTGAAAATGGGTTTATTGAGGGTAGTGAAGCGATATTTTCTTCGAAAACAAAATTGAGCGATTACCATGGAGAGATGAACCAGGACAATTTTTTGAAATGGTTTCAACATCAGTTATTAGAAAAATTGGAGAGTTCATCTATGATTATACTGGATAACGCCCCTTATCACAGCATGATATTGAACAAAGTGCCTAACAATGCATGGACAAAAAAAAATATCCAAGACTGGTTGACAAATCAAAACATACCATTTTTAAACACAATGTTTAAAACAGAGCTATTGAGTATTGTTGCTCGGTACATAGTGCTTCTTAATTATATATATTTTGGTCGACAGTTTATATTTCTTTTGTTTATTCCTATTCTTAAAATAACTGCTTTTTTAGAAACAAACCACCTAAAATATACGTGATTGATGAATTGGCGGAACAACATGGGCACAAAGTTCTTCGTCTGCCTCCTTACCATTGTATATTTAACCCTATTGAGTTAATTTGGGGCATAGCAAAAGGTTACTATAACAGACATATTGGTAGAGATGGTAACAGTGAAAAAGACTGTTTGGATATGTGGAACGAGGCTCTACAAACGGTTACCCCAGACATGTGGAAAAATAGTGTTCGACATACTGAGCAAGAAATTTTTGAATGGTATGAAAGAGAACGAATTTTTGATCGACCAGACATCGAACCATTAATAATCAACTTTGAAAGTGATGAAGATTCAGATTCAGACAGCGCTGAAGAAAGAAACTCCGACTAACTTTATTGTACAGAAAAAGCTTACACCAGTAGCTTACCTAATTTTAGAATGCATTTTTCTGTATGAATTCTGTAAAATAAATACCATGCATAAAATTTGGAGGACCCCATTTGCATTTTTATTCAGTACCTTTAAGCTATCAATTAAATATGGTAGTTTCATAGTGTCATCTGATCAATAATTGTCATACTTAATGATTATGCAAGTACAGATCTATAATTTTATTATACTATTATTTTTGTTCTCATTTGAGGTTAATATTGCTTATAAACCTAGATATGTAAATAATAAATTTTATTATTTTACAAAAAGTTTGGCAACAATGTAAATTTTTCAACACACCCACCTTGATGACGTGCACGCCACTTTGTTTGGCGTTGACTATATATGGTTTGGCTTAAATCTTATGGATTTATTTGGTTAGGTTTAAAACTTTATTGACAAGCATTAATAACAATGACGTATTCATTGATTAAAAGCTTTGAGTCGCTAGTAAAACATAAAAATAATCAAAAACCATTTTATAACTAAAAAAGTAAATTCCCAAATGATTCACATATAAAAAATAATGAGTTCTTAAAAAAAGTTATTAAATAAATAATAGTTATCTTTTAAAGTGCAAACCACATTGCAATCACACTTAAATATACAACGCAGATTCTTCCTCCAAACAGTCGCACTCATTATTCATGTCTTCTTCCTCATTATTTTGATTTTCACATAAAGGTTTTCTATACCATTTCAAATTTTTGTCACCTTCCCACTCTTTCCCGAATTGTTTTTCCTTAAGTTGTTTCACACTTTATATATTTTTTTGTGGGATGTTATCTCGCAACTGAACTTCTGATAGTGGACGCGCCTTAAGCTTTTTCCTCTTTCATAAGCAAGTTTTAAAACTTCCGATTGGGCTTCAAATCGGTTGTGCTGAAAGCATGCGATTAATATGTTAATTTCCCCTGTTTGGTGTGCTTTTTTTGTATAGAGACGCGTTTTAGGTCGGATGTTCCAGTAGTCCTATTAAGGTAATTTTGAAGTTCCCTTATATCAAAAATTTTAAAATAATATATTTCACATTGCGAGCTTGTAAATAATAATTAACATAATCTCCTTTAGATGGATTTTTGCTTAACATTTTTTCCACACCTCCAAAGACCCTATCCGCGGGCAAAAAAATATAACCTCTCACAGGGTAAGTGATGATAACTCCGGTAGCATTATCAGGAAAAAACTTTAGGTGCCAAAAAATTAGCATATGGTTATTTTGGCCTCCACATCCATCACAGAACAATATAATCTGAGTTATGCGGGTCAAGTTCAACGACTTCGGATAATCAATCAAAGCAGATCCATTATCTGTGGCGCCTCTCGCAGCCTGTTGAAATATAAAAAGTAGGATTTCTTGAGCTTATAGCAACACAGCAGAAATAGTAGAGACTCATTTTTTGCGAATAAAAAGTATCAGAAATAGGATTACGTGGTAAAGTCTATACCTGTTGCTGGTGGAAACAAAATGTCAAGGAATTTTCTGGCTCTTCTTTAAAAAGGTCGTAAAAAGCCTTGGCTCTTTTTTATGAACTGGATGTCTTATGAGTAATTTGCTTTGCCTGCTCTTTTTCTTATTCGAATTTTCGTACAGAACATCATCTATTACCATCTAACAGCTAGTAGCCTAAATACAGGGTGGCGCATCGAAAACGAAACAGACGCATTTACTGGCAGCTCAGTTTTTTTTTTTTTGGAAAAACGCTCAGACCCGTCGATTTTGTTTTCAAGGGGGACACAAGTTTGGCAAAAAACCACGTTCAAACGTGCAGCCCCCTGGGCGGGGGTGACACTAACCCTAAAATCTTAAATGGAAAGGGGGGTCGAGTGATACCTTATTTAGGTCTTTCAACTCCCTTTATAATGATGTAAAATACATGAGCTTCAGTTCAGTAGTTTTGAAGATTTATTGACTTAAAGCTTAAAGTAGACTTTAATAGGTACATCAGATTAGTTTGTACTACTTTCAGAAGAAATTTGACTAAAAGAATTTACTTAATAAGTAAATGCTTTTCTTCACTACGCCCATGGTTTGTTTATCATTTTGTTGTTGAAAATAGCTATTGGAGCGTTTTTTTGTGGCAAAAAAGTTATTTCATGAAGAAAGATAAGGAAATATCTCGTACTTATTTTAAATAGTACATAGTTTGCGATTGATTTGACCAAACTTTGTTGCTAAAATAACTTTCAACGCTTTATTACATAAATTAACCATGGTATATATCACAGCAGAAAGAGTTGAAATTATCGAAATATTTTTCGGAAATAATCAGTGCGCTAAAAGAACAGCAGAAATATTTAATGAGCGACATGAGAACAGTAACGCGCATCGAAAATATGTTCTAGGACTTGTAGCTAAATTTCGGGAAACTGGGTCAGTCGCCAATAAAAGACGCAGCATTGAAAATCCCATAAGGAACGAAGGAATAGAAGTGGGGGTTTTAGGGCAAGTTTATGTAGATCCTACGTTAAGTACCCGCAAATTGGAGACTGTGTGTGGTGTTAGCCGACGTACTGTCCAACGGATTCTAAAGGCCCATAGATTTCATCCGTATAAAATTCACCTGGTACAAGCACTTAATGAAGACGATCTTGATCGGCGATTACAATCTTGTGAAGATACGAGTGAACGAATTATAAACGATGAACATTTTCTATTCAACACTTGCTTTTCCGACGAATGTTCCTTTTTCTTAAATGGCGTAGTAAATCGTCATAACTGCCGATATTGGTCCGATTCTAATCCCAGAATTTATCATGAGGTTCATACACAGCAGCCACAAAAATTAAATGTTTGGGCTGGAATTTTTTACAATCATTTACTTGGTCCCTTTTTCTTTTCCTGTAAATTTGACCGGTGAAATGTATTTGGAATTACTTGAAGACGCCATATATCCTGCATTCACAGCCATAATTAAAAATCAGAATGATGGGCGGTACATTGCGAATTGGTTGATGTTCCAATAGGATGGTGCCCCACCACATTACGCATTATGTGTTCGACAATATTTAGATCAGACGTTTCCAGATCGGGGGATTGGTAGAAGAGGTGCCATTGAATGGCCCCCAAGATCGCCAGATTTATCACCTTTGGATTTCTTTATGTGGGGTCATTTAAAAAGCAAAATCTATGCTACTGAGCCAACATCATTAGAAGACATGCGACAAAGAATTGTGAATGAGTGACTTCAAATTACTCCTCAAGTATTGCAAAATTGTGGCAACGTTTTGAGCAAAATGTTTATTATTGCATGGAGAGTCATGGTGGCCATTTTCAACATTTACTTGCCTAACGGGTCAGTTCGTTGTTCATTTTTAAATTACTTTGCTGCCAAACGTATTGATCTCCACTAATGATGATGTATTAGTTTTATTTAAGCTTTAAATCAATTAATCTTCGAAACTACTGAACTGGAGTATTTTAACTTTATATCATTATAAAGGGAATTGAAATACCTTTAAAATAAGGTATCACTCGACCGCCCTTTCCATTTAAGATTTTGGGGGTGGTGTCACCCCCGCTTAGGGGGCTGCACGTGCTAACGTGATTTTTTGCCAAACTTGTGTCCCCCTCGAAAACAAAATCGACGGGTAGGAGCGTTTTTCAAAAAAAAACTTTGCTGCTAGTAAATGCGTTTGTTTCGTTTTCGATACGCCACCCTGTATAAACAATTTACTAATCAACTCCTTATCATATGGATTTATTCGCTTTTGAAGTAAACTCGGATTTGTTTCACTTTGCACGAAGACGTGGATTCCTTTGCTGAAATTTACGAAGGTTTAGTCGTTTTTGCTCGGTACTGTGTAGCTTATATTATGTATCTGAATAAAGTGAGTCGATATTCGCGGCTAACTCAATTTTCACAAAAGGTGAATTTGTTCGGTGTTGTTCCAAAGCTCCTTATCTGCCGCAAAAAAGTGAAGTACTGATAATCCAAGTATCGGGTGTTGGTTACCCCAGCCCAAAAACGGAATAAAATAAAGAGAGTGAAAAATCGTCGCAAAGACATAAGGACTGTAATGAAGAGCTGAGTGCAAACTAGGAGGACAGTCTTGGATTTTTTTAGAATAACGCGACGAATGTTGCCTTCTAAAGCTTATCGGCGCTCACATATCTTCATGGAAAATGATCTCGAAGTGAGATAAGACTTTTAGGGGAACTTGGAAAGTTTCTTCAACAATTAGACTGTGTCGCATACCCTGTGGCGCATGGTAACATCTTCGGTTTTACGTTTATTCCATTTAACTAAGAGATAGAAAAGGCACTAACCCTGGCGATATAGAACTCTCGGTTAACTATAACATTTCAGGGAGCATCGTTTTATCAATTTTTTTTTGTCAGGTCACCGCGGCTGATATAACGAGCTTAAAGAAACGATTCTAGAACTGCCTAAGGTTAATAGAACTGGGAAAAGTCTGCTCATGTACTCGTAGATTGTTCCACAATCTTGATACTCTAGGGACAAAGGAGCGGTTATATCGGCCAGCTCTGGATGAACAAAGTTTAACACGGATAGGATTAGAAGCATCCCAGATATGTGAGCAGTACACGAGGCTAGATCTTATACGGGCCTTGTACAGAGTGACGGGGTCATACGGTGAAAAATACTTCCTAGCCCTAAACAAATAGACAAGATTTATCCCAGCAGCTGCCGCTATTAATAATAATAATTAATCTTTTATTTGTAATATTCTTACAGGAGGCGAGATTTAGATAATATATCTATTCTGCCATCTAACCCCCTTAACAATACGAGATGTAAAAAAAAAACGGAATTTGTTACCTGTATACAGGGTGGGCCAAAAGTGCCTGACTGATTTTAAAAATTCATAAGTTAACACATTTGACTTTTTTTCAGATTTACAAAGTAGAGCTCTGGATATTTTAGAATGGAGAGACTTAATCTAATCCAGAGAACCGAAGTCGTACAATTTTACTATGAACATAATCATTCGATTGTAAACACCAAGAGAGCTAATCGAAGATTTTTTAATGTTCGAAACGCCCCATTCACTGGGGCTATCCGCAGCATTATTCGGCGTTTTCAAACTAAGGGTTCTGTATCGGACCTTCCCCGAACTGGACGACCACGTTTAGCTTTCACTGGAGAAAACATAGAGATAGTAGAGGAAAGTGTTTAGGAGGACCCCGAAACATCGACCAGAAGAAGGTCAACACCAGGACATCCCTCAGAAGAATTTTGAAACATTTGCGGATGTTTCCTTACAAAATTCAAATGTTTCAGCACTTACGACCACAAGATTATGCACAACGACAAAATTATGCCATTCGTTTTCAGCAATTGGTTAGAGAGGAAGAACATTTTTTAAATCGTCTAATAATGAGTGATGAGGCGCATTTTCATCTGAATGGTTTTGTGAATACGCAAAATGCAAGAATTTGGGGAAGGCAAAATCCAAGGGCTGTACACGAGAGAGAGTTACACCTCATTAAATGTACGGTTTGGTGTGGTGTTACCACCCAGGGTATTATTGGGCCTTATTTCTTTCAAAATGACGATGGAACTGCGGTGACTGTTACTGGAGGTATAGAGCTATGCTTGAAAATTTTTTGATTCCAGCGCTTGAAAATAGACCTGATATAAGGTTCCAACAGGATGGAGTCACAGCTCATACAGCTGGAGCCACAATGGTATTGCTAAGAGGTTTCTTTGGAGAACGTCTGATTTCAAAAAGATCGGCAATTGAATATCCCCCACGTTCCCCTGATTTAACCGCGCCAGATTCCTATTTATGTGGATATTTGAAAGACAGATTTTACCGCGATAAATCTCGAACCTTAAGACAACTTATGGACGATATTATAATGGAAATTCGAGCCACAAATCGGGAAACATTGGAGGCAGTTATGGACAATGTCTTGGAAAGGAATGTTGTGTGTGAAAGAGAAAATGGCTGTCACTTACGCGAAATTATTTTTTATACTTAATACGAAAAAAAAACTACACTAAATATATATTATTTTTGGGAAAAATACATTAAAAAATATTAATAAATAAAAAAGTTATTAAAGTTTAAAATAGGTCAGCTTCTTTTGGCCCACCCTGTACAATAACGACAGAATAAAGTATAATCTAAGTAAATGCATAAAGAAAATATGAGGCCACTTATGGGTTACAATAGATTTCGCTGCTCATCAAGTAGGACTTCTTTCACTTTTTTCTTGAATTTGGGTAATGGACTGGTTTCTTTTAAACTGCGGTCTAAAGAATTATATGATTTGATCGCATTGTAAATATATGTGTTCTGAAATAGAGATGTGCTGTGGCATGGAATTGAAAAAGTCTCTCTATAACTAATATTAATGCCATGCATATTCCCTCTACGTAAGAATTTGTTTACTAAATATGACGGTGTTTTTGAATAAAGAACCTTATGAGTCAGATTTAGGAGCTGGTATTTATACATTTTATAAATTTTCATCCATTTGAGTTCATTAATGGCATTCGATATATGATTATACTTTCTGAGATCATTTACAAGCCTGCAACATGTATTCATAATACTTTGAATACGATTTCCTCAATAGGGGTAGTAAACCACTAAGCAATACGATATATTTGAAAACAAGAAAGATTCACGCAATTGCCTTCTCGCAGATTTATGTAATATAGCCTTATTTGCAAATAAAACTCAGAGAGTAGGGTAGCACTGAGAAATTAGATAGTTTACGTGCACAACAAAATTTAAGTCTTCATCCATTATAATACCTAGGTTCTTCGAACGATCCACAGGAACTAATTTATCACCGTCTAAATGTATGTCTATGTCCTTTTTTAAACTATTCTTTTTTGTTCTATTTGCGCATACCAACATATTTGACTTCAAAGGATTCAAACGAAGATTATGACTACTACTGAACTTTTCAATTTGGGAAAGATCTTGATTAATTTTATTATTTGCTGTTTCCAAGTCATTACTCCTAAATGAGTAGAAAATTGCAAAATACAACGAAATGTATGCTGCATGATTTTACCTCTGTTTCTAAATCTGAGATACATAATGAAAATAATAGGGGTTCTAAGACTGATCCCTGTGGTACACCAGAACAAATTTTTTGTTCGGTAGAGTACTGTTGATTTAGATAAACTGTTTGATACCGATTTTCAAGGTAGGTTTGGATGAACGAAAGAAGTTTTTCAGAAAATCCATAATAACTGCATTTAGACACAAGAAGTGAGTGATTAATGGTGTCAAATGCTTTAGTAAAATCAAGAAGTATGAGAGCTACTGCTTTTTGGTTATCAAGTGCCATTGTTATATAGTCTGTTAAATCACAGAGTGCCGAAGCTGTATGACCCTGTCGAAATCCAGATTGTTTAGAGTTTAGATGGACTAATTTTGTTAGAATATAAGTAGGCGCAGAGCTGCTCGCAAACAACGCTTTCCAGTACTTGAGAAAAAATTGGCAGTAGACTGATCGGTCTCAGTTGACCATAGTTAGTAGGATTAGAACACTTAGGTAGCGGAACAACTATAGCGCGTTTCCACTAATTGGGAAAATATATTGACAACATGTGTTCGTGCCAGAACAAGTGATCTGGACTACGACTAGCCGAAATGATCGGCACTTTGCTAGGACTCGGCCCATTCATCGAAACCTGATGTGCACCAGGACACTTGTTGTTCGTCAAGGTACAGGACTATATTTTGAAAGCATTAAACTGTACAAGATTGTTGTGTCCCCAAGCGGCGATAATGGAATATTGGTCAACCAATTAGCTTTGATGTACGAGCGCTTTCACATCTATGGACTTATGTGGTTCAATGGTTTATCAAATGAGCCAATCCAAGATTGTTATCAATATTGCAAATGAATATCTCAAATTCTTCAGAATTTGATACAAAAAGCCAAAAATGCAGATTTAGAAGTTCCATTGTATTGTGTCTGAGTTACGTAACATTCAACAGTTTGGAACGTTAAAATATTTTTTCGATATGGAAAATGTCTTTGGAGGTTTGAAGTCTCTTTTCCTAAGCACATTTGTTCAGGTTCATATAGGGTATGTCACTCACTGCATGATTTTTGACAAGGGTGTAAGATACGACGAAAAACTGTAACATCCTTCACGTGGAGCGACAGTTCCTTTATATCTTTGAACCTGCCTTCGACCACATAAAAGGCACACAATTTATTTTACGAGCAATGCGGAAATATTCTGTGTCTGCTCTTGGAAGTATATAAAGGTCGATGATTGTAGCCAGATCTGAGCTTCTACAAGTAAACACTTTTAGAAGTTTTCCTTTGAATTTCTTGTGGAGTTTCCTTAAAGCTGTATGAATGGGTGAAAATACCTCACTTATATATTTCCCTCACGTTTTTGAGATCTTCCATTACGGTTCTGTTCCATCTTTGTTCGGTATCCTCGGAACAGCATGAGTCTCGGAGAAAGATCACGAAAGGCAAGCAGTAAACGTAGCCATATTGTCGCAGGTGTCTGCAAGAGGTAATTAGAGTCACAAATGTTTGTCAGACGGTGTAGGGATCTCGTGATTTCTTGACTACTATATTCGTAATTATCCGGTTCTTTGCTCTTGGTTAAAATATCGTAGGTCAGTAGGTCTGTCAGGTCTGGTTGCCTAGATAACAGACAAAGTCAGGAAGAAGGATAGGAAGGACGGGGGAAGAGCAAAGAGAAGCAAGTGCGTGCCTTGGCATTGTTAACTAGTATTCAGTAAATACTAAATTGACCCAAAAATTAATTTAGGAGTTTGTACGTGTGGGAAAAATGTAATTTTGCTTAGATTTTTTTTTATACTCCAACTACCACGAAGGCCTAAGGCCTAAACACCCATTGGGTACCGTGGGGCTATAGGGGGATCAGGAGACCGAAGAGTCTAGTACTGCGGCCACCGCTGCTGCCTAAAAGATCGAGAAGTGAACTAGTTAATTTTGTTCACACTGCCAGTGCAAGCCAAGGTCGTGTGTGCTTACAAACTTGCATAGCCTACTGACTCCAGCAACACAAGGCTGCTGTGCGATTATACAGGGTGGCGCCTCGAAGACGAAACAGACGCATTTACTGGCAGCTCTGTTTTTTTTTTTAAAAACTTTCAGACCCGTTGATTTTGTTTTCGAGAGGGACAAAAGTTAGGCAAAAAATCACGTTAGCACGTGCAGCCCCCTAAAATCTTAAATGGAAAGGGGGGTCGAGTGATACCTTATTTTAAAGGTCTTTCTATTCTCTTTATAATGATATAAAATTAATGTACTTCAGTTCAGTAGTTTTGAAGATTTATTGATTTAAAGCTTAAATAAAACTAATACATCATCATTAGTGGAGATCAATACATTTGGCAGCAAAGTAATTTAAAAATGGCAAGTAAATGTTGAAAATGGCCACCATGACTCTCCATGCAATAATAAAGATTTTGCTCAAAACGTTGCCGCAGATTTTGCAATATTTGAGGAGTAATTTGAAGGCAATCATTCACAATTCTTTGTCGCAGGTCTCCTAATGATGTTTGCTGTGTAGCATAGATTTTGCTTTTTAAACGACCCCTCATAGAGAAATCCAAAGGTGATAAATCTGGCGATCTTGAGGGCCATTCAATGGCACCTCTTCTACCAAGCTATCAATCTGGAAACCTCTGATCTAAATATTGTCGAACACGTAATGCGTAATGTGGTGGGGCACCATCCTGTTGGAACATCAACCTATTCCCAATGTACCGCCTATCATTCTGATTTTCAATTATGGCTGTTAATGCAGGATCTATCCGTCTTCCAGTAATTCCAAATACATTTCACCGGTCAAATTTCCAGGTAAGAAAAAAGGACCAACTAAATGATCGCCAAAAATACCAGCCCAAACATTTAATTTTTGTGGCTGCTGTGTATAAACCTCATGATAAGTTCTGGGATTAGAATCGGACCAATATCGGCAGTTATGACGAATTACCACGCCATTTAAGAAGAAGGAACATTTGTCGGAAAAGCAAGTGTTGAATAGAAAATGTCCATCGTTTATAATTCGTTCACTCATATCTTCACAAAATTGTAATCGCCGATCAAAATCGTCTTCAATAAGTCCCTGTACCAGGTGTATTTTATACGGATGAAAACTATGGGCCTTCAGACGTCGACTAACACCACACACAGTCTCCAATTTGCGGGTACTTAACGTTGGATCTACATAAGCGCCCTAAAATCCCCACTTCTATTGCTTCGTTCCTTATGGGATTTTCAATGTTGTGTTTTTTATTGGCGACTGACCCAGTTTCCCGAAATTTTGCTATAAGTTCTAGAACATATTTTCGATCCACGTTACTGTTCCCATGTCGCTCAATAAATATTTCTGCTGTTCCATTAGCGCACTGATTATTGCCGAAAAATATTTCGATAATTTCAACTGTTTCTGCTGTGGAATATACCATGATTAATGTATGTAATAAAGCGTTACAAGTTATTTTAGTAACAAAGTTTGGTCAAATAAATCGTAAACTATGTACTAAATTCCTATTTAAAATAAGTACGAGATATTTCCTTATCTTTCTTCAAGAAATAACTTTTTTGCCACAAAATAACGCTCCAATAGCTATTTTCAACAACAAAATGATAAACAAACCATGGGCGTAGTGAAGAAAATAATTTACTTATTAAGTAAATTCTTCTAGTCAAATTTCTTCTGAAAGTAGTACAAACTAATCTGATGTACCTATTATAAACTCTACTTTAAGCTTTAAATCAATAAATCTTCAAAACTACTGAACTGAAGCTCATGTATTTTACATCATTATAGGGAGAATTGAAAATACGGTATCACTCGACCCGCCTTTCCATTTAAGATTTTAGGGTTGGTGTCAGGGGGCTACACGTGTTAACGTGAGTTTTTGCCAAACTTGTGTCCCCCTCTAAAACAAAATCGACGGGTCTGATCGTTTTTCCAAAAAAAAACTGAGCTGCCAGTAAATGCGTCTCTTTCGTGTTCGATGCGCCACCCTGTATAACGTAACTATGCCTGTTGTTTGAAGTAGTCCATTAGGTAAGGAACGTAGAGGCCTCGGTGAAGGGTCTTGTTGTTAGTGATAGTACGCAAGGATGTGTTTGCAAAGCCTGCAGACTACGCATATGCGAGAAGACACCATGCTGCAGTATGCAGCATGCATAAGTGTTTACTGGTCTAACAGTCATCCTGTATAGCCGAACTTTGTTGATCAAACTTAATTTTGAGGTTCTGCAGAGCATAGGGTAGAGTTGTCGAAACGGAATTTGGATTTTAGTTTTTAACGCTTGTGTGCCTCTGCCATGTTATACCCTTGCCAATAGTGACACCAAGGTACTTAGCAGAATTTTCCCATGATACGATGAGTTCCTGACGTACTTGGATTCATAAAATATAAGGATCACAATCTCTTAATTATTGGTAATCGACTGGAATTAAATATAGGAACACAATATGTGATATATCAAATTTGACGGATCTATCAAATTCCAAACATATAGTCAACGCCAAACAAAGTGGCGTGCACGTCATCAAGGTGGGTGTGTTGAAAAATTTACATTGTTGCCAAACTTTTTTAAAATAATAAAATTTATTATTTACATATCTAGGTTTATAAGCAATATTAACCTCAAATGAGAACAAAAATAATAGTATAATAAAATTATAGATCTGTACTTGCATAATCATTAAGTATGACAATTATTGATCAGATGACACTATGAAACTACCATATTTAATTGATAGCTTAAAGGTACTGAATAAAAATCCAAATGGGGTCCTCCAAATTTTATGCATGGTATTTATTTTACAGAATTCATACAGAAAAATGCATTCTAAAATTAGGTAAGCTACTGGTGTAAGCTTTTTCTGTACAATAAAGTTAGTCGGAGTTTCTTTCTTCAGCGCTGTCTGAATCTGATTCTTCATCACTCTCAAAGTTGATTATTAAAGGTTCGATGTCTGGTCGATCAAAAATTCGTTCTCTTTCATACCATTTAAAAATTTCTTGCTCAGTATGTCGAACACTATTTTTCCACATGTCTGGGGTAACCGTTTGTAGAGCCTCGTTCCACATATCCAAACAGTCTTTTTCACTGTTACCATCTCTACCAATATGTCTGTTATAGTAACCTTTTGCTATGCCCCAAATTAACTCAATAGGGTTAAATATACAATGGTAAGGAGGCAGACGAAGAACTTTGTGCCCATGTTGTTCCGCCAATTCATCAATCACGTATATTTTAGGTGGTTTGTTTCTAAAAAAGCAGTTATTTTAAGAATAGGAATAAACAAAAGAAATATAAACTGTCGACCAAAATATATATGTATAATTAAGAAGCATTATATACCGAGCAACAATACTCAATAGCTCTGTTTTAAACATTGTGTTTAAAAATGGTATGTTTTGATTTGTCAACCAGTCTTGGATATTTTTTTTTGTCCATCCATTGTTAGGCACTTTGTTCAATATCATGCTGTGATAAGGGGCGTTATCCAGTATAATCATAGATGGACTCTCCAATTTTTCTAATAACTGATGTTGAAACCATTTCAAAAAATTGTCCTGGTTCATCTCTCCATGGTACTCGCTCAATTTTGTTTTCGAAGAAAATATCGCTTCACTACCCTCAATAAACCCATTTTCATTTCCAGCATGTAATATAATGTATCTAAAATATATTAGTTTTAAATTTTATAGTGCAAATTGTGTAAAAGTACATACCTTTTACCATCTGTTTTAATAGCTTTCACGCTTTTTTGGTTTCCATTTTGACAAGAACGACCTATGGTCCCATTTTGAAATATCCAAGTTTCATCGAGGAAGACAAACTGGTATAAGGCCTCAACCTTGGCTTGATTGTATTGCCTTAGAAATTCCACCCTTTTCAAAGCTATACTTGGTAGTTCCATGAGCCCTCGTCGCGGATTGTCCTTAAGCCACTTAAATCCAAGATCTCTAAGCAACCGCCTTAAAGACTTGGCACTACCATCAAATAATGCCCTATCTCTTAATCGAGACCATAAAGTTTGTATCGTAACTTGTTCTTCTGAAACCATGTGTAATATGACATTATAATTTAGTTAACAAATTAATGCAAATTTCTGATAAGTTATTATAATAAGATGTTACTTTTGTGATACATATTATAGATCACTTCTCGAATGGCACTTGTATCCAATGTCGCTGTGTTGGTTACACGTTTAATATAACTCCGCTTTTTCTTGGGCGATTCTAAATTTGCATCACTTTTCACACCCTCGGAAATACGACTAACTGTCCTTAAACTAATTTTTAAAGCAGCAGCAACACGCTACAAAAAATGAAATAAAATTTCACTATTATTAATATACATTACATATAATTATTAGTAACCTACCTCTTGAACAGCATTTAAAGGCAACAAAGGCCCGTTGTTGTCCCTTTCTTGCTCAAAGTAGTGTATCAACGAGGCCACGAGTTCCTTACACCGACTATTTAACTGTTTGGGCATCTTTATATACCAAAATTGCCTTTATCTACTCGTAAAATGAATAATTTTGTTTTGAAACAAACAGTTGTTATTTACAGTATGCGGGGCCAAAGGATTTATAAAGATTTGAAATGCCACAAATTGATTCAGTGTCAAAATTAATACAAATGTCAGTTCCCAGTTTAAATAAGTTTCAAGGTGACAATGTGTCAACGCTGCGAAATCGGTTTAGTGCGTTTACATGTCGATAAGTGATTGGAGCGTTTGCAAAACATTTTATTTCGCATAATGCGTCTAAATTTATCAGAAAGCAACTTATGTGATATTTTAATAACAATGTTTATATGACTATTAACCATAATAAGAGAGTAATGACCATTTTACAATTTATATATCACATTAATATGAAACTGCAATAGAGCAATTGTTTGTGATAGAAACCTAGGCATTAGGTCGGGGAATTTTTATCGTGATGACGTGCACGCCACTTTGTTTGGCGTTGACTATATATGTGGATATTCCAGTAGAACGATATAGGCAGAAATAGGTTGATTAAACTAATCGAGAAATGGTTAATTTACATTATCATCCAGTATTCTAGTTCCACTCAGCTGCTGTTGACTTGGTTTAATGGAAGTTTCGCAGTGCACTTCTCTATACGGTCCTATAATTTGCTATATGCAAATACTTATTCTTTAATCAAGTTCATTCATATGCATTGGAGAAAACGAAGATAAATAAGTATGTTATAGTCGCTGAAACATTATTGAAGGGGTGTTTAAGTATACAGGGTGTAAACGTTATGATAGTCATTATTTAAATGGCTGATAGAGGGGTTTAAATGAAGCAAAAAGTTTCATACAACATGGTGGTCAAAACGGAACGCAGTGTAAATATAGATGGAGTTTGTTATTTTTGGCTCTTAATTATTATTTTATCATTTGATAATGTACTCGTAAAATGCAAACAATTAAAAAAACGGACTTACCACTAGCTGCCCCAGCGCTTGAAGTGGTGTGTGAAAATTTATTGAACGTATTAAAAAAATCCACTTATAAATACGGAACGCAATTTTGATACATACATTGTTTTTCTTTTTAAAACCCACACTGCACTTTCTTGTATTTAAAGAAAGTGTTCAAAATGTCGTCCTCCACTTTCCACACAAGCTTCATTACGACGAACCCAGTTTCTTCTTACTCTAGGTCCTCGAAGTTGTCCATTTATTATTTCAGCCGCAATGAAATTTTGTTCGCGAAGTTGTGCTTCAGTTGTTATTGGACCAGCCCCATAAACCATCCCAAGTTCTTCCCAATACCAGAAATCCATCGGATTGAGGTCAGAAGATCTTGCTGGCCATTTTCGAGGATCAGTAGCATTTCGACCGATCCAGAGATTTGGATAATGTTCATTCAAGTACTGAACGACGCCTCTAAAAATGTGTGGTGGTGTCCCGTCAAGAAGAAACCACAAATTCTGTCTCCGTTGTAATGGCATGTTGTCTGTTCCAAAAGTTCTGGTAGGTTATTGGCTAGAAATCTAAGGTATCCTTCTCCTGATAACTTTGGAGGTAACTCGAAAGGACCAATTACCTCATCGTCAAGAATACCCGCCCAAATATTTATTTTAAAACGTTGTTGGAAATGACTTTGATGGATGATATGAGGATATTCTTTGGCCCTCGTGTGAGTATTATGGAAATTTAATATCCCGTCTCGCGTAAAAGTACATTCGTCGTAGGCTGAACACTTCCTGTATCTCGAAGTCTTTGGTACACTGGTACAAATGTCCTTCTGTCTGGGTGTGCCCGTTGGCGAAATCTCTCGCGATAAATTTTAGCTGCAAGATTTGAATTCTGACGAGCTTCACCATAAACTAACAAAATGTCGGCGAAGTCTTGATTCGAGGACATTGTAAACAAAATCGACGACGAACGCGAACAAAAACAAAACACGCCCGATGCCCGATAACTAACCACTGTTACCGTTTGCGATCGATTATCGGTTCGAAAAGAGTGATGACGACGCGCTGTTTTCATGTGTGTTTCAAATATTTAATTTAATGAATCTTCCTTAATTACTGACTATAAATTTTGGCTTAACTCAGAAAAACCTACTGCCATTTATTTGTTAATTACCCAACTTAAAAACGTTTTAGATTAGATTATAAAAATTAGTTTACCCCTGTATATAGTATGCTCTTACGGGTAATAATAATAATAATAATAGAGCGAAGTTCAGCTGTGTACCACTGATGTGGCGTACATCTGTTCTTCCTCATAACGATTCGATTGATAAATCATAACGCAACTCATAATCGAAATAACCACCTTAAGAATAACATACATAGAATAATCAGCTCGGTTTGCTAAATAATCTTCGTTTGATATGGTTTTTGAACTTTGCAATAATTAAATGTTTCAATTTTGCTTAAGAAACCGTTGTACTCATATACATACACTACAAATTTGGTAGGTGAAACATCGCTTAAAAAATTCAAGGTGAAACCTAGAAGTAGACAATAGTTTTCTAAGGGTGGATTTCACAATTTAACAAACCATTATTCCGCACCAATAGGGTACGAGTACCAAAAAATCCGTTAAATATACCCAATCAGCCTTAAGATCTCTCCGTCAAATTTTTGGCAGCAAATAGCATCAAGGTATTCAAAACAAAACACTGCAAAATATGAAGTGACAGCTTGCCATTGAAGTTTTCACGATTTTATTCAATATTTCAATAGAAATCACTAATATTCAGAGACCTTTGACAGCTTTCGTCAAACTGCATTTCGATACGGTATTTTACCATTGGTCCATAATATGTTGGCGAAATTGGCCCTAAATCTTATATTCAAAGCGTGTACATCGAGGCAAAACTTTATTTTATTGTAAAGACGTATCGGGATTTAAACAATTATCAATCTATGATATAAACAAGCTGCATACTGCATACAATACTCTCTTTTGTACATGCTAAGCCACCTTGCATCATATAATTTGTGAGAGACTCTGTTTGGTCTTGCGGATACCATACATTTATACTAAGTGACATATAAATCCGAACACCCAGTTTAAATGGTTTTATTTTAATAAAATTTTGTATAAGTACTTAATGAAGCATAATAAATAAATGATAAAAATTTCAAAATGATTGCACTTTTTTAAAGCCCTTTGACCTTTAATAATGTGTGGATGCACCCTGATGTGCTACGCATTCTCCAACGCGCCTAGGCATGCTTCTGATCAGGTGGTCAATGTCCTCCTGTGGTATCTCATTCCAGGCAACCATCAACTCCTCTCGAAGTGCTTCTAGAGTCTGAGGAGGACGTTGCAAATTGAGCAATCTCCTACCCATCATATCCCACACGTGCTCAATTGGGGATAAGTCGGGAGATCTTGGTGGCCATGATAACAATGTGACATCATTATGTTGAAAGAAGTCTATTGTGACTCTTGCAACACGTGGTCGGGCATTATCTTGTTGGAAAGTTGGATCTGCCAGGGTGTCAAGATAGGGTAAAAGATGGGGTTCTAGAACTTCGTGGATATAACGCTGCGCGTTCATGTTACCTCTGATGAAGATTAAAGGTGACCTGGAACCATAAGTTATAGCACCCCAAACCATAACTCCAACAGTGTGATGAACATGTCTTTCAACAAAAAACTGTGGATTCCTCGTTTCACCACGTCGCCTTCTAACCCTGGCACGACCATCGTGCATGCCTAAACAAAATCGAGACTCGTCACTAAAGACAATACTGTTCCATTCCTGATCCCAGAGTGACCGTTGTCTGCACCACTCAAGGCTATTACGTCGGTGTTCTCGAGTTAAAGGGAGGACCCAGGGTGGGCGGCATGAAAACAAGCCAAAACTTCTCATTCGTCGGCAAACACTTCGCATGCCAATAGGTCTTCCGTGTTCTGCAAACCATGCATTTGCAATGGACCTGGTAGTGGAGAAACGGTCCCTTAAGGCCAATAATCTTAGGCGGCGATCTTCACGGTCTGTTGTTCTACGGCGGCGTCCAGTGGCCATTTGCTCTTTGCGTACGGCCTTCTCGAAGCCATGCCTGACAACACCTAACCACAGTGTCTATACTTCTTTGCACTCTAACTGCAATTGCCCGAAAAGAAAGTCCAGCTTCCCGAAGTCCCACTATACGGCCCCTATCAAACTCACTAAGTTGACGAAATCGTACAGGTCTCCGCACTCTAGGAATCGTAACCGATCGTAAAGGATGTCAAGAACCAAAATCCGCCAACGTTGATTCTTTACTGCGGCTGAAATATTCATTTTATAGAGCGTTAGTGAATTAAAAAAAAGCAGTATAAAAACCGGAATGTCCAACTGATAAGGCTGACATTTTTTCACTTGTTATTTACAGTAAGATAAATACATTCACCAACTTTTATTAAAATAAAACCATTTAAACTGGGTGTTCGGATTTATATGTCACTTAGTATATTTTAAGCAAGAATTTTGCACTTCTTGTACTTTTTGTTTATAAACAGATGTTAAATGGGGACCATATACAGCATCAGCATAGATCATAATTGATAGAACTAGATTGTTTCATAGAATTATTTTAGTTATCTTAGAAAAATATTTTCTGTCAATACAAGTCAGCTCCAAAGCAGTATTTCTTTTGTATATGCGACTTGTTCACAATAAAGTACAACTCGAACACTTTTCTGATAAGGGAATGTGTGCATCACCAATTTGTATTTCAATATCAAGTTATCGTTGCGTACCTTAGGACCATTCGGAGCATCATAGGTACGAGAAACTGCAAATGTCGGCCTGAGTACTTGTGGCTATCGCACATTCAGTAGTATATAACGACATGAGCGATATTCACCATTGATATATGAAGGTTACGGTCTAGTGATAGAACATGTTTTTCTGACCAAATGAAACTATACAGGGTGTTTCAGTTTACTGTTGCATAACTTTAAGATTCGATAGAACTTTTAAAATTAATGCATAAAGTCTGTATAAACATAGGTCGAAAAATGCGTGGCTTCCGAAATATAGGGTGTTTAAATTTACTTTCTAAAATAGTTTTTTTTAAATATTTCGAACAATATTTGATGTATAACAGTGAAAATTGGTATACAAGGGTTTCTTGGTACGACAAAACGAACCATAGTTTTACTGTAGCCGCTAGAGGGCGCTATCGACTGTACCTGTAGTGTACTAAAATGACCGAAAATTATTTCTTAGTGCAATTTTTTGCCTTTTGAATAAAAAACTGATTCTTCGCACTTTTCAACATAAAAAAAGCTCTCCTGTGAGTTTTCGTTATAGTTAGCCGTTTTTGAGATATTTCGATTTTTAAGGTTCGATGCATTTTTTACATTTTCGATTTGGGCATTACAAGTAATTAAGATGATCGTTTAGATTTTGTTAATAAACACAGAAATAATTCCTAACTCCAAATAAACACAAAAAACAGAATATTAATTTGTTTAATTTCCCAATATTATTTTTAACAAATTAAATTAATTATTTACAACTAAAATGCTATTGGATAGTTAGGACAAACATACAAAATCTAAAGTAGTTGCTCGAAATGTAAACCCAATTGTTCAATACACTTGCTGATGTGATTGTTGAGTGCTGGGTAGGTAAAGCTAGAACGCTTTTTTTCCTCCCAGTTCTGTTTTGAGGTTTTTTTTTTGCAGCGTTTTAGCTTTCTCTACATACATCCACAACATGCATTTGTTTATATCTTCATGTTTATCCATCCTGCAATTGGCTATGGCTGTTGGATGTTGCTAAATAAATAAATAAAAAATAAATAAATAAATACACAATTCACATCTACGAATGATCGAACGTGGTATAGCATTATTCAAATAAGGCCTTATTTCATCACATGCATTCCTGATTCTATCTATTAGCATATCTCTTGTGGTTACGGGAGTCTGGTACACTTTTTCTTTTAGAAATCCCCACACAAAGAAATCTAATGGATTTAGGTCAGGGGATCGTGGAGGCCAGGCGACTGGTCCTAGTCCTAGTCGATTACGGTAGATACCAATCCACACGTTCACACTAAATTCATGCTGAAAATTTCTTTCCTGAACTGCATGCGGATTTTCATGCGACCAAATATGTTGATTATGAAAATTTACCAGTCCACGTCGCCAGTTCTAGTGAAGCATGACTCATCGGTCCATAAAACGTTACTTAAAAACTCCCTATTATTATCAGTTCTATCAAGAATCCACTGACAAAATGTGATTCTTCGTTCTCCGTCCCCTGGCTGTAGTCCTTGCACAGGTTGCAAATGGTAAGGGCGTCTATGGTCATTTCTGCGAATACGGTGAACATGGCTTGCTGAAATTCCCAAAGCACCAGAAACTCTCCTGACACTTGTGGTCGGATCTCTATCAAACTCACGCAAAATCATACGGGTAAATCTGCGCTGACGAACATTTATGTTTTGACCCCTTTGGAGATTTCCAAAACCATTTTCAATTATTTGGCGATGCACTCTTACAAATACTGAGCGAGTTGGATGTCGTCTGTTTGGAAATCTTCGTGCGTATTCTCTGGCTGCTTCTGCTGCGTTTCCATTTACAAAGCCATACACGAAATGAATATCCGCTAACTCTTGATTGGAGAATAAAAATGGCAATTTTATAAAACTTACAAAAAAAAAACAGGTAAAAGAAACTAAATTTCGTGCATTCACAATTGCGAAAAAACGTTTCTGGTTTCAACAGACAACAAAACTAACTGTCAACTAATTGACGTTTAACCTTATTCTGCTTTCAATTTCCAAAATATTATATAACGTTATTTTATCATAAATAATTAAAAATGCCTCGAACCTTAAAAATCGAAATATCTCAAAAACGGCTAACTATAACGGAAATTCACAAGAGAGCTTTTTTATGTTGAAAAGTGTGAAGAATCAGTTTTTTTATTCAAAAAGCAAAAAATTGCACTAAGAAAAAAATTTCGGTCATTTTAATACACTACAGGTACAGTAGAGAGCGCCCTCTCGCGGTTACAGTAAAACTATGCCCACGGTTCGTTTTGTCGTACCAAAAAACCCTTGGATACCAATTTTCACTGTTATACATCAAATATTGTCCGAAATATTAAAAAAAACTATTTTAGAAAGTAAATTTTAACACCCTGTAGTTCGGAAGCCACGCATTTTTTGACCCATGTTTATATAGACTTTATGCATTAATTTTAAAAGTTCTATCGAATCTTAAAGTTATGCAACAATAAACTGAAACACCCTGTATATGTAGGAATTATTCAAAATATTTTGAGAGTCCACTGTGGTGACCGAAACTTCAGTAACGATTAGCTTTACATATGCACCGATTTCGAACAAAATTTGGTTCAAGATTATACTGTATCTATAGCAGTTTCCTTCAAAAGGTGCGTCTGCTAAACTGTTCCTGTGATATGCAACTTTTTAAGTAGGTTTACATTTAATCTTTTAAGATTTCAGTTAAAATAAATGTGGTTATTGCTGCAGCGGTACAGACGGTCGAAGGCAGAGTTCAAATTCATCAAAACACTCTTCCAAGTAATTAAAACTTCTGGATTTATACTTAAAGATCAGCAAAATTCCTTTGAGCGAAACGAAAATATACCATTCTAGAGTGGGAGTAACCGTAATCCTTTTGGAATTACCGTTCCGGCTCGCCAAAATAAAGATCCCTTATATTACATTTCAAAATAGTACCAAAATGACGGTGAAGTGTTTTATCCCACGGCCAACAATGGATTGTGTTTATCTGATCAGGTTTGTCAACAGCAATATGCCAAAAAGTCATGATATTCTCTGAAATGAGGTTCTACCGAATAATAATTATTTCTTGACCTTTATATCAGTCCAAATGTCTTCAACGAAAGACCTGATAGCGTACATGCATTTAGATAATGCAGTTTTACATACACTTTTTACTATCACTGGTTGGAATTAAATGCGAAAGCCTGAATACGATTAGTCTGTGTAGATAGTGGCACATCCTACGTTTAAGTAATGACGAATTACTGACAAAAAATCTAAGCTACGATGCTCCGCAGCCCCCCCTCTCCACCTGAAAATGAGCTACCACCACTTCAGCCCTGTGAAAAAAATGTAGATGATTATTATTGCCGGATTTCACTAATCCAAGCCATACTCGAACAATGCAATAAGCGGTGATTGAAAATATTCAGTAATTATTTTTTTAATGCGTTCTAAATGATTTGTGAAAAATGTTTAAGTGCACAATCGACACGACTCGGAGAGTTTTTCTTTGTGATCTACATTTGTAGGATTTTGTCTGCGATTTATTAAAATAAAACATTAAATAACAATCTCCAGCCAGAGGTGGAAATAGGAATCTGTCTGGGAGGGGGCACAGTGGTGGTAGCAGGATACATATTCAGGAGTGTATGACCATGCCCCTAACCCCTCCTTATATAAAATTATACTCACACCTTCTGTTCGTGAAATAGAATATAGTACAGATTTTTCGAAGCATTTTGTTCCACATTGCTCAAAGGTCGTATGAGTTGTGGTTTAACGTCAATTTGCGCAAAAATAGATAAGGTTACCACTGTGTCCAAAACACGAAAAACAGGTTTCAAGGACCCCTGATTATTTTCTCAAACCCGTTTGTGAGGGTATATCGCATTTTCTTGATTCTAGTATATTTATACGCATTCACCTCCGGTAATTCTATGCACCTATCAGGAGTATTATAGATTTGCCCCGTACATTTGCGTTTAAAACTTGATAGATAAATATTTTAAATACACGCGAACCATGCCACGCATCTAACATTAATACCTCTACTTCGAGGTCTGATCCATATCTGAATCATGTCCGATGAAGATGTTTGGCTGGAAAGTGGCGAGTGGCGACGTTACTCATAGCATTACTCAGAAGGATAGGGGAGAAATTTCAAGATCGTAATTGTAATCTGTAAAAACAGAATAAGATTAAAAAATGACTATGATGATCTTGAAATTTTAAGATCGTAATTTTAACCTGTAAAAACAGAATAAAATTAAGAAGTGATCATGACGATCTTATGAATACAAGGTATAAAAATAATCTGCATATCCCTTTAGCAAGGCTAAATGTCAGTTATAATGCTTCAAAATACATGGCAGTCAGGGTTCTTAATCACCTACCAACTTCAGTTAGAGATACCATGACTATAAAACTTTTTGGGAGACGTCTTAAAGATTTTTTGGTTCCGTAACTGTAGTATATCATTGAAGAATTTTTTCAGGACAAATGACAAACTTGCTTATAACTATGGGCTCATTTCACTATGACTGTTTCTTTTGTGCATTTTGTTTGTTGATCTGTGCTTTTACTTTTTTTTCGTTTTGTATTATAGCTTGAGTGTGTCAATTTCATACACTGTTATACACTCAAATGGAGAATAAAGTTGAGGCTTGAATCTTGAATGGAATTGATGGGTTCTTAGGACTAATTGTCTGAACAGATCCGGAACCCCACGATAATGTTTGAACTAATAATGGTAGGAAGAAACAAACCTCGCGATTGATGGAAGTTTTCCTAAGCTATCCAATGGCGACCTTGAATTTGACCTTGACCTTGACCTTTAAGGGCACTTGAAGTTCAAGTCGATTTTTTAGCAAAAATACCCCCCATTTGACCCCGCAAATGAAGAGAGCGGAAAATATTACGTTTAAATATGGCCTTATTCAGGAGGCCATGGTCAAGGTCAAACCTAGGTGCGGTGTTATAGCTTGAAAGCCAGTAGTGGTAAAGGGAGATTATCCAAATATTATTTCCACGATTTTTCCCCCGAAATCCAATGCTGACCTTGAATCTGACCTTGGATGGCTTTCAAGGCCATTGGAAGGTCAGCTCCTTTTTATAAAAATCCTACACTTTCGACCGCAGAAATGGAGAAAACTCAAAATTTTATGTTCGAATATGTCCTTGACTCTTTTAGAACTTGACCTTGGACTTAAGGTCAAATACAAGTTTACCTTAATTTCTCAACAACTCAGAAAACTGTAATCTTTTCTGGCTACAAAAATAGACTTACCTTCACATGACCTTGAAGGTCATCATATTCAAGTTTAGATCCAAGGTATCCTGGCAACAAACTTAAAAACAATTTGTCGGTAGTTTTCCTATACGACTACTTGTTTTCTAGTTATATCATCGTACCTGAGTTTGACCATGACCATTTAAGTATGACCATATTTGAACATAAAATTTTCCACTCTTTTCATTCACGGGATCAAAAGTAGCATCATTTAGTAAATCGATTTGAACCTTAAACGACTTTGAAGGTCATGAACAAGGTCAAATCTAAGGTCACCATTGAATATCTGGGAAAAACTCATATCAATCGCGGGGCTTAGTTCTTTCATACCATAATTAGTTGACTAATTATTGTGGGGTTCCGGAACTTTTCAGAAACGCTGTATAAGTGACTGACTGACTTGTTGTATTTAATTTATTTGTATAGCTTGTGATATTCATGAAGTGATGACAGCGTTATCTGCAGCATTGACCTACTTGATGCCATCTTTATTGATTCCCAACATCATTTTATTCATCCCCGTGCTGATTGTATAGTTTGTATGAATACTAAGTACGTCTCGGAAAAATGTTGCTGAAAAGACTGACTTGTGCTGAGGATTAGGTTAAATTCTCATGATCCTGTGATTTCTGTCTGAGGGCTTTCTTGTCTTCAACGCTTCAACCTGTTATAAAATCTCATATCATGTCCAAAACATCGATAGCTTTGCACGTCTCCAGATGGGTAATCGATGGATCGAATAAATTAATGAATTAAGCATCTCCCCTAACGCCTGAATTACTTCACTTAATTTAGAAAGTCCCGCCTTATCGTTCTCTGCAGACTGTAATCTTTCATCATCGAATTATTAATAATTACGCACCGTCTCTAACAAAGAGTCTCTTGAAGTATCCGGGAGCTGTCGGACCGCCAACTCAATAAGATGGTAATGGAACGCCATTATGGAGGCGGGATTAAAATTTTGTGAAATTCCAGAGTGGAATATTCTCATTACTCGCGATTGTGTTGCGCGATGTGTTTCGGACTGTAATGATCGCTTTTGTATGTGGTGGAACAACGAGGTACATTGTTAGGTGGATATCGTTGCAGAATACTAGTCGAAAATGTCGTTAGGTATTGGTCAAAATTAGACAATGAACTACAATGATTGAAGATAGATAGCTAGACAGATAGTTAAATGTGCTCTATTATCTGAAGAATGCAATCATTCTTAACGACAAAGGTAACCTAAAACTAAACAAAATTGCATCTGTACACATGGTATAATAAAATTTTAGTTCACCTCGAAATATCTTTAAATTGTTGAAACTTTTGATATCATCAGAGAAGCACATATATATTTTCACACCATTATTGAATTTTTCAGTTGATTTAGGTACCATTTATTTAAGATCTTGTTTTCGTCTAATACCGTAACTTATATTTCTCTCGATTTTCAAAAATAAGAGTTGCTGTTTCAAAAATAAACAATGATACGGCAGTCATTATTTTAAAATACAAAAATGAAGGCCTGTATGTAGCTCTAGGATTGCTTTTAGTTATACAGGGTGTAAATGTTATGATAGTCCTGCTCTACAGTAACCTGTCTTTCACGAGTGCGAATATCAGTGGGCTGAACACTCGAAGTCTTTGGTACACTTACACAATTGTCCTTCTGTCTGGGTGTACCCGTTGCCGAAATTTTTCGCAATCAATTTGAGCTGCAAGATTTGAATTTTGACGAGCTTCACCGTAACTATGGAAATGACGGCAAACTCTTGATTCGGGAACATTATAAATCAACACGACGACGTACGCGAACAAAAACAAAACAACATACTAACCACTGTTACCGTTTGCGATTGATTCCTGGTTCGATAAGAATGATGGTGACCGACGCGCTATCGTCATGTGTTTTAAATATTTAATTTAATGAAACTTACTTACCTACTGACTAAAAATTTTGGCTTAACTTAGAAAAACGTAATACCATTTATTTGTTAATTACTCAATTTAAAAGCGTTTCAGATTAGATTATAAAAATTAGTAAGATTGTGGTGATTGTGGTCGATATAAATCCCTTAAAGTTGTAAAGTATAAAGCCATTTAGACAAAAATCTATTGACTTTTGGATCATGGGTCATATGAACCTTTTGACTTGTTTTGACCTCCCCTGTTACCAATTCCAAAAAATGACTACCATAACGCTTACACCCTTATATCTAACAGAATAAGCACTTTTTTAAACAATCTTGGGAACATAGACACCAAAACGAATTACTATTTCTCAATCTACTCTCAAATAAGTTAAGTAACTGCTTACTTGTAACTAATTATTCTTATAATAAATGAAATGTTTGGTAGTTGAGTAAGCAATTTTTCTGTATGAATAGTAAAATTTTGTGTATCGAAGCACGATTTAAATCTGTAGAATCAAGGAAGCATTTAAGTATCATAAATTTGATCTTACTACATTGATTAAAAGTTAAGTAAATGTTATCACACCACTTTTTTGAGCTAGTATCATTTAAATCTGTGCCCTGCCAAAGTATTACGGTATCGTCAGCAAACACTATGAATCGGCCATTCATGTTAGATTTATTAGATCGTTGATATAAAATAAGAATAAGACTGGGCCTAGTACTGATCCTTGAGGTACCTCTGTTGTTATGTTTAATTTATTTGACGTGAAATATCCTGATACCCTCACAAGATCTAATCTATACAGGGTGTTTCAGTTTATTGTTGCATAACTTTAAGATTCGATAGAACTTTTAAAATTAATGCATAAAGTCTATATAAACATGGGTCGAAAAATGCGTGGCTTACGAAATACAGGGTGTTTAAATTTACTTTCTAAAATAGTTTTTTTTTAAATATTTCGAACAATGTTTGATGTATTACAGTAAAAATTGGTATACAAGGGTTTTTTGGTACGACAAAACGAACCGTGGGCATAGTTTTGCTGTAGCCGCTAGAGGGCGCTCTCTAATGTTCCTGTAGTGTATTAAAATAACCGAAATTTTTTTCTTAGTGCAATTTTTTGCTTTTTGAATAAAAAAACCGATTCTTCGCACTTTTCAACATAAAAAAGCTCTCCTGTGAGTTTTCGTTATAGTTAGCCGTTTTTGAGATATTTCGATTTTTAAGGTTCGATGCATTTTTTATTATTTATCGGAAAATAATATATTTTTTTTTTCATTTTCGATTTGGGCATTACAAGTAATTAAGATGATCGTTTAGATTGTGTTTTTAAACACAGCAATAATTCCTAACTCCAAATAAACACAAAAAAACATTATTTTTAACAAATTAAATTAATTATTTACAACTAAAATGCTATTGGATAGTTAGGACAAACATACAAAATCTAAAGTAGCTGCTCGAAATGTAAACCCAATTGTTCAATACACAATTCACATCTAGGAATGATCGAACGTGGTATAGCATTATTCAAATAAGGCCTTACTTCATCACATGCATTCCTGATTCTGTGTATTAGCATATCTCTTGTGGTTACGGGAGTCTGGTACACTTTTTCTTTTAGAAATCCCCACACAAAGAAATCTAATGGATTTAGGTCAGGGGATCGTGGAGGCCAGGCGACTGGTCCTCCACGGCCGATCCATCTTTCTGGATAATTTTCGTCTAGCCAGTTTCTAACTATTCTCGAATAATGAGCTGGACAACCATCAAGCTGGAACCCGGCCAATCTTCTTAAATCTAACATAACATCATCCCACATATTTGCATGTTCAGCCTTTAAAAATTCCGAGAAGGTCGCAGCATTTAACCTTTCAGGCAAAAGATAGGGTCCAAACAGTCGATTACGGTAGAAACCAATCCACACGTTCACACTAAATACATGCTGAAAATTTCTTTCCCGAACTGCATGCGGATTTTCATGCGACCAAATATGTTGATTATGAAAATTTACCACTCCACGTCTAGTGATGCATGACTCATTGGTCCATAAAACGTTACTTAAAAACTCCCTATTATTATCAGTTCTATCAAGAATCCATTGACAAAATGTGATTCTTCGTTCTCCGTCCCCTGGCTGTAGTCCTTGCACAGGTTGCAAATGGTAAGGACGTCTATAGTAATTTCTAAGAACACAGTGAACATGGGTTGCTGAAATTCCCAAGGCTCCAGAAACTCTCCTAACACTTGTGGTCGGATCTCTATCAAACTCACGCAGAATCATACGGGTAAATCTGCGCTTACGAACATTTATGTTTTGATCCCTTTGAAGATTTCCAAAACCATTTTCAATTATTTGGCGATGCACTCTTACAAATACTGAGCGAGTTGGATGTCGTCTGTTTGGAAATCTTCGTGCGTATTCTCTGGCTGCTTCTGCTGCGTTTCCATTTACAAAGCCATACACAAAATGAATATCCGCTAACCCTTGATTGGAGAATAAAAATGGCATTTTTATAAAACTTACAAAAAAAACAGGTAAAAGAAACTAAATTTCGTGCATTCACAATTGCAAGAAAACGTTTCAGGTTTCAACAGACAACAAAACTAACTGTCAACTAATTGACGTTTAACCTTATTCTGCTTTCACTTTCAAAAATATTTGCAGGCTCAGCCTACTTCTAAAAATTATCGAGATACTGGTTTTGTAACGTTATTTTATCATAGATAATTAAAAATGCATCGAACCCTAAACATCGAAATATATCAAAAACGGCTAACAATAATGAAAACTCACATGAGAGCTTTTTTATGCAGAAAAGTGCGAAGAACAGTTTTTTTGTTCAAAAAGCAAAAAATTGCACTAAGAAAAAATTTTCGGTCATTTTAATACACTACAGGTACAGTAGAGAGCGCCCTCTAGCGGCTACAGTAAAAATATGCCCATGGTTCATTTTGTCGTACCAAAAAATCCTTGTATACCAATTTTCACTGTTATACATCAAATATTGTTCGAAATATTCAAAAAAAACTATTTTAGAAAGTAAATTTAAACACCCTGTATTTCGGAAGCCACGCATTTTTCGACCCATGTTTATATAGACTTTATGCATTAATTTTAAAAGTTCTATCGAATCTTAAAGTTATGCAACAATAAACTGAAACACCCTGTATATAATTAAAATTCAGCAAAATCTGATCCGCCGTTCCGGCGTGAAAACGGAACATACAAGCGTATGTTATATACACACTTTCACATTTATAACATTAGTAGGGGTACCGATGGAAGGGGACAATACATCTGATGTCAAACTGCCAAGGAAAATATTGATGTTCCGTGCAAATACAAGTTTCTTCTAATGAAACTAGAAGCATTTTTCGTGATGTTGTTCTTGATCTGATCAATGGAGATGTGAGTGAAATTTAACTCTTTCCCGATTATTCTGACTGTCATTCTGAATGCAACTGATCCCGGAGTCTGTCGATATTTTCATCGGTTCTTGAAGACGAAAGCCTTCCGCTTCGTGGTTCATCTTCAATCGACTCTATCCCATCTTAAAATGCCAAAAACCACCAAAAGACCTGGGCTCTTGACAAAACACTATCTAGGTAGGGCTGTTGAAGTTTAGCAAGAGTCTCTGTTGCACTGTGTCCAAGTCTGAAGCTCAAACCTGATAGCGCACCGTTGCTCGAAATTGATGTCAATCATTTCTAGAACGCAATAGGAAAAACTGGTGAGCAAAACAAATCATTATGGACAACCAAATGTCTCGAATGAGTTCAAACTTGTACTGAAAACGGACCACATATTCCTCTGCCTTCCCTCCGAGTCCGGAGCCTACAGTGTTGCCAGATTAAATGCTACGTTGCCAGTCACGTAACTTAATTTTCATACCTCGTAAATCGGATATCTCGTGTAGCTAAGAATACTAATACGTCTTACCTCATAAATTGGGAAAAATAATATTTGTGTTGCTATTGCAGGTTTTATTATCTAACGTTGTACGAACTTTTTCTAAACAAAACATACATACCTATTCTTAGCTATGAACCATCATGTCTCCGCATACTGAGCTAATTCGAATAGCATTACATCGCAAATCTAAATTACGTATCGTGATAATCATTTGTCAGCTTTCATGTCAACAGAGATCTTCCAAGTCCTCTGTAGCAGTTGTAGACGCAATTAACATGTCGGATGATTACACTTGAAACAGCGAATGTCTAATTTTGATGTCTCGCGATGATAGCTTATTTTGTATGTAAGCGAGATTAGCTGCGTTCCAATTAGGCCATTGGATGGAAACTTAGACAGGAACATAGCGACAGTCTTCGCGACGTGGTTTTGGTACAGTAATTTTGTAGCTATCTGACGGGAAATGAACTTTTTCATTCCTTTAACGTCCAGTATATTTTAAATATGATTAGCTTCAACTTGATAAAAAAAGAGCGCTACTATTTAGGCCACATAGTATCTTCGCATCCGCTTCGAAAGACATTCGGATACAGTTTTTGGATCTTGTTTAACGAATCTGTCTAATGCCAGGCTACAAGTTGGATCAAAAGTTGACTTAACAATTGAAGGGCAATGTCAAGGTGATATGTCAATTTTTGCAGAAAATGAGTTTCTGACACAATCTGTTAGCCAGCGATCTAAACTACCATCCTATAAACTAATAACGGCTTAGAACGCATCCAGTCAAGAATAAACAAATATCTCACTTTGTCTAGTCAGGCTAAGAAGGTGATAAGTCCGCGCCTTCTCGCCGAAAAAGCACAAGCTACAATGGTGCATGGGAAACTACTGTTGTCACTGATCTCAAATTTGTAACTACTATCAAGTTAGAAGGCAACGAATTTGAACTTCCCGACCAGCTATATGAAGGTGATTCTACCCATAAGTAATAAGACATGGAAGACTCTCCAATATCTAAAGAAATTTTGTAACTCAGTAGCTCAAGACTACTTTAGTCACATTTATAAAAGAAAAATTGCATAAAAATAACATTCATCTTCCGGAATGGTTTGCGATTCATATCCGCAAGGTAAACTAGTGTACTTTGCTGTGATGGCCGGAAAACAGGTGTTTTGGGATAAATATTTAGAAATTCTCAAAAACTACCTGACCAATCTACTAAAATTTTGTGGTGGTTATTTAGAAGTACGATTAATACGAATTTGCAGAATTTCAAATATACTAAGTGACATATAAATCCGAACACCCAGTTTAAATGGTTTTATTTTAATAAAAGTTGGTGAATGTATTTATCTTACTGTAAATAACAAGTGAAAAAATTTTCAGCCTTATCAGTTGGACATTCCGGTTTTTATACTGCTTTTTTTTAATTCACTAACGCTCTAAAAATGAATATTTCAGCCGCAGTAAAGAATCAACGTTGGCGGATTTTGGTTCTTGACATCCTTTACGATCGGTTACGATGCCTAGAGTACGGAGACCTGTACGATTTCGTGAACTTAGTGAGTTTGATAGGGGCCGTATAGTGGGACTTCGGGAAGCTGGACTTTCTTTTCGCGCAATTCCAGTTATAGTGCAAAGAAGTGTAGACACTGTGGTTAGGTGTTGTCAGGCATGGCTTAGATAAGGCCGTACGCAAAGAGCAAGGGGCACTGGACGCCGCCGTAGAACAACAGACCGTGAAGATCGCCGCCTAAGATTATTGGCCTTAAGGGACCGTTTCTCCACTACCAGGTCCATTACAAATGAATGGTTTGCAGAACACGGAAGACCTATTGGCATGCGAAGTGTTTACCGACGAATGAGAAGTTTTGGCTTGTTTTCATACCGGCCACACTGGGTCCTCCCTTTAACTCGAGAACACAGACGTAATCGCCTTGAGTGGTGCAGACAACGGTCACTCTGGGATCAGGAATGGAACAGTATTGTCTTTAGTGACGAGTCTCGATTTTGTTTAGGCATGCACGATGGTCGTGCCAGGGTTAGAAGTTGACATGGTGAAAGGAGGAATCCACAGTTTTTTGTTGAAAGACATGTTCATCACACTGTTGGAGTTATGGTTTGGGGTGCTATAGCTTATGGTTCCAGGTCACCTTTAATCTTCATCAGAGGTAACATGAATGCGCAGCGTTATATCCACGAAGTTCTAGAACCCCATCTTTTACCCTATCTTGACACCCTGGCAGATCCAACTTTCCAACAAGATAATGCCCGACCACATTGTTACCATGGCCACCAAGATCTCCCGACTTATCCCCAATTGAGCACCTGTGGGATATGATGGGTAGGAGATTGCTCAATTTGAAACGTCCTCCTCAGACTCTAGAAGCACTTCGAGAGGAGTTGGTAGTTGCCTGGAATGAGATACCACAGGAGGACATTGACCACCTGATCAGAAGCATGCCTAGGCGCGTTGGAGAATGCGTAGCACATCAGGGTGCATCCACACATTATTAAAGGTCAAAGGGCTTTAAAGCAGTGCAATCATTTTGAAATTTTTATCATTTACTTATTATGCTTCATTAAGTACTTATACAAAATTTTATTAAAATAAAACCATTTAAACTGGGTGTTCGGATTTATATGTCACTTAGTATATATGCGAGAAACCATCGTTGCATTACCAACTAGTGCCAAAACCTGCAATTTGCGTCGGTTTTCGGCCAAAACTACTGAACTGAAGTACATTAAGTTTATATGATTATAAAGGGAATTGAAAGAGTTTTAAAATAAGGTATCATTCGACCCCCCTTTCCATTTAAGATTTTGGGGTTGGTATGACCCCCGCTTAGGGGGCTGCACGTGCTAAAGTGATTTTTTGCCAAACTTGTGTCCCCCGCGAAAACAAAATAGACGGGTCTAAGCGTTTTTAAAAAAAAAATTGAGGGGGGTCTGCCGCGTTTTCTTCTTCCCGGTGGGGTCCACTCCCATAGTCTTTTAGGCCATCTGTTATGGTTCTTTCTTTCCAGATGACCGTACCAAGCCGCTTTGACTATTTCGTATCCAGTATAGTTCCATCTACGTCCATTGCTTCTCTTATTAGTTCATTGCGTATATGGTCTAGCTTTGAGTGTCGGCTGCTTCTTCTCCAGAAGTCTGTTCTTTTCTTTTTATTTAGCTCCCAAGTTTCTGCTCCGCAAGTGCTGATACTTTCCACAATTGAACGATACTTAGCTTTTTTATTTATTTTTGTTATTTTGTCGCTCCATAGGAGCGAGTTTAGTTGACGTATCGCTCTTCTTCCCTGGGCTATTTTGTTTGCTACATCAGCGTTGCTTTTCCCATTTGATGCTCAAGTTACCCCTAAGTATTTAAATGTGTTGCAACTTTTGACAAAGGCATTCCCAATATCTAGGTCGTCAGATTCGTCAGTTCCTACTATCATATATTCAGTCTTCTGCATATTTATCGTCAGACCCCACTTATTGTATTCCTCCATGTTTTAAATACCCCCTTAAATAACTTGCAGCAATAAGACCAAACCATAATATATGATTAGACTATTATGAGATTTGCCAGAAAGTCAAAATCACAATAGACATAAATGCTCAAAATGTTTCTAGCAAGAATTTGTTACGTAGTTGGCAGCACTGGGTACTGATGAATTTGTTCATTGATGTAAACATCGCAAAAAATAATCAGCATGTCCTTGAAGAAATTTGTCTGATATTCGTGAAGAAATTGTTAATGTAAAACTGGTATAAGAAGTCAAAGTGAAGAAACCGTCACAGCCATAGTCGAGTATCTTGCAGTTCTTGCAGAGAATCACTTCAGGGAAGCTACAAATCAAACAGAAACTAGCTGGAATAATGTATCGAACTTAAGGAAGATCATATTGAAGAAAAGTCGTATCATATGAGATCAACTGATGTTATTTCATGTAGAATCAGTCAATCAATTTTTTATTTGAGACTTTCCGCCTCTTTCACCTTTCCGTTTTCAAAACCGATACCAATCAAAGGAGCTTCTGTGCAGGCCTCGCGTTAAATCTTTACATTCGATAAGGAGCTTACATGTCGTTCCATCGCCAAACGACAAATCCTTTGCAATCCTTGCACCCACCCTAGGGCATTCCGTGAGAGTATCTAGACTGAGAAGCTTGTACCAGATATCAGCCGGATTATATTATGTCACTTATATGACGGGACAGCTGCCAACACCAATTTCGATCTCAATAGACATTTTAGTAACAACTTTGATCGTTTAGGTGTTGTGATATTCTAATATACTAAGTGACATATAAATCCGAACACCCAGTTTAAATGGTTTTATTTTAATAAAAGTTGGTGAATGTATTTATCTTACTGTAAATACAAAGTGAAAAAATGTTCAGCCTTATCAGTTGGACATTCTGGTTTTTATACTGCTTTTTTTTAATTCACTAACGCTCTAAAAATGAATATTTCAGCCGCAGTAAAGAATGAACGTTGGCGGATTTTGGTTCTTGACATCCTTTACGATCGGTTACGATGCCTAGAGTACGGAGACCTGTACGATTTCGTCAACTTAGTGAGTTTGATAGGGGCCGCATAGTGGGACTTCGGGAAGCTGGACTTTCTTTTCGGGCAATTGCAGTTAGAGTGCAAAGAAGTGTAGACACTGAGGTTAGGTGTTATCAGGCATGGCTTCGAGAAGGCCGTACGCAAAGAGCAAGGGGCACTGGACGCCGCCGTAGAACAACAGACCGTGAAGGTCGCCGCCTAAGATTATTGGCCTTAAGGGACCGTTTCTCCACTACCAGGTCCATTGCAAATGAATGGTTTGCAGAACACGGAAGACCTATTGGCATGCGAAGTGTTTGCCGACGAATGAGAAGTTTTGGCTTGTTTTCATGCCGCCCACCCTGGGTCCTCCCTTTAACTCGAGAACACCGACGTAATCGCCTTGAGTGGTGCAGACAACGGTCACTCTGGGATCAGGAATGGAACAGTATTGTCTTTAGTGACGAGTCTCGATTTTGTTTAGGCATGCACGATGGTCGTGCCAGGGTTAGAAGGCGACGTGGTGAAAGGAGGAATCCACAGTTTTTTGTTGAAAGACATGTTCATCACACTGTTGGAGTTATGGTTTAGGGTGCTATAGCTTATGGTTCCAGGTCACCTTTAATCTTCATCAGAGGTAACATGAACGCGCAGCGTTATATCCACGAAGCTCTAGAACCCCATCTTTTACCCTATCTTGACACCCTGGCAGATCCAACTTTCTAACAAGATAATGCCCGACCACATGTTGCAAGAGTCACAATAGACTTCTTTCAACATAATGATGTCACATTGTTACCATGGCCACCAAGATCTCCCGACTTATCCCCAATTGAGCACGTCTGGGATATGATGGGTAGGAGATTGCTCAATTTGCAACGTCCTCCTCAGACTCTAGAAGCACTTCGAGAGGAGTTGGTGGTTGCCTGGAATGAGATACCACAGGAGGACATTGACCACCTGATCAGAAGCATTCCTAGGCGCGTTGGAGAATGCGTAGCACATCAGGGTGCATCCACACATTATTAAAGGTCAAAGGGCTTTAAAGCAGTGCAATCATTTTGAAATTTTTATCATTTACTTATTATGCTTCATTAAGTACTTATACAAAATCTTATTAAAATAAAACCATTTAAACTGGGTGTTCGGATTTATATGTCACTTAGTATATATTATACCATGAACCACGAAATAATATTAAAAGTACATTTGGATAATGGTTCACAGTTTTCCTGTGGTACCTACTTATTCTTGCGATTTACGTCTGCGGCTGCTTTCATAGGCTTCAGTGTGTGGCAAACGTTAAAAATTTTTAACCAGCTAATCCTAATGAATTGGGCTGACATTTTGTATAAACGTTCGGTTGTCATGACGGTACATATCAAATTAAATGTCAATAATTTGAATTCAATATGGTGAATGCTACATAATTGTCATATACGAGGGATGTCTTTTAAGTTTTGCATATAGAAACATAGTAGGTCGCGCGGGTCGAACGTCAGTACTCAGTCTTAACTTAAATTCAAAGTTTCACAACAATACGTGCAGTGTTCTCAATACAGAGAATTTTTAAGTGTCACCAAGTCATTAGAAAAATGGAACTCAACCGAGAACATTTTTGCGCCATAATTTATTACAACTTTCAGAGACAATTATCGCAACAAGAATGCCTTGCTGAGTTACTGTCTGTTTTCGGCAACGAAGCGTTATATCAGTTGGCAATTTCCCGTAGGTATGGAGAATTCAAACGTGACGCGACGATCCCAGGGTGGGTGCACCAAAAACGGCAGTCACCCAGGAAAACGTCGATGCTGTGCGCATTAAAGATACACATGACATATCGCGAGATTGAGGCATCCTTGAAGATCTCAAAGACCTCAATTCAGAAAAATTTACTGCGGATTGGTATACCATCATTTGTTTGCCAAAAGTCATCACCGAGCTTCGAAAAATCAACCCCGAAAGAAGAATCTTCCTCAGCCAAGACATTGTAAGCTCGCACACAGCCCAAAGAACAAGGCAGTATTCAACGGAAGAAAACGTGGGAATATTGGACCATGCTCCATGTAGTCCCGATCTAAGTCCTAACGATTTCTTTACTTTCCCGAAAATTAAAAACAGACTGCGTGGTCAAAGGTTCCAGTCACCAGAAGAAGCAGTTGACGCATTCAAAAATGCCGTTTTGGATCTGCCAGCAAACGAGGGGAATAAGTGCTTCGAAAATTGGTTCGAGCGCATGCAGATGTGTATTAATCTTCGTGGAGAATACTTCGAAAACAATAAAATCGTTTAAAACTACCTACCGTGTTGTTTTATTTCCATATGAAAAACTTAAAAGAGATGAGAAAATGTCCGTTTAAAGGAGGTGTCGGTGTAAGCGTAGGGGACTTTCACTGTATATGAATTGCGCTTACATGTTTTTAAAAGTAATGATAAACTCTAACGATACTGTGATATGCATAACTATGGAACAAGGAATAATAAGTATTCATATGTAAACTTCAGCAAATCAAAAGCAGCATTTCGATTGAAAAAAAATTGGTCCTTTTGAAATATTTACCAAGCCGCATTACGTCGATTAAAAGTACTAACCAGTTTGAGTTTCACTTGAAGCAATTTTTAATACAAAAATGCTTTTATCATGTTAACAAGTTTTTTAACATTTTAATTTAAGATTAGTTGCAGGCCGTAGCGTACGTAGAATTCACAATTCTAACTTTTCTGGATTCTTATTTCCAAAGTCCCTAGAGGGAACCATTTATCAACATCTTTTCAAAAACTTCGATCGTTCACATCAGTCAGACATTCCTTGGACTGCTAGAAACATGAATAAAGTGGTTTAATTCGATACTCATACACCATGAATATGTATTCGTTCCACAGTATCAATAGTTGTGCATGCATATAGCATATTTACAGAGAGGCGATACGGTATTCCACAAAACACGTGTGAAAGAGCATAAGCATTGAATAACGTGCTTCTGCTTCATTGTGTTGGTTTGTATGAAACGGTGCAGTATACGTTCATTAAAACTAAAACGATTTGATTTTGTTTAACTTGAATCGCGGCTGAAATGAACCGTCGGATGCCGGTTTTTTGTGTTAATGAACAGCGTGCTAAAGGAGCAGTTGGAGCTCATTCATTTGTTGCTTTTACGATCAGGATTTTTTTGTGGTAAACAGGCTTTTGCAGAATTTATTTCTGTGAGTGGCACTTAAGCCTGCTGTTATTTGTCATGCTTTCCGATTTTCTGTATAAAAGTAAATCGAAAATTCAAAGTTTTTGAACTTCTTATAATGCTTACAAAATTCAAAATTTTAAGTGAAAATCAATATGGATTTACAGAAGGGAAGGCTACATCGGACGCAATAACTAAAATTGTAAATCAAATACATCAAAATATTGATAACAGAATTGGTTTCAGAGGAAACGCGTACTCACTGATCGAAAGTTATTTGTCAAATCGCCCACAATCTGTGCAGATATCAGGATCATTTAGTAAAGAAATGTATATTAAGTGTGGTGTCCCACAAGGAACTGTCTTAGGTCCGCTGTTATTCAATATATATTTAAATGATATTTTCCAAATTAATTGTGTTGGCAAAATAACTAGTTTTGCAGATGATACTGCAATATTATATGAAGGCACTGACTGGTCTGATCTGAAAAATGTAATTGAAAATGATTTTATCAAAATTATTCGGTGGTTTAAGAGTAGAAAATTAAGCATTAACTACTCTAAAACACATTTTTTACCATTTGGATCTTATTCTAGACATATGCCAAATTACACAAATCTCTCCTTCAATATTAATGATCAAAAAATGCAAATTAATAGAGTGCCCAACATAATATACCTTGGAGTGGTCTTGGATCCTCACTTACGATGGGACATCCATGTCAATTATATTTTAAAGAAAGTTAGATTTGTATCCTACAAAATTAAATACCTTGGGAATATATTGACAGAAAAATATCTTCGAACATTATACCATGCACTGATTGAGCCTCATCTCACATATGGTATATTAGCATGGGGAGCTGCATGTTCCTCACATATCTATAATTTAGATGTCTTTCAAAAAAGTATTCTAAAAATGATATTTAAAAAACCGAAACTTTATCCCACTGAAAAATTATACGCAGATGTTCGAATGTATGATATAAGACAGCTTTATTTCTTACACAGTATCACTCACTACCATAAATTTGTAAACACCGACCAAAAAATTAAACATAATCATTATACCAGGTACAAAATTCGTGGCACAGTAGTTCCTCAACCGCATAAATCTATAATGCAGCGATCATATCTCTATTTAGCTCCTAAATTTTATAAAATTATACCTAAAGACTTAAAAGATTTACGTTTCGGAAATTGTTTCAAAAGAAATTTAAAAAAGTGGCTACATTCTATATCTAGGACTGAAATTCATAAACACATAAATACGAACATCAACTAAATACATAATCTACTGTAGCTAATTTTTGTCCTTTTTTGTCATTTGCATTCTACAGTTTCAACTTAAATTATTGGTCCATGTACAGGCGATGCCTTCTATTGGGCCTGTTTTGATTTTATATTTATTCACTCATATTGTTTGTTATCTTTGTACATTGAGTGAATAAATATTATTATTATTATTATTATTATTATTATTATTACATCTGGAAATATTGATATTTAGTTGTTCGTATATCCAAAACTATAAATTAACGGCAGATATGATATTTAACATATGCTGAATTTGCACTATATTCTATCATTATAAACATAAAATGATCCTGTGTCAATTTGGGACTAGCACCGACATTGTGCTGCTACTATTCTACCATAAGTTGGGTTCTACAAGACATTCTTATCATTCAGGGCTGTAAAATGTGTACTCAATTCCATACGCTTGTTGATAGGACACTGAACATGGGAGTTTTGCACGTCAAAATCATACAGTTATTTATTATACGAGGGGGTAGCAAAAAAAAACAGGAATTATTTTTTCAAAGCTATTTATTTTCAACTTTTTCACAAAGTAACTTTATTTCCTTCAATATACTGTCCACTACAACTAATACACTTGTCCCACTGGTGCTGTTGTAAAAATAAACAAAATTTTTCTTCAGCTACAATGGCATGGCACATACGATTTAATAAAGGTAACTAAAAATACAAAAACAACGCGCTATTTTAAATAAAAACATGTCCAGTTAAAAAATGCGTGTTCGATGGGAAGCCCGAGACTTAGACTCACTGACAATTTTATTAATGTTTGGAGTATAATTTGATACCGCCATTCAAATTAAATTATCGAAATGTTCATCTGTAAGTCAATTACTTGGATTTAATAAACTTCATATTTGAAAAAGAAGATTCACACAAACAGGTTAAACTAAATAACGCTTTCACTTCCAAGGCAACACGACTTAAAACTGAATATTTATCTTTACTTACCGAAGGCTAGTCACATTTTGTATTCGACTAATGATTTTAACGCTAAAACATTTTGAAACGCAATCACTTCCATTTCTGTCGCAGCGATGTCTGCATGTATAGCAATCGTTGAAATCCTTGAAACGATTTTTGAAGTTAGAAGAAAATGCCTGGTACCGCCATCGATTAAGTTTTGTTCCCCAAACTCAAGTTTTTTGATAACCGCTTTTATATCAGAAATTATTTCTGCTACTTCTTTGCCTCTCCCCCGAAACAGTAAATTAAGTTCATTTAATTTTTTTGTAATATCCACAAGAAAACCAAAATCCGTAAGCCAGATTGAATTTCGGAGTCGGAATCGGTGTATCACGTTGTTTGAAAATACGAACCATGGCATATATGATATCATTAAAACGTTTCAGCACTCGTTTCCTACTTAACCATCGGACTTCAGAGTGAAGAAGTAGTTCCCCGTATTGATAGTCAATTTCATCGGCCAGGGTTTTGAATAATCTCCTTTGTAACGCTTGAGCTCTAATCTTGTTCACAATTTTTATTACCAATTTCATAACGTTGTTTAGTTTTAGAAATTGTCCACATAATGCTTGCTGATGGATAATGCAGTGGTAACAGAGAAATTGCAAAAAACTTTCATCTTTACGGTATATCCCCATGAGACCCGTATCATGACCCACCATTGCTGGAGCGCCAGCGGTTGTCAAGCCTACCATTTTCGATATTGGAATTTTTTCAGAAGAAATAATATTTTTAAAAAAAGAAAACCAATCCTGCAGTAGTCTGTACTTTCAGCGGAATAAACTTCAAAAGATCTTCTGTAATCGTAAAATCACTAGTAACCATACTGACGAACACGACCATCTGAGAGGTGTCAACGACATCTGTGGATTCATCCAACTGCAGTGAAAAATAAGCACAATTATCGAATTCATTTCTTAACTGTAAAACTAATGGGTGATTTTTTTGCTAGTATCTTTTTGGCAACACTGTTTTTGACAGATGACGCGTGAATCGTGTCTTGTGTCATTGTCAAACTTGTTCAGTTTGGTCTATAATTTAACCATGAATCGACTTACGAACGAACAACGCTTGCAAATTATTGATCAAAATTCATGCTCGGTTAAGAGGGTGCATCGAGCACTGCTTCCAATTCATGGGCAATTTGGTCGGCCTACTGAGGGAGCTACTCGGAAGCTTGTGACTAAATTTCGAACCCAGTTTACATTATTGGACATTAAACCACCAACACGCAGACGTAAAGTGAGGACTGAAGAAAATATTGCGGCTGTATCCGCCAGTGTTAGTGATGACCGTGAAATGTCGGTTCGCCGCCGTTCGCAGCAATTGGGCCTCTGTTACTCCACTACGTGGAAAATTTTGCGACAGGATTTGGGTGTAAAACCTTATAAGATACAGCTGTTGCAAGAATTGAGGCCACACGACCTCCCACAACGTTTTCAATTTGGTAAATGGGCGCTGGCAAAGTTGGAGGAAGATCCACATTTTTATCGAAAAATTGTGTTCAGCGACGAAGCTCATTTCTGGTTGAATGGGTACGTTAACAAGCAAAACTGCCGCATCTGGAGTGAAGACCAGCCAGAAGCATTGCAAGAGCTACCAATGCATCCCGAAAAAATCACTGTTTGGTGTGGATTATGGGCCGGTGGCATCATCGGGCCGTACTTCTTCAAAGACGATAATGGCCGGAACGTAACTGTGAATGGCGAGCGCTACCGTGCGATGATAACAAACTTTTTTTTGCCCAAAATGGAAGAGCTGGACTTGGCTGACATGTGGTTTCAACAAGACGGTGCCACATGCCACACCGCACACGAAACAATGGCCCTATTGAGAGGCGAGTTCGGTGAACATCTTATCTCACGTTTGGGGCCCGTCAATTGGCCGCCTAGATCGTGTGATTTAACGCCGTTGGACTATTTCTTGTGGGGCCATGTTAAGGCTAATGTCTACAGGGATAAGCCAGCAACGATTGACGCACTGGAAGCCAATATTGAAGCATTTATTCGTGAGATACCGGCCGATATGTAGGAGCGAGTGTGCCAAGATTGGACCTTGCGCATGGACCATCTAAAGCGTAGCCGCGGCCAACATTTACATGATATAATCTTTAAACATTAAACTATATCGACAGTTCTATCGACTCAAATAAAGATTTAATCGTTTTTTCAAATTTTTTGTGTTTTTTTTTGAAAATCAAATCCTATATAATCTTTAAACATTAAACTATATCGACAGTTCTATCGACTCAAATAAAGATTTAATCGTTTTTTCAAATTTTTTGTCTTTTTTTTTGAAAATCAAATCCTATACCTCTTAAAAAATCACCCGTTATATCCTTGCTCATTACTTCTACTCGTCTCACCACTGCATTAGCAGAAAGCTGCATAGATTTTACAGCAGACACTGTCGTCTTGATTTCTAAAGTTGGCAAATAATGAATTTGCAGCTTTATCATTTCCCCGTCTTCATAAGGTTTCTTCTTCTTCTATGTAATTTTGACGACAAACAATGCGATGTAAACATGTAGGCTTAGCTCCATCTAATCCGTTCCAACTAATTGGTATAATAATGTCATTTTAAACCCACAGACTACATAAACTGTTGAGTGCTGAAAGCCCATTTCTGGTTGCGACGGAGTACACACGTTCCGGAAATATTCATCATTGCTCCGATGTGACCGATTGCCCTGTTCAATATGCCGAGTCGCTGAGAGTCCTCACGGAATTTCAAATTCGTCGGAACAGCTTGCAGCTTGCACCCGATGATAGCCAGGCGGCAGTCTTTGGTACGTTCAACGTGTTATTTCCGATGGCATCCATAATGCATGGCGTGGATACTTGTGTTCGGTGTAATGTGAAAGCAATGAGGAAGCGAGTGGGGTTGTTGAGATAATGTTGACATGTTGAGTTGAAAAACGGAGGCAAGCACATTGATTCAACTACTTCCCACACAGATTATACATGAAAAACATGTTCAATCAGATTTTAGACTGATCGTCCCTCGCCAATACAATTACTACGCACCTCCCAAAATTCTTTCAAAAGCGTTCGGGAGATTTATAAACATGTATCCTGCTGTCTAAACGTGACGCAATTTATTTGAATACTTGAGATGGATGAACTTCATTATTGTTTAATTATTTCCAACGAGAAATTTATATTGTTAAATGAACAGCTAAATAAAAGTTTGTTTTTATAAATGTTTTTTATTTTAATTTCCACGTTTTAGTATTTGACAGATTTTTCTCGTTCTAATTGTATGTTTTGTGGGTAAACGGTACTCCAATGTCAGTTATCTGTGCAGTTTGGTTACTTTTGTCTATCAGGACAATATCGGGACGATTAAAGTCGACAAATTTTTCGGCCAGAAATGGCCGATTCCAATATTACATCTTTTGATTCCAGAACTAGCTCAGGCGAGTACTTGTAATATTATTACTACCATTACTATTATTATGTGTTTCATTAATATAACTCCGTAAATCTCAATTTTTGTATGTAAGTATATTAGTTGAACCGCAACTATCGCTAGGGCAGGGCAAGAATGTCTCTCAAGTATGGGCCTGTTGGACTGACTTGATCGGTTTAATTTTTTCATTGTGCATGTTCGTAACTAATATTTTTTAGAGGGTTTGACTTGTATTGAACTTAATCTTTTACGAACTGTTGATGGTATTGCATAGGAGGTGCAGACCCAACTAACAATTATCACTCCTATTAGAGATGCAAAAGTGATTATACAGTATTCCTTAAACAGCATTGAATACTATAAAAACATTGGCAAAACCCTCTTAGAACAGCTATACAAGCGGAATGGGCACACCTAATAGGACACTTCAGTCATTTAAGAGGTTATATATGGGCTGCAGGTAACATTTATACAACAAAAGTGTAAGCCCCTTGCAGCCGCTATAGGACATTTGCGTCAGTGCAAGATTCAGTTTTTGTCAACTATACAACTATTCTGTTACGTGATTCTACTTTATTGCAACCAAACTATTTCGTATGTATTGCATAGACGAAGTGAAGAATATATAACTAACACATTACAGTCATCTTGTTTACTTACATATCGGCCATTGTGAATTTCATACACAGGTATATGATAAACTTCTACACTGTGATATAGGGCTATTGAATTACTTGCGCAGCAAATTTTATTGTGATTATCGTGCAAAGTAGTTACGCAATTTCTACGGGCTTCTTATTTCATGCATATTTTGATAATGATCAAAAGTATGTCTAGATTTTTAAGATGGAAAACTGAACTTATCTGCGTCAAATCTTCCACAAATCCTATATTTAGACACAATTACACTAATGTTTATCACTTTATATCTGTAATTTCGAACTGAAACATAATTATTTAATATTAAATAGAGGAATAAATGTTTGCCCAATATGGCTGGTGGTTGTGTATAATCATGGCATCGTCCGTGTTATCTTCAGTTTATTAGAATATTTTGGTGTTGCCTGCAGGTGTTATACAACAATTTGACAAATGTCTGAAGTGAAATACCGACAGAGTCCAATGATTTACAAAGAAATTTGTACCAGATCTAGATCTTCTGTTTGAACAGTTGATAAAACCTTTTGAACCAATATGCATGCGTTGTTTGTCTTAAATCATTGGTTATCGCATTTTAACAAAAATATGACAGCAGAAAGTTAGGTTATGGTGAAGCTGTATACCAACATATTTAGCATATGTACACAACCATTTTGACTAACGTGCAAATATGTCGTATAAAATAGTTGTATAAACGTTTATGCAACAGTTAAAAATTTGCCCTATAAGGTGTTGTATAACTATGCTAAAAAATATTTTAAACACCTCATTTTAGAGCAAATATGTTGCAGAAAGCAAATTTGCATTCTACATAACATTAAGCCAGCATTTTGGTGTTCAGGCAACAACAATAGAGAGCTTTCATGGCTAAACTGTTATAATCATAAATGAAACGTGATGAACATTACTCACTCTGATATATCAGTATCACTGGCCACTCTGCAGTGTACGCTCCTATCCATGGAACACTTTCCGGTAACTGGATCTGGGGGTGCCAAGTTGATGTAGGGAGGCTCTTCCAGGAAGGTGATCTTCAGATGAAACTTTTCGGGCACACCCTGCGGGGGTGTATGGCTGTTACCGGGCCAGACGATATCCTTGATGTCTAGGCCTTCTTGTTGCCAAGACTTCCATACGCCAATCTGGAAAGGAAATGGGAGATATAAGCACTACAAAAAAAAAGAAACATAATATAAAGGTGTATTATTTGTATACCGAATACAGATACTTATCATTTGTTGTAAAGAATGGCCGTTTTCTACAATTATTCAGAAAAATAGTGAAAATAAAATGAGAGTGTGTAGTGTCAAATTATTCGTAAGAAAATGGTCTCTTAGAAGAAGGCGACAAGCCACAACCTTTCTATTTGAAAAAAATCGAGTAAACTAAAAAAAAAAATTAGTGTTTGTAACTTCTATAAAAATCTTTAAAATTATTGTAAGGTCGTTCGCCTCAAAATCGTAATGAAGTGATTTACAGGATCCATGGCATTTAGATCGAAAAATAAAAATTGAAATAATGACTTTATTTGTGAAGTATTGATAAGTGGGGCGTTGTTGAGTTCAGAAACGTTATTATCGATCGAAATATGTTAATATATATATATATATATATATATAGGATGTCCCATCCATGTGTGGACGGAATATTACTCATAAACAAATACATTTTGGGAAAATCTATTTATGTGATGTTATACATGATATTTGGAGGCACATTTGTATCTATTCGATCTATACAGGATGTCCCAATTTCGACCTACATATCTAAGTTGTGATTTTTCAAATGGACGCCTCAAATCTTATTGCACATTTGGATAAACCAATTTAAAAGAAGAAAATTGATATAGCATACTATGGGGTATTGCTAATTAGCTACTGAGATATAAGGTGCTTCGTCTAGAAAAACCCCCCACTTCGGCAACCCCTGAGTCCGCCACTTTGGAATTTGAAGTGCGGAATTTTGTATCAAACAAAACTTACACACCTCAGCTTTTATTTTATTTTTTACTTTTTAGAATTTTAATTTTTGCTCATACAGGTGGTCAAAAATGCAAATTGTGGTTTTTCTCTGCAAGCTTGAATTAAATTTTTATAAACTATTTCTTGATACTAGACACATAAAGGTTTTTACGGCTATTTTTTCGGTTACTAGCACGTCTTTTATAGAACGGCTTAATTCTCTAAAATATCGCATCATCCTTGGAAACAAATAAATGTTGATTAGTTACAAAATGTCAAAATTAGCTTTGTGAGCATTATAATAAAAACGTGTTTGAAAATTAATTTTTCTAAAGAAGAAATGGTGAATATGGTCTTCGTTTTGCGCGATTGTTGTTAGTTTTTACGTCAAATCTGTACTCTTAGTGGCAATATGGAACTAGCCCACTGTTTGTCTTATGTTTCCATGGATGATGTGATTTTTTTCCTTAATTTTGGTGTGTTGTTCTATTAAAAGCATAATAACTCAAAATCTAGTGATTTTATCTGAATCAAACCTTATACCAAAAAAAGCTTATAAAAAATTGAATCCAAACTTGCACAAATATACGGGGTGATGTATTTGAAATTTTCGAGAAAAAGGACAATTCGCGTTTTTGACCACCCTGTATGAGCAAAAAAGAAAATTTGAAAAAGTATCAGATAAGATAAAAGCTGAGTTGTGTAAGTTTTTTTGATACAAAACTCAGCAATCCAAATTTCAAAATGGCGGATTGAGGGATTGCCGAAGTGGACGCTTTTTCTGGACAGAACACCTTACATCTCAGTAGCTAATTACCAAAACCCCATAGTATGTTATATCAATCTTCTTCTTTTGAATTGGTTTATCCAAATATGCAATAAAATTTGAGGTGTTCGATTTAAAAAATTACAACTTTAATATGTAGGTCACAATTAGGACACCCTGTATATTTGCCAATATTTTAGAAATGTGCCCTTACATGTCATGTATAACATGCCATACATATATTTTCCCAAAATGTATATGTTTATGAGTAATATTCCGCCCACACGTGGATGAGATCTCACTCATTATTCCATGTCCACCATTTTGTGTAATCATCAAGTGGCTTCACGATGTAATGCTTTCATATTCTAAAAATTTTTAATCTGTTTTTAACTTGTTCTTGTCACACAGTTGTGTGTATTTTATATAATTTTGACCATTGTACCATCTATTCAGCTTTCACCATGTTACTGGGTGTTTCCCTCATCCTGAACGTAAACAACAATTAGCAACATCCTCACATACTACTCTCCTGATGATGATGGCAAAGTCCATTGAAAGATAGAGAGAATAAAAAAAGTATAAAGAGTCCTCTTTGCTTAAATTTTTGTCGAAGTACCCAACAAAAGGCGGAAGCTTCAATTTTTCACGTAACTGGTCTAGACGACAATGACTACGTCTCAAGTTATATATATACATATATATATACAGGGTGATTTTGAAGTTGAGTCATTAATTTTTAGATAATGATTGTAGAAGGAAGATAAACCAAAATATGTGTGTGAAAATTAAAAAAAAATTTACCTTGTTTTATAAAGTATCCTCCCGACAAGTATTTCAGTGCGGACCTGTATTTGATCGTGAGGTCTTGGAGCATCGGCATGCCGTCCCCTGTGAGGTCTTAAGTCACCTGATTCACGAGCCCGTTGTACTACATTAACAAAGGCACGAGGGGTTGGTTGCACTCGATTGGGAAACCGATCCGCATAAACATGTGCCATTTTTTATTTCGTTTGAGCCACGCGACAGACACCACTATTCACTCACGCGTTACCGACTGACACTGACTGTATACAACTGAATAAAATAATTGTAAAAACATCGCTCCAAATTCTTTCGCTTCTTTGTTTCCGATGCGATGAACCGATAAGGCGGATTATATCCGTTGTTGCCAGACACGAGCACATAATATTATTATTGACACAGGGCGGTACTCAAACCTCCAAAGGATATAACTTTGGTACTTTAATTTTACCAGAAAAATGGTAAAGGAAAAAAACATTTCTTTTGATCAGATCTAAATTTGTGAAATAATGAAAATTCAAATAAAATACGCAACCCCCAATTTTGTTCTGCTATCTTCAATAATAAAAAATCTGTAGGGGTGAGCCACCTTTTACAATCATCCGGTACATGATGGCACATCACAATACTAGTTAGTTTTTGAACGGTAGGAAAAATATTCAAGGAGCAATTTTTTTATTATTTTATATTTTGCACAATTGTTGCTTCGCTCAAAAACAGTTGCTAATTATTGCACCCAAGAGGCTCCTAAGGAATATAGAAATCCCTTGAATACTGTAAGCCTCACATGTATGCAGATGATACTCAAGTGTGCCTTTCATTCCATGGTGATGATTGGCCAATGGCGGAATTTAAAATTAATGGTGATCTTGACGCTCTTTTTAAAACTTCTAATGATCATTCAATGTCACTGAATCCAAAAAAATCAGCAGCAATAATTTTTGGGAAAGATCGGTCAGAGATAATGAACAATATGACGCTACATATAGATAAGTTCTAATACCGTACTGCGATTCTGTTAAAAATTTGGGTCTCATAATAGATTTCAAGTTCAGATTTAAAGAGCATATTTCAAATGTCTACAAAGAGCGTACTATGTACTCAAGCTGCTTTACCCTCATAGACACTTTCTTAGAAGAGACATCAAACGAATGCTATGCGAAACGTTGGTTTTGTCCCAGTCCATGCTTGGATGCTGATGCGATATCTAGAATTCAGCGTGTTCAAAATTCATGTATAAGGTACATTTTTGGTATAAGGAAATATGACAGAATTAGTCACAAGCTGAAGGATTAACAGTGGTTGAACATGAAACAGCGTTCAGAACTATTGACACGATGTTTCTACAATAATATTTTGTCGAGCAAGTCACCGCCATATTTTTATGAAAAAGTCATGTTTAGAGAAAGTCTTCATTCTGTCAATGTTCGTTCGGAACAGAATATTTCTGCTCCATTCCATCGAACATGTTTTTTCGAACGAGGCTTCTCTTACAACATCTATAAATTATACAACTCCATCCCCCAGCAAATCAAAAATATGAAAGGTTGCAAATTCAAGGTAGATCTGAGACGATTTCTTTTAGATAAGTATAACTGATTTCACTGATAATACTGTAACATTTAGCTTTTTTGGATGAATCTCATAATTAAATGGTGGAATATTTTCAGTTTTATATTTTCAGTGTTATTTGTTTTTTGTACTCATGCTTTTTTTCTGCTCTCCTATAGTTAGTAGTAGTCATGTAACAGTTGTTATCACTATTTTAAAATAGAGCAAGGGATGAGTGGAAGAGCACGCAGGTCGTGAACTCCCCCTTGAGATTCGAGAGCAATTATCTCATTTTGTTGAACACTATTTTTGTATGCATTATCTCTTCGAATAAAGCCATTTATTATTATTATTATTATTATTATTAAAGTGAGCTATTACTCTTCGTTTCCTTGACAGGAAAGTAGTTTCCCGGGTGATATGATAAACAGCAAGAGAGAAAGTATGTCTCCAGTTGTCATTCCTGAGGACAGAATTAGTTTTACAATTAAACATTTATTGATGTGAAAACCTAAGCACATAGTTATTTTGCTGAAAAGGATGCACCCATAAGCTTGTTTTATGAATGTCACACCACAGATTATTCGCACACTATAAATAATACACTTAAATACCTTTCAAAACCGTCCGTGGTAATGCCATCTGAAGAAAGCAATACTAACTAAGCCACCATAAGTGATAAATTCTTTACAACACCGTTCAACCACACTCTTGGCTCCTTTTATCAGTACTATTTACTGATTACCTTTCCATACCCTTATTATTCCGAAATCTCTGAAGCAAGGAGAATGTTTCATTAGCCCTTGTCTTTGAGAATCTGAACTTCTGAAAGAATCCTAGTTTTCTTGTAAAACTGCTTCTAAACTATATACATTTGAAATCGATTTCATATTACGCGTGATTGTATTTATAATTCCTCAGTATTATCACTTAATCATTGATATCTAAAATGGGGGCATCCAACACTCTCTTCCAGTATCGGGCATTATCACTATTGTTTTCCGAGTCCTTTCTGGCATTGAATTAGCTATTGACATACATCAATGCATAAGCAACAAAATAGTTTTTATTGTTATACAACTGTAATATCTTCCCCGTTACACATAATCCTTTCATGCAGAAAATAACAGCATACCTCCTTAATTTCTTGCACAGGCCTTTCCTGATAATTTTTCAACAATTTTACACTTACATAGCTACAAAATCTTGATATTTCTGATTTCAAAAACAACAGTTCTTCTAGTAATTTTTGATACTTCTAGCTCTTTACAATTAACTAGAATTCTGTACCTCAGAGCCAGAATAGTTTAAGTCCAAATAAGTAGTTTCAAGATAATTGTATATATAATATTTTTCTTGTATTGTGTGCGACTTGACATGAGCTAAAAAATCGTAACTTCCTTATTATTACAGATAGATGGATGCTGAATCTAGAAAATGAAATTTCACAGTATTAAGCCCATTTTTGACAAAAATTGACTTAACCTAGTCTGGATCTGGGGTACAGAATTAATCATAATGCTCTTGATGACTCAAACAGTGATATCACATTTTTACAGTGTTTATGCATTGTTTTTTGTTCAAATGGAGCTCAAACCAGCTCACTGCTTCTATCCCTGCATCAGACGCTGTCAGTCGTAGTCTCAAAGAAAACCACGTTTTGTGGCAGCATTTGCTCAAGTAATTTTTTTGTCCCACGAGGAAATGAATGAGAAAGAGTGTTTGAAACGGAGCTATCAACGTCTGAAAGGTTCTATCAAAGAGCCATTCATTTTGGCAGGTGAGAATTCAAATCACCTGACTTGAACTGGCACGAATACATCTCGTCAATAGCGGCAGTTGCTGGAAATAGCTAGGCTATCTGTACATGACTAAGAAGTACTTTATGCCACAAAACCTTCATACCCTGTACCAGGCCCAGATAAGACATAGCATCGAGTACTGCTCACAAGTTTGGTGTGCTGCCGCCCCGAATACATTATCCATGCTTACGGATAGTCTCGGGACCCTTCCGCACCCTCGGGCTGTCGGCAATCCAGCTCTCTTTGCTCATCAGAGCTCTCCTCCATGATGTCGTTTCGAGCCTGCCAGACAGATCCGCCTGACTCTCCCATCCTAACCGTGTCGAACTTCATTCATCCAGAATTCTCTGACACGACCGCTCCTTTGTCCCTCGGGTATGGAAATTGCGAAACAGTCTACCTGAGGCTTTACTACCCTTAGGCAGTTCAAAAATCTGATTAACAAAGTTTCTTTAAGCTCCTCATGCGTTTAGGCTTCTGCCTGCGCCGCTGCTTCGGTATAAACAATATTTGATTATGCAATCAGGTCCACGCATTACGTTAGTACATGATGTATAACAACTTTAAATTTAGCGATAATGAAACGAATTTATCGCGAGGGTCTGTAAATTGGAATAAACAGATTTCCCACGAGACGGTGTTCCGTTTCCGGTCAATATAATTATTTTCCAGCACCGGTAGGGAGCAACAAAGCGACATAAATAATTGGCAGTGCCAACAGGCAGTTCTAGGCCCTGTCATGAATTATGCACGACCTTTGCTTGTTCAATAGGTGTGGCTGATTGCATATATGTATGTAGCAGTGCTCATATTTCGTGCCATTATTTTTTGATTGGGTCTATTTTCCATATCGAGAATACACAAATTGGAAAACGTACCGCCTGGGTACCTACCAGTTTAATTCCGACATATCCAGTTCTGACATTTCTAAAATTGTCTTTGGATATGTTGCAAGTTGTAATGATGAATAACTATCGATTCATCAAAAAAGGACAAACACGTAAAAAAAGAAACGGTAGGGTTTCTCTTCAATTTTTGTTTCCGTACATATCTATATGATTTTTAAACTGTATTAGTGTGAAAGAATATAAGCTAACGTAAATATTATAGGAATTGTCTCAAGAACAAATCACACATTTTATTTTTGAAGATCACTATTCGGGATTATATACTAAGTGACATATAAATCCGTACACCCAGTTTAAATGGCTTTATTTTAATAAAAGTTGGTGAATGTATTTATCTTACTGTAAATAACAAGTGAAAAAATTTTCAGCCTTATCAGTTGGACATTCCGGTTTTTATACTGCTTTTTTTAATTCACTAACGCTCTAAAAATGAATATTTCAGCCGCAGTAAAGAATCAACGTTGGCGGATTTTGGTTCTTGACATCCTTTACGATCGGTTACGATGGCTGGAGTACGGAGACCTGTACGATTTCGTCAACTTAGTGAGTTTGATAGGGGCCGTATAGTGGGACTTCGGGAAGCTGGACTTTCTTTTCGGGCAATTGTAGTTAGAGTGCAAAGAAGTGTAGACACTGTGGTTAGGTGTTGTCAGGCATGGCTTCGAGAAGGCCGTACGCAAAGAGCAAGGGGCACTGGACGCCGCCGTAGAACAACAGACCGTGAAGATCGCCGCCCAAGATTATTGGCCTTAAGGGACCGTTTCTCCACTACCAGGTCCATTGCAAATGAATGGTTTGCAGAACACGGAAGACCTATTGGCATGCGAAGTGTTTACCGACGAATGAGAAGTTTTGGCTTGTTTTCATACCGGCCACACTGGGTCCTCCCTTTAACTCGAGAACACCGACGTAATCGCCTTGAGTGGTGCAGACAACGGTCACTCTGGGATCAGGAATGGAACAGTATTGTCTTTAGTGACAAGTCTCGATTTTGTTTAGGCATGCACGATGGTCGTGCCAGGGTTAGAAGGTGACGTGGTGAAAGGAGGAATCCACAGTTTTTTGTTGAAAGACATGTTCATCACACTGTTGGAGTTATGGTTTGGGGTGCTATAGCTTATGGTTCCAGGTCACCTTTAATCTTCATCAGAGGTATCATAAACGCGCAGCGTTATATCCACGAAGTTCTAGAACCCCATCTTTTACTTCATCTTGACACCCTGGCAGATCCAACTTTCCAACAAGATAATGCCCGACCACATGTTGCAAGAGTCACAATAGACTTCTTTCAACATAATGATGTCACATTGTTACCATGGCCACCAACATCTCCCGACTTATCCCCAATTGAGCAGGTCTGGGATATGATGGGTAGGAAATTGCTCAATTTGCAACGTCCTCCTCAGATTCTAGAAGCACTTCGAGAGGAGTTGATGGTTGCCTGGAATGAGATACCACAGGAGGACATTGACCACCTGATCAGAAGCATGCCTAGGCGCGTTGGAGAATGCGTGGCACATCAGGGTGCATCCACACATTATTAAAGGTCAAAGGGCTTTAAAGCAGTGCAATCATTTTGAAATTTTTATCATTTACTTATTATGCTTCATTAAGTACTTTTACTTTTTTTTATATGTCACTTAGTATATATAAAACTGTAAAAAAATGGCAAGAAGGTTAGCTCTGTATTTCCCACGCAACAGTGCCATCATTCACAAAGGGTTATGTTCGACAAAAGTTCACTCCTCTGAGAAGAAAGTTAGCTACGACCATATTTAAAAAAAATCATCAAATGAATCAAGGCAGTCAAACAGGCTCATATGATTAGTCCGTAGTCTCCACTCATTTGAGAACGTTTCGACCTAGAGATTTGTCCCTTGATTGATCGACAGTACTGGCAACATTGATATGACTAACTCTGTAACTCGTCAGCGACCCATCGGTCAGACGCCGACGCAGGTATATCCAGAGACGCGTGTGTTGAAAATATAACCCTCTCGCTCTAAGTCTTGAGAGTAAGTATACGAAACCTATGATGTATGATATATGCTTAATGAAATGATCAGAAGCCACCGAAACGTAGAAAAACGAAGTTTATTCCGTATTTTGTATAACGGCCATGTCGCCACTGGATCGATCTTCAAAAACCACAAAGTTTTTTCGCCATTGGCATAGTCGTAACCTTGTGTGAAAATTTCATGAAAATCAGACATATTGTCACAAGCCAAAATTACGTAACCTTTTTTTTTCTATTTATAACTTATTACTAATTTGAATTTATCCTCATTGATAATAAAGTGCCCATTCCTAAGCCAAACCGCTTTTCAATGATTTTCTTTTTGCAAATTTAATAGTTTATTGATTGTGGAATTTCACTCGTATTATATCTTCCTTTCTCAGCAAAAAACTCTGCAGTTTTTCTCCGTTAATTGGCTTCCTATAAAACATATCTTCTTCAAGGCCACTCAAGATTCCTTCCTCTAGAACATTGATTCCCAAAGTAGTCTATATCAACCCCTAGGGGTCTATGACAACCTGCAAGGGGTCTACGTCAGCGAAAAAAAATTTGGGGGTCTACTATAGTGGATCTCAACACATACACTGATAGTACCTTTTTACTTACATCATACTATCCTTATAATATCAAAACATATACATTATTTATAAAAGTACCTATGAAGTAAAAAATGTATTATATATGTTTATAAAATTGTGTAACTTGTAGGATGTTGGTATTCGCTTTGTGGTCGCAATACATTTTGAACTTGTAAAAACCTGAGAGTCGCAGTCTCAGCGCTTCGCTACCTTGCACTGACTTGTTCAATTCGTCACTCTATAAATACGAATGTGGGACAAATACGTTTATTCGTTTCCTGAATCTTGAAAAGGAAAGTGCTAAGAAAATATTTTAAAAAATATAAACAGATAGCATATCACACAAATTATAGTGAGTCAGTGTTATTTTGTTCGAGAGTGCTGGAGAAAAGTAAGTACATTATTTTTTATTAAATTTTAGTTTTGTACTCGTAGTTAGCAAAGATAGATAAATTACGCCAATCATGACTTTAGTTATTAGTGGTTAAATATTCAATCATGCAAAATTACACGAGTACTCCTCAATAGTTTCTTTTTGAAAGTTTTAGCAATCGGTAATATAATTACAGTGCAATCTCCGTAATTCGAACTAATTGTTGCAAGAAGATGTTCGAATTATGGAATGTTTTCGGAGAAATCTAAAAATATTTTTAATATACAGCTGCTGGATTTTCTGTCTTATTTAAATAATATAATTTTGCCCACAGATGACTGATGCCATGTCCGAATCTAAAAAGAAATGTAGACAGTACAGTGTTGATTATTTGAAATTTGGCTTCATTCCATCATGACCTAACAAACAATCGCCTATGTGCCTTTTATGCAACAAAATTTTGGGCAATGACGCTATGAAACCATCTAAACTGCAAGATCATCTGAGAAGGTGCCACCCTGATAAAACAGAGAAAGATATGAAATACTTTCAAAAACTCAAAGATAAATTTCAGAAGAGACCTACACTGGAAAGAATGTTCGCTTCGACGTCACAAAGAAATGATGATGCTTTGCGGGCGTCTTACAATATCTCGTTACTTATAGCAAAATCCGGAAAACCGCATACTATCGGAGAGAAGTTAATTTTACTAGCCGTTGAAGAGGTTTTAAAAACTTTTACACAAACCTGCATCTGATATCATTAAAAGAATTCCCTTAAGCAACAATACTGTTGAAAGACGTATTGATGAAATGAGTTCTGATATTGAAAGCTTCTTATGTAATTATTTGCAAACGACCCATTTCTCTATACAACTGGACCAGTCAACTTTACCTGATAAGGCAGCATTATTATTGGCATATGTTCGTTTTATTATGAATCAAGAAATCTACGAAGAACTGCTCTTCGCCAGAACTTTGATAACCGACACTAAAGGTGAATCAATATTTCATGTTTTGAAGGATTACTTCATTGAAAAAGCAATTCCTTTATCAAATATAATATCAGTAGCTACAGATGGAGCACCTGCCATGGTTGGACGTTATCGTGGATTTATACGCTATTTAAAACAAAATGTGTCAGGGGTGTTAGCAATACATTGCGTCATCCATCGACAACATTTGCTTGCTAAAAATTTGAGTGCTATATTGCATGAATCACTTCATTTAGTCATTGATGCAGTAAACCGAATCCGAAGCAACGCGTTGAATACGCGGTTATTTGCGCAGTTGTGTGAAGAAAATGACGAACACTTTCATCAATTACTCCTTCACACTGAAGTACGCTGGCTGTCGAAAGGCTTATGTTTGACAAGTTTTTTTGCACTTTTTGAGACTATTTTAGAATTTCTGGATACTAAAGATAAAATTTTAAAAGAAAATTTAATGAAGAGGAAAACAGATTTGTTTACAAAATTTAATATAGTTAATTTGCAATTACAAGGCGACAGTTTAAATTTGATTAAAACAAAGTCCATCTTATCAGCGTTTCTTGCCAGAGTTAAACTAATGAAGCAAAATATTGGACGGGGCGAATTTTCTCAGTTCCCCAATTTTTCACAGACAAGCTGCCAAGAAGACGACGTTTCAACTTACGTTCAACATTTAAATGCCCTCTATTCAGATTTTGAATCTAGGTTTGAGGATATTTTGACTATGGTAATACCACCGTGGATAATTAATCCATATGGTGACATAGAAGAAACGAATATCATAATAGAAGAGGAACTGACTGAACTAAGTACAAACGGAGAACTTAAGGTTCAGTTTAAAAACGGATATCCGCAATTCTGGCTGCAAAACAACATACCCGTTACTTATCCCGTATTATGGAATATAGCAAGGAAATTTTTAATTTCCTTTCCATCGTCATACCTAGTAGAAAGGGGGTTCAGCGCTGTTACCAATCTCGTAACGAAAAAAAGAAACATACTGGACATCATTAGCCGAGGAATTTTAAGATTAACCCTTACAAATTTGACGCCAAATGTTGATAATTTATTATTAAAGCATCTGGTTCATCCTTCTCACTAAAAATATTGACTTATTGCTTATGCTATTTTATTTATAGTTTATTTTATGTTTATTGGTGTCTGACCAATAAATGCCCGCATTGGGAATAAGTGCACGCATTGATTTTTTTAAAGAACCCCCCTTTATAGAAAATATTTTTTTTAAATTATTCTGAAAATTCAAGGATAGGTACACGCTAAAATTCGTTAATTTTTTGCCTATTTTTAGATAACTTAAACGTATAAGAAGCAGAATTTAATCAAACTAAGAGTGAAATTATTGTAGAACATACGTTTATGTTATAATTAATAAACGAACTCGCTTATTGTACTATTTTAAGTAAAAAACTTTTTTTTATTATTTTTCACTTTTTTTTATTTTATCCCTCTTATTTGTTTTTTCAATGCGGGCACTTATTCTCAATGCGGGCACTTATTGGTCAGACACCTGTTTATTTAGTGTTACGTATATTTTATAGTTTAGGCGTAAAAAATATATGTAAACATGGTAAACGCTAACTAATTTTATTTTGGTAATATCCTTTCTCACACTCCAGTGGTTGGAGCACATGTGCGTTTTGTCCTTTTTAATCAATATATTGTGATCCATTTGATATCTTGTTTATTTGGCTCTCTCTGTGTGTACTGTTACGTAAATTTCTTGATCTCTGTTAGATTCTCCTTTTGTGTGGTGGTCAAGCAAAACAAGTTCCGACTAAAATCTCGGGAAGTCCTAAGTCTCTGGCGCTCTTAACCCGCCCCTACTCTCCGCTTTATTGAGCTAGTGCCTAAATTTGCACGACACTAGACAACTGTTTTGCTTGGACCAACCGTTATATAGCATTTATCATTGTGTTTTATTAATTAACCAAAAAAAGGCGTGGCAATAGTTTCCAAGTTGTAGCAGGGACAATGATTAATGAACAGAAAGACAGACCGACAGAAATGAATGACATGGTTTTTTGTAACGTACATATCATACAACATCCAAGAAACTTAATATGTCATGTTTGAAGTTTTTGAACGAGATCATCAGTTAAACGTCATTCAGAAGTTACATTGATCATTTTATATTATATCCTCGGTCACAACATTGCCGAAAAAAGTATTATATTATAAGCTATTATCTTTAAATGACTGGACATAATGTCTTTCTTGTTTGGTAGTCAGGAAGGCTGTCGGTCGAAGTACGTCTCTCATAAAAAACACCAAAAGGGAATTGCTTCTATTATTCCGGAGCTATGTTGCTTCAAAGAGACTTAATATGGTCTGACGAAAATATGTGAATGAAACGCTAAAGGATAATGGAAGAAGAGCGGCTTGAATATTTCAAGAAGTAAAAAGGTTGAAACCGGTATTACAATTACAGTTACATTAAATTCGAACCCATTCAACATAAAATCCTTTGGAATGAGAATAAGAATTAAAGCATTAGACCTTTCCCATTTGTGTTTCAAAGTTCACTGTAATTACACATCAATCGCACTACTATTCACGTCAAGTATCAACAGCAGTTGACCAGGACTGAAATTTTTCTTTACCCGACCCCCATATGAAAGGTCTGAATAATGCCTGACCGGCCCTTTTTTCTCTGAAGGATGGTTACCGTAGCAAGAATCCGTTTCTACTGTGCAAATAGCCCCGAGCTTTCATTTCTCGTGGCATATTTAGAAAACGGTTCACGGCGAATTCCAATATAAACTAGGGATTATTACGGTTTCACCACCCGTACATTTTGTCGCCTCTGAAAGGTTTACCTTTCTTTGTATTGCGTCTCTCAGTGTGAGAAATATACGCAGTTTATATTGGAAAAATCTCAAGTATTGTGAAAATGAAATCTACGAATGAAAACAGGAAGACATTTATGTGTACATAGAATTTTCTGCCTAAGATGCAAAAAACAAATATAGACTACACAATGAAGCTTTCTCAAGCAGACTGTTCCACAATCTCGACAGTCTAGGGACAAAGGAGAGATCATACAGGCCAGCTATTATGTAAAAAACCTATAAAATGTCATCTTGCAGACTAGGTAGTTTTTAGGGTGCAAACAGTTTGCTCACTAGGAATTACTCAGCTACACGCATTGTTAGTTCCTTTTTTGTGAAGCCGAGTAGTCTGTAGTTTTCATCTCTGAGAAGAAAGTTGGTTTAACTACAGCACGCCAGCCAGCCGAACAAAGTACAACACCTGCTGTAATAAGCTAAAGTCTAAACTTCAAGAAATGAGGAATGCCTCCGTAGAAGGCTACGTATCCCAACTCACGAGATAAGATAACTCCATATGGAAGCCCATAAAAGCTTCTTAGCTCAATCTACATCACCCCCAATCCGTAGCCAAACAGTAGCTAATGGTCAATGGGCAAAAAACGATAAAGAAAAAGCTGACGCATTTGCACAACACCTTGCCGAAGTGTTCATCCCACACAATGACGATCCAGTGCAGGAAGTAGATGAAGCCAATCTCATCCATCTTTTTACTCAAGAACGGTTAGCACCTTTCTCTCCGAAGGAATTACAAAATAAAATAAACAGGCTGAATATAAAAAAAGCTCCCGGAGCTGACATGATCACAGGCAAAATATTACAAGAACTTCCCAAGAAAGGCTTGATGAAATTGCTATATATATTTAATGTGATTATAAGGCTAGACTACTGGCCCATGTCCTTCAAGAGTGCGCTAATAATTATGGTACCGAAACCAGGAAAAAATCTAATGGATATTAGTTCTTATCGCCCGATCAACCTGTTCCCAGTAATTTCTAAGCTTTTGGAAAGACTTATCCTCAATAGAATAAATGGCCAACTGGATCGGCTAGCTTGGATCCCTAATCATCAGTTTGGCTTTAGGCCGGCTCACTCAACTGTGCAGCAGTGTCACCGCCTTTCGGATATAATCGCCAAATCCTTCGAAAGAAAAGAATACTGTACGGCAGCCTTCCTAGATGTGAAGCAGGCATTTGATAAAGTGTGGCATCCAGGCTTGTTGCATAAAATAAAGAAAGTATTGCCAGCCAAGAAGATCAAGTTGCTACAATCCTACTTAAGTGACCGCTGCTACAAAGTTAAAGTAAACAGTGAGACTTCAAGCTACTACCCTATGAAATCAGGAGTCCCACAGGGCAGCATACTGGGTCCCTTACTATATGTCGTATATACAGCGGATATACCCACAACAACTGAAACAACAGTTGGCACATTTGCAGACGATACGGCGATTCTTGCAACTGATGAAGATCCCGACCACGCTTCAAGTAAACTACAGAGGCACCTAGACGATATAGGAAGTTGGCTGAACAAATGGAAGATCAAAGTCAACGAAACCAAATCCACGCACATCACCTTCACTCTCCGCAAAGGACAATGCCCAGCTGTTTCCTTGAATCGAGTCACCATACCTCAACATGCAAGTGTTAAATACCTGGGATTGCACATGGACGACAAAATAAACTGGAAGCAACATTTATCCAAGAAAAGAAAACGGATGGACTTGAAAAGTAAAGAGTTAAATTGGCTGATAGGACGCAAATCAAAGCTAAGCATAGAAAACAAGTTACTGATATACAAAGCCATCATCAAGCCCATTTGGACTTACGGGATCGACATCTGGGGCTGCGATAGCAAGTCAAACCTTTCAATCATTCAACGAGCTCAATCAAAAATCCTTAGAAGCATTGCAGATGCACCATGCTAGGCTTAGCGACCATCCAAACCCACTGCTGCCATCGCTATTAGATCCCACTGAGACCAGGAGACTGAAAAGGAAATTGCCACTAGACTTGCAAGACTGAGGTGACATCGTTGGATGTCTGCTTCATCCCGTCATGAGGTACAACTACTTAAAAATTGTACCATCCAGCAAATTAGCTTATAGAATGTACATACATTCTGATCGCTAATAAAGTAGAGAAAAGAAAAAAAAACTGCAAGATCGCATCTGGATGATTATGCGTATTGGTCTGTACGTGTATAAAATCAGTGATATTTGCTGTGTGAGAAAAGCATTACTGAATATGCTGCCAATGAAGTATATCTATTAGCTGTGCCCGACGGGTTATTTATATTGAAGACAAGCTTGTTCAAAGTTATAAATTACGATTTTTTACGTTTTTTTATGTTTTCAAAAACTTTGAAGAGAACAACGGGAAATCAACACCGCGCCCGCGTTGTGTGTAATCAAAGTTAACATGTATATGACTTGTAATTTCAAAGTGTACGGTGAACATAATTATTTCTTAACTCAAGTAATTTCCAGAATGGATAAAAAACAGCCGATGCGCTACTAATTTTTAGCTTTGAACCTCAAGTAAGTGTATTTGTAATCCTCACTATGCACCTATGCATTGCCGTTACCTTCTAGCTATAACATACAACTTACAGCTTAGACCTCCAGTAATGTCATCTCTGAAGCAGATTTTACATCACATCAGAGCCAAACAATGGTAACTGAAGCATCAGGACGTTTAGGCAACACGTACAACTGCAAAACGAGTTCACAAGTGTCCATCAGCTAGTGCTAAGTCGATTTCTCGTAGAAGAACCTACATAGTATCTCAAAAAACCACTACAATGTCAAAAAATTCGACATAATGTCACTTTTCAAGATACGTAAAGCACGTGCAGGCCTGGACGTGTGAAGTTCGACACGGTTAGGATGCGAGACCGAAGTCGGGCGCATCTGTTTCAACGCGGTGCGGCGTCATAGAGAAGGACTCGGAGGAGCAAAGCTTGTTACATAACGGTAGAAGAGAGCCAAGACCGCCGGCGGCTCGTTGGTGCGAAATGGTCCCGAGACTGTTCGTGAGAGGAGAGTCATCTATCAGCTGGACAGCCCCCCTCGGATTAGCATCAAGCTTGGTAGTTTATGAATACCAATGGAAGAATAAATTTACTAGGTTTTTGTTTCTGAAAGAACAGCTGCATACGAGAACTTCAAAACGTAAAATAAAAGTTTGCATGGACCTAAGATGTTTCTATTGGTGATGTTCCAGATACCAGACTTATAAAATGGGCTGTCCGCAACCTTTCTGTATTATAATCAAAGGCGGGTATTTATTTATGCTATTGCTATTTACAGAGGGTAATTTGAAAAGCGTTGGGAATTTTTTTATAAAAATAGGTCCCAAAATGTCCCTTTACCATGTTATAGGGTGTTGCATATGATATAAAACATTCCTCAAATAACTTTGGGATAAGATGACATTAGAATGCATTGGCAATCAGAGATACCACGTGGATGAACGTTAACCCCAATCTCTTTTGACATTTTTCGTATGTGAGTTATTGATTTAAATCTCAAAACAGAGATAGAGTTAACGTTTATGTATGATGTATTTATGACTGCCAAAACTCTCTATTACCTCCTTCACATGCTACTTACAATTCTCAATGCCAACAACCAATCACTAAATTAATTTTAAGATGAACTTAGAACTCCTAAATTCTAGTTAACAGTGTCAAGGTACCCCTCAAACTGACGCTGTACTGGTTTCCGTTCCTTGGAGAGCCAAAACTTCAATCTTGAGCCCTTGGTTGGAAGGCCAAAATGTCGTGGACTGGGAGATGTGACAGCAAAAAATGGTGAAACACTTTATTGTATACTTTGCATAGAGAGATCTTGCCCGACAATATTATTTGGATCGGTTAACAGAGTCGTATCCTCACTTACTGCCTGATCACCATCCAGTGCCGTGCACATTTTTATTTATTGTTTAAAACCACTTCAACCCACTTCCTCCTCTTTGGTCTTCTTCTTCTTCCCTTTTTCGTTTCTTCTCTTCTTTCTGGCGTTGTCCGTTACAGCAACCAGACCTGACAGACCCACTGGCCTAAGATACTTTAATCGAGAGCAAAGGTCCCTCGGACCGCTCTGACAGTCAATGATAGAATAGAGAACTCTCAAGGTCAAACTTCACTATCAGCGATTTTGGCTCCAATATTCAATTCAAATTTTCGTAGTAGACCATTTTCTTTAAAAAAATGCCTTGCAAAAATGTTTTGCTCCAGACACTGGGCATAGGGTTTAGGCTCTGAGTCAATATATCGGTCAGTCAGTCAGCGCCCTTTTTATACAGCGTGAAAGTATTTGCAGAATAGAAAGTACATCAAAAAAAGTTCCAATAAAAATGAATCCAAACATGCTCCAATGCCATGTCTATGAACGCCACTGGTCCTCATGGTATACTTCCTCTGGTATTACCCATGCTAGATTCTTCTGTTCGTCTAAGATCACAACTGGTAATTGTGGAACCAATCAATTTGAGTAAAATGCTCATTTTACTTCTGAAATTATCGGCCTTTTCTTCTCAAAATCCGACACATTTCGGATTGAGTGAGCTCAACAAAGAAGATATCAAAAACCATTAGCAAACTCTAACGCGAAGTATCAGGAGGAGGAAGACCTATCTAAACGACTGATGTGACAAAAATTCCTCAGGAGACGAAATTTATGAAAAATTCAATTGCATTTTATAAATTGCGCTTCTCTGCTCCACAAAGGCCAGTGTCGTAGAAATATTTTCTACTAGAAGTTGCTACGACCTTGGTTCAATTAGGGCACGGAAACTATGTTTATTAGTAATGATATGCTGAACGTCTATTATCTCGATTCTTTACACAGAGTGAAATATTGAATACTTACATTAAAAATAAAAATATACTTAACCCTGGCAAATGAAAAAGATTAGGCAAATAGTTAGCGTGTTTTGAGATGAAATAAATTCATCAAAAAATGCCTTGCAAAAATATTTTTCTCCAGGCCTCGCATATTCAAAGGACGGCTCTGGGCACAGCGGTTTCGGCTCTAAGTCAATATGTCGGTCAGTCAGTCAGCGCCACATCGTGATTCAGAAAGTAGTGAAAATATTTTCAGAATAGAAGGTACATCAAAAAAAGTTCCTATAAAAATGAATCAATCCTAATAAGCTCCCCTACCTTGTCTATGAACCCCACTGGTCCTCATGGTATACTTCTCCTGGTATTACCCATGCTAGATTATGGAAGTAATCAATTTGAGTAAAATGCTTATTTTACTTCTGAAATTATCGGACTTTTTTTCTCAAAATTCTTCAGCATTTCGTAGTAAGTCGACAACAACGAAGATATCACATCATTAGCAACCTCTGATGCGAGTATCAGGAAGAGGGAGACCTAGCTAAACGATTCATCTCAGAAAAATTCCTCAGGGGACGAAATTTGTGAGAAATTCAATTGCATTTTATAAATTGCGCTTCTCTGCTCCGCAAAGGCCAGTGGCGTAGAAATATTTTCTACTAGGTGTTTCTACGACCTTGGTTCAATTAGGGCTAGGAATCTCTGTATTTTTCATAGATATACTTTTTTCAATTTCGTAAATAAAACTGCATTACCCTGTATCCCGGTAGGGGAGCAACTTTAGACCCATACTTATAGGAACTTTTTTCTTATTTTTGAATGTACTTTGTACCCTAGCGATATAAGCACGCGTTTCTGATACATCCTATTTATATTTTTTTGTGAATCAATAGTTATAAGAATAAATGCTTCAAAGAAACCGTATTTTTTTCCAAGATAGCCATTATATTCGAAATTCTCAGATTACTCCAATTTATTATACGTTTTTGTATTAGAAGTACGTGATTTGATGAAAAAATGCTCTTGTCTTACCTCTTCCCAAACCAGCTGTTTACTGATGCCAGGTCTCAGGTTCATGATCTTCAGTTCCGCTGCTTTAAGTACACCATCTTGTGTGAATTCTAATGGTGGTTTGCCTGCTTCTAAAGACTCTATGCTCACGTTTCTCAAATACCTGGAATAGATAACAGTGCGCTTACACATTTTGCTACTAGGATCAAGTTATGCATACATTAAAAAGTGAAAGTTCGTTGAAACTATGGATCGAGTTTTATTTAAAATAGCAGAAGCGCATCGTGAAATTGAAGGGGCTTTTTCCCGTTACCAAAATATTTTATAATGGTTTTTAAATGCTTCCAATTATCCAGTTGCTAATGGCAGTAAGCCAAAAGCAAAGTATAAGATCTACGGTCACCAACTTGGCTCTAATTACTCAGTACATTTCTGAAGTACTGGACGGTTAGGGACAAGTTGATGTCATCTACACAGATATTCAGAAGGCGTTTGATCAAGTTGATCATTATGCACTTCTGGATAAGCTTAAAACAGTGGGTATGTCTGATGCAATGCTGTCGCTCATGAATTCATATTTGAGGGATAGAAGGTTATTTGTCGAATATGGTGGTCATAGGTCGAGTTACTATTGGGCCACGTCTGGGGTACCTCAAGGGTCAAATCTAGGTCCATTATTGTTTTTAATATTTATTAATGACTTGTCTTTTGAACTGAAGTGTTTCCATTTGTTTTTCGCTGATCACCTTAAAATCTGTACGTCAGTCAAGACAGTCGAGGATTGCGTCATGTTGCAAGATGACTGAGCTCTAATTTCGTCATGGTGTTCACGAAACTGTCTCAGTCTGAATGTTCCGAAATGTAAAGTTATGACTTATACAAGAAAAGTTAACTATTTAATTTATAATAATTATAACATCGATGGTCAGGTTATAGACAGATGCACCTTTTATAGAGACCTTGGAGTCATTTTTGAAGCTAACGTTTACTGAGCATATACTCAATATCTCGTCGGCTGCCACTCGACTACTTGGTTTCTTTATCAGAAACTGGAAGGGTTTCTCCAATGTTGATACATTAATGACTTTATTTTTTACTTTTGTCAGGAGCAAGTTGGAGTATGCGACTCTGATCTGGTCGCCTATATACCAAAGATCTGTCGTGATCCTTGAGGCCATTCAACGTAAAGCTTCAAGGTATTTTCACCTTAAATGCACAGGTTCTTATCCAGAAAGAGGTTGTGACCATAGTGCCCTATTAGAGTTTTTCAATTTGGATTCACTGTCAACAAGACGAAACATATTTGCTTTGTCGTTTCTGTGTGGCCTCATTCACAATAAAATTGACTGTCAAAATTTACTTGAAAAAATATGTTTCTGCGTTCCAAGGCTAGGGAGACGACAACAAACGGCATTCTATTGTCAAGCTGGCCGTACAAATGTTATGACAAAATCGTCAATTAATCTCATGTGCTGCGTCATGAACAGTGTTACTGAATCGTGTGATATTTACAGTGACAGTCGTGCATCGATTATTAACTGCTATAGATCACCCAATCTTATTTAGAATGTATGATACTATATATTTAAGTCCAAGAACCATGTCTCTTTAATTGTTATTTTTTTTCAGCGTTTCCTGTAATTGGATTTCACCCGTTGGAAATAAATAAATAAATAAATAAATAAGAATTTGTACTTATTTAAGTTTGATTTTGAAGTTCAGATGCTCGTTGTGAGTAAACAGGGAGTCGCAGAAATCGACGACAACCTGGAAACGTGGGATGGGCCCAGTCATAATAATTATCAGAAAAATATATAAAAAATCTAAGTCGTGTAATTTTCAAATTATAGTCTTTAAAAGAAAATCGGAAAAATTTACCTCGTATACCCCGTATACTGCCACTATTTAAACGAGAGGATGCAATTTCAAACCCTCAGGTATGCTTTTTACAACAGTCCGAGTCATACTAATACACCGCGGCTAATGCGTGGCGACAATGCTCACTAGAATGACCAGTTCAGACATTACTATCTCTAGTTAGTCCACCATCAAAGCGTTATGTAATTTCTTACTGATTTTGACTAATTTGACACTAGTCATATACAGGTATTACTTTAAACGCAAGCTTAACCAACACGAATAATTTTTTAATGTAATTTAACATGAACCAACATGATCAGTGGGCCACCTTGAATCATTATAAAAGCTCAACTATACTGGAGAACTGAATGTCAACTTAGGACGTATCTACAATTTTCGAACAGAAAATGATACTATGCGTACTTGAAAAATCTGTCGCCAATATGCCACCTGGAAGCACCTCCACCGTCTCCTTCACATGACAGCTGGGTGTTGAGTGACCTTCCAGCATTAACTGGATCGCTCGTGAAATCTTCCACCCCATATGCGTATACCTTCATTGCTGTTGTGATCTCGTTCACCAGGCTTGAGCTTGACGTGTCAAAATGGACTCCTGTAATAAAAAATGACTCACTGTTTATACTGTTGCATATGGTAGAATACTTGCTGAAATATGATAGAGGCGAATTCTAATCGTATACTTTTTGCACACAGCCCAAAAAAACAAGGCAGTATTTAACGGAAGAAAACGTGGAATTATTGCACCATCCTCCATATAGTCCAGATCTGAGTCCTAACAATTTCATTACTTTCCCGAAAATTGAAAACAGACTGCGTGGTCAAAGGTTCCAGTCACCAGAAGAAGCAGTTGACGCATTCAAAAATGCCGTTTTCGATCTGCCAGCAAACGATTGGAATAAGTGCTTCGAAAATTGGTTCGAGCGCATGCAGATGTGTATTAATCTTCGTGGAGAATACTTCGAAAAACAATAAAGTCATTTAAAACTACCTACCGAGTTGTTTTACTTCCATATGCAAAACTTAAAAGACATCCCTCGTACTTCTGCTCAAAAGGAGAATGGCATTTAGGATGCAAATTTACCAATTTTGATCATCAAGGTCAACTTAAAATTTTGACAAAATTCTACAAAACCGTAGTATGCAGGTCTGACCTTGATATTTTATTGTGATGTACATATGTGTGAATTATCTAACTAAATTTAATGTAGGGTTTTGGTTAACGTAACTATTCTGAAAATACCAGAACTGTTTATTGGAGATCTATACATCTTCATCATATTTTTGAGATGGTCTGGAAAGTCAAATTCAGTCTATTTTCATAGTAAATGCCGTTTCTCTTTAAAGTAGAACAGCCGCCTGTTGAATTAAATTACTAAGAAATTCGCGAAAAAGAAAGTATTCGCCGTATTCACTTGACGGTCAGTAACGGTTGAAGTTTTAGGTTTTGTGTTACAAAAGCTAATAGAAATACGATGTTTGTATAAATAAAACTGTTTTACAGAAAAATATAAGAGACGTATTGAATTTTTTTGCTAGTTAATAAACACCTTCTACTGTCTTTTTTTTCGTACATCGTCAAAGATTCCTATATTCAGTTAAAGGGTGTTGTTTTTGATAAAATACAAAAAATTGAAAACACGAGCCCGACTCTGTATTTTGCAACCGTCCGATTAGTTTTACGTTGCTCCTAGATCCCTTTGTTATTGTCCAAAATGTCATAAAGTTCAATACCGCCCGAGATTTGTGTTAATAAATATTCAGATCAAGCACCCTGCACCCTTAAGAAATGCATTAAAAACTTTTCCATTTCCAGATATGAAAATTTTCCTCCCCATACTACCCACTATCTGTCCATTACCTCTTGGAACACTCTGTATATGAGGTTTGCTAAATAAATGCTAGGCCTAAGCAATTCACGCATATTCCAAAGCGAATAAGTATGCAGCACTTTGCACTTTTCACGCTCAGGGCGATATTTAATTTTCTACAATTTGAACGGCCTCTCTGCTCCCTTGACAGCGAGGTTCGAAATAATCCTCCTTCTGTTGAACGTTACCAGCTTTAATTATAACAGCGCAGCTGTGAAAGAGATTTAAGGCTGGAATGTTTTGCATATGAGCGTAGAACATGCTTTGAAAAGCGTATAATTATACAGGGTGGCCAATATATAAATGATTTAAATGGTCCGTGTTTTTTCATAGATTTTATTAGTTTGTGTGTTTTTGACTTTTGAATACTCAGTTTACTTGTTGATTTAATTGTTGTGTTGATTGTTCTTGTGTGTCCTAAATATGGCTCTTTGGAGACCTTGGGAAAATGCTCCAAGCCACGAGGAGATGGTTGATGAACCTGTGCAGGCAGAATTCTTTCATAAAGATTTAGAGGAACAGACCCAAAGAGTAATCCTAAATATGTATGATTGTCTGAAAAACGAAAATCCAGATTCCTCGCAAAATCAAATTTTAAACAGAAATTGTATCCTGACAAAAATCAGTCGGTCTACCATTTATCGGGTTATAAAAAGGGGAGATGTAGTCAACCATTCCTTCCACAGAAAGCGCATAGGGCAAAAATTAAAAAGAATAGACGTGGGTTTTCAGGAAGTTATTCGTCGTATAATATACGGATTTTATAAAGAAAATTTGATGCCCACGTTGGAAATGATACGGGATAAATTAAAAGATTATCCTGAAGATTTTTATAATTACAAATGCTTAGACTCACTGCACTGTATTGTAAAACTGTGTGGTTTTCAATACAAAAAATTAGATAAAAGAATGGTGATTATGGAGTCGTCTCGAATCGTTGAATTGCGCCAAGAATTTTTGCACAAAGTTAAAATCTATAGAGAGCAGAAAAGAAATCTGATTTACCTGGATGAAACGTGGTATGATACCCATGATGTTGTGCAGTACGGCTGGCTTGACGACAGCAACAAGTGCATTTTAAATGCACCATGCAACCGTGGAAAACGAATCATTATTCTCCATGCTGGCAGTGAAAATGGATTTATACCTAATGCCTTGCTGTTATCTGCCAAAAATATCAAAGAATCATGTGCCGACTATCATAAGGCATGACCTCCGACTTATTTGAAAAGTGGATAGAGCAGCAGTTAATACCAAACATTTCCCCAAATTCAGTGATTATTATGGACAATGCGCCATACCATTCCCGACAGAAAAACAAAATTGCGAATACAGGCACAAAAAAACAAGACATTATTGATTTTATGAAGGATAAGGGAATGGAAATACCACAAAAATCAACCAAAGCCATATTATTAGATCTGATTAAAAGACAAAAATTTGAAAAAGAGTATGTTGTTGACAATCTGTTTCAGCAAAATGGCCATGAAGTATTACGTCTACCTCCCTATTACTGCATTTTTAACCCGATTGAGTTGGTCTGGGCTGCTTTTAAAAAAAAAGTAAGAAAACAATCAGACCCCTCAATTAAGCGAATCGCTATTGGCCACAATAAGAGATGCAGTATCTCATATTGCTGCCACAGACCTATGGAAGCAGTGTTCTAGGCATATTATTGAAAAAGAAAATGAATATTGTGTTTTGCCTCCTGTAAATCCCGTTGTAATTCCTCTACAAGATGACTCTAGCGACAGCTCCGAAGGCGAGGATGATATATAAATACCTATAATGTAAGTCTTTATATACCTTTTTATATACCTACCTGCTATGTAAATATTTGCCTATGTCAAACGTAGTATTCTGTAATTTTTCCATTTCTTAACTTTCAGTCAACATAAATTAAACTCCCAATATAAGTATTTTTTATCCCAAATCAAAAAAATAAGAAGTTAGTAAAATCCATTTATTGTGATATAAAAACATTATTATTATCGTTCTAAATAAATAACCGCACGCCTATGATACGTCATGAAATTACAAAGGACGCGCCGACCAAAGGTTTTTATGCTATTTCAAGTGACTTCAGATAAGCCATACAACTTAGGCCCGTATCGTCAGTCGTCCCTACAATTGTAGGGTGCGTTTATGGCCTCCTTGATTGCCATAGTTTTCTACTTCTCCGTGTCAGCGCTCTATTTTGAGGTTATGTCACAAACACCTATTTGCATCAAATTGTGCTTGCTTTTGAGTTATATCATGTTTTATCAGCCTGAAATTTCCTACAATTTAAAAAGAAGACATATCTTTACAATAGGAGAGCGCTGACGCTGACACGGGACAAGTGTAATCTAGAAATTTTTGAAGGAGAGAAAGGAGTATGACAATCAAGGAGGCCATAAAGGCGCCCTACAATTGTAGGGACGACTGACGATACGGGCCTAAGTGCTAAGTTAATATCTTGTAGAAAAACCTACATAATATCAAAAAAAAAGACAGCATAATGTCAAGAAAATCGGCATAATGTCACTTTTCAAGATACGTGATATCCGTGCGGATTTGCCCATAAGCAGAATTGTCATATCTGGACATTAGAGAACCCTCGTGTCATCCATCAACGACCACTACATACTCTTCGAGTTACAGTTTGGTGCGGTGTTTGGTATGGAGGTGCCATTGGACCTTTCTTCTCTGAAAACGCTGCAGGTAATTCTCTTGCTGTCACTGGCGAGCGCTACCGTGACATGGTGCAGAACTTTCTGGCTCGTAAAATCCAACAATTTAACCTGCAAAACATGTGGTTCCAACAGGGCGGAGCAAGTTGTCACACAGCTAGGGAAACAATGAATCTTTTGCGAGCAATATTTCCGGGACGTTTAATTTCTCGCCTTGGTGATGTCAACTGGACACCAAGGTCACCGGATTTAACGGCTCTTGACTTCCTTCATGAGAATTTTTGAAAAATAGGGCTTATGCCAATAAACTAAATACTGTAGAGCAGCAATTTAACAAATATTCAACATACAAATCAGTCAGTTACATATCGGCCAACCTGTATTGGTATATACAAGTAAATTGCATATATTATGTTCTGGCTAATAATTAAATCGACACGTGTTGAAACAGGAATTTAGCGGCATTTTAGTGCAAAGTGAGCACAGTATGATAAGTTAAGGTATCTATTCGTAATGCTAAATACTATCAAGATGTTAATCTTCTAGAGCAATGGTGATTTATGTTGACTAAGCAGCACAAATTTCAAGATGGCGGCTCAGTGCCATCCTGAAACACTTTATTGAATAGAATTTACTGTCTTAGAAAGACGAATTTCCCTGATGTCAAATTTGAGCCTTTTTGTTCGTTGAATCGCTTATATCTCAGAAACTAATCATCAAAACGCTACCATCAATCCTCTTTAAAAGATCTTATGCGAATGTGCCATAAAATATGGGACATTTTGTTCGAAGAATCACGGATTTGGACCATTGCTTTAAGTGGAATGTTAGATGTTTCATTACATACTCTCATTTTTCACTCCACAGTATGAAAATATAGTGTTTCTTGGCGACATGAATGTTGATTTACTTAATCATAACAATATTCTTAGTAATTGTTTTGATTCCTATAACTTTACTCAAGTTATCAATGAGCCAACTAGAAATACGCAGTTCAGTTCTACATTGGTAGATCCTATATTCATCAATGCTGGGGTAATGTTAAACACATCTGGAACGCTAAATGCTGATATCATTTCAGAACATAGGTTGGTATATTGTGAACTTCTCGTGACTATTCCTAGACCAGAAGCAAAGTTTTTGACATATAGAGATCTAAAAAATGTGAATATTGAGCTGCTTAAAGAACGATTAACAACTTTGCATTTGGATGATGTTTTCTATGTACAAGACATTGATACGAAAGTTTCAATTTTCACTGAGCGTTTGATTCACTTATATAATGAAGTTGCCCCAATCAGGTCTGCACGCATTACCAAAGCTGCTGCTCCTTGGTTGACATCAAATCTAACGCGTATACTTCGTTTGCGAGACAATGCGTTTCGGGCATATCAGGAAAATAAAACAGATCAAAATTGGCGGACGTATAAGGACCGTAGAAATTTTGCACTGGCCTCGATTCGCAGAGAAAAGAAGGCATATTTAACCTAGCTGGATATTTCGAACTCGGGAAAGCTGTGGAAAAATTTGAGAAGTATGAATATCTGTCAGCAGAAACGAATTGAGATTCCTGATAGTTTATCTGATCCAGAGGAAACTAATAATCATTTCCTCTCAAATTTTACATTCGACGATCACTCCAATAATGTAGTTAATAATACAGCCAATTTTTACTCCAACAACCGTTTTGATAATAATTTGACTCCTTTCACTCTTCATACAGTAACACAAGAAATCGTTCTTGATATCATTTTATCGATTAAATCGACTGCCACTGGGAGTGATGGATTGAATTCAATAATGATACGACTTTGTTTGCCTGAAACACTTGACCACTTCCAACAAGCTGGAAAGAAGCTGTCATCACACCTATTGCTAAAGTCACAAACCCAGCTGAATACCATGATCTTAGACCGATCAGCATTTTATGTTTTCTTTCTAAGATATTAGAAAAGATCGTCTATCTACAGCTTATTGAGTACCTTGAACTTAATCATATGTTTCCGATACATCAGTCTGGATTCCGCAGGAATCATAGTACTACAACTGCTTTGTTATATATAATTGATAACATAATCAGAAATTTGGATGATCGCATTGGTACAATATTGGTTATGCTTGATTTATCTAAAGCGTTTGATTCTGTGAACCACCGTATACTTTTGAGTAAGTTGAAGTACCTTGGTTTAGGTAATACTGCTCTTATGTTCTTTGACTCTTACTTGTCTAATCGAACGCAAAAGGTGAAAACCAGTAAAGGTGTATCTGTGCCCAAGTATGTTCCTTCTGGAGTTCCACAGGGCTCGATCTTGGGACCCCTACTTTATTTGGTTTTCACGTTTGACTTGCATAACAGTGTTGAGCATTGCGCAATCCAAACTTATGCAGACGATACACAGTTAACATTTAATTTTGACTCTAGCAACTTCAATGAAATTTCTTATAAACTTAATGTCGACTTAGCTAATATTGATAATTTCTGCAAACGGCACTCACTGAAAATAAACCCTAAATCGAATGCTATTGTCTTTAGTCCACATAATTTTCCATTTAATGTTGTTGATCTAATCCAACTGTCTGTGAATCATACTGTCATACCCTTAGTTAACGAAGCAAAAAACCTGGGCGTTATTTTGGATAAAGACCTCCGTTTTAATCAGCACGTGAATGCCACCCTTAAATCCACATATATATCGTTAAAATTATTATATTCAAACCGGCACATTCTTAATTTCAAAACGCGGAAAAAACTTGTTGAGAGTCTTGTTATGTCTAAAATATTTTATTCGCTGGTTCATTATTATCCTTGTATTGATTATAACACTAAATATAGACTGCAGAAAATCCAAAACAGTTGTTGTCGGTTCGTATATGGCCTCAGAAGGTATGATCACGTATCGTCTAAGATAAAAGAGCTAAAATGGCTAAAACTTGATAAACACTATACTTTCTCTTTGGGTGTATTTGTCCATAAATTGATTTCCACAAGGTCACCCATTTATCTTATGGACAAACTTGTACCTCGTGATCAAGTCATTTCTAGAGCCCTACGACATAACCATCTCTTCGGTATGCCATTCCACAGAACATGTATATTCCGAAGATGTTTTACGTACAATGCTATCAGGACTTACAACTCTGTCAACCAGGTACTCAAGTCCAAAAGCTTACCTGTTTTTAAAATTAAATACAAATTTGCTCTTTTGGAATTGCCTTTTTAAAAATCCCTGATGATTAGCCGACTGATTTTGTAGCTTTTGTAAATTTTCCATGCTTTATACATTCTGTAATTGTTCATTGTTTTCTTTTTATTTTTCTGTACTGTACTATTGTCCTTATTATTATTATTATTTTTTCACTTCGTTTTTGAGGTTAAGTGGTAGAGTAGCCATGTGGCTAAACTTCGCCTCAATTCGAAGGTTTCAATAAAGACATTTATTATTATTATTATATTTGGATTCTACGCAATATATGCGTTTCGATGGATCATTGTTGAGTTATAAGTGATTCAATGAAAAAAGTGCTTAATTTATAAAGCACTGATAAGGATATTCAAAATGACCACACGTTCTTTTTAAAAATTGTTCTACCTATCCACCAACTTGAAACTTTCGACTGTAACTTTCCGGTTAAAATATAGTATCCAAGGATCACTTTTATCACCACAAACCCCAGCTTGCTAACTTGATCCGTTCAAAAATAAATAAATTTGAAAAACAACAGGTGATTATTTTCTATTCTAGTATTCTCTGTCCTTTCCATATTGCTTTGGTGTCCGCATGTACCGTAAAATCCACGTAGTCTCTTGGCTTGTTGCTCTAATTTATTTCCTCCTGGCCGAGTAAAATGCTAATTTCTCGCCTGCTCGTTACAGACAAATGCTTTATTGCTCTTTTAGGAGTCGTGACCCTGTAAATGTCAGACAACAGTTTAATCCGGCTGTCCTTTTCATCATCCTCAGTAGCTCTCAGGACTCCGAACTGTGAACACCTGAAGATGCTACCTCTCACAACATCGGCGTAACCGTTTGCTCTGGTGTAGAGAAAGAATTCTAGGGGAATTTCGGAGGCTGGCTTTGACATCACTGGCTTGGTTGGCTGATTGGATCGGTGTTTTTATGAAATTTCTTGTCCGTCCGATCCAGACGTGTTGCCACAGTGCATCTGCCATAATAGGAAACCTGGGGTATAGTAGGGGAACCATAATAATAAAAATAATTTTTACTTGCAAGAAATATAGATTGCTATACAGTATATTCAGATAAGAGATAGACCGGACATAAACAAGACCACGTGATCATCGAACGCTGTAACATTCGGCAGCGACGTATTAAGAGTCACGCAGTACATATTTTAGATAGTAGATGCTGCTTTGCGTAACTTTGTAGTAAATTAGCACAATTCGATGTGTATACGATTGGTGATGGATATAGGATCATGTGGGGGTGGGGTAAGAAATATATAATGATGTAAATATACATAGGGGTTTCAAAAGTTTCGCTTCGATTTCCAGCTTCGGATGCCGCCTGATGTTTGGTGAAATACAGTCGAATATAATCTCAAAATGGCGTTTAAATTAGCCTAAATTAAAAATAATCGTATATCTCTTAAAATTGCTTTTAGAATATTGATTAGTATATTTTTTGATTTCTAGGTAAATATGTAACCAAATTAAAACGTTCAAAACGTAAAAAAATGTGCATGGTTGAACATTGTCAGAAAGTAGATTCTTGAATAGGTTTTGCCAAAATGGGTTCAAAAATGTCAATAATTAATTAAAACATACAGTAGCTTTATAATTACTTATAACTTACCGAATTTGATGAACGACATCTTTTATTGGAAAGATGAGCTTGATGAGCTTTCATCATCGCTACTGCCTGAAGCACCAACGTCAATAATGAATGGCTCGACTTGTTCCTCTAAAATATTGTCTAGTTTCCACATTCTCTTTTCAACTTTGTCTTTCACGTGCTTAATACAGTTTTCCCATTTTTGCGCTGTTATTAATTCTAGTGCTTCTTTGAAAAGTCCTTTGAGGTCACAAAATTTAAAAGTTGTATTGTGCTTAGCTATATAATTTTTAACCTCTGCCCATATGAGCTCAATGGGATTGAGCTCGCAATGGTATGGAGGTAAACGGAGCGCAGTTTTATTTCGAATTGCTGCCATTTCGTCAATGGCGTATTTTTGATATTCCGCCTTGTGATCCTTGACAATTCTTAATAATTGTACTTTCAGCCTTCTTCAAAGTTGATATTTTTCGAGCGGAGCCAATTTTGAACATCAACTTTCCTTGAAGCCGTTGTTGGAACCTTCTCCATTCTTCGAGAATGATAAGGCGCATTATCCAACACAATTACTGCGTTTTCCTCTAAGTTCGGTAAAATTTTTGAAAACCACTGTTCAAACGATTCGCCATTCATTTCCTCGTGGTAATCTCCAGTTTTCTTAGACTCAAAGCACCACAGACCGTCAACAACAAATCCATCCTCACTGCCAATATGGCAGATAATGAGCCTTTTCCCTTTACCTGGAAATCGAAGTACTAACTAGTGTAGATTTATTTCAATAAGCGAACCTTTTTCAAATGTTTTCATCACATTCAGCGAAAAAACATTGAGACATGAGTATCAGATTGCTATAATTGGGATTATTTAGTCATATTGAAAGAAAGAATATTGAACGTCGTATGATTACTCAGCGCTTCACAATTTAATTTAAAGTTATAAACCTTTAAAAAATGAATGATCAGGAACCTGAAATACGCGCAAATATTAATATTATCAAATTATAACTTTATAAAGCTCAAAGTATGAATTAAAATGATTAGAAATATTAGGAACGGTACACAATATAAAACTTAGTAACTTTTTTTAAGTTTATAATATTCGACATATTTTAAGATTATATTAAAAAATTATTGAAATATCGAAAACACATAAAAACATGGCTTAAAAAAGTTCTAACAAATGAAAATAAATAAAATAAAACATCCACGCATTTTATTGAAAGTTATAAAAGTTTTGTTACTTGTAATATGTTTTATCTGCCCCCTGGAATTAATGTTTAGAGCCTTGTTCCCAAGGTTTGAAAAACATCCGATTGTTGTCTATTACTCGTATTTACCTGCTGGATTTTTTAATCCGGTGGACAGTCCATCTAGAAAGGTCCTCCTGGATGAAGTTACAGAATCATCAACCCATACTTTACTTGTAGTGTGTCCTGCGTTTACCCACGTGTCATCAAGGTAGTAAATCTTCCTGTTTTGATTTCTATATTTCCCAATTTTTGTTAAATAATCCCTCCTCCATAGCACAATTTCTTCTCTATCCAGTAGTAAACTATTACGACCCCGTTTTTTCCATTTGAAATTTAAATGCTTCTGTAACGCATGGAAAGTTGATCGTTTGAAATTTGGCAACGTTGTATCTCCATTTACCTCCTGCAGTACTTTATCTATAGTAGGTATTTCATTCCTAAAGAAGAATTCATGCACTTTCCTCCTAATCGCATGCTTATCAGCTTCATCCAATGATTTAATAATACTTTTGCGATGTTTACTGGTCATTGGCTCAGAAAAGGTGTGATTTTTTTGTATTGTCTTAACACATTAAACACTGATGCGCGACACACCCCAACTTTGTGAGAAACCTTCACAACAATTTCTTTGATGGTTGATGCCTCGTTCTCCTCGCGCTCGATCTTATATATATTCAAAATGACCTCTTTCATTTCTGCACTCAGGTGTCTTTTTTTAGAGCGTTTCCTAGGTGGACTACAGGAGTTTACAACTTCATCGGTAGTATCTGTACTACTGGGCATTTTGCGCAAGCAGTTGATAACAATAACAATCAATAACAAGGTATAACAATAACAACGACAAACTCAACAACTTAATAAGATAACAAACGAAAACGTCCAAAGAAATATCAAATTGCAATGATGCACACGACATACGTAACACGTCTGAACCTGAATGTGACTCTGCCTTGATACGACTGCTCTGCCGCTCGGCATAGGCATTTAATTGCGAATTGACCAATGAGGGCTCCTGTTTTACGTCGAGACGGCGGCGTTAGCGTGAAAATCACCCGAACCTTTTGTTTACATCCGGTCTATCTCTTATCTGAATATACTGTAGTTTGTTGCCAGCACAGGAGCAACAATGACAAGTTAAGACACTGCCTCGAAAGAGAAACCTTGTGTGTGGCAATAATCCAATTTTTGTCACTGACGAAACAACTTATCAGTCGTGAAATGGCACTGGTTAAGTGTTTGTTTAAAATCAAAGTTTAAAAATTGCATTGAAGCTATATCTATCCGTAAATTATAAAAAAGTGAAAATAAAAAAGCAGGTTAAAAATATCAAGATACAAGAAGTAGTACATTTACAAATCATTGAGACGACCATATTAACAAAATGTATCAAAACTTGACACTAATAAAAGTATGTCTATCTAGATGTAACAAAATATCATAAAATAATTAATATAAAAAGAATACTACGAATATACGGTAATGATCACATTCATACAGGCTGGTGACTATATCTGGCCATTACATAGAGGCATGAATAACTTTGTTCCATCTATATACTAATGGATTTTTCTAGGGATGGTTTTTATCCGCTATGAAATTCTTATTTTAAATAGTACAATATTTTGTATTGTTTTGTAAGCGATATGCATTTCATTGTACAGCTTAGGGCATAGATAAACCCAAGAGCGTTGTAATAGTGTTTTGTCCGGCTTTGGTACTGCTATTCGATTAGGAGTTAGGACTCTTTCTTTAACGGGGCCGTCCGTGCGTACTATTTTATTAAGATCGGGCCCAAGGTATGTACTTGATCGTGGGCGGAGTTACAACTGTTTGCTCTCCATTCCCGCCAAACTTGATCTGTTCAGCGTACGTTCGTACTCGTCCAAATACAATACACTAGGTTTTCTTCTCATTACAAGTAAGCCCCCACGGACCACAGTATTCAAATATTTCTTCCATTGACCACGTTGCTCTCATGATGGCTGTGTGTTGCCGTTTGGATTCAGTGCGCACGCACAAATAATCTACGTATTGTGACATAGTTTGTCCTACAATGTTTTCTACCTGCAGAACAGCAACGTATGAGTTCCACAGGTAAGGTCCTAGGATAGTTCCTTGTAGTGCTCCGTAGCATTGGTGATATTATCCGTGTCTCGATGTCGTCGTCGTCGTCGAGGTAGAGTATACTGTACAATGAGATGTAGTTAAACAGGGGTGATTTTGTATATGCCATAGTTCTGAAATGATTAGCTTTCAAAGTGGAATTTCAGGTCTTATTGGTGTGATGTTCATTTTGTGTACTGAAATCGTTTTACATACACACTTATATACATAAATACATGAAACTGTCAAGAGCTTATTTTGAATGAATATGTTTTTGCAACTTTCGCCAAAACTAAGGCTGAACAACAATCTAATCATTCGTTATTGTGGTATAAAAACTCTGTTGATGCTTGTGGCTCTACCCCAGCATAAGATGTTGTAAGATAAATGGCTGTATACGAGAGCATAGTATAGTGATAACAGGCTCTTTTTATCTGAATACTGCGTCTTATTTAATATGGCATAATAGCCTTTATTTAAATGCATACACACATTTTCAGCTAGGGTGCTGAAGGAGAGATCTGCATCGAACCAACTACCAAGGAGTTTCACGATATCCATTAACTGTAAACCAAGCTCTACATTTAATGCTGTCTTAGCAGTTGAGAGTATGGCTTTTTTAATATGAAAGTTGACTGCGGTAGCTTTGTTTTTATTTTGGATCTATTTATTTTTTAGCACCAAACTTGCATTTCTTCAAATACGACTAGGACGTTCTTGTGTAGTTCATCTACATAACTTCCAGATACAGTAATCGTGCTGTTATCAGCAAACATTGTAACTTTTGCCCTTGAAATGAAGTCTGGCAAGTCATTTACAAAAAGCAGAAATATTAGAGGAGCCAATACGGACCCCTGGGAACTCCCAGAGTTACCGGGAATTTAACGGATAACACATCAATATTCACAATTATATTTGTACTAGATAAGTAAGACTCGATCGATTTCAATATATGACCTCTCAAACCTAACGATTCTAGTTTCCTTAGAATGATATTTTTATTCAACAGATCAAAAGTCTTAGATAGATCGAACATGATGCTTACCACATAGTTGCCTTGATCTAATTGCGAATAAACATAATTCAAAAGGTCAGAGGTTGCAGTCTCTGCATATCTACTTTGTCTAAATCCATGCTGAGCATCAGATAGCAAGTTAAACTTCACTACAAATTCACTGATAATTGTGTATACTGTTCGCTCAGTAACCTTTGAAAACTCTGACAGGAGTGATATTTGTCTATAGTTTTCAATATTTTCCATACCACCTTTTTTATGTAGAGGCAGAACAAGAGCTGTTTTTAATAGATTAGGGAATATTCTGCTGTTTATGATGCAAGTCAAAGGTGCCAGTATGATAGGAGCAATTGATTCACGAACTTTTGGAGGAATTTCGTCTATGCCACAACTCGATTTGTTCCTCAGGGAATTTATTGTTTTCATTATATCATTTTCCTTTATATATGGTACGAAAATAGAATTTGATGGATTTGATACTGAATGAGTACAAGGTAGCACCATGTTCTGACCAAAAGTGCCAGCAAGTTTTTTATTGCTTATATTAGAAAAGTAATCTGTAAAAGTGTTACCCATTTCGCTTTTGTTTGATATTATCTGATCATCGACTACAATCTGTTTAATTTCAGTTTTTTTGTTAAGTTTTCCTAAACGGTCATTAATAAGTTTCTTAGTTTTATTTGAAGTCGACTGTATTAGGTGAGAAGTATATTTTCGCTTTGTACTGTCGTTTTTTTTCATTGTACAGAAGATCACGTAGGTTATGAGTCTTGAATGTAGCGAAATTGTAAAAAATATCATCTAGCTCTGACTCTAGTTGTTTTAACTCACTTATGTACCCCTGATTGTGTACATGTTGTTTAGATCGAACTTTGATATTTTGATAGGGACCATGTTACGTCTAAGCACCATTTAATGGTTTTTGTAAATTCTTCATACATCCTATCAGTATTTGACTCACAATATAAGTTTGATCAATCAGTCTTTTCCAGATAATACGGAAGATCCTCTATATTTCCCTGTAAAAATTTACGCTGAGTTAGGGCCTTGATTTTCGGATTACTTATTGCTGCAGAAAAGTTTTTTTAGTGTAAGAAGATGGGCCATATCATCCCCAAGATAACAATTTAGCACAGAAGCTTCATAGCAATCTGATGGCATATTCGTAGTCAAATAGTGTATTGATGATATAGAAGCTTGGCCATTAATGTTTGTGAAAATATGAGTTGGTTAGTTGATTGCTAATTGAATGTTGAAACAATCTAAGATGCTAATCTTAAAGTCGCCTAGCAGAATTAAATATTTATATTTATTCAAAGCGTAACTTAGAGCAAGAGTTAATTTTTCTTCAAAAGTCTGAAAATCTCCTGTACCTGGTCTGTATACAGCTATTATCGCTGCGTGAGATTTACCTGTATTATATACAGCAGCACATATTTCCATGTGGCATTCAACAGAGTACGATTTTATAGACGGCATTTCTACCATAGTTTCGCTATTTTTTTTGCATGTATTAACACACTACCATGTAGGTATATGACTCGATCTAGAAAAGTGCGATATAATTGATAACATGCACCGGTTCAGCTTTAACTATGGCCCCTCCACGTTTTATAGCATTTATTAGAATACCATCTGATCCTGGTGCCTTTTAAAGTTAAATTAATTTCTATTCCAGAACAAAAGGAAAAACCGAACCTGTTCATATTCCGTATTCGTATACGTGGCGGAATCAAGAAGTCGCCTGGTACAAGTAAGCGGTGACAAAAAGGATCCAAATCTACGTGACCTGTCGAAATGAAAAATTAAATATGTATGAGCCATTCTGAGCTACGAAGACCGTGTTCGCTGTGCGACAAGAATGACAGTTATTGTAATTTGTAGTGAGATAGTTCGTTATGCATGCGCCTTTTTTGTTAAAATTTCCAGCGCCTAGGTTGCCTAATCGTATCGACCGGGAGGCAAAAAAGGGACTTTGTAGGTTATGAGGGTTTTTGATACAGTAGCAGTTTCTACAAAATTATTCGAAATAGACTTGTGGAGATCTTGCCTTTTGGATTGTAATTAATCAATACGTTATAAACTGGTTTAGTTGAGTATCCTTCAAGGAAAAGCTACTTGATATTTTCCAAGCCAGCTGATCAAGTAGTGGTGGATATTTATTTTTTACTCCATAATACAGCAATATCTGTAATATGCTGACAAAGTTATTAAAACCGGATGAAGGTGCATAGATGTTTACCTTTTTGTGTCACTTAGTATAGTTAATTTCTAGTCGACCATAAAAAGAAACTGTAACAAGGTATCCATATCGTGACTTCCATACGGTGGAAGGCTACGTTCCCCCGTGCGAGGAACTTTCATATACCTATGGTGTGACTCCCATACGGTCCCCTGACTATGTACAGGAGTGTGACTTCCATGCAGTAGGATGCTACCGTTCCTCCATGCAATGTGTTTTAATATCAGATAATAAGATTGATAAATAGCTGCAATGAAGTTTTTTTTTTGGTGCCGTGAATTGCGTACTTTCTGACCTCCCCTCGTATTCACGTTTTTTAGATTAATCATTAATTATAGTTCCGGTATTCTAAAATTGGGATAGTGCCCTGTTATATATATTATTTTGTCTCCTATAAAGAGTCTCGAATCCTCAAGCAAACCTCATGTTTTTATGACATACCACAGTAGTTTTTGTTGCCATGTGTTACACACAGAAATAGAAAATGATATTTTTCGTTTTCCGCATTAGAATTTACTACAATGAATGAAACTATTCAAATCGATTTTTAAGCATTGTCGTAGCACTAGACGATATTCAAGTCGTCAGGAATGCGTCATGAGTTAGTACTAATAAGTTCTGGGGTTTGCAGGGGAAAAACAACACGCCCAAGTGGCGTATCGAGGCACTGACTGAAATAGGCAAACATAATATTAATTTTTTTATTTTTCCAATATTATTTTTAACCAATTAAATTAATTATTTACAACTGAAATACTGTTGGATAGTTAGGACAAACATACAAAATCTAAAGTAGTTGCTCGAAATGTAAACCCAATTGTTCAATACACAATTCACATCTACGAATGATTGAACGTGGTATAGCATTATTCAAATAAGACCTTATTTCATCACATGCATTCCTGATTCTGTCTATTAGCTTATCTCTTGTGATTACGGGAGTCTGGTACACTTTTTCTTTTAGAAATCCCCATACAAAGAAATCTAATGGATATAGGTCAGGGGATCGTGGAGGCCAGGCGACTGGTCCTCCACGGCCGATCCATCTTTCTGGATAATTATCGTCCAGCCATTTTCTAACTATTCTCGAATAATGAGCTGGATAGCCATCAAGCTGGAACCAGGCCAATCTTCTTAAATCTAACATAACATCATCCCACATATTTGCATGTTCAGCCTTTAAAAATTCCAAGAAGGTCGCAGCATTTAACCTTGCAGGCAAAAGGTAGGGTCCAAATAGTCGATGATTATGGTAGATACCAATCCACACGTTCACACTAAATTCATGCTGAAAATTTCTTTTTCGAACTGCATGCGGATTTTCATGCGACCAAATATGTTGATTATGAAAATTCACCACTCCACGTCTAGTGAAGCATGACTCATCGGTCCATGAAACGTTACTTAAAAACTCCCTATTATTGTCAGTTCTATCAAGAATCCACTGACAAAATGTGATTCTTCGTTCTCCGTCCCCTGGCTGTAGTCCTTGCACAGGTTGAAAATGGTAAGGACGTCTATTGTCATTTCTAAAAACACGGTGAACATGGCTTGCTGAAATTCTCAAGGCACCAGAAACTCTCCTAACACTTGTGGTCGGATCTCTATCAAACTCACGCAGAATCATACGGGTAAATCTGCGCTGACGAACATTTATGTTTTGAACCCTTTGGAGATTTCCAAAACCATTTTCAATTATTTGGCGATGCACTCTTACAAATACTGAGCGAGTTGGATGTCGTCTGTTTGGAAATCTTCGTGCGTGTTCTCTGGCTGCTTCTGCTGCGTTTCCATTTACAATGCCATACACAAAATGAATATCCGCTAACTCTTGATTGGAGAATAAAAATGGCATTTTCATAAAACTTACAAAAAAAAAACAGGTAAAAGAAACTAAATTTCGTGCATTCACAATTGCAAAACAACGTTTCAGGTTTCTCTCATTTCTCTCATTTGTACATATAACTTGAGAAATCCCGACCGTGCATGAAGTGTATATATTTATTGTTAATATTCCAGGTTGTGTTATAAGCCTTGCTAAAGAGAAGTAATAGAAGTAGAAAGTAAAGAGCAAGTATCTCGAGGATGGCGCTTTGAGCGTGAAGCATCAAATCCCTGACTTATTTTCTTCACTGAAGCTGCCCAGGTGACTGTTTCAGTCTGTAGTGTTGTCTCCACACTCGAAACAGGAGGCTGGCGCCCAAAGAGTTGCTGAACTAGAGAGGCAGGTAGTTCGCCAGTTATTGACCCCGAGGAAATAGCGTTACATAGCAGTCTTATCACAGTAACACGTTTGGCAATCAGAGATTTTCCTTCACTCTGGTTGAGCCTACTACTATCAAAACTGTTGTGAGTGGCCTTAAGTCAAATGCAAAGGGTATTGACGGTATATCTCTTTTTATGATTAAGCTATCTCTCCCTATTAGACTACCTTACTTGACCCATATTATCAATATGTGTCTTGAGAAGGACTACTTTCCTAAATCTTGTAAGGCCAATACCTAACGTCAGGAAGCCCACCGATTTCTCGGGTCTTAGGCCCACCAGTCTTTTGAGTGTTTTGTGAAAGATCTTGGAGAAAATCATTTATTTGCAAATCTTAGATTTTTTACAGTCAAGTGACATACTCCCAGTACATCAGTCTGGGTTTAGAAAATCATACAGTACTACAACTGCTCTTCTTAATTTAGTGGACAACATCATCAGGGCCCTTGATAAAAAATGTGTGTCGCCTTAGTTTTACTGAATTTCTCCAAGGACTTTCATAGAACTGATCACGCACTGTTGTGTGCTAAGCTAAAATGGTTTTGATAAAATAGCACTGCAGTTTTTTAAATCATACCTAACCCACCGTTCTCAGCGCGTCTCACTTTCTGGAGTTTTCTCAAATGAGCACTTTATTACTTCTGGTGTGCCTCAGGGCTCAATTTGAGGACCCTTGTTATTTTTAATTTATGTAGCCGATATTGCTAAGTCCATTCAAAATTCACAGCTACAGTCTTATGCGGATGACACTTTACTTCTTTTATCCTGAGAACCTCCAGATTGCTACTATGGAAATTAACGAGGACATTGACTCTATTTGCACCTACTCAGCCAATAACAGCCTAATCGTTAATGCTTCTAAATCTTCTGCTGTGCTGTGTTGTCCAAATCACAGAAGAGCCGAAGTCAAAGCTTCCTTGAGTATATCTATCAACAATCAAAATCTTCCTTTATTCTGAAAGTGTCAAGTGTCTAGGTGTGTTTATTGATGAAAACGTGCGGCTTCGTGAACATTTAAATAACCTCTTACAAAGACGTCTTAGAACTCTGTATGCGAACAAAAATTTGCTGAATTTTAAAGTGCGAAAAAAGTTGTGTGAATCTTTTGTGTTATCAATTTTTAAGTATTGCAATCTAGTTTATCATCCTTGTTTGGATGTTGCAAGTCGTAACAGAATGTCTGTAGTACAAAATAACTGCGTACGATTTATATTTAGTTTAAGAAAATTTGATCATGTTTCGGATCGTTATCTTTTAATAGGTTGGTTAAAGATGACAGATTTAGTTAAATATAACTATCTAACCTTTATACATAAGTTTCTTGTCTCTGGAACTCCAATTTATTTACGTGAAGAACTAATTTTTAGGTATAATGATCATCAACGGCATATCCGTAACACATTCGCTTTAACAATGCCACTTCATAGTTCATCTGTTTTTAACAGGTCCTTCTCATATAATGCATGCATATTGTCCAATAGCTTAGATTACAGAACAAAAAGCCTGCCGCTGTATAGTTTTAAAAAACACTTAAAAGCCCTTCTGCTCAATGGTGCTTCTTAAACGTTTTTTTCTCCAGCATTATATTTTTAAGCTAATTTTTGTTTAGGTTGTGATCAGTTACATGGGCATTTTCCTCCATTTTCCTCCTTTTATTTTCTTTACAGCTGTACTTTTTTACCATCTATTATTCTTATGCAGTTAATGGTTAAGTGTAAGAATAGCTGTCATAGCTAAACTTCGCCATTAAGCTGCTCACTAATCTAATTATAGATAATAATATACGCATTATCTGTAATTTGTTTTTTCTAATAAAAAACGGTTTATTATTATTATTATCATTATTATATTATAATCAGTATCAAGATCGCTAACTAAAATAATTTATAGAAAGTAGAGTTGTTCATGCCAGGAGTCGGTAGAGTACGGAAGGTACTCAAAAGGTTTTTCCCACAAATAGGTTTGGTCCTGATAAAAAGAGTACTATTTGCCCTATCTCTCGCCAAGGAAGGTAAACTCCCCTGTCGTTACACCATCAAGTGACTAGCTTTGAAATTATCCTGACATTGAAGACCTCGTCAAGCTTTTTATGCACTCTTTTCGTGATAAAAGTGAAAAGGTTAAGGATATTGTTGTTTTCTCACGTTTATCATTCTATGATATCATCGTCTTACAGCAATGTGATCTCCGATATTCACAACTGTAATGTAGATCACCTTATAATATGTATGTGACCTGCTCGTTCTCAGCTAATATTTGTTGTCAGAATGAACTACTTACAATCTGTACCCTCAATTTTCCCCAGCCCAGCGCCTCATATTACAAGCATACCGCCTAGGTCTAAAGTTTAAACGTGAGGTTATTACCCCCAACTACAATAGAGTGATGATAATTAAAGTTTGATCCAGTCCCGTCTATAATTGGATCTCATCCCCGTCTCAGGAAATGAAGGACGCAAATCCTAACCGGAGTGGATCGGAACCTTTAACGAGTTTCCGAATGTCTTTGTTCAATAAGTACAGCAGATCTGGTGTATTCGATCTGTGCTTGCATTAAGTTCTGGAGGAAGTTGTAGTTGAGTGTCAGTCAATACACTGCGAGAAACTCCTTATTAAGACGGGACTAAAATTTCGTACAAATCATCGATCGCACAGATATACTCAATAGGCTTCGGAGCAAGGAAATCAAACTTCACGAAGGTCGTACTCAGTGTCCAAATACGTTAAAAATAATGCAATTACCAGCCTTTTGGTAAATATTTAAAACAAAGTGTCGCATCCAAATTTTGAATATTTCAAAGGTTGACACCACTGCATCTTCGTTTTTCAAAACATTGATTTTTTATAATTGGCTCAAGAATACAATACAATACAAAACCTTTTAAAATATGGGGTCAAATATTTCAGATGTGGAAGTACTTTTTTTCTTGTAATTTCGAGCACTTACCCGAGCTCCGACAACTCCGAATCCTTGCCTTATGACTTTATGACTGATTTTTATACCCTCAAGTACACCAACAGATGTAATTTTGAGGCATTTTAATGTATAGTCAAAACGTGGGCAGGAAGGACATAATTTTTCATGCCCATTCCGCTAATGCAGTTAAAAACTATAAGGGCAATATCTTGAATTCAACCATTTTTACTCCCTGCGCCACTGGAAAGGAAATATTGTAATCGCGAAAATTTGGAAAATGAGGTATTTTGTGCTTATTTGTCAATCTGTATATATGTCTGCCTGTTTGTCCGCTAATCCTTGGACTGTCTATAACTTGGAAAGTACAGCTCGAGTTTTGATAAAATTTCCAAGCAAGGTTTTCTTGGCGTTTCAGAGGATCCTGATTATTTTCACAGAATATTTTGCAGTGATTAAAAACTGGACCTTAGGGGTTGTAGAGAGTGGAGTAGAGTATCTTAATTTTTATATACCTACTAACAACTTATGAGTTTCCGAAACTGGTAGATCTACGCACCTATTAGACATTTGGTACATCATACAATATCCAGTACATTTGATGATGCGAGTATTCGCTTTTGGTTTATGCAACGCCGTGCTGGGTTGCCACATTGCTGGGCGATGTTAATAGGGCGGCAGGATATGTCACAATGTTGTCATATCTTTTGGGACTATGAGACTAGTTATATGAGCCTGAAGACCAGCTTGTCCGTAATATAGTCATTTATGAATCGATGGGAAGGTGCGGGATTAACCTACTTGATTACCTTTTTTGTCGAAAGCAGAATGTTTTAATTTAAATTCTCACTAACCGGACCAGAATCAATGCTCATAAAATCCCCTACGTATTTCATTAGCTATATACATATACAATAAGTGCTTTTCCCTTTTTTGTCCATGTTTTCAGCAGCTATACCGCTTGCTGATGCCTCGCGAAATATTTTTGAATGAGTTATTTTTTATTTATTTGTTACTAAAATATATGCTTCCTTCCACAAAAAAAAAATGACAAGAAACCCTTTTTTAGGCCTTTGGAGTAGTGGTATCCCTTAATGCTGTTAAGATTCCATATGCTTGGTTTTTTAAATCATCTAAAATAAATTCTCTTTCTAAAATTAAATAATAGAAGTATGAGATAATAATAAAATCAAAGCAACATATTAACTTTCGACCCGAGTATCTTAATTCTGTTCATATGAATTATTTCTGACAAAAATTGAAATAATATGGAAAAATTTAAGTATTTTGGCCGTAGCTTCCTGCCCAGTTCTTTCTTTAATAAGCGTTCGTTGCTGCAGGATCTGAGAAAATATGGGTTGCTGTTTTTTGTATGTCCGTTTATTTTGCTGGTAATTTTAACGGACACAAATCCGCTTTTTATAAGCAACCGCCAGAAAAAAATACCGACTACCAATAACCAGAATGGAAAGATATAAAAGAATATACTTACACAAATTGCTTATTTCTATTTTATCCAGAATTCTTTGGGTGACGAGAAATAAGTCTAACGATATAAAATTTCACATCAAGATACTAGATTTCTTGTTCCCATTTTTGGAAACTTCCATTGAAGAAACCACATTCCTCTACCATCTACCTAGTACCGACTGATGTCTCATCGTTATTAATAGAGCTTTGAACGCACACAAATATGAAACCTCCATCTATGGAAACAACTTTCAAGCTTAAGATCAATACATCGTTATTCTCATAAATCTTTTCGGGTTGGAAATACCTCGACAGTTCGGCATTCATTAAAAAAGAATAAAAGGATATACGACAATAATTATTGGTTTTGACAGCATCATCTGCCATTAATAATACTTGATTCATGAAGAAGAGGTTTCCCTCCTGAGTTTATGATCATTAATAAAAAATTCAGGGTAGAACCGTTTTGTGTGGAAACTTGTCACCGTACCTCCCATTGTTGGAAAGTGTAAGGATATTTAAGGTATTTTTTTCTGGAAAAGAAAGTTACTTATTCATATTTTTAAAAGTCTTCAACAGTCATTGGTATTCCCTTTACATACCTATGCTTCCACAAATCAATATTGGTGGTAGATGAAAAATACACGAGCTTCTGTAGAACTTCAAGTTTCCCAGCTATGTAACTCAAGGTTTTATAGAGAATAAGTCTTGGATCTCTTAATAGTCACTTGAAAGATGAACCTCTTTCTACTAAGTGACATATAAATCCGAACACCCAGTTTAAATTGTTTTATTTTAATAAAATTTTGTATAAGTACTTAATGAAGCAGAATAAGTAAATGATAAAAATTTCAAAATGATTGCACTGCTTTAAAGCCCTTTGACCTTTAATAATGTGTGGATGCAATCTGATGTGCTACGCATTCTCCAACGCGCCTAGGCATGCTTCTGCTCAGGTGGTCAATATCCTCCTGTGGTATCTCATTCCAGGCAACCACCAACTCCTCTCGAAGTGCTTCTAGAGTCTGAGGAGGACGTTGCAAATTGAGCAATCTCCTACCCATCATATCCCACACGTGCTCAATTGGGGATAAGTCGGGAGATCTTGGTGGCCATGGTAACAATGTGAATCATTATGTTGAAAGAAGGTTATTGTGACTCTTGCAACATGTGGTCGGGCATTATATTGTTGGAAAGTTGGATCTGCCAGGGTGTCAAGATAGGGTAAAAGATGGGGTTCTAGAACTTCGTGGATATAACGCTGCGCGTTCATGTTACCTCTGATGAAGATTAAAGGTGACCTGGAACCATAAGCTATAGCACCCCAAACCATAACTCCATTTAAACTGGGTGTTCGGATTTATATGTCACTTAGTATACCTTCTTCTGGATGAAAAAAATGTTCAAACTTCGAAATAAGAAGAATAATAATCGGACACTGCAAAACAGTGATTTGAAGCTTACCGATTTGGATTGTATAGATCTCAATAGGCGAAGGACGAGATTTTTTAAAAGGTCCCTTTTATTTCATGATTGATATAGGTACTTAGTACTTAGTAAATTCTCCATAAAAAAGCACAGCTTAAGCAACCTTTTTGCGTACTGTAAACTGTTGCAGGTAGGTGTGCTTATGTTCAGGTGTTTTTTTAATATTTGAGTTGTTCATCTATTTTATTTTGAAAAAATGTTGCCTAAGGTACATAAAAATTGTTTTTTGTTGGCACCTCTCATGTCTCTCTAGGAAGGAACTATAAAGAAAATGAAAAACTCAAGATGAGTCTTCAGCGGTTGTGGTGCTACGACGTCTCTTTTATCCAGTTTGAATTGGTAATGGGTTTAAACCTGCTTAGACTGCTTTTATAAGAAATACTGTACTGTGTTATTCTCACAGAACTGCTAACATTGTTGATGCAACTTTGCTCCTCAATTTTCTGCCTTTTATGCGACACGTGTTGATCGTAAAACCGGGGCAAGTACTTCCTGCTCCTATCGGTTTATTGAAAAATCGCATCGTATTTACCCTTTATTCCCGGTGCATGAATGGTGTTATTACAGGAAAGGATGTAAAATTGAACCGAGAGTTTCGTCACACCCGTAACCGATAAAATGTTTAAAGGTCTGGCGCTACGGTTGTAGGGTATGAATGATTGCTTGGGTTTAGGATAGTTTTGCAAAAGATAAACACCTTTGTGGTATGGAGAATACTGGATGGAGTTTTTAGTAGTAGTAGATTTTATTAATAGAAGATATCTCATTTACAATCATCTCGTAAAAGTGACAATATTTACCACTAAAGCAATTTGATTTGAGCGCGATTTGACTGGGCTATGACAGAATTCGACGAAAACCAACAAGCAACAAATTCAACTTCAAGTAAGATGCATAGTCAGCCTACTTGACACCGCTTGTGAGACCGAATTTCAGTATATCGTTTCAGAATGACGCTTATTCAATTGATATGTAGTTAATCTGTTATTTAAAAACTGAAACAATATTTTACAAATTAAGAATATCACATTTTTTGTCATAATATTTCTGTAACTGCATTAGGTACCTCTCATATCTCAGACATTAATAATTAAAATAATCGAAATTGCCTTGGCCCTCGCTAATAGAAACAGGTGTGGAAGAATTCTCTGAACTGAGTTCGGGTTACCGCCAGCTTGAAATCCTAGAAAAACGTCTGTCGTCTGGTAGTCAATGTTGCAATTGCTTTCAACAGTCTTCGCGTGCCTGTGACACGGGCCTTTCGGGAGCGTTACTTTCAGTGTTTTCAACGGGAAAATTCGGCCGCACCCGGAAAATTGTGCTCGTGATATGTAGATTCAGTGTTTATCAGTTTTTGTAGTGGTTTGCTCCTTTGATTACGGGAAGAATGAAGGAAAGCTTCAGAGCCCCCGCGGACTTTTTACACGGGCTCTTCGGCAGCACTAATGTCTGTGTTTTCAGAGGGAAAACTCAGTCATACCTAGGAAAATGTGCTAGTGGCATGTGGAATTAGTGCTTGTGAGTGGTTGTCGTGATTTGTACCTTTGGATTACGGGAAAAATGAAGCAAGACTTCGCAGATACCGCGATACAAAATTCCGGAAAAGTGGTAAGTGCTAATTCATTCTATTTTTATTTCTTTTACGGGGTGTTGACTTTTTTTTGAAATTTATTAATACAAGGGCGCCAAAACTGCTATACGAAGCTTGAAGAAACCTTGTTAATCCCATTTTTGATCTACCTAATGTTAGTAGAACTGGGAAAAGCCTACATGTAGATTGTTCTACGATCTCGATACCCTAGGGACAAGGGAGCGATTGTATCAGCCAGTTATGGATGTACCAAGTCCGAAACGGTTAGGATGGGATGCCGAAGTCAGGCGGGTCTGTCTGGCAGGCACATCGCATGGCTAAGTTGACATCTTGTAGAAAACCCTATAAAGTGTAGAGAAAACGACAAAATGTCACTTTTTACGAAACGAAAGGCTCTTTGATAGAACTCGTCTATCCATTGAAACCGGATGTGCGCTATGACGCTTCAATATAAGCCAAAAATATAAACTTCCAACATTTCATCTGATAACTCTCTAAATTGCATATATACTAAGTGACATATAAATCCGAACACCCAGTTTAAATGGTTTTATTTTAATAAAAGTTGGTGAATGTATTTATCTTACTGTAAATAACAAGTGAAAAAATTTTCAGCCTTATCAGTTGGACATTCCGGTTTTTATACTGCTTTTTTTTAATTCACTAACGCTCTAAAAATGAATATTTCAGCCGCAGTAAAGAATCAACGTTGGCGGATTTTGGTTCTTGACATCCTTTACGATCGGTTACGATGCCTAGAGTACGGAGACCTGTACGATTTCGTCAACTTAGTGAGTTTGATAGGGGCCGTATATTGGGACTTTGGGAAGCTGGACTTCTTTTCGGGCAATTGCAGTTAGAGTGCAAAGAAGTGTAGACACTGTGGTTAGGTGTTGTCAGGCATGGCTTCGAGAAGGCCGTACGCAAAGAGCAAGGGGCACTGGACGCCGCCGTAGAACAAAAGACCGTGAAGATCGCCGCCTAAGATTATTGGCCTTAAGGGACCGTTTCTCCACTACCAGGTCCATTGCAAATGAATTGTTTGCAGAACACGGAAGACCTATTGGCATGCGAAGTGTTTACCGACGAATGAGAAGTTTTGGCTTGTTTTCATACCGGCCACACTGGGTCCTCCCTTTAACTCGAGAACACCGACGTAATCGCCTTGAGTGGTGCAGACAACGGTCACTCTGGGATCAGGAATGGAACAGTATTGTCTTCAGTGACGAGTCTCGATTTTGTTTAGGCATGCACGATGGTCGTGCCAGGGTTAGAAGGCGACGTGGTGAAAGGAGGAATCCACAGTTTTTTGTTGAAAGACATGTTCATCACACTGTTGGAGTTATGGTTTGGGGTACTATAGCTTATGGTTCCAGGTCACCTTTAATCTTCATCAGAGGTAACATGAACGCGCAGCGTTATATCCACGAAGTTCTAGAACCCCATCTTTTACCCTATCTTGACACCCTGGCAGATCCAACTTTCCAACAAGATAATGCCCGACCACATGTTGCAAGAGTCACAATAGACTTCTTTCAAGATAATGATGTCACATTGTTACCATGGCCACCAAGATCTCCCGACTTATCCCCAATTGAGCACGTGTGGGGGATATGATGGGTAGGAGATTGCTCAATTAACAACGTCCTCCTCAGACTCTAGAAGCACTTCGAGAGGAGTTGGTGGTTGCCTGGAATGAGATACCACAGGAGGACAGTGACCACCTGACCAGAAGCATGCCTAGGCGCGTTGGAGAATGCGTAGCACATCAGGGTGCATCCACACATTATTAAAGGTCAAAGGGCTTTAAAGCAGTGCAATCATTTTGAAATTTTTATCATTTACTTATTATGCTTCATTAAGTAATTATACAAAATTTTATTAAAATAAAACCATTTAAACTGGGTGTTCGGATTTATGCGTTACTTAGTATATTTATAAGATGTAAATACTGTTTCAATAACTTTATTTTATGGTGAACGGTTACAGAGATGACTTTTAATACGATGACTTCGATCGGAGCCAATCGGTGATCTTCGCCCTGTGCCGACGGCTCCGATCGGAGTCAACGATTTTCGTGAGCAGTGATACGAATAATCTTAGTTTCAATGCCATCGGCTCCGATCGGGGACAATTTTTTTCTCTATCAATATACACCTTTTCTAAATTCGATACCAATATAAATAACTAAAAATGGAGGAGGATTTGGGTATTGGGAACAGTAAATCTAGTCTGGGTAGGCAGCGAACGTGTTAAACTATTCCAGAGCTGTAACAGATACACTCCAACTTTTTTATAAAATATTATTACCATTATGGCTCCTTTTAAATTTATGGAAACTAACTGTGAATTTATTTTCATCAATGTATTTTCTCCGAGTGGAAATAGAATATTGAAGAGATGATTTGCAGGAATCACCTTTACGATAGATGTGAATGAATGTGATCTGCAACCTTTTTAAGAGACGATAAAGTATTTATTGTCCCGAAACCGCTGAAATCTATAGCTTTTTATTCTGAAGATTGGTATAACGGTGCTCACTTGCTCACTTTAAAATTATGAGGAATTGAACCGGTTCCGACAGACTTATTGTGCAAACCATGGAACTTTACTCAATGAGGTGAGCATCTGTCTAGAAGGCAGTAAGCCTAAAGGATACCCATAGGTCCTTTAATGGTCTTTGGCGGGTCGCAGTCAAACTAAAGCATTGTAAGCTGTAGGTGAACTCACAGACATACCATTTTTTTTGTTTTGTCTCACCGTCTTGAAATCTTTCTCGTCAACATACGAGTCTTTCACATTTATGCTAATTATGTAGCAGAGTCGGTCTACTTGATTTTCAAAAAGATTTATTATCAAATACTACAATACAGTTTATGTATAATATGGATCGTATAATTATGAATGCTTTACAATAGAACTACAAAAGGAAAAATGCTGATCCAGGCAAACTTTATATGCTTCTTTAGTGGTGGGGGTAGATCTTCTGTACTGGTAATTGTCAGTCTGACAACTGGTTTGCCATGAGCGTCCGGTCTTATCTTTTATTGATCTTCGATATGGAACGTAGCAATGCTTGAAGACAATGTCTATAATATGTGTTGAATTTACTGGGGTATTTTGGAGCACTGAATGAAATCATCGGTCTTCAATCACCCAGTTCATGTGTGACCAGGAGCAAGTAGCAGCTGCGTCAAGGATCGGCATGTGCAGTTTTGCTTAGATAAGTCAAGCTCCTCAGATGGTACAGTTAGTCAATCTGTTTACTTATTTCGTATGGTATTGCGACGTGACCCCAAAAACCGCGAAAGGAACTATAGAGTGCACAACTCCATTGTTTATACTTCATATATGTGATTTTCATGAAATCGCCAGCTACTAAGTCGTTCATCATCACCCAACGTTATAACAGCTTCGATCCTGATGAATATATGCTTGGGCAACATCAAATAAATCAAGATCTGCAGTCGAGTTTTCACTTATCTAGTGCCCACAATCTAAAACTGAATGCTGGCAACTCTTGCTGCATTTTATTTGGGCCCAAAAAGAATCATGAAATAAATCCAGATCGCATTGATATTATGGTGAATAATGAATGCAAAAACCTTGGTATCTGGTTTGTCTGCAATCTACGCTTCTTAAAACATGTTAACCAACTATGCAATGCGTCATGTACTGTGCTTCGTCAGTTATACCCAATGAAGTCTTACCTAAATAGAATGTTTACAAAAGTTCTTTCCCCACTACAGTCACTCTATTTTGCGATATCGCCAAAGAAGTTGGCCCCACGGTCCTTTTGACATTGGCCCCACTGTATCCACAACTAGCCAAATGACCTATTTCTGTTGCAGATAGGTTCTTCTAGAAGAAATTTATGTATATTCTTATATACCTTTAATAATTTATGAAACAAGTGAAGAATACGCGAATTTTAATACAATTCGAGGTATAATACAAACAGTATTTTCTGCATATTTGTGATTAACGTTTATATACGGCAACGCTGCATTTGGTTATAGTAACCTTGTAGTAGAGTGAGTCATCGCCTGTCACTTTTATTTTGTATTTAAATTATGGGGAGATAAAAGTATTTTTTGTGTACGGTTGATGCTGGCAAAGCAAGAAGTGAAGGGATATCTTTTCACAGGTAAGGTTATGTTTACGATTCTACTCATTGGCGTGGCGTGCGTCATTTTCCCGATCCACTCCGTATTTTATATTTTTTTACATGTGTACTTCACCAACAACAGTCCGTTATTCTCCACCTATAGGGTAACAGACCGTCAGATACAGCGAATGAGCTTCAAGTTCCAATCAACAAATTTTAGCAACCAATAGCTATGAAATGTTGAAAACAAAATACTGTCAAAGTATGAGATGACAACTTGTCATTGAAACATCACCAGATTATTGAATATTAAGAAATTACATATAATTCAGTCAAAATTTTAAGAAATGTTTGATTTTTGAATTAAATTCATCTTTTAATTACTATTGTTGATTTTTTATTCATGTTAATATTATTTTCTTCAATTGATATGTGATACTGGGTGTTTTTTCCTATAAACCTCTTGCAGATAGCCATTAAGCACCTACTTGATGACAGACTCTACCAAAAGATATTGCTCGTTTACAAACATTCATTCATTTACTTGCCGTTCATCAGAACCATTATGGCACCTTAGATTGATATTCCCACAAAATCATTCAGGTTTTTTGATATCCATACATCCATAAAGTTGAATATTTTTCGTTGTTCAGGAACCGAACAAACATCCACACTATATTCACAGCGATTAAGAAATTCCCAAATATATGCCTTAAAGCTACCAGCAAACCTAAAACCCGCAAAAAAACTACAAATTTGCCATATATTTCTTTTTTTACGGGTACACATTCTAGGTTATATTTATATTAGACATTATTTGAATACAGCTGATTATTGCATTTCAAGGAGTGACACATATGTGGGATCTGTCAACTCTTGGTACCAGTCACAAAATATATACTCTGAAGGTTTAATTCCATGCTATTCAATGACAACACGGTGACTTGTGCGGTTGTCAGCGGCCATTTTGTGAGGGTGCGACAGGGTTGCCAGATTGTGCATTAATATGCCGTCTCACCCTCCTGGTCTCAGTGGAGTAAGTTCCGCCAACTGTTGAAATATACTCTACTATGCTTTATATACCGTGTCAAACTTCGTACATCCAGAACTGGCCGATACGACAGCTCCTTTGTCCCGAGGGTGTCTAGATTGTGGAACAATCTACGGGAGGAAGCTTTTCCCAGTTCTACTAACCTTAGGCAGTTCAAAAATCGTATTAACAAAATTTCTTTGGGATCATCATAGCAGCCGCGGTGTTCCGGCATTTAGGCTTCTGCCTGCGCGGCTGTTTCGAAATAAAAAAAAAAAAAAAATAAGACTATTCGTGACATTTTTCCCAAAATCATTGCACAACACTTGAAAAAATGCAAATGAAAATTTAAAATTATTTCCATGACGCCGCAATATAGCTCTGTCGGTACCTTGGGTTATACATCTTGACAGTAGGGATGTTTGATACGATCCTATATTTAGAAGTATCAATACATTTCACGAGTATCGTCATCTTTCGATCCGGACTGTGTCAGAAAGAGTGACTGCCATTTGGCTGCGACATTACCCTGCCAAATCAGACATATCTTTCATCATTTTCAAAGTAATTGTACAAAATCTTCAAATTTGTGAAGTTAGCGAGTTTCACTTCATACGGTGTTACCAGACATGCCCAAATCATCAGTTGCTGCCGCGGTATTCATCCCGGCCACTGCATCCCCACGGCTAGGCGACCTGTATGTTAAATTTGTGTTGATAGGGCAGCGGGTTATGCTATAAATCATATGTCACAGTGTTTGTGCACTGATTGCAACAGTTTGATGATACCAAAAATATTTTCATAAATAGGAAATCTTTCCCATCGAACAATCTACCAAGTGTAAATTTTCACGAAAAGAATTCAAAACCAGTAAATGTAAAAGATTCATTTTGCACCCTCCACCACGAGACGTGATCGTCGTTAGACTTGACAACCCTGCAAGTGACAGATAGATATCCCCGCCAGTCAAAAAAGAAAAATTGACAAACAATAAACATTACTAGTTTTTTTGATTTTCGGACTTAAAAGCCATTATCTGTGAAACATTTCTCATAATTTTTTGTCTATGTCCATAGTAATTGCATTATGCATCAGGGAGATGTAGGGATTGACACTTCTTACACATATTATCTGTGTTTTAGGATGGAGAGGACATAATGTTTTTATTGCTTTGAAGAAATTCATTAACCCATAAATTAATAATTACCTATGACGTAAAGGAAGATGAAGAATTGGATGGAATGTGTTTTATATTCTATTTTCTTGCAAAATACAGACAAATCCACACTATCCAACAGGTATGTAATGATAACTTTCAGTATATTGAAGTTGGTAAATTCGAGAGTGCCATGCATTACCAAACGTCCAAATCTGCTGCCAAATTTAACAGCTAGAAAATCGACCTGTTATTTGCCGCATTCCCATTCGCTGAGGGGGATAACGGATTGTTAAATGTTAACCTGTAACATATATCAAAATACATGAAAGTTGTCCTGTTTCTTCTGTACAAAAGCATAATATTCAGAGATCTTTGACAGCTTCTGTCAAATTGCATTTCGATAGGTATTTTCCCATAAGTCCATAATATTAATGTTGGTAAAATCGGCCCTCAAGCTTGTTTAATTCGTAGCTTACTTGTATAGAAAAGCTGTCCTAGTTACTTCATGCAAAAGCATTGGCTGCTTTAGAAAATACGAGATGGACCTCTGCCACTTGATGTTATGGGATACTTTAAAACATTAGTAGAGGTAAGCTGGTAATAGTATATAGAGCTCAATTTGTCAATATCTATACTCCCATCATTATTTTTTATAATATACCTTGAACATGGCGCTCGCTTGTCGGATGGGACATTATATATCCAAAATGGTACTTTTATGGTTTTATTTGAAAGTTATAGGCCGTTATGAGGTTTAATGGTGGGGAAGTTATTGGACAAACATGGAGTTGGAATATATTTTAACGCGCAATATTCTGACCAATTTGCATACTACTGTTACACACATTTGAGAGCTGTTGGATATTACTAATACCAATTCACTACAGCTGTCAATATAACGTGTATGCCTTTAGCCATTTCGCTTTGCTCATACGTACTACATTTTTACTAAATGTGTACAGGCATTTTTTTATACTCCAACTACCACGAAGGCCTAAGGCATAAACACTCATGGGGTACTGTGGGACTATAGGGAGATACAGGGGAAAGGATAAAGGGTGAAAGCTTGAATAGTCTGACACCAAGAACGTCGACGCTTTGATAGTCATTCAAAATCCGCATTGCTGCGAAAGTACAGAAATAGCAAAGCTTTCTGACATTTCTATAACCAAATTTACAATATTGTTGATCTATACCACAAAACATAAATTATCCCTCCGATCTCCCTCATTCTCTATAGTTGCAAACAGTCACTAGGTCATTTATGCCCTTAGCTTGAACACCGGTCAGGTTACGCGTTAAAGTCGTGGTCATCCCGCCGCCATTGTTAATAATGGAAGCCAAGTTGTAAAACGCTTATTCAACATGTCGCCGTAACCAATGGCCCGGCTTTAACTTCTTAAAGATCGTTTTACTGTTTTTAAAAACAAGCACATTTCGTTATTACACTTTATTGAATAATCTAGTAGTTAGTTACTTAGGTATACCAAGATTCTGTCCATTGAACTAACGGAGCATTCGACCTGCATTACACTGAAAACTCACCCTGTACGTCTGAGCAGAGAGCTTTAATTATTAACCCTTTAAGTGTTGGTGGTCTCATAGGAGACCACCTCTGTTAGGTATCAATTTCGCGTAATCGGTGCGCTAAAAATGAGCCTTATCGAAAGAACGATATACACCTTAGGAAAAACCATTGTTATACATGGGAAATCATTTCTTGGCAACAGCGCATCGGCTCGTCTACTTTCATCGCTATTCGTACATATTTCCTACCGTTAACGCGCGTGCCGTTGTCAAGTGCGATAAGGGATTCATGACTCACTCTGCGGTTGGGTTTTGTGTAGGAAAGGTGCGTCTTTATTTAATCCAAAATATCTTAAAAATGTACTCGCAAGAAGAAAAGTTTCAAATGATAGAATGATACATCCAGAATAATTCAGCACGCGCGGTTGTTGAATTATTTGCGGCACGCTTCCCAGATCGGCCAATTCCGTCTCACGCAACGGTTATAAATACCTACGAAAAATTCAAGAGGGTGGGCTGCTTACATAAGTGCCATAGCTGCATGCACCCTGAAGGTTGGAAACCAAAAATTAGAGAGAAAAGGGAGGAGATCGAAACTGCTGTTTGTGCCGCTGCAGAAGTATCTGAGCCATGCTCAAGCAGAAAAATTGCTGAAATGGTACCAATAGCCGATCTCACACCCAGAACAACAAGAAATATTTTGCATCGCAACGGCTATCATAGCTTCAAGGTTGGAACGGTTCAAGAAATATTTCCTTTAGACAAATACCGTCGAATGGAGTTTTGTGAAACGGTCATGGAGAAGGCGAACAGGGATGGAAGTTTAATTGGTAACATTTTGTTTACTGATTAATCCACATTCCCTCTCCACGGTCATCACAATCCTTCAGTCGTTCGGTATTGGTCTCGGGAAAATAAACACCTCAGTATTCCCGTCCGCACGCAGTATCCACAGAAACTGAATGTGTGGGCAGGAATTCTAGGTAATAACATTATCGGACCGTTCTTTATTGATGGAACTCTTACGGCTGCAAAATATTTGGCGTTACTACAGACGCAGATTGTTCCTGCAATTAGGCAGCTTGGCATTGATCTCGCTAATATTTGGTTCCAACAAGATGGATGCCCGGCGCATAATGCGGTACCTTGAAAGTGTGTTCGGCCACCGGATTATTGGCGGTAACGGAACAATAAAATGGCCTCCTAGATCACCCGATCTAGCGCCCAATGATTTTTTCTTGTGGGGTTATGTGAAAAGTACTGTTTACACTTTCAATGAGAGAGCAGCCAATTTGCATAACCTACAGGTGAAAATCGTTGAAGCGCTCGGGCAAGTACAGCCTTCTACCCTCTTGAGAGTTCGTCAGGAGTTTTATAACCGCCTGACATACTGTTCAATGAATGAAGGAGACGTTTTTGAGCCCCAGCTGTGAAGGACCATTTGAAACATTTGTGTTCATTATTGCGTTTTATTTTTGAGAATTTATTTTTTTGTTAGAATATCTTTTTATTTTCATTACACATTTTTAAGAGTGTACTATTTTTTGTTAGAGTGGGTATCTTCTTATTTTTGTTATAGACGCAACCTTTATTGCTACAAAACCAATTATCCATTCATAAAAATAAGTAGAGTGATTTAGGTGATTTCGTGAAATCTCGAAATCACCGAAATCGGTTCACAGGACGTCCAATCGAATGCGCGTAATGCGCGCATCTACTGTACTTCTTCTATCGACTCAACGCATACTGAAATTTGCAGCAGACCGCAGACCTGTATCATGAATGAGAATAATAGGCAGATACGCTGTGTCGCCAATTTGAGTAGAGCTTCCCGAATTGTGGGGAATTTAGAGTTAAGTGTTGATTCATTCAAGCTTTTAATCAGCATGGCCTAGACGTTAGAACTTCATAAAGATAACATTGAAGCTGAATGCTGCTGGAGTATAGTGTTTCGAATATTCAAAGCGGAGCGGGACACTATCCTCGTTCAATGGGTCATCAAGCCACGGTCTTCTCAACAAAGAAATTATTTTACGAAAATGCGTTATATTTTTACGATTTTGTCGTCACCAAATCTCTGTTTCTCAAAATGTACGTCTATTGTAGAATTTTCAGCAAATTAAGCAAGAAACGTGATCTAGTATTTACTCAACATTATGGATTTCTCGAAATACATTAAAAAATGTGACCTAGATACCTAACTGCCCCAAGCTCTTTAAATATAACACCTTAAACCAGGGTTACCAGGTGCTCAGTCACGTTGATTGTCATGTTGTACTGCGCAAGTCAGCAAACAATCTGGCGTAATAAACGTTAGGAATCATCAGGTATTGCCAGATTCCCGAATACCGGGCACCATAGTACTCGTTATAGTTGTCCTTCAAAGTTGTCAAATCGCCCCTATGGCGCAAATTCCCCACACCAGGCAACTGTGCTATAAACAAACTCTGTTTATCACTACTATTTGATAGTCATATGGTAGTTGTAGCCCTATCTAGCGGTCCATGATTTCTCTCAATACTATTGTATCTCTACTGGCAACAAGAATAGGGATTACAAAATCATTTATACAACAATATACAAACATGAAAAATATGATTTGAACCATGAAACATTAATACAATTTTAATAGTTTGAACTTTTTTCATTTTTGGAATACTCTTATGTGGAATCCGCAGCTATTTTTCCCGAAATTTGGGTAGACTTAGATTTCTTAGAAATATGACATATTGGTATCGGCAACTCTGCGAATGGGAGAAACAAATCGCATTTGTTGAGCGCATCCGTCTAAGCAGCAGGCGCCAGCGCCCGTTCTGCCATCTCTCTTTTATCACTCTTCTACTTTACCCCGTTGTCCGTCACACTCCGACGCTGCCAGATACGATCCTTCAATCGAGTGTCCTTCACACACCTACATACTTTTGTATATTTCCATCTCTCTTCCTCATCATAATGTATAATAATGTTTTTTCCCAAGGTGTATACGGGTTAGTCAGTGGTATTTCAGAAGACCACTTCTAGTTGCTGAACACGTGGTCGGCGCGCGAAACTATTATGTGGTCCCTTATTGGACCACGTCTGCATAACGAGCTACCTTAAATACTGTTTTGGCGCAAATTGTGACACTGTGTTATTTTTTTGTGACGTACTAGTGATTACAATAGAAAATATTATAAAATCGTCATTTGCACTGTTGCAAGGGTGAGTGTATTAATGATCGAGTAATAAATATCAGATAAATCAATATTTTTTTCATATAAAGGTACCACTACACTTCTAACATCAAAAATGATAAATTTTGAATTTCAGTTTTAAATCGATATGCGACATCTTACGAAGATATAGTGTCGACAAAGAACAGATTTATGTATATCCGTGTAGCATCCATAACATACTCAAAGTATTCCACTAGCTATTTCCTAGCAAAATATTTTCTTGTAGCTACGACAGCGACTCAGTTTGCCCCTCGGGACCCTACAGGGTAAAAGTACAGACATAACTCTCAACACTGTAGTAAAGTGTCACAGTATAGCTGGAAGTCGGGGTGAGCCCTAAACTACCCTAAATGAGAACGAATACGAAAAAACTTTCAGGTAACTTGGTCTTCTTTCTCATTTCTTTTTTATGGTGCCTTCGTTTACTTACTTTGTTCAAGTTTTGCTCGAGGGGAGATTAGGATTGACTGCCCTAACATTTTCACTTAGTTGGCGCAACTGTATTATGAAATATTTGTAGGAACCTTATAGTCCAGTTACAAACACATCTGTGCTCATCCAATTCTAAGGAGGTTGGATGACGAAATGTGCAATGTTTTCTAGTAGGCGAGATGAGTGTAAGGCGTTCCCTCGAGATAAAAGAGACTCAACATCATATGTGAGTGATCAGTGGCGATATCTATCCAAATAGACAACAAACGTCATCCTCGCAACCCCGTCAATTGCTTCATGGAGTGTCAGCCGGTGTGAGCACAGAGCGTAGTTTTATTACGAAATAATAATAATAATAATAATAATATTTATTCGCCAAAATACAAAAAATGGGCAAATGAATATGAAAAAACCACAGAAGGCATCGCCTGTGTGTGGTTTATATCTTAATAACTAACAATCAATCATATATGTGTATAACAATTATTGCTAAATCTAAAAGGTATTAATGTAATTGGAATTTTGTAGTTTTAGTTTTCTATATAATTATGTATAGTCATTCGCTGCACATTACTAACCCAGTCTTTCAATTTTCTTCTAATTTTTTTTCCAAAATTGAGTATTTTTATTTCGTTTGGTACTACATTATATAATGTAGCTGCTAAGAATTTAAATGATTTTTTGAATAATGTTTTGTGTGGTCTTTGGATATTAGATGAGCCTATTCGAAATCGTGTGTTATGCTCGTGTTTATAGGATTTTTTCTTTTTATTAGAATACTTATGGTATAAGGTGGTGGCATGTAAGAAATAAAGTTGTCTTGTATCAAGTATCCCTGTTTCTTGATATAAGTTGTTCGTTGGATATAATCTTGGCTTATGGAAAATGGCTTTCAAAACAGTTTTCTGTGCTATATTCAGGTCAGAAATATATGTCTTGCATGCGGCACCCCAGGCTGTGATGCCGTATATTATATGGGTTTCAACTAAGGCATGATATAGGATTCGCAGATAACTTTCTGTAAGAATGTTAGCAAGCATTTTGAGTTTATAGGCAACATTTCTAATTCTTTTGATAACATATTTAATATGGTTATCCCACCTTAGATGAGAGTCTATAAATATTCCAAGATATTGTGTTAACTATCGATTTTGGTCTTTTGGCCATGATAATTAACGGAAATTTGTTCGAAGGTAGGTAAAATTTTTGAATAGGATGTAAATGCAATAAATTTTGTTTTTTTGAAGTTATCTGTTAAAATTTTAGTATCAAACCAGTCAATGATCCTTACAAAATTCTTTTCAGCTATTTGCTTCAGTGTGCTCCAGTCATCAGCTTTATATAATACGAGGGTGTCATCTGCAAAACATATAATCTTTCCAGAACTGTTAATTTTGAATAAGTCATTTAAGTAGAGACTAAATAATAGTGGGCCTAGTACTGTTCCTTGAGGCACGCCACACTTGATGTACATTTTTTTACTGTAAGTGTTAGTGATTTTGACAGTCTGTGCCCGACTTGAAAGGTAATTTTTTAAAAGGATTTGTGACGCTCCCCTAAATCCCAATCTTTCCATAACTGTCAGAAGCTCGAGATGGTTAACCGTATCAAAGGCATTTTTTAGATCAACAAAGATACCAATAGTAGGTATCTTTTTGTTGACATTACAGTTAATTTCATCCATTGCAGCCAAAATTGCATCTGTAGTAGATTTTCCTTTTCTAAATCCATATTGGTCAGAACATATAATTTTGTTTTTGTCCAAAAATTGTAATATCCTTTTTTGTAGTAATTTTTCGAAAATTTTGGCTATATTCGATAGTACTGATATGGGTCTATAATTTTATGTTTCCATTCTGTCACCGCTTTTATAACCAGGAGTAATAACAGTTGTTTTAAATGCATCAGGACAAATTCCAGATTGGAAACACCAATTAATGACGTAAGAAAGTGGTTCGGCTAAGTCGTAGGCTATTATTTTTAAATGGTCAGCTTTGATACCATCTACACCAGGACTTTTTTTGGTTTTAAGTGATAGGACAGCTTCTTGTACTTCAATCGGACTAACGCTTTCTAAAAAGAATGAATTGGGAAGTTGGGTTTTTGTGAACTTTTCGTTCGAAACCATTTTCTTAATACTGGATGCTAAATTTTCTCCAACATTAGTGAAAAAATTTAAGAATGCATCGGATATTTGTCGTTTATCTGTTAATATTGTTCCATCACGATTCTTAATTTCATCAATATTTGGCTCTTCTTGAACGTCTTTGTTAATTAAGTGATCGACAACTGACCACAGTTTTCTTGGATCAGATTTGGCATCTTGTAATTTTTTTAGATAGAATTGGCGTTTTGCTTCTCTAACTAGATTGATAAAAATATTTTTATATTCTTTATATTTATGGGAGGTATCTGCACATGGCGATGCTTTCGTTATTTTGTATAGTTCCTCTTTTTTGTTGGCAGACTTTATCAAACCTTTAGTTATCCAGGGATTCCTGCTTCTGTCAAAACTCTGTTAGTACTACATTCAATTAAATATTTTATGCGTTCAATGAGTGTGTTTGCAGCATCATTAACATTCGTTGCACAGTACACTATTGTCCACGATTCTAATTTGATATTTGCAAGTAGTTTTTTATTATCGACAAAACACCTAAATTTCACTGTTTCATTGTTGGAGATGGATCTACTTTTATCTTTTTCTGGTGATGATATAAGTATTACAGTGGGTAAATGATCGGTAATATGGTTTTCAGCAATTAACGGTATGTACCGAAAGAAATTAGAAAAATTTTTGATGAAACAATGATCAATGCAAGAACTGGAACTATTATTGACTACTCTTGTTGGTAAATTTATATTTGATATGAATCCATTGCTCTGCATTACAGTGAAGTTTTTGCTTACTAATTTGGTATGTTGGAGTATATTAATATTCATATCTCCTATTATGATGTGGTGTGACTGTATGGTATTTTTGTTATCTAACAAAAATTTTTCAAGATTTTCTACAAATGTATAAGGGTTTGATGATGGTGGTCGATAGACAGATGTGACTTTTACACTTTTGTTATTAATTCTCAATATCAAATCCAACACTGTGATACCGTCATCAAATTTAACAAAATCACATCTGTAGTTGATATCATTTCTTACATATACTACCACCCCATCATTCTGGTTGTACGTACCATTATTGTAAAGCGTATCATAACCTTCCAAACAGAACAAAGATACATCATTAATTTTCCAAGTTTCTGTTAATATTATTATATCAAATTTGTGTTTAATTGTAGTTAGGAAGATATTAAAACAGTCAAAATATTGGTTTAGGCTTCGTATATTCATGTGATATAAGTTAACATTGAAATTAGAATATTCTAACCATTTATTAAGAGCATTTGCGTCTTGAGCAATATTTGTATTGATATCATTAACCTGAAAATTATTTACAATAAATATTTAACAACTGTGCTTCTAAACTATGGTAAGTATATCTTTCGGAATTCATCACCTTCTGCATGTCAAGATTTATTGTAATGTTTCATTGATGGATTCAATTAACGTTCAGCTTATTATAAGTTATGTCTGAATACCGCACATTCTGTTTGAAGGTTATATTTTGATCGATGGCTTGACATTTTGTATGTGAGATGAAATGATCCCACTGCGTGCGTATAAAACGATCCCTAGAATCATATTACCGCATTGGTATTTTTCATTTTTACAGATCATGCGGCGAGTTTATAAAGCAGCAAGTAGAGAGAGCGTCGATGAAGAATATTCTACTTGCGATGTTTGTCCTTCAAATCGTTTTTAAAATGGGAAAAAAATTGAGGCTATAGTTTTTTTACGTCCACAGCACAAGAAGGAAGCACAAGTCCTATTTTTACATTTAGCAGACATCTTTATTTCTTTAACTGATTAATTAAATTTGTTAATGCCACAATCTTCAAAAAGGTATGAGCCTTTTTGTTTCTTTTTGATTTGAAAAAAGAGTTTATTTGAGTAATTATGATTCGTTTGTTTTACAAACCTTAAAAAATCCGTGGCAATTATTTAACGTTTAATTTTGTTGATGTACGAGTACCAAAAATGATCTCCAATGTAATTAGACTTTAAATGTTATGTTTTTGTTGCTTTAAGCAATACATATGATTCAAATAAACATCTGGTATTTTATTTTGATAATATAAACTATCATAGCGCACAAGATGATCATTTTAACCCTTTTCCAGCGATAATTTACTAAATGGTTCGATATTATGACGAAGCCATCAAACTACAAACATATCAGAAATAAGTATGGAGTTACAAAATAAGTTCACCATTCATAATAATTTGAATATTGTGTATTTTTCTCAAACCTAAGGTGCAGGAAAGTTTTTTTCAAGGGGATGATTATGCACGTATCTGTCTTACATTTAATAAACAGCAACTTGAACGAAAGGAAAAATGGGCAACTTTTTCGAAAGAGTTTTAAAGCTGAAGCTAAAAGTCATCTTAACATGATTTTGGAGGATTTTGCATATTGTTCACTTATTCCTTTAAAGAAAATTGGTAGTTTTCAAAAGTGCCTGGATTAGGAGTTTAAATACCCCAAAATATTTTAGAATCCTTCAACTTGAAACTCGGTGTGGTTATATTATGAACAATTTGTAGTCTCATTGATCAAATTGTTCCTGCCTCTTTCATTTTAAATGTTACTGAAAACGACAAAAAACAAGGAAAACCCCACGGTATAAAATGAAAAAAACACATTCTAGTTGCACCACGCTGTCTCGTGGGCACTTACCACGGTACCACCGTACGAATACAGTAACCTATATATAATTTTTCGGATGAGAGCATCCGAGTATGTTTAGTAAACAACAACTTGAGAGATAGAAAAAATGGGCATCGGCGGGAGTCGAACCCGCATCTCCTCCGTTCCCTGGAGCCGACTTAGCCTTAGCCAATGGGTCTACAGCACCAACATCCAGCGTCGACTGTTAGAGGCAAATTCAATCTTACCCACGTCACTGTTCCTATGTTCTTTCAAGCTGTTTGATGCACCATCTGGCGGCTTTCAAGTGAATCGCATTTTTTTCCAATTTTATCTCTGAATCCATTCCGGTCTCTCGTCAACGTAGGTAGCCCTTGTCGATATGCTTGTTATACACGGTGTTCTGAAACACCTACATAAGCATCGGCTACAACTAAAAAATAACCAACTATAGAGCTTCTTAGCCGTAATCCGCCTGGAGCAACAGGGATATAGCGTGACGTAGCTTTGATTGGAAGCTTTTGTAGTATAGATTTTTGAGTGTAAGAAAATATCGATTCATTAGGCGGTCCATCATGTTACTTTTGACAGCGATATCAAATAACGATGGTTAGAGAAAGAAGAATTTTCATGATCACTAACGTATTCCGTGCTAATTTTACAGTACTGACTACTGTCAATCAGGGGGTGATTCTACAAAAAAGGGTAACTAAATGCCATCAATCAATAGATATGAGGTTTAATGAAATTTTGTTTATATCTAATTTTATTTAAAAACAACTAAGGGCCGATTTCACCAACATTAATATTATGGACCAATGGGGAAATACCTTATCGAAATGCAATTTGACAGCGAATGGGAATGCGGCAAATAATAGGTCGATTTTCTAGCTGCTAAATTTGGCAGCAGATTTGGACGTTTGTTAATGAATGGCACTCTCGAATTTACCAACTCCAATATACTGAAAGTTATCATTACATAGCTGTTGAATTCAATTCCTCATCTTTCTTTACATCATAATAGTAATCATTTATTAATTAATGGGTTAATGAATTTCTTCAAAGCAATAAAAACATTATGTCCTCTCCATCCTAAAACACAGATAATATGTGTAAGACGTGTCAATCCCTACATCTCCCTGATGCATAATGCAATTACTACAGACATAGACAAAAAATTATGAAAAATGTTTCACAAATAATGTCTTTTAAGTCCAAAAAACCATAAAAACTAGTAATGTTTTTCTTTTTGACTGGCGGGGATATCTATCTGTCACTCGCAGGGTTGCCAAGTCTAACGACGATCACGTCCCGTGGTGGAGGGTGCAAAATGAAACTTCTACATTTGCTGGTTTTGAATTTTTTCGTGAAAATTTACTAGGTATCATGACTATAAGCATCTTTGGTAGATTTTTCGATCCGGAATGGGAAACATCTTCTATTTATGAAAATATTTTTGGTATCATCTAACCGTTGCAATCAGTGCACAAACACATATGATTTATATCATAACCCGCTGCCCTATCAATACAAATTTAACATATAGGTCGCCTAGCCGTGGGGATGCAGTGGTCGGGATGAATATCACGGCAGCAATAGATGATTTGGGCATGTCTGGTAACATCGTATGAAGTGAAACTCAGGGTAATGCCGCAGCCAAATGGCAGTCACTCTTTCTGACACAGTCCGGATCGAAAGATGACGATACTTGTGAAATGTATTGATACTTCTAAATATAGGATCGTATCGAACATCCCTACTGTCAAGATGTATAACCCAAGGTACCGACGGAGCTATTTTGCGGCGTCATGGAAATAATTTTAAATTTTCATTTGCATTTGCAAGTGTTGTGCAATGATTTTGGGAAAAATGTCACGAATAGTCTTATAAAGCATAGTAGAGTATATTTCAACAGTTGGAGGAACTTACTCCACTGGGACCAGGAGGGTGAAACGGGATATTAGTGCACAATCTGGCAACCCTGTCGCACACTCACAAAATGGCCGCTGACAACCACACAAGTCACCATGTTGTCATTGAATAGCATGGAATTAAACCTTCTGAGTATGTTTTGTGACTGATACCAAGAGTTGACACATCCCACACATGTGTCACTCCTTGAAATGCAATAATCAGCTGTATGCAAATAGTGTCTAATATAAATATAACCTAGAATGTGTACTCGTGAAAAATGAAAAATATGGCAAATTTGTAGTTTTTTTTGCAGGTTTTATAGGTTTGTTGGTAGCTTTAAGGCCTATATTTGGGAATTACTTAATCGCTGTGAATATAGTGTGGATGTTTGTTCAGTTCCTGAACAACGAAAAATATTCAACTTTATGGATGTATGGATATCAAAAAATCTGAATGGTTTTGTGGTAATATCAATCTAAGGTGCCATAATGGTTCTGATGAACGGTAAGTAAATGAATGAATGTTTGGAAACGAGCAATATCTGTTAATAGACCCTGTCATCAAGTAGGTGCTTAATGGCTATCTGCAAGAGGTTTATAGGAAAAGACACCCAGTGTCACATAACAATTGGAGAAAATAATATAAACATGAATAAAAAATCAACAATAGTAATTAAAACATGAATTTAATTCAAAAATCAAACATTTCTTAAATTTTTGACTGAATTATATGTAATTTCTTAATCTTCAATAAGCAGGTAATGTTTCAATGTCAAGTTGTCATCTCATACTTTGACAGTATTTTGTTTTCAACATTTCATAGCTATTGGTTGCTAAAATTTGTTGATTGGAACTTGAAGCTCATTCGCTGTATCTGACGGTCTGTTACCCTATAGGTGGTGTTGTTGGTGAAATTGGCCCTTAGTCCTTTATTTGGTTGCCCAATTGCAGTGATTTATTTTGAATACAAGTTTTTGAAAAAATACAAAAAATTCTCAAAACGTCAGTCCTTATGCCACAATCCCAAAAACGTACAATCAAGTGGCCGTCTATTGATTAAGTTAAGAAAACTTGCTAATTCACTACAAGAGCCGAGATGTACTTAATAATGTATAGTACAACTGTCATGTTATAATATTGCCACTGTTATTCTCGCCAAATATAACCGAATCGAGATTGCATCCCTGTTAAATTTTAACGTCGGTAGTGAAGAGAGCTGCAGTCCGTGTCATTTGACAGCTGCCCATAGAGTCGTGGTTACTGCGCATACACGTGCCGATCCAGTCAAAATATCAGTACTGTGGTGAGGCGATGTTTCTTTACAAACTTCAGTTTTATTTTGATTCATATGTAGTTAATTGACTATAATATGTTAAAACATAGCTTGCTGATATTCGAAAGTACCAAAAGAAACATTAGTTCGAATTATAATCTCAGAATAAGGTCATTTTCGTCAGTACTTTGGCGTCAGTCCTTTGTCTAATATTGCGTCAATGGACTGACGCGCTTCCACTGTACTGATTTTTTTTGTTTAGATCGCTTTTATCTTAACTGCAAAATTTTTACGATCAAAACGACATGTGATCACAAAATTAGCAGAACTTGAGAAAAAGCTACCTTACTACGTTGCAAAGATGACAAATATCAGTACAACATGATTCATTTAGAACACTGCATATTTCTTGCATTTGTTTGAAATTCCGTTCCAATACTAATATTGTTATATGTTTTTATAGCTTGAAATTAATTTAATCAAACTTTCCCATCGCAGAATAAGGGAAAAATAGCGTCACGAAATAAGACCTGCATTGAGATGTTGTTTCTCGGATTTCCATTGTCTGTAAAGTTTTCTGTTTCACGACGTTTCAATTAATGTGATCATCAATCGAAACGTCGTGAAACAAAAAACTTTATAGACAATAAAAGTCCGACAAACAACATTTCAATCATCGACATTGTCGTCAAATTACAAATAAAGCTCTGCATTATTCTCCGTAACTAACGGAGATTTTATTTCTATAATAAAGAACGACGGACTGTCTTGCTCAGCAAAAGCACTATTTTCAAAAGCAACGACTTGAGTCTCTCCAAATAACTTCGATCGGCTTACTCACAATTTTGATACTGGGAAATGTCTCATAGCTGCATATAAGTGACCTTAAACTCCTGAAATATCAGTTTGCACAGAAACACGGAAGACCGGGTCTTAGATGAAATTTATAGCACTTAAATGTATATATGGTTTTTAATACCGCACCGTGTTGACCGCCATTGGTGTTATGTGACGGGACATAAATTCCGTATTAACTGGCTTTATAGTACTTGGAAACGTTTTCTGCACTATCGGTTTTTAAGATACACTTCTGCTTGTGTACTCCAGCTTATTTTTTTACCTTTTACTTCCACACCAATGGTCGAGAAAATATTGTTCTCGAGAAAATTTTCGAAGACGAGATATTGTATCTTATATTTGTTTTATGTCATCTACAGGGTGTAAACGTTATGACAGTCGTTATTTAAATAGGTGATAGAGGGGATTGAAAGAAGCAAAAAAGTTTCATATACCATGGGGGTCAAAACGGCATTGTTTTAGAGAAAAGCGACTTTAAAGTAAAATAAAATCTGACAACGCCGCAATGCCAGTTGCAAATTATGATGGAACGCAGTGTAAATAAAGATGGAGTTTGTTATTTTTGGCTCTTAGGTATTATTTCATTATTTGATAATGTACTCGTAAAATGCAAACAATTAAAAAAGAACTACTAATTGTCTCCGCGCTTCACCTGGTGTGTGAAAGTTTATTGAACGTATTAAAAAAATTCACAATTTTGATACATACATTGGTTTTTTTAAAACCCACACTGCACTTTTTTGTATTTAAACATGTTCAAAATGTCGTCCTCCACTTTCGACACAAGCTTCATTACGACGAACCCAGTTTATTCTCACTCTAGGTCCTCGAAGTTGTCCATATATTATTTCAGCCGCATACATTTTTTTTCCCGAAGTTGTGCTTCAGTTGTTATTGGACCAGCCCCATAAACCATCCCTTCAAGTTTCGATCAGGAGCATTTCGACCGATCCAGCGACTTGGATGATGTTCATTCGAATACCGAATGACGCCTCTAAAAATGTGTGGTGGTGCCCGCCATGAAGTAACCACAAATTCTGTCTCCGTTGTAATGGCATGTTGTCTAAGGTCGGTTGCAAAAGTTCTGGTAGGTTATTGGCTAAAGAGCTAAGGTGTCCCTCTCCTGATAACTTTGGGGGTAACTCGAAAAGGCCAATTACCTGATCGTCAAGAATACCCGCCCAAATATTTATTTTAAAACGTTGTTGGAAATGACCTTCACGAATGGTATGAGGATTTTCTTGGGCCTGCGTGAGTATTATGTAAATTTAATATCCCGTCTCGGGTAGAAGTACATTCGTCCGTCGCTAGAATGTTTTTAAAAAAATCTGGATTTTCAATAAAAACTGTCAGAATGTTAGTCTGCGAGGATAGTCTTCTGGTAACAAGGCCTGCACTCATTGTACATGGTAGAGATAAAGCAAATTTTCCCGTAGGATTCTGTGGACTATGGTATGCGATAGTCCTACGCGGCGGCCCAATTCCCGAGTGCTGATATCTGCATTGATTTCCACGACATTTCAAACTTGTTCCTCCTGCTATACAGTAACCTGTCCTTCACGAGTGCTGAACACTTCCTGTATCTCTAAGTCTTTAGTACACTTGCACAAATATCCTTCTGTTTGGGTGTACCCGTTGGCGAAATCTGTCTCGATAAATTTTAGCTGCAAGATTCAATTCTGACCAGCTTCACCGTAAAACTAACATGTCGGCGATCTCTTGATTCGAGAACATTGTAAATAAACACGACGACGTACGCGAACAAAAACAAAACAACACGCCCGATACTCTGCTCGACAAAACGATAAAAATTTTTCTACGAAAACGATAACTAACCACTGTTACTGTTTGCGATAGATTGCCGGTTCGATAGGTGTGATGAAAGACCGACGCGCTGTTGTCATGTGTGTTTTATATATTTAATTTAATGAAACTTACTTACTTACTGGCTACAAATTTTGGCTTAACCTAACTTAATGCCATTTATTTGTTAATTACCCAATTTAAAAACGTTTTAGATTAGATTATAAAAATTAGTAAGATTGTGGTGGATATAGAGCACTTAAAGTTGTAAACTATAAAGCCATTTAGACAAAAATCTATTGACTTTTGGACCATGGGTCATATGAACTTTTTGACTTGCTTTGACCCCCCCTATTACCCATTTCAGTAATGACTACCATAATGTTTACACCCTGTATATCACGAAAAATAATATGTTGTATATCTGGTTGTCTGACTGTATCATATCCTTATGAAAAGGGCACTGACATAGTCAGTTCTAAACAAACAATAAGCTTCTGCGCCAGAAGTTGCTAAAATCTATTACTTCTCCGTCATTCACTCTCACTGAGGAACTGCCGAGTTGCATCTGATTAGATTCAGAGAGTTTGCGAGTCAATTAACATCGAGAGGTCTGTTAGCGGAGAGCTTTTATCAATTTATTGAACGTATGAAGTGTTAAATATAGCTCGGATGGAGCGCGAGTTGAAAATAAAGAGCTGTTCGTACTGGATAGGTAACGTCACTGGCTGTCGACCTGGTTTCTGATCGGTGGACAGATTTTCCATTTTCTGGGCGCTTCGGAATAGTGGGAAATATTTTTATTATACCGCATAAATTAAAATGAGCGAGGAGAGCAGAGGCGTAGCAATGTTCTGAATTTTTGTCACAGGCACCGGTTCACGATTATGTTCGTCATAGGAACAAGTCAACTACGAACATGTATGACAGGAATTCAACGGATTCACTCAGTGAAATACGAGCCCCTTCCCACTTCAGTTGGCCCAACTATTGAAATCTTAGTTTTTTTCTTATCAAACACAAATAATAAAAATGTAGCAGGGTGTTATAGGTTTAAAATATTAACGATGAATATTTTGATAATATATAGTAGAAAGCACTAACTTTATCACTTTCTTATCAAATTTGCTGCATAAAAATAACACATGTTGCAATTACAGCATATCAACCTATTTTCATTTCAATGCAAAATAAGTCTATAACGCATAGGTGGCTGTGAAAAATAAAAAACATGACAATTGTTTTTATTAATCACAGCTGTCAGAATACGTTTAAAATAGTTTTGGGTAGTTAAGGTTTTCAAAATGGGTAGAGGAAAGGTTATTAGTGACAAAATTCGGTTACTGGTAATTACATTTTTTAATTATGGGAAATAAAACTCAGAAATTGCAACTTTGTTAGACTTATCGCGGTACAGTGTGAGAAATATTGTTAGAAGATATAACGTAACTGGATCAGTTAATATTAAGCCACGATGTGTGAAAAAAAGTAATATCACAAATGCCGACCGTAGAAGATTAAGAAGAATAATCGTGAAAAACTTTCATGCCAATTATTTACAATTAAGTGCTGTGTGGAGTGACGCTGTTGGAAGGAGAATTTCGAAGTCCACAACTCATAGAGATGCCCACAAAATGGGATTGAGCACTTGCACGGTAAGTTTTCTTAGAAAAATAGTGAAGTAAAAACCCTAAAGATGCACAACTTGTTTATACGCCAAAGAAAAGCCACTATTAACTCCACTGCAAAAGAAAAATCGGCTTAGATGGGCTAAAGAACATAGACAATGGACACCTCAACAATGGTGTACAATACAATGGACTGATGAGGCCCGATTCGAAGTTTGTGTTGGTGACAGTCGCAATAGAGTTATTTGCAAAAAAAATGAAGCATTCAATGTTGACTGTCTGAAGCGAAAAGTGAAATTTCCAGCATCCATTATGGTCTGGGGCAGTATGTCATCAAAAGGAGTAGGAAAACTTCATTTTATTGATGGAAATGTGAATACAAAGAAATATTTGGCAATTTTAGAAAAATCGCTTTTACAAGTGATGGAAGAATGTTTGATATCCGGCCAAGATTTTGTGTTTCAGCAAGATGGTGCAGCGTGCCATACCTCAAAAAGGGCTATAAAATGGATGGAAGAAAATAATGTACCACTTTTGAAATGGGTTTCTAGCAGTCCAGATCTATCACCTATTGAAACTTTGTGGCACGAAATGAAAAAGGTTTTACGACAACATCCTGCTCGTACAATCACCGAACAGAGACAAAAGCTTCAAGAAATATGGGATTGTTTTACACCAAATCATTTTATTAGACATTATTTGAATACAGCTGATTATTGCATTTCAAGACTCTCCGAGTGACACATGTGTGGGATCTGTCAACTCTTGGTACCAGTCACAAAACATATACTCTGAAGGTTTAATTCCATGCTATTCAATGACACGGTGACTTGTGTGGTTGTCTGCGGCCATTTTGTGGGGGTGCGACACGGTTGCCAGATTGTGCATTAATATCTCGTTTCACCCTCCTGGTCCCAGTGGAGTAAGTTCCGCCAACTGTTGAAATATACTCTACTATGCTTTATAAGACTATTCGTGACATGTTTCCCAAAATCGTTGCACAACGCTTGAAAAAATGCAAATGAAACTTTTTTCAAAGAAATTGTACAAAATCTTCAAATTTGTGAAGCTAGCGAGTTTCACTTTATACGTTGTTACCAGACATGCCCAAATCATCAGTTGCTGCCGCGATATTCATCCCGACCACTGCATCCCCACGGCTAGGCGACCTGTATGTTAAATTTGTATTGAAACCACTGTTAGTGGTGATGATGAATTGCCGATTTGCTGTTATGAACCAGAAAATAAACGACAGTCGGCTGTTTGGGTGTTCCAAGGTGAATAAAAGCCAACAAAAGTCATCCGTTCTCGAAGTGTTTCGAAAAAGATGGTCGCGACATTTGTGTCAAAAGCGGGTCATATTGCAACAATTCCTATTAATGAGCCAAGAACTGTTACTGCGGATTGGTATACCACCATTTGTTTGCCAAAAGTCATCACCGAGCTTCGAAAAATCAACCACGAAAGAAGAATCATCCTCCACCAAGACAATGCAAGCTCGCACACAGCCCAAAAAACAAGGCAGTATTTAACAGAAGAAAACGTGGAATTATTGGACCATCCCCCATATAGTCCCGATCTAAGTCCTAACGATTTCTTTACTTTCCCGAAAATTAAAAACAGATTGCGTGGTCAGAGGTTCCAGTCACCAGAAGAAGCAGTTGACGCATTAAAAAATGCCGATTTGGATCTGCCAGCAAACGAGTGGAATAAGTGCTTCGAAAATTGGTTCGAGCGCATGCAGATGTGTATTGATCCTCGTGGAGAATACTTCGAAAAACAATGAAGTAATTTAGAACTACCTACCGTGTTGTTTTATTTCGATATGCAAAACTTAAAAGACATCCCTTGTATCCAGCATGAACGCTCCATAAGATTGTTTTGTTCAAAATTGATCGGGAAGTTATCGAAATATTTTAGATCTTCCAACATTTATTTAGACAAAAGGCATTCTTCGGACGGTTCTTGCTAATATAGGCCTTGAACTTTTTTTTAATACTTCAACCACCACGAAGGCCTAAAGCCTAAACACCCATGGGGTGAGGCTATAGGGGGATACAGATGGGGAACGCCACACGGACTCTGGGAGGGAACACGTGTGCATGCAACATGCACACGTTCTGACCCCGCGTACGAGATCCGCCGGGTGGTACCTCCGCGTTCGGCAGTCAGAGACCATCTACCACCTACGAACAATCGCGACATCTATAGCCAAGAGAAAAATTTCTCCTGGGACGGGATTCGAACCCGCACAGCGCATGGCGACTGATCAGTAGACCGAAGAGTCTACTGCTGCAGCCACCGCTGCTGCCTGCGCTAAGATCTGTAGATAGTTGGACGCGTATTTTCAAAACATTCGTAACTATTGGTATTGTCCACGCACAAGGAACGGAATCTGAAAAAGTAAGAATGTACAGCGCGTTCCATTAGCCTTTGCTGAGAAAAGGTATATATATCGAAAATGCTTATTGTTTATTGTCTTTGACTTTATGTATTGGTGTTGGATTACTTTACCGGCCTTGAAGAGGAGGAGTCAGAACAAAGTACAGTAGAACCCCGATTGTCCAAAATAATGTGGATCCAAGTGCTTTCGGATAATCGAAATTTCGGATAACACGGAAATAAATATTTAGACTCATAATGCTTTTATTGAAAAAAGTAAATGCGTGTGTGAGTGAAAATATATACCTATATGAAGTTACGTAAAATATAGACATGTGGATACATATTTATGAGTCTTTAGTAACAAATTAAGTAATTTTTAACTGTACTCGTTTTGCATTGCTGCTTCATTAATTCTTTAAAATGTTCTTCAAATTTTAATGCAGCAGTCTTAAAGGCAGATAACTTTTCTCCGAAAACCTTTAATTCTCGTATACCGAGCCATTTTTTCCATCTGTGTAGCTAACCAACCATCACTGGCTGTAAAGTTATCAGGCGCCTCAATAACTAGCAATTCTTTACTTAAGTTGACTGCCTTTTGCTTTAGAATTGGTCCGGAAATTGGTATACCACGTTCTCGACTCTGTGTAAACCACAGATATAAAGGATCGTCCACTTTTTGATATTCCCCGTTTTTCATAGCTTTCCCTGACTGCTGCGATTATGTCAGAACACTAGAGCACTTTTTAATTTTCTTGCGATGTTTTTTCAATTCTGAAATGGCACGCAGGCCCACAGCCAAATCACTTGCCACGTTATTAAACAAGTCACCTCTACCTAAACGTCTGATTGCCTCAAGTTTATGCTATGGTAGTAACAACGCGTTTACGTTTATTTCTATGCTGCTCCATCTTAGCGATTACGAACCTGACTGAAACAAACATACACGCACACATACCAGTGAATTCCGCAAACGCGCTTTGGGAATCACCGGCAGCGAATCTAATGACGCAAACGCCGAAAGGTGAACTACCGGCGACTATTTCCCGAACAACTTCGGTTAAAACAGAGAAATTATTGTACGCGATCTATTTCGGATAAAGCGGATTTCGGATAATCCGGATTCTACTGTGATGCGTATTGTCCAATAAGCGTTATTACGTAGCACTACAGTTATCAATTCATGCGTCCAATATTGGGGCTCCCCTTTAATGAAGATCCTGATGCTGATTGACTCTCAAAGCCATCTGAATTTAATTAGATGCAATTGGAAAGTTGCTCAACGTGCAAGCCTGGGACGATAATAGATTGGGAGTTTCTCGCTTAGTTGACGCAGAAGGTTGTTTGTTCATAATCAGTTTCGTGTCCATGATATTAAAAGCCAGTCAGGCAGCAAAAGTCATTAAATCAGTGACGTTAACAGCACAGGATTTTAGTGCTTGCAGAGTCTGACCTTTGTAGGCTAGCTAGTGAGTATGGGGCTGTTGAGAAACAGTATTTGATGTACAGGGTGAGGTTTTAGTGTGTAGTGTGTAGCTTAGTTATTTTTGAAGATATCCGAGAAAAAGGCCGCACCCATATGATGATTTATAACTACGTTGCAATTCAAACAAACACTTTTTCAAATGGAATTTCCTAGTACTATATTGGGATGAAGCTCGAGTCCTTGAGTAGTTTTTATTGTTTGGTCTTCCTCCATCAAGTGCTCGCAACTGGTAAGTCAAAGTATCTAAGAGAAAACGATACTTTCTTTAGTGAAATAATCAACGAAGCTTAATCGAAGTTCAAACGACTTTTGTTTCTTTAATTTTCTTTCCCTCCGCAGCCACTTTCGAAATCTAGAACGCTTCTTCGTCCTTGGCATAGTAGTGACTTTGTGTAAGAATTTCATTTAATTCCGAGTACTTTTCAAGCGAAGGGTTAACGGACAGACAGCCCAACAGACAGACTGAAGGAAATGAGTGACATGATTTTTCGTGATATTCGTGTCGTATAGGATCCAAAAAACATATCTCATTTTCGAAATTTTTCGCAATTAAAATACTTCCTTATCAGTAGACGTGGGAACTCAAACAGATTAATGTAGCAACGAAAATTTTGATAGAGACCACCTGTCAATCTTTTACAGTGGGTTTAGTTTAAGTATAGATATTCTATAAATAATTGTTAATTGTTTTACCGATAAGTCAAAGGATTTTCAAAACGAGTTGAAATGTATTGTTTTTTGTTATGTTTTGTGTTAATGTAACATCAAGAACTGAAGTTTCGGACAACACAGTGACTTTTTTCAAAGTACAGATAAAAAAATTAAATATACTCCATATTCGTTTTTCTTCCAGATAAGAATTAATTTTAATCGGTCAGTGCAAAAACCACTTGAGTCATTTTTTTACCAAAATGTATTTCTTACGGAAAGCAACATTCGTTCCCTTTCAAATAAGGCCATGTAGTCAGTTCAAAAACATTTCAAGTCCAGGGCTTCCGTGTCTCTTACACTCACTACTCAACAGCGGATTCTTGATGTCCCACATTAAACAACTATTACCTGAATCTCTGTATTGTTTTATTTCCATGTTTGTGTGCCATTATCATCAAAATATCAATCATTTAGATTTACTCCCATTTCTATAAAAGAAGGTTCAAAAAATACACGCTACATATTCTGGATAGCTCTGTTCTTACAGATAGTATAAAGACGTAATTATACGTACAACGCCTATCTTGCAATGCCAGTTTTTGTGTTGAAAAAATAAATGTTATTGCCTTGTAGCCAAATAAGCAGCTGGATTATTCTACAACCGATTGCCGATTATTGAACAAAATGGAATGAATACGTACATACAGGGTGCGCATCGCAAATTTCTGTATTCCACGGTTAAATACGAGAAGAACTCTAACTCTCTACTGCAGAACCTCCCGTACCAATGTATTATTTTATTCTCCGCTACATTCTATATGCAATAATTATAATTCCATAGCAGACAGTTTTGACGTTGATTTTGATTGTATGAGTAAGATCTTATCGAATTTCAGGTACTAATTCTGTTTTTTAAGTTGTTCTATGTATAGATTATATGTATGTATTATAAGTAAAGATACCCTTATATTGTCCTCTAATTAGAATACTTCTATTGGGCAATTATGTATAAAATAAAATAAGTCAATATTTGAGTGCATTTTTCAATAATAAGCAATGAAAATATAAATATGATTGCTTTGCAGCGTCAGTCCATATCACCTTTTACAGCTTTTACCACTGTTATTATTAATAAATTGTGAAGATTATTAACATTAACCCCCAAGAAGCACGTCACGACTGGTTTATTTGTCAGTGCCAAAGTTTTTATTGTCTCATGAAGAATTCAAATTATCAGATTTACCGGGATTTTGTACTGGCCGATTCATTTGTTTTCCACGCTACTCTACAGTGTGTTGTTTAACAAATTGATAAAAGTCCCGCTGTTAACAGATCCCAGAATTTTAATTAACCTGCAAAGCTCTACGAATTTAATCAGGCGCGACCGGCAAGCTACTCAATAAGCTAGCCTGGGACGATTAGATTATGCAAGTTTCTAGCGCAGCCGATGCAGATGGTCGTTGCTTGTTTATAATCAGGTTCGTGTCCATTATTGCAAAAACGGCGAAAGTAATTTAATCATTAGCGCTGTGTGCAACAGATTTCGGAAACGTCTAACACGGGTGTTGTATAGTGTTTGGCAGTGATTCACAAAGAGAAGCTTTTTGTTTCTGGAAAGTTAGGAGACGTTCCTTTTCATTTGAAACTTCTATTCTTTAAGGAGGAGTGAAAAGGAAACGAGGGTGAGCTGGCCTTAGACGGTCGTCGGCGCTACTTTAAAAGAGGAAAGGATGACTGCGGGTGAGTACCGAAGTAAATTTTTATAATAACAGAGTCGGATTTCGATTAGCGATCTAGCCTGTAAATCGTTTCCGATTTTGGTACTCAGCAAGTAATCATTTAGCATTGTTCTACTCTTGTTACTGTTCGTCGATATTGTGTTGTTGAATTGTGGTGCTGTGCTCTTGTTGTTGTGATTGTTCTTGAGTGCCTTTTATAACAAGGTTGATAATGGACAATAAGAGGTCATATGCGACCATTTTAATTACGAATGCAGTGAGTTTAATTCATGATGAGGACAACAATAATGTGGAGCAGTTCAACTCTATAATCGCAAAATACATTGGGGTAAGCGAATAAATTATTACAAAAAGAGGTCATGGAAGATGTGCTGCAGCTGTAGTAAGTTTCAATACCCGGCCTGTCTATGTGGTTCAAATACATTTGCGATCTAAGCTTAGTCCAACCTTGCTTATCGCTAAGATGGACAAAGACTCAAACGCAAGAATCTTGAAAAGAAACTCAGACCAAAAAAAGCTGATATAAAAATAACTAACAATTCGGATAGCAATTCTAAAGAAAATGAATTGTTTTATGGCAAATTCTGTCAAAAACCTGACATGAACGACATTGATTTGGAGGTAGCTAAACAAGAATTTTTAGGGAAATTTAAAAAAAGTGACGACGAGATTTTGTAGATCGAACAAGTCACCAAATCACAGGACTGTACTTTGTGGCGCCTTCATCGGAGGATAAGGTTGACAGCGTCTCGATTTGGTGAAGTTTGTAGAAGAAGGCAGACAACAAGCTGTAAAGTTCTAGTAAACTCCATCATATGCCCAACAGAGTTTTCTAGTAAGGCAATAAAAAAAGCAATACAAAAATCATTGGACACCGCAATCTTGTGGTTTGTTTATCGATCGCACACATCCATTTCTGGCAGCATCGCCTCCATCTACCTATTACGGTAGACGAGAAATGTACTTAATCCAAGTATAAGCCTACCTGTTTATTGCTTTGCAATAACTACCTAACTGTTTCCTCTTATTTTGACGGCATAAGATATTTTTATGACCCTCGTTCGATTGTTACCATGTACCACAAGGCCCTTGTAAACATAATTGTGTTTATTGACATGAATAAACGAATTTGAATTTGAGTTCTTGAATTTATTTTAGGAAAGGTATCAAATTATTTGAATACATTTTTTCTTAGTCGGAACGCACCGTCGCGTCGCTTGGACTGGCAGGACGAAACAGTAGATCAATTGCGCTCAAAAACCGATTTGCACTTCACAGCTTACGTTTCATTTTTTATTATTTCCAAATGAAACTCTTGCAGAGTGCTAAAAACAAAGTCCAGAGGATGCTAACGGTCCACTTTTTCGATTTTATCTACTAGGATCTTTTTGAAATATCAAGAAGCTGAGCACAAATAGTAAGCATTTCAACCCACCATAATCCTTGCACAAAGACAAAACTTTGTAAAAAGCTCTGATAGCACCTTAGGCAATTATGTCCTGCTTATATCCAGAAAAACATCACAAACTGCAGAACACAAATTAAAGGTAACGGCGAAATGGGTACATTTCACGGGTCAAGAAATTCAAATGAAAATGCAGGTATAAAATCTATTATCGTTCTCAAAAATATATTTCCTTGACATATCGATAATTTTAAAGCTCCACGCTAAATTTCCCTATACTTGACTGGAGTAATATCGGAATTCGTTCTTTCCTACTGTCGGCAGCTGCAGATCTCTTGGTGTCAAACCTATAGAGCAGATACCGATTTTTTCAAATCGTGAGCACATTATTCGTCGGATTTTCGTTATTTAAATTTCCTGTAATCACTGGGATCGGAAGCTTCTTAATATTAGAACGTGGTTCACTGATATCAAAGATGCAACATTTAGAATCACCTTCCCCCAAGAAGTAAAATTGTTTTATGTTAATTATTAGGAACCCCTGAAACGTCAAAAACGGAGTTTCAGCAATAGTTACTTTTGTTTGCCTATGCCACCGTTTCAACTAGACTGAAACTACAAAGCTGTGGCATACTAGTAACCCTATGTGGAATTTTTTTTAAAAAAAAAACATCTCATTTTAGAAATTCTTCGCGATTACAATACATCCTCGCCAATGGCGTGGGAAGTAAAACAGCTTTAAAATCGGGGAGTATCAGTGATCGCAATTATGAGTACCTATTTGCAGAACGACTTATGCAAGCGATATTATATGAAATAGGGCCACCAAATTATCTGAATACGTCCTTTCTTAGTCCGTACATTGCGCCGCAACGCTTGGGTTGGCAGCACGAAACAGTAGACAAAATTCGTCCGAAATTGACGCTTTATTTTTTGGTATTTTTGAATGAAATTTTCACAGTGTGCTGAAAACAAAACCCCACAGGGTGCTATCGAGCCACTTTTTCACTTCTTTCACTAGATTCTTTTTAAAAAAATCGCGAAGTTGAACAGCAAAAGTGCCCACTTCAACCCATCATAAAACTTGTGCAAAAACAAAATTTCAAAAAGTACTATAGCACCCTGGGCAATTATCTTCTGAACATACCGAATGAATTTCATTCAAAAATATTGAAAAATGGAGTGTCAGTTTCGAAGCAGCTGAACCCTTGTAAATGGCTTGAAACTCACTGCGTCGGAGCCGCCTTAATTTGTATCTGCCATAGTCGCGATATAGGAGGTATCCCGTTTCTGGCCTTAAGACGCTCTTTTCAACCCAAACTTGTAGCAGACGCGGAATGAACTACTTGCACATTAGCCCACTCTGTTACAAATCGCCATTTTATGGGTTTTTTGACATTTAGGTTGTTGACTAACCCTATCTTGTGACTAGCTATGAATTTTGTAATGACAGTGCCAGTAAGTCATAGACAGAACAAGGTGGTACCACGACGTCACAAAATTGTCACTGCTGGCAATCTTGTCAGGCATGTGAACAAGGGAAAATGTGTTGATATGCAACCAATAGTAATACGGATGATGCTGAGCAAGGTACATGATATTAAAAATACGGACAATAAGTAATAAGTAATTACTGAAAATCAGTCTTCCTGTTTATAAATCGAGTAAATTCTGGCGTTTAGTTGATTCAGATTGGTTAGGTGGAAGAGCGCGGATTGATAACTAATGGTTGTCAATCAAGCGAACCTTGCCACTTGCTCACTGCATCAGATTATTTTATTTTTTCTTTTTCTGTACTTACATGAGCAATAAAAGCAATTGATTATTTTTATTATTATTATTACTATTATTATTATTCTGTATTTCACTCCTAGAGGAAGGGATGAGCTTGACCGGAACTCTGCCTGAGGTCTTTAGTCGGAAAGGGTTTTCCGCAAGATGTGGGCTGTTCCTAGCAGTGCTATCTTTTGAATTTGTGTTGCAAAAACATCTCCGGGGAGTTCTTTTATGTTGTTCTTGAATGACATAGTGGCAGTCCCCAAAGCTCCGATGACCACGGGTACCGTTCTTGTCTTTGTCTTCTACATGCGCGATATTTCGATTTCGAGGTCTTTGTATCTTCTGGCCTTTTCCGCTTCTTTGGTGTTGACATTGTTGTCGTCTGGTACAGATACCTCAATTAGCATTCATGTGTTCTGTGTTTTATTATGGTAAATAATATCAGGTCGGTTGGCGGAAATCGTACGGTCGGTAATGACTTCTTTGTCGTACATAATTGATGCTTCGTCTGTCTCTACTGCTGCTTCAGGAGAATAATCATACCAGTTGTTGCTAACTTTTATTTGGTGCTGCTTGAGGATAGCCCAGTGTATGTACTTAGCGACGTTGTTGTGCCTTTCGGTGTATTCTGTTGGTGCCAGTGTTGAGCAGCCTGAAATAATGTGGCTTATATGTTCCTTACATTGATGGCATATTCTGCATTTGCTGTCGACATTCTGTTTCAGGACCATTCTTCTGTGGTAGCGCGTGTTAAGTGCCTGATCCTGTGCAGCAATCAGTAGACTTTCAGTCTCCGCCTTCAATCCTGTACTTTTCATCCAATCCAGGGATATGTGTTTGTCTACATTGGTTTTGTGTAGGTTATTGTAGAACTGTCCATGAAGTGGTTTGGATTTTAGAGCGTTGACTTTTTCTGTTCGCATGGCCTCCTTTACTCTGAGTTTCAAGTTGTCCGCTGACTGATCTTCGTTCAATTGGTGTGCATATTGTCTTTTCATGGCTTCCTCGATTTCTGTAATGGAGTATTTAGCCTTTCGTTGCTCATGCAATAGTACTAACTTGATGAATTTGTTGTTGGAATGGAGTATATACTCATAAAGGCAGGCAATTGTCTGCAGAGTTCAATTAAACCTCTGCCACTATCGCGCCTTGGAATATAGAGTCGGTCTTTGTCACCTTTGGGGTGATGAAACTTATAGATGGTTAACAGTTTCCTGGTTTTTCTATCTATTTCTTCAATGTCTGATCTGCTCCAGTTCAATTATTCCAAAGCTACACTGCATTACCGGTACAGCAAGACTGTTGACTGCCTTTATTTTATTTTCGGCGCTCAGTTCTGTTGTAAAGATTCGCCTTAACCGACCATAATATTCCTTCTTCACATTTTCTTTCATAGATTCATGATGTACCTCGTCACTTTCATGAACGCCAAGATATTTATAGGTTTCACTTGGATCAAGGTAGTCAAATCCTGCACTATTTTCAGTTATTTGGTTTACATTCATTGAGATCTTTCATCTGGTAATCGTGATGCTTTTACATTTTTCCAGGCCAAACTGCATGCATATGTCCTCACTAAACCGCTTCACAATGTCTAGCTCTCTATCTAGCTGCTTGTTGCTGGATGCGAATATCTTGAGGTCATCCATATATAATAGGCGACTTATATAGGAACCCTGCCTGACCTCGTATCCAAGTTTTCCAGAATTCAGAGCATGAGTCAGTAGAACCAGGGAGATGCAGAATAGCAGCGGTGACAAGGAGTCTCCTTGGAATATCCCTCTGCGGATTCTTATTTTATCAGTTTTTATACACCCTTCAGCGTGATGCAGCTGTAATTCGTTATTCCACTTCTTCATAGATGATTCGATGAACTTCACAACAATCGGATTAACCCCATATATACTCAGAGCTTCAAGGATCCAACTATGAGGTATACTGTCGAATGCCTTGGCGTAGCCTATCCAGGCCATGCTTAGATTTCGTTTTCTCTTCTTGGCATCTTCAACTACCATTTTGTCTATGAGTAACTGATCCTTGCAGCCTTGAGTTGATCGACGGCAGCCTTCTTGTTCTGATGGTAGAATGATGTTAGAGGACAGATGGTCATACAATCTATTAGAAATAAGTGAAGTAAGGACCTTATACAGGGTGGGTAAGCAGGTAATTGGACGATAATTTTTTGCCTCTTTAGAATTTTTGCCTTTGTACAGCAAATATGTGATACCAGTTGTCAACCAATGCGGAGTGTTGTTAGGGTGTTTAGTCAAATTGCTCATAGCAACAGCCAGATGACAGTGGAGTACATCGAAGGATTTTATCCAGAAGTTATAGATCTTATCTGGCCCTGGCGCTTTCCAGTTTTGCAAACACCTAATGACTTCCTTAACTTCGCCTTCGGTATAGTCATGCCATTGAGAGGTGACGATTTGGCTGTTGTTTCGCCTTTCTTGCTCATTATTATTATTATTATTATTGTTACTATTATTATTCAGGTTAACTAGTTGTTGCCACACCTGGAAGTAACCCTCTGAGACCTCTCCGTGGCATGGTATTGTGAACAAATTAATTCTAGCTGGAGAAGACTTCCGAACTGAACTTAAACGGGTTTGCGGTCGACTGAAGCTAGGCAATTTGGGAGGATTGTCTTTGAAGTGGGATCTGACCTATTACACAAAACCCATCGACAAGCTCAAAGGTGAGGCTTCCACGTTCGCCTATCTGGAGGAGCATCAATTGTACACCCAGCTGAGCATATTTACATGCCAGGCATTGCCTCCTATTACTACCGCTGCTACTAACGGGTGATTTTTTAAGAGGTATAGGATTTGATTTTCAAAAAAAACACAAAAAATTTGAAAAAACGATTAAATCTTTATTTGAGTAGATAGAACGGTCGATATAATTTAATGCTTAAAGATTATTTCATGTAAATGTTGGCCGCGGCTCCGCTTTAGATGGCCCATGCGCAAGGTCCAATTTTGGCACACTCTCTCCAACATATCGGCCGCTATCTCACGAATAAATGCTTCAATACTGGCTTCCAGTGCGTCAATCGTTGATGGTTTATCCCTGTAGACATTAGCCTTAACATGGCCCCACAAGAAATAGTCCAACGGCGTTAAATCACACGATCTAGGCGGCCAATTGACGGGCCCCAAACGTGAGATAAACTGTTCACCGAACTCGCCTCTCAATAGGGCTATTGTTTCGTGTGCGGTGTGGCATGTGGCACCGTCTTGTTGAAACTACATGTCAGCCAAGTCCAGCTCTTCCATTTTCTGCAAAAAAAAGTTTGTTATCATCGCACGGTAGGGCTCGTTATTCACAGTTACGTTCCGGCCATTGTCGTCTTTTTGTGATTTTTTCGGGATGCATTGGTAGCTCTTGCAATGCTTCTGGCTGGTCTTCACTCCAGATGCGGCAATTTTGCTTGTTAACGTACCCATTCAACCAGAAATGAGCTTCGTCGCTGAACACAGTTTTTCGATAAAAATGTGGATCTTCCTCCAACTTTGCCAGCGTCCATTCACCAAATGAGAAACGTTGTGGGAGGTAGTGTGGCTTCAATTCTTGCACCAGCTGTATCTTATAAGGTTTTACACCCAAATCCTGTCGCAAAGTATTCCACGTAGTGGAGTAACAGAGGCCCAATTGCTGCAAACGGCGGCGAATCGACATTTCACGGTCAACACAAACACTGGCGGATACAGCCGCAATATTTTTTTCAGTACTCACTCTACGTCTGCTTGTTGGTGGTTTAATGTCCAATAATGTAAACTGGGTTCGAAATTTAGCCACAAGTTTCCAAATAGCTCCCTCAGTAGGCCGACCAAATTGCCCATAAATGGGAAGCAGTGCTCGATGCACTCTCTTAACCGAGCATGAATTTTGATAGTAAAATTCAATAATTTGCAAGCGTTGTTCCTTCGTAAGTCGATTCATGGTTAAATTATAGACCAAACTGAACAAGTTTGACAGTGACACAAGACACGATTCACGCGTCATCTGTCAAAAACAGTGTTGCCAAAAAGATACTAGCAAAAAAATCACCCATTACTACTTCCAGGCGCTTCTTGATATGATGAATAACATACTAAAAAATTGTCGTATGTCTAAGATAGCTGTCGGAAAAAACAAAACAAATGGAACTTATCTTGCCGCATCCAGCTGGCAACTGACTAATACCTGCCAATCCTCCGGAGAGATGAACCAGACTAGGAAATACTGACATGCAACGACATCTAATCGGAAGTTTCATCGCAGTTTCGGAGATGATTGGTTATAGTCCAGAGATATTAGGCATCATCAACAACCAAAAAAATTTTTTTTTTTTTATATCGAAACAGCCGAGCAGGCAGAAGCCTAAATGCCGGAACACCGCGGCTGCTATGATGATCCCAAAGAAATTTTGTTAATACGATTTTTGAACTGCTTAAGGTTAGTAGAACTGGGAAAAGCTTCCTCCCGTAGTTTGTTCCACAATCTAGACACCCTCGGGACAAAGGAGCGGTCGTATCGGCCAGTTCTGGATGTACGAAGTTTGACACGGTTAGGATGGGACGCCGAAGTCAGGCGGGTCTGTCTGGCAGGCACATCGCGCGGCGGCATCATGGAAGAGAGCTCTGAGGAGCAAAGCCCGTTGGTGTAGCGATAGAAAAGAGCTAGATCGCCGACGGCCCGCCGGTGCGAAAGAGTCCCGAGACTGTCTGTTAGAGAAGAGTCATCGATCAGTCGGACCGCCCTCCTCTGGACAGCATCGAGCATGGACAATGTAGTCGGGGCGGCAGCACCCCAAATGTGTGAGCAATACTCGAGGCTAGGCCTTATCTGGGCCTTGTATAGAGTGAGAAGGTCATGCGGAGAAAAGTCCTTCTTAGCCCTAAACAAATAGCCTAGCTTTTTCCCAGCAGCTGCAGCTATTGAAGAGATGTGTTCGTGCCAGATCAGGTCCTCGGTGATCTGGACTCCGACCAGCCGAAATGAATGGCTCTTTGGTAGGACTCGACCGTCCATCGAAACTGTATGAGCGCTAGGACGCTTTTTGTTCGTCAAAGTACAGTACTGTGTTTTGGAAGCATTGAACTGTACAAGATTGTTGCGTCCCCAAGCAGTGATAGCCTCCAGGTCTCTTGTCACAGAAGAAGTCGTCGCTAGTCTTCTTTTTTCCAGCTCAGCGGCAGAGATCGGCTTGTCACTCTGAATTCCTGCATGTAGAGTGCTGTCATCAGCGAAGCTGTGGATTGGGCTGATCGTGCAGGAAAGGAGGTCGTTGATATGTAAGAGAAACGGTGTTGGAGCCAAGACCGATCCCTGGGGAACACCCGCGTTGACGTTGTGGGATGAAGAGGAGAATCCGTCAATTACGACGGATATCTTGCGGCCAGAGGTAAAGTTAGCCACCCATCTGCAAAGCTTTTCTGGGAGGCCGTAGGATGGAAGTTTGCTCAAGAGGGCAGCGTGCCACAGCTGATCGAACGCTTTCGTGATGTCAAGAGCAACGACATAAGCCTCACCATGAGACTGGATGAGTTTACTCCACAGTTGCGTGACGTAAGCTAGGAGGTCCCCTGTGGATCGTTGGTGCCGGAAACCGTACTGCCTGTCGCTAATCAAGCTGTGACGTTCGAGGTAGTCCAGAAGCTCGCGATTTATGCACCTCTCCATCACTTTACTTATAACAGAAAGCAGAGCTATAGGCCTGTAGTTGTAAGGGTCGGTTTTAGATCCTTTTTTTGGGATGGGCTGTACATGAGCAAATTTCCAGTTTTCTGGGAAGGTGCCGGATTCATAAGATATCTGGAAGAGACGCGAAAGAACTGGAGCAAGCTCAGCTGCACATCTCTTCAGTACAATGGCAGGAATCAAGTCCGGACCAGAAGCTTTGTTGATGTCGAGCGACAAGAGCACTCGTCTTACGGTCTTATGCCTGAATGTTACCTCCCGCATAGTGTGGGGAACCCTTTGGATTGACGGCACTTGGGCGTTGGTGGGGACGTCCATGGTGGAGTTGGCAGCAAAGATCTTGGCTAGCACTTCCGCCTTGGCCTTTGAGTCGAATACAATAGTTCCATCCTGACACGTAAGTGGTGGAAGGCTACTGTGTGAGAAGTTCTTTTCAATCTGCTTGGCCAGCGTCCAGAAAGACCGACTGCTATTGCGCTACGACATTACCCTGTGCCTAACTTTTATATCATGCTGGTTTTTGGCATTGCGAACCGCTTCGTTATATTTGTTTCTGGACTCGACGTCGGCTTGTCTGTTCTCTACAGTGGGGTTGTGTAAGTAGGTTCTGTGGGCCTTGATCTTCTGCTGGCGAGCAGTGTCTGCATATTATTTTTAGATAGGAGGCATTCTATTACTGGGGTCAAAATTGGTATACAAGGGTTTTTTGGTACGACAAAACGAACCATGGGCATAGTTTTACTGTAGCCGCTAGAGGGCGCTCTCTACTGTACCTGTAGTGTATTAAAATGACCGAAAAATTTTTCTTAGTGCAATTTTTTGCTTCTTGTATAAAATAACTGATTCTTCGCACTTTTCAACATAAAATAGCTCTCCTGTGAGTTTTCCTTATGGTTAGCCGTTTTTGAGATATTTCGATTTTCAAGATTCGATGGATTTTTAATTATTTATGGGAAAATAATATTTTTTTTACATTTTCGTTTTGGGCATTACAAGTAATTAAGATGATCGTTTGGATTGTGTTTTTAAACACAGCAATAATTCCTAACTACAGATACACAAAAAAACAGAATATTAATTAGTTTAATTTTCCAATATTATTTTTAACAAATTAAATTAATTATTTACAAGTAAAATGCTATTGGATAGTTCGGACAAACATACAAAATCTAAAGTAGTTGCTCGAAATGTAAACCCAATTGTTCAATACACAATTCACATCTACGAATGATGGAACGTGGTATAGCATTATTCAAATAAGGCTTTATTTCATCACATGGATTCCTGATTCTGTCTATTAGCATATCTCTTGTGGTTACGGGAGTCTGGTACACTTCTTCTTTTAGAAATCCCCACAAAAAGAAATCTAATCAATTTAGGTCAAGGGATCGTGGAGGCCAGGCGACTGGTCTTCCACGGCCGATCCATCTTTCTGGATAATTTTCGTCCAGCCAGTTTCTAACTATTCTCGAATAATGAGCTGGACAACCATCAAGCTGGAACCAGGCCAATCTTCTTAAATCTAACATAGCATCATCCCACATATTTGCATGTTCAGCCTTTAAAAATTCCAAGAAGGTCGCAGCATTTAACTTTGCAGGCAAGAGGTCGGGTCCAAATAGTCGATTACGGTAGATACCAATCCAAACGTTCACACTAAATTCATGCTGAACATTTCTTTCCCGAACTGCATGCGGATTTTCATGCGACCAAATATGTTGACTATGAAAATTTACCACTCCACGTCTAGTGAAGCATGACTCATCGGTCCATAAAACGTTACTTAAAAACTCCCTAATATTATCAGTTCTATCAAGAATCCACTGACAAAATGTGATTCTTCATTCTCCGTTTCCTGGCTGTAGTAATTGCACAGGTTGCAAATGGTAAGGACGTCTATGGTCATTTCTAAGAACACGGTGAACGTGGCTTGCTGAAATTCCCAAGGCACCAGAAACTCTCCTAACACCTGTGGTCGGATCTCTATCAAACTCACGCAGAATCATACGGGTAAATCTGCGCTGACGAACATTTATGTTTTGATCCCTTTGGAGATTTCCAAAACCTTTTCAAATATTTGGCGATGCACTCTTACAAATACTGAGCGAGTTGGATGTCGTCTGTTTGGAAATCTTCGTGCGTATTTTCTGGCTGCTTCTGCTGCGTTTCCATTTACCAAGCCATACACAAAATGAATATCCGCTAACTCTTGATTGGAGAATAAAAATGGCATTTTTATAAAACTTACAAAAAAAAAAACAAGTAAAAGAAACAAGATTTCGTGCATTCACAATTGCAAAAACCGTTTCAGGTTTCAACAGACAACAAAATTAACTGTCAACTAATTGACGTTTAACCTTATTCTGCTTTCAATTTCAAAAATATTTGCAGGCACAGCCTACTTCTAAAAATAATCGAGATACTGACTTTTTAACGCTATTTTATCATAAATAATTAAAAATGCATCGAACCTTAAAAATCGAAATATCTCAAAAACGGCTAACTATAACGAAAATTCACAAGAGAGCTTTTTTATGTTGAAAAGTGCGAAGAATCAGCTTTATTATTCAAAAAGCAAAAAATTGCACTAAAAAAAAATTTTCGGTCATTTTAATACACTACAGGTACAGTAGAGAGCGCCCTCTAGCGGCTACAGTAAAACTCTATGCCCATGGTTCGTTTTGTCGTACCAAAAAACCCTTGTATACAAATTTTCACTGTTATACATCATATATTGTTCGAAATATTTAAAAAAACTATTTTAGGAAGTAAATTTAAATACCCTGTATTTCGGAAGCCACGCATTTTTCGACCCATGTTTATATAGACTTTATGCATTAATTTTAAAAGTTCTATCGAATCTTAAAGTTATGCAACAATAAACTGAGACACCCTGTATATTAGCAATCAAATATATACAACAATTATACATTTGATAAAGATAAAGTTTCCTGATAAATAGGTAGATCCCAGGTCGTCGTTGATTCAGAATCCTCTACAGAATTCCTGTTTCTTTCGGAAGTGCCTCAAGGGTCAGTACTCGGACTACACTTTGTTTTGTATGTAGCAGATATAAATGGGGTTGTGAGACTTTGTAGTATTCAACCTTTTGATGGCGACTCACAATTATATCCTAGTTTCAATCATGAAAATTTATAAATTTTGGAAGCTTAAATGATAGAGGACGTAAATTCTATTGAAAATTATTCAACAGAACATAGTCCCCGCTTGGATCCCTCCAAGTCTAAGGTTATTATTTTTTCTCCTGAAAAGCTAAGGACCTTTACTAAGCAATGTGAGCATAACCTTGAAAGGTAATGCTATTCAGGTAGAAGAATTAGGTTTGTTTAAATATGAAAATCTCAAACTTATTTCTCATATAAATAATGTAATTAAAAATTGTTTTTCTGTTTCACGGCATCTGTACTGAATAAAGAAATACTTGATTTCAAACCAAAAAAAAAAAAATTGTGAATCTTTAATAATATCAAAAAGCACCTATTAAGATTTAGTATACTATCAATTTCTAGATTCAGTTTCAGCTACAGGTCAACAAAAAACTAAAAATTTATATTATAGACTGATTTTTAATTTAAGAAAATTATCACCATACCTATTTATCTATTTTTAATTATTGCAATCTAGTTTATCATCCTTGTTTGGATGTTGCAAGTCGTAACAGAATATCTGTGGTACAAAATAACTGCGTACGATTCATATTTAGTTTAAGAAAATTTGATCTTGTTTCGGATCGTTATCCTTTAATAGGTTGGTTAAAGATGACAGATTTAGTTAAATACAACTATCTAACCTTTATACATAAGTTACTTGTCTCTGGAACTCCAACTTATTTACGTGAAAAACTTATTTTTAGGTATAGTGTTCATCAACGACATATCCGTAACACATTCGCTTTAACAATACCACTTCATAGTTCATCTGTTTTTAACAGGTCCTTCTCATATAACGCATGCATGTTGTACAATAGCTTAGATTACAGAACAAAAAGCCTGCCGCTGTATAGTTTTAAAAAACACTTAAGAGCTCTTCTGCTCAATGGTGATTCTTAAAGGTGTTTTTCTCCAGCATTATATGTTTTGGCTAATTTTTATTTAGGTTGTAACCAGTTACATGTGCATTTTCCTCCATTTATTTTCTTTACAGCTGTACTTTTTTACCATCTATTATTCTTATGCAGTTAATGGTTAAGTGTAAGAATAGCTGCCTTGGCTAAACTTCGCCAATAACTGCTCACTAATCTAATTATAGATAATAATATATGCATTATCTGTAATTTGTTTTTTCTAAATAAGGGCGGTTTATTATTATTATTATTATTATTATTATTATTATTATTATTATATTAGTTTGAGTTTCGAACAGATGACTTGATTGAATGTTGCAAAGTTGACAAATTTTATATAACACAAACTGCTTCTTACTTCAGTTACTTGATATTCGATAATCCATATTTCCTCATATTTCTGCATATTATATAAATCCTTTATAGTGTTTTTGTACATACATGTGTACGGCGTATTTAATTTGTAATTTTCGTTAAAATTGTTTTCAATACTTTAGGGTTAGTTTTTCAAGGATAAAATGGTGGAATAGTTTGACGCTAGACTTCGCGCTAAATAAAAGTCGTTATTATTAATATTATATATTTCTTGCCTTCTCGAACAAAAGTGTTCCTGGCATCAAAGCAATCTTATGATTAGTTTCTGAGAAATAGGCCGTTAAAGTTTGTCTGATATGCATACATGGTGAATGTGCCACTTGTAGTTGTCAGACCAAAAACTCTGAGAATCAGTCTACCAAATGAAATATTTTGTTAAAACTTCTTGTAGTAAGGTATTGAGAGGTGTCAAGTTGATCGTGATCATGATACTCACAAGGTCTGTTTCAGAGCAGGTTGCTGGAGTAGATCTGGTACGAGTTCCTCAAGGATTCCGGGTACTCGATAGTATAGATAGCTTTTCAAGGCACGGAAAAGCCATCGTTTTCTTGTCTTTGATTCACAAGGTTAAATCAAGGTGATTGTTGATTTTGAAGGTGAAAAGAAAGGCCGATAGATGGCACTACAGATGGGCTAGCTTACTGACGTTTCGGCTACCTCGGCAGAAAAGTCCAATAAAGTTACGACTATAGATATGTCATCATAAAGTTAGTGACACTAACGAAGATTCACCTGACAAGCTTGCAATGAATAATGGGCACTACTCTGTCCATACTCTAGGCATATGTGTTTTTTAAAATGCTCTTCATGATACTGGAGTTTGGCTATTTGTCGAAAAGGTTGACTCAAACCATTCGATATGTCGGAAGCAGACCAATACAAGAAAAGCCACCTGTCCTATTGAGTTTTCTGAATTCTCGAGCAACACGTGCCAAATCTATACCTTTGGTCCATGGTCACGATCAACATGAAACCTGCCTTCTAGGTGTTTTTGGCCCCTACAATCGACACATGCACCAGTTTTGGAAATCAGAAACTTCATCCGCCTATTTCTCAGAAACTAATCATAGCATTGCTTTGGTCCGATGGGCACTTTTGTTCCGGAAGGCAAGAAATATATCATACTGAATTTTTAGACAAATGGACTAAGACCCATTTTCCATTATGTTTTGTGCCTGATCCTTCAATAAGGCTTTGAAATTTTGGGTCTAGCTTCACGTCAAAATCGAAAAAATGAGCAACTTGTCACGACTTTCCGTAGTCGGTACAGTCAAATTACCTTTTTTTTGTTACTTGCTGTCGCCTTAACGATTCGTTACTTTTATTTCACTAAAAACTCTGCTATTTCGCTGGTCTATTAGGAGATGGGTGCTGGAGCGACGTGACAGCGCGAGGACGTGGGGTCAAATATCGATTGGCTATTGGTCAACAGGCCGCACGCACCATTGGAAACAACGACTCGACTTATTGACGGGGAAAATTGCAAGAAATCGACGCAGACGAGGCATGTGTGTTTACGTGCTGTTGGTAGATAACGTGGTTACGCTTCGACCATGGCTGAGCAGAAGGAAGATTGATTGCATTGTGTACAGGGAAAGGAAAAGTGGAAGTGCAAGGTTATATAAAAACAATTTAAAGATAACTGATTTCTTTCTGCAATATAGTAGAATGTCACGAGCTATAGTTCTTTTTGCGTTTTTTTTGTCATACGAAACAATCGTAGATTGGCAACCCTTGACGCAGCTGTCACTCGCTCTTCCGCGCACACCTGAATTGGGCGATAGAAGACCTTATGCAGTCTCACTCAATAGGATTTGCAGTGCTTTATATTGGTTGGTCAACCAATGTATAAGCATAAATGTGGATATGTTGTTGAGAACATTTTCAAAGCGGTAAGACAAATTGAAAAAACGGAGAAGAATAAGTTACGCAGGGTGTCACAATATTCCGAGGACATATAAGTACCACGTACTTTAAGCCACAAAAGGAGTCGTTTAGCCATGCTTTATTTCTATGCGAAAAACACATTTCTGTAGATATTTTTGTAACCGATAGTCCGACTTAGATGAAAGGACGTGGGCTGATAAGAGCCATTTTTCGCCAATCAGCAAATAGATATGGCATATATATCTATGAACAGTATACTTCATAACAAAGAAGAAAACATACTTAAAGGCGAGAATACACATGCTTGTTACACGCACAGAAGCATGTGTATTCTCGCCTTTATTTCAAATGAAAACTGAAATTCGTTTTATACATAAACTAAGTAATCATCTAAGTGTTCATATACATAATATATTTTTTGCTAATCTTCTTCCTTGCCTTCTTCATTCGAATCACGATCACACCTACCTAAGCCTTTACTACGTAAATACTTTTCGAGCACGACAAATCACGTCTGAACACGCAGCGATTGCGGCGTGACTCACACTCTCCCGCAGCATGTATTACGTATTTTTGGATTGATGCGCTCACTGAACCAATACAAGTAAATACTCGTGTACAAGCTTATAATAAGTTGACTCACTGAGCATTAAAGTTAATGTTGTTCATGGAACGCTTCGTAGGGAAAACATGATTCAAAGATCGAAAAACAACAAAAATGCACAAAAAGCGCTAAATACTCTAGTTCTTGTGAATAATTTCTGAAGCATATTACATTATTTATACCGTGAAAAATGCACGTCTTTAAGTTCACAAATAAATTCAGTAATAGTCTGGAATCGAACTTTTTATTTTTGAGTGTGTTATGGGCGAAAAATGACCCTTATCAACCCACCTCCTTTTGAACACATATGTTTTGACCTCTTGATATTTGACTATGACAAGAAACTCGAAAGAGTTCGAGAAGGGTGGAAACCATGCATAAATTATAGCAGACATTTTTTTTGTGAAACCTATTAGCTGCTCTGCGTTCTCATACATTTTGTACAAATTTCAAACGTGGGTGATGGTCAGTAGGCAATTATTTCTGGACAGGTTGAACGTGAAAAGAACGAATGAGCTTTAAAATCCTGTTAACAGTGCTTGTTTGGACACCTTAGTCTAATCATATTGACGAAAATACCCCTGGTTTGCGAAATAATTGCAAGGCCTGGTTTTATTGCTGCAAGTTGTTCAAGGGGGTATTCAAAACATGGTCGCATAAAATGGGTACACCAATTTTGGTGGGAAAACTTTTTATTCGACAACAAAGAATCAGAGAACGTGTTGTTTGGAGTTCAATCAAAAGTGTTGGCAGAAACGAAAAAACTTTTCATATAAGACTTTTAGGTATTTATGAGACTTTCAAAATGAGACCACATGTAAAAAGATCCGACTAATAGTAAAAAAGCTATGGCCCAAAAACCGAGGTAAACTGCAGGTTTTGCCACTTGTTGGTAATGCGGCGATGGTTTCTCGCAGATATTTGAAATTCTTCAATTTCGTAGCATTCGACCTTCTAAATAACCACAACAAAATTGGAGTAGATTGGTCAAGTAGTGTTTGAGAATTTCTAATTGATTATCAAAAAACACCTGTTTTCCGGCCATCACTACTAGTTTATTGAGCAATATACCGGGAAATATGAATTAGTGTCGTCGGGAAAGTTGCCGAGAAATTCTGCTATATTTCAAGTATTGGCGCGAGTAGTTTCTTCCCTTCTCGGACCCTTGATAGCTTTTCGTAAAAGTCAAATGTCAGAACGTCTAGGAAGACATGGGTTACAAATTTCATTCAATTGGACTATCGGTTCTTAAAGTATCTTAAAAAATGTGTTTCAAAAAGAGAACAGTTCGCCCTCTAACGGACAATCGATGCACTTTTGCCTATAGGTTAATCATCTCCAATTGGCTTATTTTTAGTCAAAAAATGCGTCTATGCCCAAGGTATATTGGGACACCCTGTACTTATCGTACCATATTCATTGCAATTATTGGGTAGGAAGAGATTGCTCAGTGACCAAATTTGTCATATTAGCGGAAACGTACTAAAAACTAAAATGTAGTTCTAATAACATACAATACTTTTATTTATTTAATATTAGCCTACTACATTCTTTTATATCTAACAAATGCCAAAAAAGGTACCGACTCCAAATTGCAGCAAATCACCACTGCGTTACAAGGCCTTTTCGACTGATTACTGCTTCGATACATCTTGACATAGTGTCTATATGTCTCTTATATTTGGCAGTCATCTGGTGTGAAACTGTTACAGATTTTTTTGGAGACGGGTTCGCAATTCTGGAACGGTTCTTGCGGGGTTCGATCGGAGCTTTTTCGGCAATGTGAACTACTCGACGTCCATTTTAAAACTGAAATATCGTTTTCTAACATCCAACTTCTTACTTTCAACATTGTTTAAGTGCATTTGTTCAATTTGGCATGTTATTTTGATGTGCATCAAGGTACTTATTAGAATTCATAATCCACAAAGTTTCGCAACTCCACTTGCTGACATGGATCTCCAAATCATAACAGAAACCATCATTCTGGAACTTAGTTCTTATGATACGACTCTTACTATCACCAGCGCATACTTCTAATCTGGCTTCATAACTCCAAATAATGGAGTTCCGTTTATTCGGAGACCATAATTTGTGCTCTTTGGCCCACGTTTTTCTTCTGAATCCCTGTCCTTCATGTATTTTGCAATGCATTTTGCAGATAAGACAATTTCTTAATAAAAATGCTCTAAAAATAGCCGCGTTAGTTTTGTTACCTTTCCATAAACATTTAAAGAAACCAAATATGTTATACATACTTGAAATAAAATTTTAATTATCTAAATTCACAAATATCATGTTTTGGGGCATTAGGCCAACTTCACTGAGACGGGGCAATGAAATCGATTACAAATGTGTATAATTTAATAGGAGAGAACTAGATTTTAATTTTATCCCAGTAAAAAAACCTTTTTGAGCTTAGAGCAGAAGTTTTTTAGATTCTTAAAAGCTTGCTTATGAAGCATTTCCGTAATTATTGAGATTTCAGAACAAAGGCAAAGAAATTCTATTCAAAATTCAGAGAAGTCATTATTGCTTACGGTGGCCTTCAGCTGGTACTACAGATGGTTCTGAAAATTATTCAAGAGAGTACTGCCTATTAACGATCTATGGATTCTTAATAACATACCTTGTGTCTCATTTTGGATTCTGAAAAATGAAGGTGTTGCGGAGAAATAGTTTTCAGTGTGCCCCTGGCTCGAATTTCACAGTAATTCAAGAAATTCCAGTAATATGCTTTACGACTATCCTGCCTTTGGCTGGAAGAATTTATTTGTAAAAACTTCTTTTACATCACGACGGACGAAGTAACGACAGCCATACAGACAAACAATTTCCAGAATATATTTTAAACGAAATGGAAGTGCATCCATACAGAACTAACTCATTCCCAGCTGAGCCTCGGGTTGGAATGTGTAACAAAAGTCTGAGTATTTTCCTAGGATATATTTGTGTGTCTGATATTTTTGAGGTAGTAAAGTAAACTATTTACTTACGAAAATAAAAACAGTAGGAAACTTGGATGTCCCGGTTTTTAGGATAAAGGGAGACGGTTGGAGATTTAACAAATTCAGGAAATAAAGTATGTTATGTTACAGGAAAGTTAGTTATCAAATGCAACTCCATGTACACTTTGCAACGCCACCTCCCTTCAAGTTTAGGGCAGGTCTAGAACTAAGAAATCTACAGGAATACTCAGAAAATGGAATCGACTAGGTTGCCCCTGCACTTCCCATTCAACGCTGCCATCGTTCTGAAAAGGTAGTGTTAGGCACGAATTAGTGCCTTTTACATTTTAAGGAAACAAAAACAATTTTCTGTGAGCAATGATTAAAAAATCACGTTGCCGCCCAGCAATTTCTTGATTCATATTTAGGAGTATCCAGCAAAGGTGATTGTAAAAAATGTCTACCACAATTTCGAGGTTACTGACTTTCTTTTCACAGTTTATTTTTATTTAACTTAAACAGTGTGTACAAGAGTTAGTGTGAGACAAATCTTGGATACACAATAAATAAAACGCCTTAATTTTCAAGTCCAATGTCGCAGAAATCCCAAAATGGTGATTTATAATTTCCATAACAATCCCTCTCATATGGGTCACAAATGAAAGGATTTCATCAGAGAAAGGCAAAGCAAATCATAGTGACGTCATTCTAATTCAATATGGAGGATTTTCACTATGACAATATTATACTAAGTGACATATAAATCCGAACACCCAGTTTAAATGGTTTTATTTTAATAAAATTTTTTATAGGTACTTAATGAAGCATAATAAGTAAATGATAAAAATTTCAAAATGATTGCACTGCTTTAAAGCCCTTTGACCTTTAATAATGTGTGGATGTACCCTGATGTGCTACGCATTCTCCAACGCGCCTAGGCATGCTTCTGATCAGGTGGTCAATGTCCTCCTGTGGTATCTCATTCGAGGCAACCACCAACTCCTCTCGAAGTGCTTCTAGAGTCTGAGGAGGACGTTGCAAATTGAGCAATCTCCTACCCATCATATCTCACACGTGCTCAATTGGGGATAAGTCGGGAGATCTTGGTGGCCATGGTAACAATGTGACATCATTATGTTGAAAGAAGTCTATTGTGACTCTTGCAACATGTGGTCGGGCATTATCTTGTTGGAAAGTTGGATCTGCCAGGGTGTCAAGACAGGGTAAAGGATGGGGTTCTAGAACTTCGTGGATATAACGCTGCGCGTTCATGTTACCTCTGATGAAGATTAAAGGTGACCTGGAACCATAAGCTATAGCACCCCAAACCATAACTCCAACAGTGTGATGAACATGTCTTTCAACAAAAAACTGTGGATTCCTCCTTTCACCACGTCGCCTTCTAACCCTGGCACGACCATCGTGCATGCCTAAACAAAATCGAGACTCGTCACTAAAGACAATACTGTTCCATTCCTGATCCCAGAGTGACCGTTGTCTGTACCACTCAAGGCGATTACGTCGGTGTTCTCGAGTTAAAGGGAGGACCCAGTGTGGCCGGTATGACAACAAGCCAAAACTTCTCATTCGTCGGTAAACACTTCGCATGCCAATAGGTCTTCCGTGTTCTGCAAACCATTCATTTGCAATGGACCTGGTAGTGGAGAAACGGTCCCTTAAGGCCAATAATCCTAGGCGGCGATCTTCACGGTCTATTGTTCTACGGCGGCATCCAGTGCCCCTTGCTCTTTGCGTACGGCCTTCTCGAAGCCATGCCTGACAACACCTAACCACAGTGTCTACACTTCTTTGCACTCTAACTGCAATTGCCCGAAAAGAAAGTCCAGCTTCCCGAAGTCCCACTATACGGTCCCTATCAAACTCACTAAGTTGACGAAATCGTACAGGTCTCCGTACTCTAGGCATCGTAACCGATCGTAAAGGATGTCAAGAACCAAAATCTGCCAACGTTGATTCTTTACTGCGGCTGAAATATTCATTTTTAGAGCGTTAGTAAATTAAAAAAAAGCAGTATAAAAACCGGAATGTCCAACTGATGAGGCTGAAAATTGTTTCACTCGTAATTTACAGTAAGATAAATACATTCACCAACTTTTATTAAAATAAAACCATTTAAACTGGGTGTTCGGATTTATATGTCACTTAGTATATTATGGCATGGAGATGTTCTGATGATGAAGCCGATAGGTGGCCATGGGAACAACTCTGTAATAAAACAAAGCAAACCCGTTTGATCTTGCTTGATTATTCTTGGCAAGTACTCTGGTCCTAGTATCTGATGATTAAGTTAGTTGACTACTATGTAAAATGATGAAATTACTTTTTTCCCCGGGAAAAAAAATGAGTACTTTTTTCCCGGATATTCTATAAACGATTTAGCTGGCAATAATTTTTGTGAGGCTACTTTGACTACTTCTACTAATTTCGGTAAAGTCAAAGAAAACTCGGATTCAGACAGTTTTTTTTGATAGTATTAAAAATAACTTCTAAACAACCACTAACTTTACAATTTTTAAATCTAATCACAAAATTAAATTGACAGCTATTTGATTACTTTAAAAGTTTGCTTAGCAAATAGGTCTAATTGTCGCTATAAGTACAACATAGCCTACTAATTGCAAAATTCAAATTCGATTCGATAATTTTGTAATGATGTAATAATATAATTTATTAAATAATTAAATCGTCGTTTTTCCCGTCACAGAAAAAAACTGTGTATTATACACGGAAAAAATGCTAGACTTTAATTAAATCTAGTACTTTTTTCCCTTGTATAATAAATAACTACTATTCACTCAATGTACACAGAAATCAACATGAGTAAATAAATATAAAATAAAAATAGGCCCAAGAGGAGGCATTGCCTGGGCGTGGACCAATAATTTCAAGCTGCATCTGTCAAATACAAGTAAGAAAAAGAAGGACAAACATTATTCACAATGGATTATGTTCGTATTTATGAGTTCATGAATTTCATTCCTAAATATAGATTGTAGCCACTTTTTCAAATTTCATTTTCTGAAGTGTAAATAAGTCTTTGGAAATATTTCATAAAATATTGGCGCTAGATAGAGATATGTGGCTTGATTCTAAATGAGTTTCGACCGTTGAAATTGATTTCGATAGGGGCTTGTGACGATATACTTGATTAGCTATGATAATTTTGACACTGCCATGATAATTTGAATATAGAAGATAATATAATAAGATGTCAAAATTATCCTAGCGAATCAAGTATATCGTCACAAGGCCCCATCGAAATTAATTTCAACGATCGAAACTCATTTAGAATCAAGCCTTTGATAGCTGCATTATAGATTTATGTGGCTGAGGAACTACCGTGTCACTCTGTGTCTTGTACAAATATAATGATTATGTTTAATTTTTTATCGTTCTCAAGAACTGTGTATCCGTCGCACGTCATTATGCACTATTTTAAAAAAAGACTTGCATTTGATACAAACCAGTAAGTTACATAGCGGCCACCCTATCCTATATGAGATGAGGCTCAATCAGTGTACGGTATAATGTCCGGAGATATTTTTAAAAAATGTGTTGAAGGATAGTTAATGCTCAATTTTCTGATACTAAACCACACATTTTAATAAAATTATTTTCAAATACATTTTTTGGATCAGACCAGTCAGCGCCTTCATATAACATTACAGTATCATCTGCCAAACTGATTATTTTGGAAACACAATTAATCTGGAAAATACCAATCAAATATACATTAAATAACAGTGGATGGTTCATATCCATTGAAATATCATAATGAAAATAAAGTAAGGAGTTTTATGAACACTAATAAAACATACATAAATTAGACTAGCTATTTAACATCATCAATGCTAATAAGCAAACAATAAGTAAACGGAAAAACTTTCAAAACAAAAAATAATAATGAATCTCCCTTCTCTCAAGTTTCCAAATGAAGCTAGAGGGAAAAAGGGCATAAACACGCTTTTATCTGAAAACTTGAGACGAACGAAACTAATTGTCGTTAAGGAGTATAAAAGGTGTATTTCCAATCGTAAAAATGTTTTCGCAATCAGCTGTTTTATTATCAACTTAATGAAAGCTTGATTTTGAGAATACTTTTTCTTTTACTCACTTTTCTAATTAACGCTGATCTATGTTTTTTGGAAGCGTTTTTATCATTAGGTAACAACAAAATAGGAACATGGGAAACTGAAGGTTTAATGCAGTCAGCATAGGAAAGGACAGATCATTTCTTACCCAACATTCCAACTGGAAACTGGTAGGGTGCCTGTTGAGGATTCTCGATAACGCTTTGTGTAACCACCCACACGTAATTTTCGCCGGTGAGGTGCATATCTCTGGCTGCTGTCAAAATATCCACAGCTTCGTCTCTTGTGCAATACAGCAACATGACCCTTGCTTCTGAATCGGCCAAGGCAGCGAGGTCTCCTCTCTTGGACACCTTCACAGCATTCAGGATGGTGAATTTGAAACGGTCCTGCAATGATAAGAACAGTTTAGATCCGCGGGATTGTAATTATTATTTGGCCGAAATGTGAAATGGGCAACATTTTGAACACTTACTGAAACAAAAAGTGATATTTTCGTGTCTTTTTGTTTTCTATCTGAACAAATTAAGATAAATAAGATTTTTCTAATTTTCTCGAAAACGAATCGACTAATCTTAGAAAATCAAACGTCAAAATAAAGGAGATCGAAAGACCTTGCAAACAAGCTATTACTTGGGGCAGAGGGTGAAAGGAGGTGAAGTCATTTTTGGTTAAAAAGTTGTTCCCTTAACATATTTTTTGACATGTCTTCGCGTTTTTTCTTTGATTCAGTGGTTGTCTATAAATCCGTGGTGAGAAGTTTTCAAATAAACACCCTGCAAGTTAATTAGGGTAATGTTTTGTCATAGGTATGCTCCTATTTTATCTTGATGATGATGACGATATATTTTGTTTTACACATGTCTTCCACCAACAATGAAAATGTGTTGGTGAAGCATAATTTACAAACCGCATACAACAACGTTCAATTGTACCATTTGCAATATTTTCGAAAAAAAAGCTTATTATTCCAGACCCTTAGTATTTACATACGTTTTTTGTTCTGCATTAACAAATTAACTTTTCAAATAATGTAATTCAAAGGAGTAACTTGCGAGTTGTTTCATAATTATAGCAAATGGTACCCAACATTACCCAATATGGCAGGTTCAGTGTCTGGTAGCAGAAAATGTCGATAGCAACAAATAATTTGCAGCAGCTAATTAATCTCTACGTTGAATAATTATTAACATACAGTAATTACAAAATTGGTGATGAATATTAAATTGAGTCGCAATTACGTTTCCGCCAGTCTACTGGAAAACAGTGTTGCAATTATTTAATCCATCACGAACATCGACCAGAGATTTGATTGACAGACTAAAAATTGAACAGCGCAACTGATGAAATTGGCATATACTATATTTTATCTGAAGGCGGAAAGGAGGTAAATATAATAATTCAAATCAACAAAATTCCATGATACGAGAAAGATGCAACAGGAGTAGTGAACCTGATTAGTTGATTTTTGAACTAAACACTCTGTATGTTTAAGATATTTTTTGATACTACTCTTTGAAAACCTTTACCTGATGTAAAGGCCAATGGATTTTAAATGAATGGTTCTTCAGTTTTGTTATGGAAATAAACAAAGAACAAGCACTACTAATCTACTGTTTGCGAGGTTACATCCTACCATACAGAATTTAAATTCAAGAAAAACATTAATTCATTGAATTAATCTTCTACAAATCATATTCGAATTTGTGAAGGTTGAAGATTACATCACAGAAGCGTATGACATTTGCCTAGGTGTCTCCCAAGGTTCAGCTTTGGGACCGCTTATTTATATTATTTATCAACGACAGATAATACCACCATTGTCATATATGCTGAATCTGTAGAAGAAGTGAATCACAAGATGAATGTAATTGCTGCTGAATTAATAATTGTGAATGCCAGCAAGACAATAGCGATGCAGTTCTGTGATGGGTCAGGATCTAACAGGAGAAATTACAGTAGTTAAGGTAGACTTTGACTTTATTGGTCTGTCAAACACTACACAGTTTCTGGGACTCTATAATGACAATGATATTTGAGCTGGAGAACGAGCCTGATGATTTAAGCCAAAAACTAAGCAGAATTTTTTTTTATATATACAACTGTATATCCACATACGTGGTCTGCAAATTAAGTAATAAGACTGGCAACGTAGCATTCGATCTGGCAAGACTGGGGGCATCGAGCTTAGAGGGAAGACACTGGGACTTGTGGTCCACCTCCAGTACAAGTTTGAACTTGCTCGAGTCATTTGGTCATTTCTTTGTTTCCTATTGTGTTCTAAAAATGAACGACATCAATTTGGAACATCGGTGTCCTATCAGGTTTTGCTTCGGAGTTAGTTAGTCACAGTGCAACGAAAAATAATCTCAAGGGAGCTCATTTTGGGGCAGTCGAAAACACTTAAACGGCTGAAGGCTATTCCAGTATCGGAGTACCAGCATTGCTATGAGGAGTGAAAGAACCGTCGGCAGCGCTGTATGCCTTAAGTTATTTTTAGGATAACAAAGTGACATTCTGATTGAATTGAAAAAATCAGCCTCGTCACTTATTTTACAGACCTCGCATTCGCCATCAGCAAAAAGAATTTTTTTAATACAGGAAAGGATGATTCAGGTGATGTTCAACATGAAATTGTCAGTGTTTAAGAAACATAGTGTTCTCTCTGCTATTTGCAACGCAAGACTCCGAGTTATATGAAAAAGGTTCTGACATTCAAAGCTATCAAACTAGGTCCTATAACTCCTTCATATCAGTTATTGATCATACATCTACTTATGAACAAAGTCCCTTTTATATGGACCATAATCTTCCCAATTCATTGCCGAAATCTATGAGATGCCTTATTGGAAAAAGACTCTATGTATGCAATTTTTACGATAATGTCCAATCTTTTTACCTATTCATGTTATTCATTTATGGACTATGTGATATATGGTTGTTGTTACCTATCCATTATCTATGTATGTGCCCCAGAGCCAGACTAGGTTAAGTCCATTTTTGGCAAAAATGAGTTTAATATGTTAAGCTTCTGATAATATTGTGAATTTTCATTTGCTACATTCAGCGTCCATCTATCTGTAATAATAAGGAAGTTACGACTTTTTAACTCATGTCAAGTCGCATACAATACAATGAAAGAAAAATATTTCAAATACAATTATCTCAAAACTGCTTATTTGGACTTAACCCAGTCTGGCTCTGAGAGTATTGTAGCTCTTTTTGGATTCACAGATGATTTGAATTGAATGTATAGCGGGCTTCAGACTGCTGTGGATTAGCATTACTCTTCAGACTATAGGTATAGCGGTTAACGTCCAATAAATGAAAATTACAACGCACTACCTCTTCCATTAGTATTATAATTTTAATTGAGCCTGACGGCGCTTCAGAAAAGTGGACGTTTTATTATCATTTCGGAGCATTTTCTGGTGTGCAGCCAATTATCGGGGAATAAAGGGCGTACAGCGATAACGTTTAATCATCACTGAGCGAGTGTAATTAAAGCCTTTTCATCGCAGCAAGTTACCACGGCAGTTTTTCTCCTGGAACTGAAACTGATGGAGTGCAACCGCTCACAGGGACCTCAGCTGCATAGAGGCATGCAGTGATATGATGTAGAACGCTGAAGCTCATATAAGCCTGTTACCCTTAGTTCTAGGAGAACCGAAGAAGGAGCTGACATTTTACCGATATTAAGACATAGCCAATAGCCCAAGAACAATATACCACGAAATGTGATGATGTTTGTCAGGCTATTTATTTATTTATAACAAATTAGGGATATTACACAGACCAAATCCCTGAAATAGACATTAACACTATAGTTAAACATACTAAGCAGTAAGCATTGTTATTAATAATCTACATAAATTAAATTACAATGGCATAATATTCAATTCAGTAACGAGGAACATGAAACAAAGAATGGTAATGTAGCTTACTAGGGAGTGACCAACATTCTGTTTTTTATCAAGTATTTAAACTTCAACATTTCACAAGTAAAAATATAATCAAATTCGCCATAGTTGTTCAGAATTCTTTGCGCTCGTACCAGTGGAGAGTTTAAAGGCTTAAACCATCCACTGACCTACATTAGTTCTACAAAACGGAATATTGAAGTATGTAGAGTGTCTAGGATTCTCTTATCGATAAGAGCAGTCAATTTGACTGTTCAAGAGCGAAGAACAACATACGAGTAAATCAGATAATATCCTTCTCTTAGCCAAAGGTAAGATTTTGAACTGTTCCATTATATGTATTATAATCGTGATTATGGACAATGATGCTCGACAGACTCAATTCTGTCAACTTCGTTATGTGGGTTTTAAATAATAATATACTCGAAAGGGAGATCATTATGTATAAACGCATAAAATAGTGACAACAGATTAGCAGGATTATTGAAGTATCTAGAGTGTCTTCTAATAAAGCCAAGCATCTTATTCGTTTTATTTATGGGTTCATCTATATAGGTATTAAAGCTGCATTTCGTATCTAGCGTAAGACTCAGGTTCCGAATACTGCCCATAGAATTAATATTGGCATTTTTTATCTAATACATATATTGGAATAGGTTTCTTTTTTCGTGAACGTAATTGAAAAGCATTTTTTAGCGTTGGGTGTATTGTATTTTGACGCAGTCTTGAAGGCTTTCAACCAACATTGTGAGATATAAATATAAATAAATAATTTTGCCCCTTCAATAGGTAGATTTCGTTTTATACTTAAAAATCAGACTTTTTTGAGCACATACATTTATGTACTCTGCTACTTAAATTTTGTTCAGGAAGCCTGCCTAGAATAGATAATTTCAACAAATAACAACAAGCAATTTCATTCGATAACCAAAAAACCAACAATTCAAGCTATAATGTAGTTTACACCAATGCCAATGTTTGACTGCTACTCCACACCTGTGAAGTGTTAACGCAGACACTAGAAATCCCTATTAAAATTAAAGTTATAATGGATGACTTTTTACGACTTTGTATTTTCAAGTTGGCAGCACTGATATGTAATGGCGTAAGCGTAATCTTTCAAAGTCAAAATTGTTCAGTATAGTATGCCGTTTTATCATGGAAAGACTTACATACGAACAACGACTGCAAATCGTAAAAATGTATTACCAAAATTCGTGCTCTGTGAAAAGTGTGTTTCGCCTGTTGCAGCCATTTTATTGGTCTTCATAAACCACCTAGTGAAACCACAATTAGAGGTGTTATTGCCAAATTTTCTTTATTGGACATCAAACCGTCGAATCGCATGCGTACAGTGCGTATTGACGAGAATATTGCAACCGTAACAACAAGTGTTAATGAAGATCGTGAAATATCCATTCGCCGCAGATTTTAACAGTTGGGAATGCGTTACTCCACCACCTGAAAAAATTTACATGTCGATTTTTGTTTGAAGGCTTACGAAATTCAACTTGTGCAACATTTGAAGTTAAATGATTTACCACAACGTCGAATTTTTAGTGAATGGGCCTTGAAACAGCTCGAAGACGAGCCGCTGTTTAATCGAAAAATCGTGTTCAGCGGTGGGGGTGACTTTTGGTTAAATGGATATGTTAACAAGCACAATTGCCACATCTGGTGTGATGAGCAGCAACATGCTATACAAGAGTTGCACATGCATCCAAAAGACAACAGTTTGGTGTGTTTTATGGGCTGGTGAAATTATCGGGCCATTTTTATTTAGAGACGACTTCGGAAGAAATGTTACTGCCAACGACGAACGATATTGATCCATGATCCGTAACATTTTATTGCCCAAATTGGAAGATCTGAACTTGGTTGACAAGACGGCGCCACATGCCACACAGCATGTGAAACAATGGACATTTTAATAAATGAATTTAGTGAGCAATTTATCTCTCGTTTTAGCTCTGTAAATTGGCCACCAAGATCATACGACTCGACGCCTCTGGACTATCGAGGCCTTAAAAGTCAACATATCACGTGTTATTGGTGGAATTCAGGCCGAGATGATGGAAAAAGTAGTGAAACATTGGACCTTCGGTATGGACTATTCAAAACGTAGCCGTGGTCAACATTTGCATAAAGTAATACAAACATATGGAGGCTTGATGATGCCTTTTCGGAGTTAAATATGTTACGGAATTGGAGGAAATATTTACAAAGGACTTGATTGAGCTGGTTTTGTGTAGATAACGTAGGAAGACGAAGGAAAACTGAATTTTTGGGCGTCAGTTTCGGTCACCCTTGTGAACAGTTTCCTGATGACTATTATTCTCTTCCACTTTATACATATAAGTCCGCATTTATGTTCAATTCAAATATGTCAACGGGGATTTAGTCTTACTAAGGTAAATAAAGCTGGTCCTAAATTGAGAACATTAATTCACCTATAGACATCGAAATAAGACAGAACAATTGGCAGTGGTCGATTCTGATAGCAGATGGCACTTTGTGTTTCGTTCATTGTTCTACCTGATACCAAGCCTACACCATGCCGACGAGTTGCCAAATAGTACGAAACAACGGTCCATGGTTTCATCTATAGATTTGTTTATGACAGTTAGTAACGGTACACCTTCTGCAGTGGCGTTCATTCCATATCCTATGTAGATTATACAAGGTGTTTCAGTTTATTGTTGCATAACTTTAAGATTCGATAGAACTTTTAAAATTAATGCATAAAGTCTATATAAACATGGGTCGAAAAATGCGTGGCTTCCGAAATACAGGGTGTTTAAATTTACTTTCTAAAAAAGTTATTTTTAAATATTTCGAACAATATTTGATGTATAACAGTGAAAATTGGTTAAGAAGGGTTTTTTGTTACGACAAAACGAACCATGGGCACAGTTTTACTGTAGCCGCTAGAGGGCGCTCTCTACTGTATCTGTAGTGTATTAAAATGACCGAAAATTTTTTCTTAGTGCAATTTTTTGCTTTTTGAATAAAAAAACTGATTCTCCGCACTTTTCAACATAAAAAAGCTCTCTTGTGAATTTTCGTTATAGTTAGCCGTTTTTGAGATATTTCGATTTTTAAGGTTCGATGCATTTTTAATTACTTATGATAAAATAACGTTAAAAAGTCAATATCTCGATGTTCTTTAGAAGTAGGCTGTGCCTGCAAATATTTTTGAAATTGAAAGCAGAATAAGGTTAAACGTCAATTAGTTGACAGTTAGTTTTTGTCTGTTGAAACCTGAAACGTTTTTTGCAATTGTGAATGCACAAAATTTAGTTTCTTATACCTGTTTTATATATTATAAAACTGCAATTTTTATTCTCCAATCAAGAGTTAGCGGATATTCATTTTGTGTATGGCTTTGTAAATGGAAACGCAGCAGAAGCAGCCAGAGAATACGCACGAAGATTTCCAAACAGACGACATCCATCTGGCTCAGTATTTGTAAGAGCGCATCGCCAAATAATTGAAAATGGTTTTGGAAATCTCCAAAGGGACCAAAACATAAATGTTCGTCAGCGCAGATTTACCCGTATGATTCTGCGTGAGTTTGATAGAGATCCGACCACAAGTGTTAGGAGAGTTTCTGGTGCCTGGGGAATTTCAGCAAAGCCATGTTCACCGTGTTCTTAGAAATGACCATAGACGTCCTTACCATTTGCAACCTGTGCAAGGAGTATAGCCAGGGGACGGAGAACGAAGAATCACATTTTGTCAGTGGATTATTGATAGAACTGATAATAATAGGGAGTTTTTAAGTAACGTTTTATGGACCGATGAGTCATGCTTCACTAGACGTGGAGTGGTAAATTTTCATAATCAACATATTTGGTCGCATGAAAATCCGCATGCAGTTCGGGAAAGAAATTTTTAGCATGAATTTAGTGTGAACGTGTGGATTGGTATCTACCGTAATCGACTATTTGGACCCTACCTTTTGCCTGCAAGGTTAAATGCTGCGACCTGCTTGGAATTTTTAAAGGCTGAACATGCAAATATGTGGGATGATGTTATGTTAGATTTAAGAAAATTGGCCTGGTTCCAGCTTGATGGTTGTCCAGCTCATTATTGGAGAATAGTTAGAAACTGGCTGGACGAAAATTATCCAGAAAGATGGATCGGCCGTGGAGGACCAGTCGCCTGGCCTCCACGATCCCCTGACCTAAATCCATTAGATTTCTTTGTGTGGGGATTTCTAAAAGAAAAAGTGTACCAGACTCCCGTAACCACACGAGATATGCTAATAGACAGAATCAGGAATGCATGTGATGAGATAAGGCCTTATTTGAATAATGCTATACCACGTTCGATCATTCGTAGATGTGAATTGTGTATTGAACAATTGGGTTTACATTTTGAGCAACTACTTTAGATTTTGTATGTTTGTCCTAACTATCCAATAGCATTTTAGTTGTAAATAATTAATTTAATTTGTTAAAAATAATATTGGAAAATTAAACTGATTAATATTATGCTCTTTTCTGTTTATTTGGAGTTAGGAATTATTGCTGTGTTTAAAAACACAATCTACACGATCATCTTAATTACTTGTAATGCCCAAATCGAAAATGTAAAAAAAATATTATTTTCCCATAAATAATTAATAATGCATCGAACCTTGAAAATCGAAATATCTCAAAAACGGCTAACTATAACGAAAACTCACAGGAGAGGTTTTTTATGCAGAAAAGTACGAAGAATCAGCTTTTCTATTCAAAAAGCAAAAAATTGCACTAAGAAAATTTTTTCGGTCATTTTAATACACTACAGGAACAGTAGAAAGCGCCCTCTAGCGGCTACAGTAAAGCTATGGTTCGCTTTGTCGTACCAAAAAACCCTTGTATACCAATTTTCACTGTTATTCATCAAATTTTGTTCGAAATATTTAAAAAAAAACTATTTTAAAAAGTAAATCTAAGCACCCTGTATTTCGGAAGCCATGCATTTTTCGACCCATGTTTATATAGACTTTATCCATTAATTTTAAAAGTTCTATCGAATCTTAAAGTTATGCAACAATAAACTGAAACACCCTGTAGAAGTCACACTTCATTTCTTCTACGTTATTTTCTATTCTTTATTTTAGTTTTCACCTGATTACAGATAGGCAAATTTAAAAAAACCTTAGTTTTCACTTAATTCAGCGCCGTTGCATCCCCTTTCTGTGACCATACGGTACCAGAAAAAACACAATACGACAGAAGCATCATCGCCAGCCAGTGACGTAGAGGCTGAAAAAATTTTTTTAAGCGAAGAATATTTGCTGTCCATTGTCCTCGCCATAAAAATAATAATGACATGAATCACCCTATATAAATACAGTTACTCGATGCCATTACAAACAATTTTTTGACAATCTATTTCGTACGCGTCAAAGTACGATAGCACTACCCTTTATAAAGCAATAAAAAAAGTGCGCGACCTCTTCAAGTGAAAAAGGATCCGAGTTCTTAGAAAAATGTCGGCATATTTAAAAGTCAGTAGAACAAAGGCTTTTTTGCGAGTGCCCCTCCTACTGGTAACTTTGTATTCTTTGTTAGTAGGTAGTTCGCAACGACGTGGAGAATATATGGCGGGTGGTTGATTAGGAGTTTTTGGACTTTCGGAAAATCTTGCACTTCAGACAGGAAAGTCCGAAAGAGCATCTCCATTGAGCTTTTCTGTCTGAGAGAAACTACAAAGGCTTTCCGCTGTCTAAGATGGTAATTGCTTCACAAAACGGCGAAAAACTTTTCTGTGCAATGATGTATCCTCATGAATTATTCAATAAACCCTGCTCCTTCCTTCCAAAAAAGCTTCGGTCCTTCAGCTCATCACCTCCTTGTATCGAGACTACAGGAAATCGTAAAAACTTTTCGATAAAACCAAACGGCCGCGTGGGTGAATAGCTGTCGCGACCGACTTTTCAGCACACTATTCAGGCATTCCGTGAAGTTGTTTCCTAACAAAACTTCAGACGCCTTGAAGCCGCGTCATCCTCTGATGTCGGACTACAAACTGCCTGGGAAACTTTCATTATTTCCTTTTCAACCCATTTTGCAATTTCTCCCGGTTTTGTGTGAGAGGCTTTTGAACGACGTCGTCTTTCCGAGTTTTATATTAAATTGTAGCTTATTCACACTGATTTTAGTGGTTACTTTACGAATGAGGATTTGCGGTAGGACAGGGTAATTATTGTACGATTTATTGGAACTCTAGAGCGTACTCTGTTCACAAAAAGTTACTCCTACAGGATAATTGGAAGAAATGTCACTACAAGGTGAACGTAATGTTGACCTAGCTCTTTTCATATCTGAGAATAAAAAAATGTAAATCCATTTTCTACTGATGTACGGATTCATAAAAGCACGGCAAATATTCAAAGTCACATATGTCAGGCAAGTCAGCTTATACAGTGTGTAAAAATTAGTAATACCATAGATGGTCACCTGGCGGCAAATTCTGGAGTACCCCAGAGTACTGTACTTGGACCAATATTTTTTATTTTATGTCAGGCAGTTTCCTTATCGAAATTGGCTATTGGCCAAATTTGTTGAAATATCGCATAGAAGTACTTTTCAACATAGCTATCAAAAGTCCCATGGGCGTCAACACCCTTCTTTAACCCTACGGAACCTAGAGAGCCCGAAGTAGGGGTCATTGATAGGTATGGGAAGTCTTAGAATAATATTATTAGGAAAGAAGAAAAACATACTGTTGTGTGGTCATGGATTTGACCTTTACAGTGACCTTGAAGGTTATGCTCAAGCTCAGGTGAACTTTTAAAGGTCGTACAACATACTTTTCATCAGGAGAATGGACAAAGCGAAACATCTACTTTTATGTACGTAGTCCTCGGGCACTTCGAATACACAACATTTGATGGTCATGATTAGGAAACCCGTCCCCAACCTCCTATAGAACCCAAAGGCGGGCGTATTGATAGATGATTATTGTAACATGTAATACTGACAGAGAATAGTTAACACGAACTGTTGTTAAGATTTATTCCAGATTGGACAATGGTGAACATGGATTTGACCGTGACGATCAAGGTCAAGATATTTTTTCAAGTAAAACATCCTATTTGGTAGTAACATGGCTCATTTTGACTAACTGAGCGGTAATAGATTTTACTTTCACTGGTCGGATAGGTCCTGAATCCTGTTTTCCTGACCATTACCTTCAGGTGTTGCGTTTTCGAAATGCTAAAGTACTACATGTATATGCTTTACTTTCTCCATTTTCCCGGTGGAAAGTAGGATATATGATTTTTAAAAATTGACCTCATCCTGACTATGACCTTCAAGGTCACATTTAACTTGAAAAAACCACCTACCTTCCTTTGTACTAGCTATTCTGCAAACTTGCCTGACTCCAATAACATATAATAATAATATGTATTCGCCAAAATACAAAAAATGGGCAAATAAATATGAAAAAACCACAGAAGGCATCGCCTGTGTGTGGTTTATATCTTAATAACTAACAATCAATCATATATGTGTATAACAATTATTGTTAAATCTAAAAGGTATTAATGTAATTGGAATTTTGTAGTTTTAGTTTTCTATATAATTATGTATAGTCATTCGCTGCACATTACTAACCCAGTCTTTCAATTTTCTTCTAAATTTTTTTCCAAAATTGAGTATTTTTATTTCGTTTGGTACTACATTATATAATGTAGCTGCTAAGAATTTAAATGATTTTTTGAATAATGTTTTGTGTGGTCTTTGGATATTAGATGAGCCTATTCGAAATCGTGTGTTATGCTCGTGTTTATAGGATTTTTTCTTTTTATTACAATACTTATGGTATAAGGTGGTGGCATGTAAGAAATAAAGTTGTCTTGTATCAAGTATCCCTGTTTCTTGATATAAGTTGTTCGTTGGATATAATCTTGGCTTATGGAAAATGGCTTTCAAAACAGTTTTTTGTGCTATATTCAGGTCAGAAATATATGTCTTGCAGGCGGCACCCCAGGCTGTGATGCCGTATATTATATGGGTTTCAACTAAGGTATGGTATAGGATTCGCAGATAACTTTGTGTAAAAATGTTAGCAAGCATTTTGAGTTTATAGGCAACATTTCTAATTTTTTTGATAACATATTTAATATGGTTATCCCACCTTAGATGTGAGTCTATAAATATTCCAAGATATTTCAAAGTGTTAACTCTATCGATTTTGGTCTTTTGGCCATGATAATTAACGGAAATTTGTTCGAAGGTAGGTAAAAATTTTGAATAGGATGTAAATGCAATAAATTTTGTTTTTTTGAAGTTAACTGTTAAAATTTTAGTATCAAACCAGTCAATGATCCTTATAAAATCCTTTTCAGCTATTTGCTTCAGTGTGCTCCAGTCATCAGCTTTATATAATACGAGGGTGTCATCTGCAAAACATATAATCTTTCCAGAACTGTTAATTTTGAATAAGTCATTTAAGTAGAGACTATATAACGTAATAGTGGGCCTAGTACTGTTTCTTGAGGCACACCACACTTGATGTACATTTTTTTACTGTAAGTGTTAGTGATTTTGACAGTCTGTGCCCGACTTGAAAGGTAATTTTTTAAAAGGATTTGTGACGCTCCCCTAAATCCCAATCTTTCCATAACTTTCAGAAGCTCGACATGGTTAACCGTATCAAAGGCATTTTTTAGATCAACAAAGATACCAATAGTAGGTATTTTTTTGTTGACATTAGAGTTAATTTCATCCATTGCAGCCAAAATTGCATCTGTAGTAGATTTTCCTTTTCTAAATCCATATTGGTCAGAACATATAATTTTGTTTTTGTCCAAAAATTGTAATATCCTTTTTTGTAGTAATTTTTCGAAAATTTTGGCTATATTCGATAGTACTGATATGGGTCTATAATTTGATGTTTCCATTCTGTCACCGCTTTTATAAACAGGGGTAATAACAGTTGTTTTAAATGCATCAGGACAAATTCCAGATTGGAAACACCAATTAATGACGTAAGAAAGTGGTTCGGCTAAGTCGTAGGCTATTATTTTTAAATGCTCAGCTTTGATACCATCCACACCAGGACTTTTTTTGGTTTTAAGTCATAGGACAGCTTCTTGTACTTCAATCGGACTAACGCTTTCTAAAAATAATGAATTGGGAAGTTGGGTTTTTGTGAACTTTTCGTTCGAAACCATTTTTTTAATAGTGGATGTTAAATTTTCTCCAACATTAGTGAAAAAATTTAAGAATGCATCGGATATTTGTCGTTTATCTGTTAATATTGTTCCATCACGATTCTTAATTTCATCAATATTTGGCTTTTCTTGAACGTCTTTGTTAGTTAAGTGATCGACAACTGACCACAGTTTTCTTGGATCAGATTTGGCATCTTTTAATTTTTTTAGATAGAATTGGCGTTTTGCTTCTCTAACAGATTGATAAAAATATTTTTATATTCTTTATATTTATGGGAAGTATCTGCACATGGCGATGCTTTCATTATTTTGTATAGTTCCTCTTTTTTGTTGTCAGACTTTATCAAACCTATAGTTATCCAGGGATTCCTGCTTCTGTCAAAATGTTTAATTTTAACTCTGTTTGTACTACATTCAATTAAATATTTTATGCGTTCAATGAGTGTGTTTGCAGTATCATTAACATTTGTTGCACAGTACACTGCTGTCCACGATTCTAATTTGATATTTGTAAGTAGTTTTTTATTATAGACAAAACACCTAAATTTCACTGTTTCATTATTGGAGATGGATGTACTTTTATTTTTTTCTGGTGATGATATAAGTATTACAGTGGGTAAATGATCGGTAATATGGTTTTCAACAATTAACGGTATGTACCGAAAAAATTTGAAAAATTTTTGATGAAACAATGATCAATGCAAGAACTGGAACTATTATTGACTACTCTTGTTGGTAAATTTATATTTGATATGAATCCATTGCTCTGCACTATGTGCTTGTCCACATTTAATGCACATTTCCGCGCCCCTACATTTTTTGTCTGTGTGACCAAACTTCAAGCATTTTCTACACTGCGATATCTGGTTATTGTCATAGACAAATAAGTTTTGCCAACCTAGTAGTATTCTTGATTACTTGTTGATAAATATTTCTCTATATAGCTCTCCAGAAACTTCAGCGAATATAGTATAATAATTTCGGAATGGTATGTGTCGTACAAAAGTGATTTCGATTTCGTTTTCATTAATGAATGTATTTTGGGATATGATTTCTTCTTTAATTTCTGCTTCTGAAGGTTTTTTTCAGTTTTGTAGCCTATGATCTTAATTTTCGGTCTCATTTCTCTTGCTCCTGATATATTGTATTTTCCCTTCAAGTTAGTTTCTAGTTCATTTTTGAGTTTCTGGTAATAATATTGCTCAACTTGAATTTCGACGCCGCCGTTTTTATAATTATTTACTTTCTCTATCTTGACTTCAATACTTGCTAGATTAATGTTATTAGTAAGGTCTTTTCTGGTGTCATTATAATGTTTGGTCCTTTCGGGAGTAACTAATATGGATTTCATGTCATTGTTGTTCTTGTTGTTGCTATTGATTTTAGGAGTATTTTGCTTTAAAATTTGTGAGTATGTTGTATTCTCTGACGTTCTTTTCTCAAGTTGCTCTTGTTGATCAGTTACAATAGCCAAAGTAGATACAACGGATTCCTTCTCTACTATGTTGGCAGAAATCAAGTCATATGCTTCCTGTAGTCTACAGTTTTCATTTACCAACTGATATATAAATCTATCCTTTTCTTCCAAAAGCTGTTTAAGATAATAATTCTCTTTGGCAATAGTTTCTTTGGTACTCTTTTCACTTACGCTAATTTGAATATTTGGTTCTAGAGTTTCGTTTTCGCATTCATTTTTCTTCTTTTTGGTCATATTGCATATGAACACTCCTTATATCAATTTCTCATAAAGTTCACTTTGACAGAATGAATTTGTCAAAAATTGTCAATTTGGTATTACGGCCACAAAATAGTGTTAGATGATGGAAGGATCTCACCAATTAGCTCCACAAATCTGGCCGAGCTCAGGAAATATTAGATTACACAGCAGCAATTTTTCTCGACTGGGAAACTAATGAAATTGACGAAAAGTTCTAGAGCTAGCTAAAGGTAGATAGCTAGCCGTCTAGTATATAACAAATTAATAATAATAACATTGATTACAATAACTATAGTCAACGCCAAACAAAGTGGCGTGTACGTCATCAAGGTGGGTGTGTTGAAAAATTTACATTGTTGCCAAACTTTTTGTAAAATAATAAAATTTATTATTTACATATCTAGGTTTATAAGCAATATTAACCTCAAATGAGAACAAAAATAATAGTATAATAAAATTATAGATCTGTACTTGCATAATCATTAAGTATGACAATTATTGATCAGATGACACTATGAAACTACCATATTTAATTGATAGCTTAAAGGTACTGAATAAAAATCCAAATGGGGTCCTCCAAATTTTATGCATGGTATTTATTTTACAGAATTCATACAGAAAAATGCATTCTAAAATTAGGTAAGCTACTGGTGTAAGCTTTTTCTGTACAATAAAGTTAGTCGGAGTTTATTTCTTCCGTTTGTAGAGCCTCGTTCCACATATCCAAACAGTCTTTTTCACTGTTACCATCTCTACCAATATGTCTGTTATAGTAACCTTTTACTATGCCCCAAATTAACTCAATAGGGTTAAATATACAATGGTAAGGAGGCAGACGAAGAACTTTGTGCCCATGTTGTTCCGCCAATTCATCAATCACGTATATTTTAGGTGGTTTGTTTCTAAAAAAGCAGTTATTTTAAGAATAGGAATAAACAAAAGAAATATAAACTGTCGACCAAAATATATATAATTAAGAAGCATTATGTACCGAGCAACAATACTCAATAGCTCTGTTTTAAACATTGTGTTTAAAAATGGTATGTTTTGATTTGTCAACCAGTCTTGGATATTTTTTTTTGTCCATGCATAGTTGGGCACTTTGTTCAATATCATGCTGTGATAAGGGGCGTTATCCAGTATAATCGTAGATGGACTCTCCAATTTTTCTAATAACTGATGTTGAAACCATTTCAAAAAATTGTCCTGGTTCATCTCTCCATGGTAATCGCTCAATTTTGTTTTCGAAGAAAATATCGCTTCACTACCCTCAATAAACCCATTTTCATTTCCAGCATGTAATATAATGTATCTAAAATATATTAGTTTTAAATTTTATAGTGCAAATTGTGTAAAAGTACATACCTTTTACCATCTGTTTTAATAGCTTTCACGCTTTTTTGGTTTCCATTTTGCCAAGAGCGACCTATGGTCCCATTTTGAAATATCCAAGTTTCATCGAGGAAGACAAACTGGTATAAGGCCTCAACCTTGGCTTGATTGTATTGCCTTAGAAATTCCACCCTTTTCAAAGCTATACTTGGTAGTTCCATGAGCCCTCGTCGCGGATTGTCCTTAAGCCACTTAAATCCAAGATCTCTAAGCAACCGCCTTAAAGACGTGGCACTACCATCAAATAATGCCCTATCTCTTAATCGAGACCATAAAGTTTGTATCGTAACTTGTTCTTCTGAAACCATGTGTAATATGACATTATAATTTAGTTAACAAATTAATGCAAATTTCTGATAAGTTATTATAATAAGATCTTACTTTTGTGATACATATTATAGATCACTTCTCGAATGGCACTTGTATCCAATGTCGCTGTGTTGGTTACACGTTTAATATAACTCCGCTTTTTCTTGGGCGATTCTAAATTTGCATCACTTTTCACACCCTCGGAAATACGACTAACTGTCCTTAAACTAATTTTTAAAGCAGCAGCAACACGCTACAAAAAATGAAATAAAATTTCACTATTATTAATATACATTACATATAATTATTAGTAACCTACCTCTTGAACAGCATTTAAAGGCAACAAAGGCCCGTTGTTGTCCCTTTCTTGCTCAAAGTAGTGCATTAACGAGGCCACGAGTTCCTTACACCGACTATTTAACTGTTTGGGCATCTTTATATACCAAAATTGCCTTTATCTACTCGTAAAATGAATAATTTTGTTTTGAAACAAACAGTTGTTGATTTACAGTATGCGGGGCCAAAGGATTGATAAAGATTTGAAATGCCACAAATTGATTCAGTGTCAAAATTAATACAAATGTCAGTTCCCAGTTTAAATAAGTTTCAAGGTGACAATGTGTCAACGCTGCGAAATCGGTTTAGTGCGTTTACATGTCGATAAGTGATTGGAGCGTTTGCAAAACATTTTATTTCGCATAATGCGTCTAAATTTATCAGAAAGCAACTTATGTGATATTTTAATAACAATGTTTATATGACTATTAACCATAATAAGAGAGTAATGACCATTTTACAATTTATATATCACATTAATATGAAACTGCAATAGAGCAACTGTTTGTGATAGAAACCTAGGCATTAGGTCGGGGAATTCTTATCGTGATGACGTGCACGCCACTTTGTTTGGCGTTGACTATAAAAGCTAGAGCTTACAGGTTCACACACAACCAAGTATCCATCTCGAATGGCATTTGCGATGTGATCAGCATACAAATAAGTTCGTAAATAAATCAAGAACGATATGTACGAATTTTATTGCGGACAGCCGCGTTTAGTTCATCATGCATTAGTACATCCACATTTCTGTTGGTATAATAGCGTATGGAGGTGTCACCAACATGTACTCAAAGCTTGTTGAAGTCCTTCCAAAAACGGCTCCTCAAAGTAATGAAGAATAAAGAATACATATATATCTCAGCGACAAATTGTATTCAGAATTCGGAGACTTAGATATTCGTCAAATATACTTACGCGCTTTCCTTTAATACGAACACACCCAACTAAACATTGGTGGGTGATTCACAAGTCGTGACCAAAAATGAAATATCATACACACGACCGCATTTTAAGCGGGGTCTTCTATGTAACATTTTTGCCTCAACTTCATTAAAAAGATGCGAGGTGTCGGACTTTAAAAATAAAAAACAATTTCTATTAATACTCGTATCTTCAAAACCGTCAACTGAAATGGACTAAAATTTGGTATGTGGATTGACCTAAGTATTGACCACATTCAAAAGTCTTTACCTAAAATCAATGTGTACCAGTTGCAGAGATACAGGGTATTAGTGCCATTATTTTTCCAAATAAAAATAGTATGCCACTGTATTTTTTTGAAGTGCGCAATTCAAAAGAAAACTGAAACAGTGGATTGTATCAATGCCTCAACATATTGCAGCGGAACTCATTGATTTAAGAAATAACTTAGCACACAATAAAACTACTTCCCTCATTCTGTAGATGTCTCTTGTACTCGCTTTCTTGGCCATTTGTTTATTGTATTTAACTAACCTGTTTCTTGTAAATATTGTGAAAACTTTGCCTACTTTACTATGTTATTTACTGAATTATAGCTTAAATTATGTTAACCATTTCAACTATGCTCAATACATCTTCATAGTGTACAAACTTGACTTCAATATCACGCACAAGCCTAGTTCTGGCTATTGCTGGTTTATTTGTACCTTGACTGTAGGTATGTATTACGTTAGCACATATTACTTTATAACTTATTTACAAAAAAATACGCAATGCGCGTTGGTAAGAAAATGAACTAAAACTTGTACGGCATAAATTAAACCTCCGGACCAAAAAGACGGCCAACCTTAGACAGCGGTTTCGTGCCTTTTGGCTACTCATCAGGATAGACTAGGGTTGGTCTCTTGTCTCTGGACAAACGAACCATACCGTAATCGACCACTGCGGAAAGTGCATAGCTGCTATCAGTTGGAACTGTTAAGGCATGTTATTTAATGGCAGGTAAACCAAATATACTTTGCAGCCAGAATCGTCAGCCATCTGGCGGTCACGTGGTGACTAGGCTATTACAAGCGAGCTGAGATTCCTAGCAGTTTCAAATAGTAGCAGTTATGCGATTTCCGCAGTAGTCGATTCTGGTCTTATTACGGTATGAGACATAAGTTATCATTTACTTCGCTGGACGACAGTATTTATGATGCTGAACTTATTTGCCCAGAGTATAATGTTTTTAGATGCGATCGAGACTTTGAAACTACTGATGCCATCAGAGGTGGAGGTGTGCTATTGGCCACCCGGAAGGCGTATAAAGTGAAACGTCTGGATTTCAACTTTACAAACTCTCTTTCTGCAATTGATATCGTTGGGGTCAAGGTCCACTTGCCTCGGTCAGTCGTTTCCACTGTCCTTCTTTATGTGCCACCTAACTTGTCAGTTGCTACCTATGAATCTCTGATAGAACAACTGTTTTCGTTGGACTTTCTCAACACTGACAATGTTATTTTCCTAGGGGATTTCAATATACCGTCATACATTAATTACATCAAGGATAACAATTACAGCAACACCTATATATCGGCACTCAATAACCTGATCAATTTTCTGAATATGTCTCAACACAACTTTGTCCAAAACTCAAACAACCGGATTCTAGATTTAGTATTCAGTAAAAATGCATTGAAGGTGAACTCGGCGTCAGATATTTTGCTTCCAGTTGATAGCTATCATCCCCCGCTTGATATATTTTTTTCTATGGAAGATAAATTCGACAAATTTTACTTTAATGCAAGTCCTGAGTACAATTATAGAAGAGCTAACATGCACACATTATATAACGATATCGCTACTCTAGACTTCACTCCTCTATATTCCCTTGGTAGCATCACCGAAGCGTGTGACCTGTTCTATGAAATACTATTCTCGGCAATCAATCGGAATATACCCCGAACACTGCCAAAGAACACTTCTTACCCTGCTTGGTTCAACAATACTATTATTTCTAAAATCAAGAAAAAGCGAAGGCTATGGAAACGGTGTTAAAGAACTTGTAATCCCGTTGACTGCGACGCTTTTCGAAATCTTCGAAGAAACATAAAAATTAGCATTGATATTGCATTTCAAAGGTATACCGCTAAAATTGAACAGGGCATAGCTACTAACCCTCAAAGATTTTGGTGTTTTATTGATTCTTTGAGAAATACTTCTCATATCCCGGATACCATGATGTTTGATAAAACTCAACTTAACGAACCGCAAGATATTGCCAACGCTTTTGCAGATTTTTTCAAGTCCACATACTCACCTTCCACAAACTTTGCACCCGCAGACTCACTTGACTGCGCCTCATTACCGTTGAATATACCAATGATTACTGAAAAACAGGTTGTTGCCGCTTTGAAAAAGATTAAACCCAAGGTATCTTCCACTCCAGATCTAATCCCTGCATGTTTACTGAAAGACTGTGCTTTTGTTTTAGCTGAACCTTTAGCTTATCTGTATAACATATCTCTTAATACTACAACATTTCCCATGGCTTGGAAAACATCTAGGATTGCTCCCATATTTAAAAAAGGCGAACGTTGTGTCATTGAGAATTATAGAGCTGTTGTGATTATAAGCAACGTCGGTAAGGTTTTCGAATGTATACCGCATGATATAATTTTCTCTCATGTTAAGCGCGAAATTTCTCCAAATCAACATGGTTTTTTCCAAGGCAGATCTACTTTAACTAATCTAGCGTGTTTTAAACAGTTTTGCTCTGAAGTTGTTGACGAAAGGGGGCAAGTAGATATTGCTTACGTTGATTTTTCGAAGGCTTTTGATAAGCTAGACCACGGTATTTTGTTAAAGAAATTAGCTACACGATGGTTGACCCATCAATTCTTGAAGTTTTTCAAATCTTATCTTACAAACAGATGCCTGAAAGTCGAATATAGGGGCTTCACCTCCACTCAGATTATACCTTCTTCTGGCATACCTCAAGGGTCTGCTCTTGGCCCTCTGCTTTTCCAAATTTTCATTGATGACGTCGTTAGGGAGCTACACAGTAGCTGCCTTCTATATGCAGATGACTTGAAGATTTTTTGTAAGGTTGAAACCATGGACGACTGTAATATATTGCAAAACGACTTGAGCAACCTAAATAAGTGGTCTCACCGTAACAAGCTGTATCTTAATGCTGATAAATGCTACATTATGTCTATTACGCGCAAACTTGTTCCAATCAGATTCATATATAACACTGACAATTCACAACTTAACATGTGTGAAGAGTTTCATGACTTAGGTATATCCTTTGATACCAAACTTACATTTGTTTCGCATATTGATGCTGTTGTTAGCCAGGCCTATAAAAGTTTGGGCTTCATTATCAGAAATTGTAGGCATTTCAATAATGTTCATACCATGATCTCGTTATATAATTCATTTGTTCGATCCAAAATTGAATACTGCTCTATAATATGTTCATGAAGTTCACTCGAATAAAATTGAACGTATTCAGAGGCGGTTTGTGAAACATTTATGGCACAAGGAAGATGGTACGTATCCAGAAGTTGGCTTCAGGCATGATGTATTACTTAGCAGATATAACCTCTGTAACTTGGAGAAGCGCAGAAACTACGCTGCTTGTGTATTTTTATATAAAATGCTTAATAATGCCATAGATTGTGAATATTTACTTGGTAAGATTCTTATTCATGTACCTAATGCTAAGACGCGATCCAATTCAAAATACTTTTACTTAAACGTAGCTAGAACCAATGCGTTGCTTTCATATCCGATATATGTAGTATGTAACAACTATGAACGTGCAAGAAACGCAGTAGATTTGTTATTTTGTAATTTGCGTAGCTTAAAGAGATTTTACATAACAGTAGGTTAAGTCATTTGGCAATTTTAAGTTATTTTTGAACAATTTTGTCTTAAAATTGATTCCTGTGTTCCTATCCGTTAAATGGTGTAATAAACCGTTCGGATAGTGAATATACTAATAAATAAATAAATAAATAAATAAATATAAGGAAATACATCGATATTTACCCTATCCACACATCGGGCCAGTATGTTCGAAACCAATGTTGGCTCCAACATGATTGATATGATACAGCGGCCAGATGTCATAATTTAGCCTTTTCACGTTGTTTGAAATTCGGGCAACTTGTAGAATAGGATAGGGAATGCGTATAGTGAATAATGCAACTGACTGTCAAGTAGCGCTTGAGTAATAAATTTAAAAAAAAGCTAATTTGGGTCTGGCAACATGCAGATTGATTGAAAGTGGCCCTTCTTGAAACAGATTATGCAAAAAATCCGAATCGAAATACAATTCCCATCCGATGCGAAGATATTGCCTGGATGAAAAGGCAGCGGTGAAAGGACTATGTAAAGGAGATTTCTGGAGATCACATGATTTGGTGGAAGACCAATTTAAATTAGACTTCGCACTCACCGAGCTTAACCGCACCTGGACTTTTCTTTTGGAGACATTAGAATAAATAAACATGTATTTATGAATCAGATTAGAGACATAATCAGCCTGAAACACAATATTTGTAGCTGACTCACAGTCATGACGCCAGGAGTATCGCGGAAAGCTAGAGAAACTTCACTGAAAAACACCTGTAGGAGAAGGGTAAACATGGCCACCATTTTTATTATATTATAGCTCTAACCTGATTCGCCAACAGCAATATATTTCAAAAATAATCAATTATTATTATCGCTTGAATAAATATGTTTTAAAGGATTTAAATCATAGCATTTATTTTGGGCTACCCTGTATCTTAAAAGCCGTCCGTGTTAGCAAAGAAAAAATACATTTTACCTCCGCATACATATTTTTGGTCGCTGTAAAATAATCCCAGCTGAACCTCTGTATACAAAGAGCTTCGATTCTGCCGGAAAATATTCTCAACACGCCCTTGTGATTTGTTTGAAAATGTATAGGAGAGAAAGAACGCAGCGCGAAGCGAATGTTTCGTTTTTGTGTGCGAACTTGAATTAGCCTTCAGCCAGAATTTCTAGGAACTGTTGAATTTATTATGCTATTTCTACTGTCTGGAACCAAACGAATAGATAGAATCGATTTGGGAATTGTGGCGTGAACTTGGAATGCACTGCTGGGTTATGGAATGTAGCCTTCTTGCTTATCTACAATATCCAACGCAATTAGATTAGAAGGAGTCAAGCTTATATGTTTATTTTGCATTGCTTGTCGCATGGGAAGTCTATAGTGGTACCATCTTTTAGTCATATATCATATGGCACTAAATTTGGAAGTAAACCGAATATGATCTAATTGACGACAGAAAAGAATGGAAAGTACAAAGTCATTCTACTTGACATCATTTTTTCTTCTGAGATGATTTATTCTTCATTTCATGACCCAAAAACCATAACTGAGCACCTCTACACTATAATCTTCACCGGCTACCTTTATAAGATGCTAAATATTACAATAAGGTTTTTGAACTCTATACAGGGTGTTTCAGTTTATTGTTAATAACCTTAAGATTCGATAGAACTTTTAAAATTAATGCATAAAGTCTATATAAACATGGGTCGAAAAATGCGTGGCTTCCGAAATACAGGGTGTTTAAATTTACTTTCTAAAATAGTTTTTTTTAAATATTTCCAACAATATTTGATGTATAACATTGAAAATTTTTATACAACGGTTTTTTGGTACGACAAAACGAACCATGAGCATAGTTTTACTGTAGCCGCTAGAGGGCGCTCTATACTGTACCTATAGTGCATTAAAATGACCGAAAATTTATTCTTAGTGCAATTTTTTGCTCTTTGAATAAAAAAGCTGATTCTTCGCACTTTTCAACATAAAAAAGCTCTCTTGTGAATTTTCGTTATAGTTAGCCGTTTTTGAGATATTTCGATTTTTAAGGTTCGATGCATTTTTAATTATTTATGATAAAATAGCGTTAAAAAGTCAGTATCTCGATTATTTTTAGAAGTAGGCTGTGCCTGCAAATATTTTTGAAATTGAAAGCAGAATAAGGTTAAACGTCAATTAGTTGACAGTTAGTTTTGTTGTCTGTTGAAACCTGAAACGGTTTTTGCAATTGTGAATGCACTAAATTTTGTTTCTTTTACCTGTTTTTTTTTGTAAGTTTTATAAAAATGCCATTTTTATTCTCCAATCAAGAGTTAGCGGATATTCATTTTGTGTATGGCTTTGTAAATGGAAACGCAGCAGAAGCAGCCAGAGAATACGCACGAAGATTTCCAAACAGACGACATCCAACTCGCTCAGTATTCGTAAGAGTGCATCGCCAAATAATTGTAAGTGGTTTTGGAAATCTCCAAAGGGATCAAAACATAAATGTTCGTCAGCGCAGATTTACCCGTATGATTCTGCGTGAGTTTGATAGAGATCCGACCACAAGTGTTAGGAGAGTTTCTGGTGCCTTGGGAATTTCAGCAAGCGATGTTCACCGTGTTCTTAGAAATGACCATAGACGTCCTTACCATTTGCAACCTGTGCAAGGACTACAGCCAGTGGACGGAGAACGAAGAATCACATTTTGTCAGTGGATTCTTGATAGAACTGATAATAATAGGGAGTTTTTGAGTAACGTTTTATGGACCGATGAGTCATGCTTCACTAGAAGTGGAGTGGTAAATTTTCATAATCAACATATTTGGTCGCATGAAAATCCGCATGCAGTTCGGGAAAGAAATTTTCAGCATGAATTTAGTGTGAACGTGTGGATTGGTATCTACCGTAATCGACTATTTGGACCCTACCTTTTGGCTGCAAGGTTAAATGCTGCGACCTTTTTGGAATTTTTAAAGGCTGAACATGCAAATATGTGGGATGATGTTATGTTAGATTTAAGAAGATTGGCCTGGTTCCAGCTTGATGGTTGTCCAGCTCATTATTCGGGAATAGTTAGAAACTGGCTGGACGAAAATTATCCAGAAAGATGGATCGGCCGTGGAGGACCAGTCGCCTGGCCTCCACGATCCCCTGACCTAAATCCATTAGATTTCTTTGTGTGGGGATTTCTAAAAGAAAACGTGTACCAGACTCCCGGAACCACAAGAGTTATGCTAATAGATAGAATCAGGAATGCATGTGATGAAATAAGGCCTTATTTGAATAATGCTATACCACGTTCGATCATTCGTAGATGTGAATTGTGTATTGAACAATTGAGTTTACATTTCGAGCAACTACTTTAGATTTTGTATGTTTGTCCTAACTATCCAATAGCATTTTAGTTGTAAATAATTAATTTAATTTGTTAAAAATAATATTGGAAAATTAAACAAATTAATATTCTGTTTTTTTGTGTTTATTTGGAGTTAAGAATTATTGCTGTGTTTAAAAACACAATCTAAACGATCATCTTAATTACTTGTAATGCCCAAATCGAAAATGTAAAAAAAATATTATTTTCCCATAAATAATTAAAAATGCATCGAACCTTAAAAATCGAAATATCTCAAAAACGGCTAACTATAACGAAAACTCACAGGATAGCTTTTTTATGCAGAAAAGTGCGAGCTATGAGCTTATTTGTTCAAAAAGCAAAAAATTGCACTAAGAAAAAGTTTTCGGTCATTTTAATACACTACAGGTACAGTAGAGAGCGCCCTCTAGCGGCTACAGTAAAACTGTGGTTCATTTTGTCGCACCAAAAAACCCGTGTATACCAATTTTCACTGTTATACATCAAATATTGTTCGAAATATTAAAAAAAAAACTATTTTAGAAAGTAGATTTAAACACCCTGTATTTCGGAAGCCACGCATTTTTCGGTCCATGTTTGTATAGACTTTATGCATTAATTTTAAAAGTTCTATCGAATCTTGAAGTTATGCAACAATAAACTGAAACACCCTGTATACTTCTGCAACCCAACCGCCAGGAAACAAGATTCCGCAAGCTACTAAAAGCTTCAGCGTATAAAAAGATGGAAAGGTATGTCAAGCATAAAATTGTCTTAGCCTCAATCTCAAAAGAGTTTGGCTATGTCTAAACAGCTTTACTGTATCATCCTACTATATCCTTGTCTTGACACTATAACCAAAACCAGATTGCAGAAAATTCAAACCTTCTGCTGTCGTTCTGTTTTCAGTTTTAGTATGTTCAGCCGTGTTAAATTTGTGCGTTGAGACGGCTGAAGCTCAAATATATTTTTGAGTTTTTAATGTTAGTTTTTATATACAAAATAATCATCACGAAGAGACCGATGTACCTAGCGGGTAATTTAGTAGAAATCTAATGACAAGAAGGTTACACCATGATGATCAGTTCGATATTCTTTATCACCGTACTTCATTGTATTAAAAATCTTTTAACAATGCCGTTCAATTGTACAATTCACTCAGTACTTCCAACAAACAATAAAGTCTACCTGCCTATTAAAAATCCAGAAAATAGCTGTTAGAGATGTAAACATCTCTCAGTGCTTGAGTTATTGTTTTGTTATTTTTTAATTCTTACTCATTCGTTTATGTTTCTAATGTTACTCTTTCCTTTCTGGCTTGCTATGCATGTGAATAGTGTAATTTCATGGCTGTTCTATGAATATTTTATTTTGCATGTATAAAAGTAAAAAAAAAGTCAACGGTAAGGGTAGCCATCAAGCTAAACTTCGCCATGATGTGGAAGATTTTACCAATAAGTCATTTAATTATTATAAATTTCAAAGTCTGATCAACGACAGGAAACATGCATTGCTACCCCAGAGATCATCTTCTAGCTGAGCTGCTCCAATCGCTTGAAGAAGCTGTAAAGTTTAAGTAGGCGTTCGGCCCGTTTGCCTAAACAAACTTCCGCCCTACGGTCTTCTCTGGAAACCTTGCAGATGGATAGCGAGCTTTCTTTCCAGTCGTAAAATATCCGTTGTGGTCAAACTTCCGCGTCCTTCTTGAATACTAATGTCTTGCTTTCACTAGGGCCGGCCTCAGGTCAAACATTCTACAGATTATCGGACCCTGTAAAGTAACCTTCCGAACAGTTAAAGTCATCACAGATGCACTTGAATGACATCATCGGTTAGTACCGACCTCTCAAAAGCATTGACTTTATTACCCATAGTAAACTTTCTAACTATCCTTGGACCCTACCAGAGGAACCTACCCACAACTATAACAAATACTAAATAACAATAAGACAATTTGTAATAAAACAATATAAAAACAATAATTTCCACAAGAAGTTTTTCTCCTCATTCCTTGCGTAGTCCAGGCATATGCAACTATACTCTGGGCGCTGAAGAAAGACATTAAACGTAAACAGTGATCAGCACGTGAACAAATCCCTCGAAAGCATCCACGGATATACTCCAGTCACTTTAGGTCTAAACATCCTCGGCAGTGTATTTCTAGTGAATCCACAGACCCTTTTTCGTGTCATCTTGAGACTAGAAAAAGCATGACTGTTAAAATAAGTTACCTTGATCTTTCATGAGCTCCCAGTACAAAACATCATCGATATATTTTTGATGTAGGAACAACAACTTGGTTTAGAAAACATCCACTTTGAACCTAAATTGACTGGAGTAACATCGATCTACAGACAAATTCAAGGTCACTAGCAGTCGTCGGCGCTCTACGAATCTGCACAGGTTTGGACTTGTAAACGTGATTATAGATGACACGACAGGCATCTAACAGTTAATTCACGCACAGGATTGCATTGCATACGCATTACGCATTCAGTAGCGTATACTCGTTTGTCGCGAGTGGAACGTTTTGTTTATATATTGCCTAAGATACGATGTCTGACACAGATACAGCCGACGAAGTGGTTGACATCAGCGCAACCCCACCCAAAAAAGGGCTAAGAAGCTACATTTAAGTGCAAATGAAAAACAAATAATATTAAATATATACAAAAACCAAATTCAAGAAAAACCCGATTTGGTCGTGGACGAAGTTATATGTAAGGTAGCACATATTTCTGGAGTATGTCGGTCCAGTGTTTATAGGATCATTAAGGAATATAGGAGCACTCACTCACTTTCTGAGCCAAAACCGTATCCTGCAAGAAAAAGGATAACGGACGGAGTAGATGACTTTGACAGAACTGCCATCAGGAGGAAAGTGCATATTTTTTTCTTCCGAAATGAGATACCTACAGTAGATAAGATATTAAGATTAGTTAATGCTGATGAGGATCTTCCATCATTTAAAAGAACCACATTCCGAAAACTTTTGAAGGAACTTAATTTTCGATTCTTGAAACGGGGAAGAAACAGTATGTTAATAGAGAAAGAAGAAATTGTTGTGTGGAGAAGGGAATACCTTAGGAAGATTCGGAAGTTTCGCGATGAAAAAAGAAAAATTTACTATTTGGACGAAACGTGGGTGAATGCTGGACATACTCAAGCGAAAGTTTGGGTCGACAAATCAGTAACATCATCAAGGCAGGCTTTTCTAGACGGTCTTTCGGCTGGATTGAAAAATCCTGCAGGTAAGCTCCTTCATCTATCCGGCAATTTAATTTTGATAAATTCGGGCAAATAATATGCTGTGATAGCAGATAATGTGTGATATTCTCCAAAAATGGTGCATTCGCAGTGTAGTCATTAGGAAAAAAACTTCTACCCTCTTTTAAGCGTTATTTTGAAATTTATTATCATTTTTGGGTGCAGTCAATTTGCTTTGAATGGGTTTTGAGAAGTTGCAAACTTCAATTTTCTACGTTTTTCAGTTTTTGATCAGCATTCCGTGACTCTTAAATTCAGCTAAGTGAACTCAATTGCCTCATTCCTTCAAATTTAATCAATCCATAGTGTAAGGAATAATTTATTTCCAGGAAAAGGCAAACGGCTGATCATTTGTCACGTAGGTAGTGAAGACGGCTTTGTTCCCGAAGCACTGTGGGCCTTTGAATCAAAAAAGACAGGGGACTATCATGAGGAGATGGACGGCAATTCCTTTGAAAATTGGTTCTCCAAAATGTTACTAAAGCTGGAGAATAACGCTGTTATTGTACTGGATAATGCCCCGTACCATTCTAGAAAAATAGAAAAAATTCCCACAATGGCAACTAAAAAAGCAAACATACAACAATGGCTGGCCTCAAAACAGATCGATTTTGATGAAACAATGGTCAAGGGTGAATTGATAAGTATAGTCAATAGACATAAATACAAATACGATTTTAAAATGATCGACGAAATGGCCAAAAAACAAAATAAAACTGTCTTGAGACTGCCACCCTACCATTGTGAGCTGAACCCTATTGAGCTGATTTGGGCCAACATAAAGCAATACGTGGCGTCGAATAATAATACTTATAAATTTTCTGATGTTAAAAATTTCTTTCACATCGCAGTCAATAGAGTTACGGCAGAGGAATGGAAAAACTGTATCCGCCACGTTCAGGAGAAGGTTGAGATCAAAATGTGGGATTTGGACAATGTCATCGATACCCAAATTGAACCTCTAATAATTCATTTAAACGATTCAGAAGATTCAAGTTCCTCTTCTGAATGAGTGCGCGCAGCTTACTTACTAATAACTAAAAAGTGTAGTTAACTCATTTGTGAATCTCTAACTGAAATTTACTGTAAAAGATAATAATTATCTTGTATGAAATTTTTGATGACTACCCATAATATCTTGATGCGGTCCTGTAATGTCTCCTGCGCCTAAACACTCACTCACGAGCAATATGCGTGTATTTGTTTGGGTTTAGTTTCTTTCTTCAGCGCCTAGAGAATAAGTGGACTTATTTTTCTATAAGACTAAGCAAGATACACAAAAAATTCATTGAACAAAAAAGTTGTATTTCTATTTGCTGAATACAAAGAACATAGTAAACATTGCACAAAAGTCAGTGGCGTACATTTTTTCGTCAGATCCTGCTCGAGACGTCACTGGAGTAAATAAATTTGATTAAGCCCGCGGCTAAATTGTCTTGTTGTCCAAATAATAATAATAATAAATCGTCTTTATTTAGCAGGCGAAGTTTAGAATAATGCTATTCTGCCACTCTACCCAAAAACAAAGAAAAACTGAAAAAATAATACAAAGAACATTAAAACATTTGATAGGTTAGAAGTTTAAAAATATAGGTGTATAAAAAATATGATGTATATAACATATAGGTAAAGACTATTCAATATTCCATGAGTTAAAAGTATAAAATTGTAACAGTTGTACAAACAAAGGAATGCTATATTGAACATATTTGTGTGAGGTGACAGGTGAATTTTTATTCAAAATATATTTATTCATATGTCTTCTAAATTCAGCATATAGCATATATAGCAATTTTGTGGATCGAGGTATAGCATTGTAAAAAATAATTGCGTTGTAGGTGAAGCATTTACGAAAGAATGATGTCATGTGAGTGTTTCAGAGGATCGAATGTCCCTAGAATGGATATTGCTTCTAGATATCGGCTTATTCCTCAAAAACGGCGGATTGGATGATAGCAAAAGCCAGCGGGTGTAAGTAACTAGGTGTAGCTCACACCGTTATTTTTCAAAATATTGATCAACCTACAACATGAGTTTTGGATTTTTTGTAGTCGTGCTAGAGATATAAGTCAATAAATGAGAGATAAACTAAATCTCAATAACTAATTTTGGACATTACCAAAGATTCACACAAAATGTTTTTAGTTGTAATGTCAAGAAATTGTTTATTAAGATATAATTGACGTAAAATTGAAAAACAACTCTTACTGATAGTATTTACATGTGAAGAATTGGATATTATAATATTTAACAATTGCGTGGAGATCAGAAATATACAAAACGAATAGGAGTGGCCCAAGTACAGACCCTTGAGGCACTCCGGAGGAAATGAGGTACTTTGGAAATAGAACGATATCAAGGCATACCCTTTGATATCGATTTCCTAAGAAGCTCTGAATCATTTTTGAGGCAGAATCAGAAAAACCAAAATATTTACACACGATGGTTTATGGTATCGAATGCCTTAGAGAAGTCAAGAAGAACTAATGATGTGATCATATGTTGATCCCAGGTCTAACAATGTTACAGGTTAAGTCTAATAGGGCACCTGCAGTGTTATATCCTTTTCGATAACCGCATTGTTTGGGAGATAATAGTAAATTTGGGCGTACATTGCTTTTTCTGATAATTTGGACAGAACAGGTAAAATACTAATTGGTCTTAAGTCAGAATATAATTTTGGTTTACTTATTTTAGTTAGAGGTAACACGAACGCTTCTTTCCATGGTTCTGGAAAGAATCCTCTTTCTAAACAGGTATTTGTAATGTGTAAAATGGGACCTGAAATCACAAAAAAGCATAGTTTCAGCATTCTGAGTGATAGCCATTACTTCCTAAGGCATTCGATTTCAGAGACCGGAACATCGATTTTAAATCAGTCATGTCGATTTGTTGAAACTTGAATCGATCACAAGAATAGTGATTCTTTTCACAATATTTAATCTTCTCTGTGCATAAACAAATGATGTTATTAGAAATGGAACAGAAATAATTACTAATGTCAGTAGGGTTTTTTAAATGTAGAGGAATCTCGGACTGTTGGATACGCATTGATCTATAAACCATTTTTGAATCATTTTGCTGACGATGGGATAGTAAATATGCTGCTTGTTCATATCTAATTTGACTTAAAGTTGAATTTCTGAGCTCTTTGCGGTTTATTTGCACATACAATTTTTAGAGGTGCATGCTTATCAAAAATGAATTTTATCCCATCTGTCAAATATTAAATTTTGTGATAAATACTCTCTAAGGAGTATATAATGCTCCAGGGAAAGTTTGAAACATCATTTTGAAATGATGAAATATCAAAATTTTTAAAGTTTCTGAATTTAACGAATTTTTGTTTAGGTTTTTTAGACTGCAAAGTTGTTTCACAAAATACTAAAAAATGATCGGTAAATAAATCCATATTAAGGATCATTAATAATTATGGGATCCATTAGGTTGCTCGAAGTACTAGTTATTCTAGAGGGTTCTATACTAACTTGAAGGAATCGATACGCATTAAAACAATTTTCTAATTTGTTTGTCTGCACTTAAAAGATTTATATTCATATCTCAAACAACTACAAAATAATCAAAGTTAGGTACCAGGAAAGAAAGAGCATTAACAAAAAAATCATTGGCTTCATCAACATTGCTATGGGGAGGTCGGTGAAGGCAAAAGTTTGGCCACATAATTTAAATTTAATCCACATATTTTCAACACTAGGAAAGAAGCCAATATGGTTCTCAATACGTAATTCCTCACAATAAAATTAAGGGAAGGATAGTTGAGATACTTACGAAACACCATTATATAATAATAATAATAATAATAATAATAATAAATGCCTTTATTTCCAAACAGTTTTCAAAAAAAAAAAATCAGAAAGAGAAACATGAGTATTAACCAAAAAAAAAGGAAAATATAAACAAAAAATAAATAAAACAAATGTCGACTGTCTGAAAACCACAAGGGGGAGTTCACTATCTAGTGCTCTTCCACTCATCCCTTGGAATTGTAAGAAACATTATGCCAGTAGATTCATCCATCAACCATATAAAAACATCAATATGAACAGCATTTAAGTTTTTAAAAAAAAATAAGATAGAAAAGTGAGACATGTGGTAATAGATTTAAAAAAAAAAGAAAGTCTAGAATAATATATATACATACATATATACACATATATACATACATATATACCCATACATACCGCATAAACAAACGCCAATATGAGCGACAATTAAGTTTGAAAAACAGAGCAAAGAGAAAACGTGGTGGTAAATGTAAAAGTCTAGAATGATATACAAATACATATACGTACATTTATGCATCATATGAAAAAAAAAAAATATAAATAAAATAATGGAATGCAAACAAAATATAATTGAAATTCCGCAGTAAGAATAATTCTACTTTATACATTCAAGGTAAGAATCACGCAAAACCGCTTTGAACTTGTGAATTTCATATGATTTGAGGTAATGGGGGATAGGATTGTATAGCTTATATATATTATACGTAAATGATCTTTCATAAAATTTAGTTCTGTGGAATGGAGCGGTAATGTTTTGTTTCGAACGAATATTTACGGAATGGATGTCTTTTCTGAATGTTATTTTCTCGTAGAGGTAATGCGGCTGCCTGAGAGTTAAAATTTTATGATAAAAGCATATTGTGAATATCTCAAAACGAGCCTTCATATTTAGCCACCGGAGTTCTTTCAGCTTATGACTAACTCTTTCAAATTTTCTTATGCCATATATAAAACGTATGCATGAGTTCTGTGTTCTCTGTATTCGCATGAATGTATCACAATCTAAACATGCAGAATAAATTGGAACACAGTATGAAAACTGTGATAAAACCAAGGTTTCGCAAAGAATTCTTTTGATGTCTAAATTGAGAAAATTTCGGTGAGGATATAATAATTTTAGAGCCAGATAAGATTTTTTGATACAGTTTGATATGTACTCACGAAACCTCAGATTATAATCCATTGTTAAGCCTAAGTTTTTAACTTTATCACAGTATTTTAATCTAATATTATTTATGGTTATATTTAAATTCTCAATCACATAAGAACGGTCTTTACCAAAGATCACAGCAGCTGATTTATTTGGATTTAATATTAATGAATGCTCTTGTAATCTTTTAGAGAGGTTAGTCAAGTCACTGTTTATTTTCAACTCGGCAGCTGGCCAATCTGAACTAGGAAAAGAATAGTACAGCTGGGTATCATCCGCATAAATGTGTGACTTACAGAATTCCAAACATTTAAGGATCTGACTGGTATATATAGTGAAGAGCAATGGTCCAAGTATAGATCCTTGCGGTACACCTGTGGTAGTGGGCTTTGAACTAGATATTTCATTCCTCAGTTGTACACACTGGGATATATATATTTTTTAATTTTAACACCCTGTAGCTTGAGAACGAAGAATATGCGGACCAATGTTTATATGAGCTTTTTGTCTTAAAATTACTCAAACATGCTAATTAAACCTAACAAGTACACATTTTACATGTATACAGATGCAGTATGTTTTCTTTTTTCATCGTTTATATTTATGTCAATGGTAACATAATCTACAGGGTGTTCCATAATTATTGCGACAAAATGATAGGGGTTGTAGAGGGCATAAAAATATGCAATTTTGCCTTATAAACCCCTGTTCGTAAATATGCCGTTTGAGCACTACAGTTAATTTTACCTTAAGAGCTCATAGGAGAAACAAAAAATTCACCAGCTGCAAAATGTTCGTCCTTTTAAAAGTCCAAGCCATGGGTCCAGCAGACTATCTGCCGCGTCGACGTTTTTGTCGTTGGTGGCTGCAGCAGGAGTTGAGGCAACCAAACTTTGGTCGCTACGTTTTGTTCACTGACGAGTCCTGTTTTACAAAGGACGGTTATTTTAATAGCCGTAACAGTCACATTTGGGATGAAGAAAACCCTCATGCCATAGCCATCCATAGAGACCAACATCAGTTTTCAATTAACATCTGGTGCGGCATTGTGGACGAGCATATCATCGGGCCATATCTGCTTCCACCACGTTTGGATGGGCATGCTTATGGTCGATCCTTACAGCATGTGCTACCGGAACTATTAGAAAATGTGCCACTGAATATAAGAGCCAACATGTGGTTTCAACACCATGGCGGTCCAGCCCACTTTTCTTTAGAAGTGCGGCAGTATTTGGACGACAAATTTCCAAATAGGTGGATAGGCCGAGGTGGCCCTGTGCCTTGGCCTGCGCGGTCACTTGACCTGACTCCACTGGATTATTTTATCTGGAGCTATCTGAAAGCTTTAGTGTACGAAACTCCTGTTCCCAACCAACAAGAGCTACTGGGAAGAGTGATGGCCGCGTCCGCACATGTTCAGGACATACCGGGGGTATGCCACAGAGTTCGCCGATCATTGAACAATCGTGCACAGGTGTGTATTGAGCAAGGTGGAGGACACTTTGAGCAATTACTGTAGGTAAGCTGTTTCAAGAAACTGATCTTTTTTTTTGCTGCAGCCCAAACGGCATGTTTCCGAACAGGGGTTTATAAGGAAAAATTGTTCATTTTGGTGCCCTCTACAACCCCTATCATTTTGTCGCAATAATTATGGAACACCCTGTATATAAAATAAAGGTTCCAAATTGAATGAAAGTAAGCTGCGTTTCAATCCCATTATTCGCTTATATTTTCTTGTTGCTGCCTGTCCAGCCGTTAGATTTGGAATGAATGCCGCTCCGCTGGCTTTTGGGGAGTAAATAGGATTTGATTACAGCCTGTCCAGGCAATATCTTCGCGTCTGATGGAAAAATATTCTGATTTAGATGTTTTGCATAATCTTATTCAAAAAGGGATTCATTCTGTGAATCTGTACGTTTGCCAGGCCAAAATTTGCATTAAGAAATTTTTAAGCAAATTTGCAAAAATAATTTTTTCGCACCAGTCTTGGGGTATTCTGAACAAAAAGACGATTTACAACTTTTCTCTAAAGTTGGTAGTTTTAGATATATAAGCGATACAATGTTTTAAAAAGTGTGAAATACTCGTATGCCCGAAAAATAGTTTGAAAAACCAAAAGTTAAGAACGCTTTGTGCGGACTAAAAAAGAAACAATATTTGGAATTTACTTAAACAGCTTTGACGAAAATTTGTGCCTGGCAACATACAGCTCCAGTTAACCTTTTGAATGAGATTATGCAAAAAATCCAAATCAGAATATTTTTCCATCAGATGCGCAGATATTGCTGTATAGCCTGGTAAAAAAGTACCGGATCATCTCTGTATTTTCCCGGGTAAGGTATTTTTGGGAAAGATCAAGGCCAGGTCTTCAGTAACTTTCAGCAAGGAATGCAACGGTGACGTTGAATATCACCTTGACCTTCACCTCCAAGAATAATTTATGGGCAACTTTATTTTTTCAAACACAAATCCCATTTTTTGATGCCGGCAGTCGAAAGTACAGACAATTTTACGTTCAAACATAATTAAAGGCCAAATTCATGACTACCTATTAAGCACCAAATCAAAGTGCGGTTTCCAGTAGAAAAATATCAATTCTTATTGAGAAACAATTAGGCACTATTTATTCGTCGAAGTAATTACCATCACATTCAATGACCTTTTGTCAACGTGGAAGCAATTTCTGTATGCCGGTATTGTAGAACTCTCAGGATTTGGAGTAAAAAAATTGTCGGACTGCATTTATTAGACCATCTCGAGTTGTGAACTGTCGGTGCCTCATACAGTTGCCAAGAGACAAAAAAAGGTGTTAACCCTTAAATTGGCAAAGCCATGTTTTGCAATTTTTCTGATAACAGTGGATGTTGATATATTTATTGGCATCCCAATAAGTGATTATAAGAGAAAAATTGTGATTTTTATGGAATTTTGAGCAGATATAGGATGTATCCGATAAGATTCATCACCAATTTGAGTGAAGTTGTTTGCTACAATGTAATGTATGCTAACAGATACACTGCCAATTGTTAAGTTATATAAAAGGATACAAGAAAATTATGTAAAATAATTTATTGATTGTTTATAATGGACAACATTTGCATGAAATGAGAAACCGACAACCTCTAAGCACAAATAAACGAAAACATCTTTCATAATTGAACAAAAAATCCAAAGTTGACGTTCACTGGAACTTGTCAACTACTCTGATGGAATGTATAAAAGCAGTTCCGATCTTTCACTAAACATAGTCTTGTGCCACACTTGGTACACGCCCAATGAGTTTGTCCCTTTTTGCATAATCGACATCTACCTTTGCTTATATACTGCGGGAAGTGATGGACTCTGTCATGTCTTACATCTATTGGTGGTCTAACTACAACTGCTTGTTTGATCCTTTGTTTTATATCTACATTCTCGTTCACTCTCGAGTCAGTTGATCTTCCTTTCATTCTCAATGATTTCGAGACATAGTATCTGAATTCTTTCAGACTGATGTTTTCCACGTTGCCCCCTGATTCTGCACACGTCAGCTTAGTTTCTCGACGGTAAAGAAGCCAAGCATTATTCATGCATAGATCTATCATTTGAGCAAAAATAGATAAATACCAGTATCAGTTTTATCTTTTTTGTGTTTCGTATACCGTGTAGCAGTAGCTACTGGCTCTACTGAAACATAAGAGCTCACAAGAATGACTGCCTTATTGTCAAACCATTTAACGCAACTGATTTTGTTGACGTTATCATTTTTGAAGCAAAATGACCCTCGACCTCTTTTCGCCAATGCTTTGTCGTTTTCTAATGAACAGATCCCCAGCCGATTGGATCTTATTGTGCCGAGAGATAAAATTCCGTAGTTTTGTCTCAGTATGTGCACCAACTCCAAAGACGTAAAGAAGTTGTCAAAATACACAGCCGAGCAGATAGGGGCTTTCATAGATTTGCATAGACTAAGAATAACTTTCGCTCCTAATCCTAAAGTATTCTCTTCGCTGGTAAACTGGTGATATTCTCTGAATGTCTTTTCTCCTCCATAGATGAGAAAATCATAGACCAATCCAGATACACCTGCTCTCACAAAGATTTTGAAGCCCCACTTTTTGGGCTTAGATTTTATATATTGCCGCTTTGACCCGGCCTTCTTCCCTTTAAATGGTACCATCATTTCATCAATGCTCTGTTTTTTCTCTTCTTCTACACTCATACAATTTCTTCTCACTATTTCTAAAGCTGGCCTAATTTTGAAGTAAGGATCGTCGTTCTGATTTGCGTTGTTAACAAAGTGAATGTGTCTTCTCATCTGTTGATAACGTTTTAGCGACATGATTTCCGCGATATCATTATATCTAAATTTTTGACTCCAATAATTAGTATAAGCTGGCATTTCGACTATTCCCATCAGGATTTGAATAGCCAAAAAATCTTTCATTTCCTCGAGTGTGACACATATTGATTTGCCGGTTTGTTGAACTGAATATAAATTAGTGTTGTCAACGAGCATTGGTAAGCGTGGTAAAATTTTCTTCTGGAATATCTACTGGAAAAGCAAACTGTTCATTTGTCCAGCTACATTCAAGTTTTTTCTTTTTCACCTTTCTCATTTTCCTACTGACTTCGTCTTTTATCAGCTTGTCTCTAACAGCATGACTCACATTTTTTCTTTTTTTGCCCGTTTTAGAATGTGATCTGGTTTTTAGTGGTGTAATCGCAAATGAAGTTCTTGGAGTCGAAAATGCACAGAGACTTACTTTTTCTGGGGTTACTTCATCTGGAGAAGCGTCATTGGTGTTTGACAAATCATTCATTATATCCTCCATTACTGCAACTGCTTCATCAGGAATCGATGGAGCCTCGGAAGACTCACTATTTGAGTCCCTTATCATATCAAACAGCTTTCCAGGAAATTCTTCATCTTCCCTTGTGTCACTCAGATCAGAAGATGCAGGTAGTAGAAGGGCAATTATCTTGTCCTTCCGTGTTAGTGCCATAATAGAATAGTTTCTTCTGGAAAATAAACATAATCACTAGTATCTGAGCCAGAAATAAAGACATATTTTATTAATTTGAACATATGTTTAGGTTAAGTGTGTGTATAATATGATGCACACCTAGGTTACTTCAATTTACGATAAGTTGGCAACGTATACTATGCGACACACAACAAACTATCAATTGCTTGAAGAGAACTTGGCACTGTAGATCATTAGATACACAACAAATAACTATCCCTTTTTTGAGGAGCTGGCAACGTAGACTACGAGATACAGTAAAATTAGATCAGCAACTCTGACCAAGTGGCTCATCATTATCATCTAAATCTAATTCTATAAGATGCACCTAACATCCATGTCCTCAAAGTTACAAATTCTTTGTGAATATTTGTTTTACTTTACTAGAAAATTATGAGTACTTACCGATAATTCACGCCACTCAATGCTGTCCGCTGACAAGTTTCGGCCATTACATTATAAATCCACAAAATAAATGCCAGATGGCGCCAGAAGTACCAACTAAAGTGACTGAATGCCTAATGAAGATATTTTCGGCAAAAAAGATTTGATATGTTGACTCGCATCGTTAACAGGGATATTTGAATATGTAGTATCGTATAAGATACAATACCAAATTAAGGGATCACTGGCCGAAATATCAGGAGAATATGGCGGGTGCGGTAAAGTTTCTCAGATGAGTACAGAAATTTTTTCTCGGGTCACTTTTGCGGAAAGAGGCTTTTATGTTATCCTGCAAGAATATCACTTTCTTTCGATTGATCAAAGAAGGCAGTCTCTAGACGAATGCTGCTTGTACTCGTTGAAGCTGCTCACAGTACAAGTTAGCTGTGATGGTTTGACCACTTTCCAAAAACTCATAATGGACAATTCCAGTTGCTGTCCACCAAACACACAACAACACCTTGTTTGGGTGCAAGGAAGCCTTGGGCGGGTGTGGTACCGAATCAGTAGGCGACAACCAATGATACGAACGTTTAGAAATCGAATACAAGATCCATTTTCCGTCGCAGGTTAATAACCGATTAAGAAATGGTTCATTAGCGTTGCGTGAAATGTTTGCTGAACAAATGGTAAGACGACTTAATTTGTTATCATTTGTCAGTTCATGTGGGACCCACTTGCTTAGCTTCCACGTCTTTCCTAGCTAATGAAGATGCAAACGAATAGTTTCAGGACTCACTCTGAACATTTCTGCAAGTTCTTGGCACGTTGTCCTGGAATTTGCGTTCTCTACCTATCGAAAATCAACAACATCCATGGCAATGTGCGACATACAGCAACCGCACGAACTTATTTGGTTACCTGATAATATTGTGTACAGGAAAGTCAATTTGGCTCAAAAATGTCTCGACCTGGGTGTAGAACTGCAGGTATCCAAAAGAAATCGAGACACAATGGACCATATGAATAAAAATTAAGTAAATGCTAGGTGAAGAGGAAAGCAAATTCCTAGAGCAAAAGCAATATTGCTTCATTTAGTATGAACAATGATTGCCTTATACTTGCAAGAAAATGTTTCATAAAAATAAGTAAAAGCTCATGCCTAAAATATTGGATGTACATTCCAACTAGTTTTCTTTCAACCAAATAACCGTGCGGAGTCTCTAAGTAACAACTCTGATGCGACTAAATAACAGCATCAATTTTCCACAAGTAAATATCCGCACTCGCAAGCTAATGATGGGCTGTATCCATACGTTTGAAGCCGATCCGTATGTAACGTATGCCCTAAAAGCTTTGGCACACAATTCATTGTCTTTAATTTTAACAAATACAAAATAATGCCGAGTTGCGTTCGGAAACAAAGGTTTGTTTACTTTACTGTCAGTTGACATTTATTTATTTTGCAATTTTCGCTTTAAGATGCCGTATAAATTAGAAATAAGGAAAAGTATCTTCAAATTGGTTGGGCGGGTACGTAAAGCTGAAATCTGTCGAATATTCCAGAATGAAAACATTTCACGCAGAAACATTTATCGAACAATAGCGGAGTGCAAGCTGGGGATACCATGTCTGAATCTTCTAAAAAGTGAAAGACCGCGTGCATTTACTGCGCAGAGGTCAGAAAGATTGGTGGGAAGAGCAAAAAATCATGCTGAAATGTCAACAAGGAGACTGGTTAGTCAATACAGATCTCCTAAGAGTACGATATCGTTGGAATTGAGGAGGAATGATCTCTAAATATCGCAAGAGACTCAAGTGCCCCAAATACTCTCAAGCGCAGACGCAACTCTTTCTTATACCAAGATCAAAAATTATTATTCTAGATGACTGGGTAATTCTGAAATCAAGGGAAACGACAGATTTTATAAGGATAACGTAGATGAACGCCCTGACAATGTTAGGTACGAACATAAAGCGACATTTGCAGATAAAATCCATGTCTGGTGCGCAATTTCTAACAGGGGTGTATCCCAACCTTTTGTGGAAAGACTGAGGGGTGAATCTTTGAATAGTCAGAGCTATGGCTATACAGGGTGTTCCTTAATGATATGCGAATATTTAAGGGTGTGAATCTACATGAAAAATTAATGTTAGTTTGCTCTATAAACTATGGTCCAAAACTGTTTCCTTACGAAAACTCGGGGTGTTGAAGTTTTAGGAAAAAATGGAAATCAATTAATATTACCATAACCGCTTCAGATATTTCACTGATATTTAGTACGTAGTGAAAGTTAATATAGTTGCATCTTTTTCAATGCAGAAACAATTTTTAGCTTTAACAGTGGCGTGCGACCGGGTATTGGCTTCGATATTTTTTAAGAAAAAAATGGTACGCCAATTTTAAACAAATCATTTCTCTTGAATTATTTTTCTTCGATGCGCTATTTTTGAGTAAAAAAATAAAAACCGTTCTATTGTCCGAGTAAAATTAATGTAATAATTGACACCTGACAAGTCTCTGTTATTCAAATCTGTTCGCTGTGACATCTTTTTCATAATTTAGTTTTTACAATTTTGTTAATAATGGCGATTTATTCAAATGCAGAAATGGCGGAAATGCATTACGTATATGACCTTGCCGACGGTAAAGGTGAGCAAGCCAGATGGATTTATCACCAGAGATATCCCGATCGTGCTTTGCCAGATAGTCGAACCTTTTCTAATATTCATCCTCGTCTTGTTGAAACTGGCTCAGTCCTAAAAGGAACATCTGAAGGTAGACTTCTAAGTGTGAGAACACCTGAAATTGAGGAAGCAGTGCTGAACGAAGTCGAAGCACATCCTGAAACGAGTACGAGGAAGATCGCTAGACGCTTAAATATCTGCCATCAAATTGTTTGGAGACTCTTAGTGGATTTTTAGTTATATCCTTACCATATTTTAAGAGTACAGGCATTACTTCCCATTGATTTTCTAAAGCGTGTGACCTTTTGTCAGTGGTATCTTCAAAAAATTACAGAACATCCGCAATTTGAATCAATGATTCTGTTCAAGGACGAAGCTAATTTTTTTCGAAATGCCATTCAGAATTTCGACAATAATCATTTGTGGGCAGAACCGAAACCCATTTCCAACACCAATTATCGATTAACGTATGGGTAGGAATTGGCCGCGGTGAGCACCAAGAATGGCGACCAAGGTCCCCAGACCTCAACAGTCTAGATTCCTTTTTGTGTTGCTATCTTAAGACACTAGTGTACACAAGTCCCATTAACACTGTAGAGGAACTAACAGAAAGAATAGATGCAGCTTGTGATATAGAATATACAATAAAAAACACTCCAGGGATATTTCAACGAGTGCGCAGTTCCATGAGAAGGAGGGCGGAAGCATGCATACTAAGTGAAGGCCATTTTCAACAATATTTCTAATCATTTCGTTGGTTTTAATGTTATGTTCATGTTGTCAGTCGTTGTTGTTCATTACACCTAATGTCTTCAATTTTTCCAATTAAATTAATAATAATTTTGCCAGTTAGACAATAGAACGGTTTTTATTTTTTTTTTACTCAAAAAGTGCGCATCGAAGAAAATCAATTTAGGAAAGACCATTTGTTTTAAATTGAATGGGAAATTCAAAAATAATTTAACGATAATCCTCAAAACTTGCCGCAGGCTCGCCTGATACAGAATTTTTGGGCTTTACTGCCTAAAAAGGTTTATCATGAAGGCTGGGAAGCCCAAGATGAAGAACAATTAAGACGGCGCATTTACGAAAAACTGAGAGCAACTGATCTGAATTATGTCCAAGACCTTATGAGAAACACTCAAAGAAAGTTGCGTCTGGTAGAGCAGAATGAGCGATTCCACAAAAATCGATAGTATATCTTAGTTAAGAATTGAGTTGTAATTTATGATAACTAGTTGTTGTTTAAATAAATTTGTTCATTAAAAAAAATCCGATAAACATTTTGTGCCAAATCTTTTAGGACAAACGTTAATCTTGATCATTTGCATCAAACTTGTAAAAAAGCATTCACTTATAATTCTATTCATGGCCTTTATTGCATTTCCTTTGAATTTTGCAATTAGTCATATAAACAAACCCTTTTATTCAATGTTTCGACCTATCTGTGGTTGGTTCAATGTGTACACTCCGCTTGGCCATTTGGGCGTTATACAAACGGATACTTGTACATATACCTTGTAACTTAATAGTGTAATACTTTTATGGAACCTTGCCAACGTGTGAAAGCTCTTTGCTTGTATAATCTCCATAGTACATCATGCCCGTTGACCATTAAAGGCTCTCTCCAGACTCTAGACCTACCTTTTCTAGCCAACCGAGCATACATGATTAAGATGCAAATTTTTGCAGTAGCACGGACGAGAGAGCAGGTGTTGTTATCCGCCGCAAATGCATTCGATGGGATTTTGAACGGCGCCGGAGAGAGAGGGAGAGACTGGGCGAGAGATGTAGATTACATAGACTGGGCAATTTAACTCGAAGTTATAAAAAGGGGCAAAATGGTAATGAGGGAGATAGGTATGTTTGGGGAAGCGGGAAACACGTTGAGAGAGTCTTCCTAAGTAGCACTTTTTAAGCACTGAAGCTTATGATGCAGATAATAGGATCAAATAGGATGATTCGTTGCTTCGAAACACACATGATTTTCATAGAGAATACTAACACTGTTATCAGCTACTCCCTGGTAGCGGCGTCAGGGAGTCCAGTTCTATATGGAGTTCCGTGGTTCCACGGTGTCAAATTTTCAACCTGTCGAATTGTCTGTAGAAATTGTAATAATAATATTTATTCACTCAATGTACAAAGATAACAAACAATATGGGTAAATAAATATAAAATCAAAACAGGCCCAATAGAAGGCATCGCCTGTACATGGACCAATAATTTTAAGTTGCAACTGTAGAATGCAAATGACAAAAAAGGACAAACATTAGCTACATGTTTTTACTTGATGTTCGTATTTATGAGTTTATGAATTTCAGTCCTAGATATAGAATGTAGCCACTTTTTTAAATTTCTCTTGAAACAATTTCCGAAACGTAAATCTTTTAAGTCTTTAGGTATAATTACATAAAATTTTGGCGCTAAATAGAGATATGGCCGCTGCATTATAGATTTATGCGGTTGAGGAACTACTGTGCTACGAATTTTGTACCTTGTATAATGATTATGTTTAATTTTTTGGTCGGTGTTTACAAATTTATGGTAGTGAGTGATACTGTGTAAGAAATAAAGCTGTCTTATATCATACATTCGAACATCTGCGTATAATTTGTCAGCGGGATAAAGTTTCGGTTTATTAAATATCATTTTTAGAATATTTTTTTGAAAAACATCTAAATTATAGATATGTGAGGAACATGCAGCTCCCCATGCTAATATACCATATGTGAGATGAGGCTCAATCATTGCATGGTATAATGTTCGAAGATATTTTTCTGTCAATATACTCCCAAGGTATTTAATTTTGTCGGATACAAATCTAACATTCTGTAAAATATAATTGACATGGATGTGCCATCGTAAGTGAGGATCCAAGACCACTCCAAGGTATTTTATGTTGGGCACTCTATTAATTTGCATTTTTTGATCATTAATGTTGAAGGAGAAATTTGTGTAATTTGGCAGATGTCTATCATAAGATCCAAATAGTAAAAAATGTGTTTCAGAATAGTTAATGCTTAATTTTCTACTGTTAAACCACCGAATAATTTTGATAAAATCATTTTCAATTACATTTTTGAGATCAGACCAGTCAGTGCCTTCATATAATATTGCAGTATCATCTGCAAAACTGGTTATTTTTCCAACACAATTAATTTGGAAAATATCATTTAAATATACATATATTGAATAACAGCGGACCTAAGACAGTTCCTTGTGGGACATCACACTACATTTCTTTACTAAACGATCCTGATATCTGCACAGATTGTGGGCGATTTGACAAATAATTTTCGATCAGTGAGTACGCGTTTCCTCTGAAACCAATTCTCCCCAATGCTTCTAATAATAACTTGTGATTAACTGATTTCTTTAAATCAACAAAAATGCAGATTGAAGGGATTCTGTTATCAATATTTTGATGTATCTGATTTACAGTTTTAGTTATTGCGTCCGATGTAGCCTTCCCTTCTGTAAATCCATATTGATTTTCACTTGTAAACAATGAAAGAAATTACAAAGTTCAGATTGAAGCGATATATATTTCCTGAAAAGAAAACGCCGTATGCTATGTATCAGAGTCCCACGAAAAGAGAGATCGGCTACCTTATATGCTACCTCTTAGGACTACAAGAAGTCGTAACACTTTCATTCAGATATGCTATGTCTAATATTACACAATTTACTGGTCAAGGTGATGTTTTACGAGAAGGGGGCCCCCACATATGTTTATGGTGTGATCTACTGCTAGGTAAGTATGCGAACTGAAATGTAAAGCATGTACAAAGTGATCTTAAACTAGTGGATAATCTTACATCGAACAAATCTGGTACTCTGTATTTCAGCTGTCCAAGAAACTTGAAGTCTTGCATAAACCTTATAGTCTAGTCTGACCTGTAATCTCTGAAATAACCTGTTGGAGGTCCCTTGGTGGTGTTAACCAGCCCTCACAAGGTAAAATGTTGGAATGTAGCAGATAGCCAGCCAAAGTGGTACAACGTTAAGGTTTCAAGCGATTCTAGGTTCAATGTACCAGTATATCTTCTGAAGTTGCAGAATGTAGTTCTTGTCAAATCCTGGTCTCCGTTATGTACGAAGAATGAAGAAGAGAATGTACAGGAAGTAGGAGACGTTGAAGAAGACAAAGAGAAGAAAGAAAAATAAAAAGGCCTGTGGACAAAAGTCAAGACCTACCTAGGCTGTAGGGTGGCCTTTAAGGTGGAGGAAAATCTTCAAATCTTAGTGATCCCACAATACTAGTGGTGCGAACGGCTACAGCAATTGAAATTGTGAAGATTTTCCTTTGATTCAGCTATTTTTTGGAACCAAATCCGCACTTGTGAAACAGCTCCTCTGTTAGATACCAAAAAATTGCAATGGCGATCCTTTTTCCTTACTTGTTGCGCGCGTGGAAGCAGAAATATAAAATGCTATGTACAATGTATATACCCCTATACACAATACATTTTAGCAAGGGTATGAGATTCATATATTCTTATCTATCTATATCGTATCTTATGAACTAGTAAACGAGTAAGTAGTAGAGAACCTTCTAATTCGTAAAATCTATGCAACTATAATTTACAACAAAAAAATGTCGTAACAGCTGTGAAAAGTCCAAACGCAAGACATACAATTTTCTAAATCCAATAACATTTCAGGGACAGTCATTTTCACAAGCACCGTTTACCAGATCGCAAATTAAAATCTAAGTACTCACATTTCATGCACTTCCAAAATTGTTCATACAATCAAAGCGCTTCGCGGGGGCGTTATGTTTACTAACCCTACACTGCAGAAATATGATCGATCATGCAAATAGATGCGAAAAATCTAGACAATACAGGAAACATCTTTCGAAATCCATAATTATTATTAACATTTATGACCACTAGTCGCTATATTTTTCTACTATAGAAGTAAGCGACTGAGTTATATTGTTCCCTAGCAGTGTTTGTAAATTGTGTCGAGTAGATCAATTTTACATTCCAGGTATTTCTACAACTTGCTCATGCGTGTGTCCATGTGACGAGAGTAGATGCGAGGACTTAATTTGATGTCTGCCTTGAGTTTATATATTTTAGAAGATTTAGTTCTTGTACATAATCATGTTGGAATATTGATCTTCATAATAACTATACTTATACAGGGTGGCGCATCGAAAACGAAACAGACGCATTTACTGGCAGCTCAGTTTTTTTTTTTTGGAAAAACGCTCAGACCCGTCGATTTTGTTTTCGAGTGGGACACAAGTTTGGCAAAAAATCACGTTAGCACGTGCAGCCCCCTAAGCGGGGGTGACACCACCCCCAATATCTTAAATGTTTCGATATAAAAAAAAAATGGAAAGGGGGGTCGACTGATACCTTATTTTAAAGGTCTTTCAATTCCCTTTATAATGATACAAAATAAATATACTTCAGCTCAGTAGTTTTGAAGATTAATTGATTTAAATCTTAAATAAAACTAATACATCATCATTAGTGGAGATCAATACATTTGGCTGCAAAGTAATTTAAAAATGAAGAATGAACTGACCCGTTAGGCAAGTAAATATTGAAAATGGCCACCATGACTCTCCATGCAATAATAAAGATTTTGCTCAAAACGTTTCCGCACATTTTGCAATATTTGAGGAGTAATTTGAAGGCACTCATTCACAATTCTTTGTCGCAGGTCTTCTAAAGATGTTGGCTGAGTTGCATAGATTTTGCTTTTTAAATGACCCCACATAAAGAAATCCAAACGTGATAAATCTCGCGATCTTGGGGGCCATTCAATGGCACCTTTTCTACCAATCCATCGATCTGGAAACGTCTGATCTAAATATTGTCGAACACGTAATGCGTAATGTGGTGGGGCACCATCCTGTTGGAAAATCAACCTATTCGCAATGTACCGCCGATCATTCTGATTTTCAATTATGGCTGTTAATGCAGGATCTATGGCGTAATTCCAAATACATTTCACCGGTCAAATTTTTTATGTAAGAAAAAAGGACCAACTAAATGATCGCAAAAAATACCAGCCCAAACATTTAATTTTTGTGGCTGCTGTGTATGAACCTCACGATAAATTCTGGGATTAGCATCGGACCAATATCGGCAGTTATGACGATTTTCTACGCCATTTAAGAAAAAGGAACATCCGTCGGAAAAGCAAGTGTTGAATAGAAAATGTTCATCGCTTATAATTCGTTCACTCATATCTTCACAAAATTTTAATCGCCGATCAAAATCGTCTTCATTAAGTTCTTGTACCAGGTGAATTTTATACGGATGAAAACTATGGACCTTTAGAATCCGTTGGACAGTACATCGACTAACACCCCACACAGTCTCCAATTTACGGCTACTTAACGTAGGATCTACATAAACTTGCCCTGAAACCCCCGCTTCTATTGCTTCGTTCCTTATGGGATTTTCAATGTTGCGTTTTTTATTGGCGACTGACCCAGTTTCCCGAAATTTAGCTACAAGTTCTAGAACATATTTTCGATGCACGTTACTGTTCTCGTGTCGCTCATTAAATAATTCTGCTGTTCTATTAGCGCACAGATTATTTCCGAAAAATATTTCGATAATTTCAACTCTTTCTGGTGTGGAATATATCATGGTTAATTTATGTAATAAAGCGTTACAAATTATTTTAGCAACAAAGTTTGGTCAAACCAATCGCAAACTATGTACTAAATTCCTATTCAAAGTAAGTACAAAAAAAAACGGTCCAATAGCGATTTTCAACAACAAAATGATAAGAAAACAAAGGGCGTAGTGAAGAAAAGCATTTACTTATTAAGTAAATTCTTTTGGTCAAATTTCTTCTGGAAGTAGTACAAACTAATATGATGTACCTATTAAAGTCTACTTTAAGCTTTAAATCAATAAATCTTCAAAACAACTGAACTGAAGCTGATGTATTTTACATCATTATAAAGGGAATTGAAAGACCTTTAAAATAAGGTATCACTCGACCCCCCTTTCCATTTAAGAATTTAGGGTTGGTGTCACCCCCACCCAGGGGGCTGCACGTGTTAACGTGATTTTTGTGCCAAACTTGTGTCCCCCTCGAAAACAAAGTCGGCGGTTCTGAGCGTTTTTACCAAAAAAAAACTGAGCTGCCAGTAAATGCGTCCGTTTCGTTTTCGATGCGCCATCCTGTATATGCATGATGTTTGTAGCTCATTTGAAATTTAATGAATCATTGCGTTTTTGAAAGGTTTTATTCTTTTGTTACTAAATAGACCATTTAATCTTGCATTTTATTCTCTCACACCTTGATAAGAGAATGAAATATCGTGATATATCTCCAAGACACACTTTTTGGCATGTATACGAGGACTTTACTCTTTTCTGTGCGCCTTTGTCAACATTTTATTGCTTCCTTGCCTTAGTATGGTCGATGCTAGTTCCATTCTAAGGTTCAAGATACGAGTTTTGATATTTTAATTGTCACTGCAGTATGATGCATAGTCTAATCATATTAGATGAAAATACCCCTGGTTTGCGAAATAACTGTAAATAGTCTGGTTTTATTGCTGCAAGCTTTTCAAGGGGGTACATGGACCCATAAAATGGGTACACTAATTTTTGTGTTTCAGATGCCTCCTTGAGCAACTTGCATCAATGAAACCAGACACTACAGTTATTTCGGGGAAATTTGTTAATAGGATTACACTAACAACAGCAATTATAATAGTACCTTTTAAAGAAATTGTGGGACCTGGAAACTCCAATTTCCCTCTTTCTTACACAGCTTATCTACATTTTAGTAGAGTGTGCCGTTACATGTAGTCAGAGATGCAAAGACTGGTTTGCAAAGGGCGATCGCGTATGGCAGATTTATCGTTTAAGAGCACTCTAGGAGATTTTGAGCAACGGCCGGCGTGCCAGGAGCTCCGAGAAAAATGTGCACAGCATAGACTGGGCCACTTAGCTTTCAAGTTGTAAAAGAGAACAACATGAAGGGTAAGGGTAAAGTGTTTTTTTGTGTAGCATTTTCTAAGCAGTGGAGCTGTTGAAACATTAGAGGAATAATATAGGCATAAAAGTATTTATGGTATAAAAATTTTATCAAATTACTTGTGAACTGTCATTGTTCGAGGGTTCTACCTTCGGGATCAGATTTTCATCTGGGTCTTCCGACCTTTGATTACCTTTTCTTCAAAAAGCTCCATAGCAGCTACCCCTTCTCTTGTGTGAGACTCAATCCCACCATTCTGTAAATAGCCAAGCACCTACCAATTTTAATTTTAGGTTTTTGCTGGGAACCACTTAGCTGGGGGGTAGTACAAACTGATTACCTTTGGTTTGTCTCCCAGAACTTTTTTTAGTTTTTTCTTTTGTTCAATAAATGTTTGTGTGTCTTATGAATTTGTGTGTGCTCCATAGAACCATCTATGTCATTTGGTACTTCCTTTTATTTCTTTTCTCAATTTCTTGGAACTAGGTGGCGCCCAAACCTCAACCATTTGTATCAAAGACCAAAGTACAAAAAACCACGCTCTAAGGCGTCATTATCTACCAACTGAGCACAGTGTTAGTTATATTTTTCCCAAATTATAACTATATATGGCCGGTATAACACTGGCGCCCAACGTGGCAAAGCTGGAGTCAGCTCTAACAACGATTGAATCCCCAAGAGGGAGAGAAAAGAGTCCTGACAACAAAATTTACCAATGGAGGCCGAATTCTATAAGAAATTCCCACATCCTGGCACTGGGTGCGAAATTGTTTCACAGGAGAAAGCACCAAGTTACATGTCGTCCAAATAAATTACTTGGAAAAATGACACTGATGAACACTAAATTTCCCAAGAGTTTCCAACTAATTAGACATTGTGTTACCCGAAAAACACCAGTATCAATAATAGTTATGAGTTTTAACACCACAAAAACAATTCTGTAGTGAAATAATTCCCGTGCGTTGACCATACCGCACACCCTCTATTGTCGAGTACGATTTTCTACTATAGAATTATTAGCTTATTGTTTTAATAATAATAATAATAATAATAATAATAATAATAATAATAATAATAATAATAATAATAGCTTTATTGTCCAACAGTTTCCCATTTATTGGACAATTTATAAACACAATACAAGAGCAAAAAAAAGCGAAAAGAAAACAACAAATGCAACACAGGTATAAATTTGTAACATGAGCTATTGGTTCGAATAAGCCTTAGCTGCCTTTAGCAGGTAACTAACATTTGTCGTAAATATATCACAGTAACATCCAATTCTGTATAAGTTAGAGCACATTTCATATAACGGTGACTTGAGAAGAATGTTTGTCCTAGCTCTAGGAAGCCCGAATATTTTATTATTGCGAGATGCAAACGTTGGAGTACGAAACTTGATCTGTTCCAGGATCAAGGGGCAATCAATTAAATTGTTGATCATTTTGTAGCCAAATATTATTGAGGCACAGTACCTACGTTTTTTCAAAGTCAACATGTCTAAGCGACTACATAGTTCCTCATTACTTGTACCTCTCTCTGGATGTGTCCCATCAATCCTAAACAGAACAAACTTCATAAACTTCATAAACTCTTTCAATAGCTGTGCTATAGCATTCATAGTAAGGGCTCCAAATAATACTACAATATTCGACTTTGGATCTAACATAAGCATAATATAATAGCTTAATGGACTTTATGTTATGAAAATTTCTGCAATTCCTTACTATGAAACTATAAGCCGCTAATGCTTCTGATGCTTTTTTATTTATATGCTGACTAAAAGTTAACTTTTGATCATAGATTCTACCTAAATCACGTATATCAGAGCATCTTTCTAGCACAGACCCATCAATAGAGTACGGATATTCGCAAACATTAATTTTCCTGGTATAGCTGACTATTTTACACTTCCTCACATTAAGCTCCAACTTGTTTTCTACACACCAAGACAGCACAAAATTTAATTGGTGTTGTAGCTTGATACAATCATATCAGCGATAAATTTTTAGGTCGTCAGCAAAGCATAGGCGTTCACATTCAACTGAGTCACAGAGGTCATTAATAAATATCAAAAACAGTAATGGTCCCAGGTTCGACCCCTGAGGAACTCCAGAAGGTGCCAAGTAGCTAACAAATTGTCTACGGTCAGATAAGTAAGATTTCATCAACTCCCTAGCATCATCTGTGAAACCAAGTGCACCTAACTTATTTAATAAAGTTTTGTGGTTAATTTTATCGAAATCCTTCGAAAAGTCGGTATAAATAACGTCAACTTGCTCCTTACTATCAATGGCTTCCGAGAGGTACTGCGTTAAAATAGATTTGTGGTTGTTGAGCGATTAGCGACAAATCCGTGTTGATGCAATGACAGCTGACGCTGGACGGCAGTGTAAATGCGACTGTACAAGACTATTTCAAAGACTTTCGAGAACATGCATAATATCGAGATTGCCCTGTAATTCTCAATATTTGACTTATCCCCACACTTAAACACTGGACAGACCTTAGCGATCTTCCAAATATCTGGAAATCTTTTTGTTATAAGACAAATATTAAAAATCCTAGTTAGAACACCAACAAACACTTCCACACAATCTTTGACTATAAAGGACGGGATGCCATCTAGACCAGATGTCATCTTATCCTTTAGTGATTTAATGGCCTTCCTAACTTCATTTTCCTCAATTGGATGAAAATGGACAAATAAATTACTATGATTTAGTGAGGCATTATTATGCGGCTTGTGAGTGACATAGACGCTGCTGAAAAACCCACTGAATGCGTTTACTATATCCTGAGGCTGATCTATAGAATTATTTTGAAATTTCATTATCCCTGGGATTCGTGATGTGTTGTTTTTGGAGTGAACGTATCACCAAAAAGCATTGGGGTTAATTGTTAAAGAATTCTGGATATTTTCAATATATTGATCATACGCTGATTTAATGTTTTTTTATCAAGCGGCGCAAACGTTTGAATTCTTGTAGATCATCAACAAAAGTAGGCCTGTTGATTTTTTTCCTAAATTTAGCTTTAAGTTTAATGTTCTTAATAATAGCAGAGTGAAACCAAGGCGGGTATCGGTGACTGTAAATCTTATACAGAGGCATGTGCCTGTAAAAAATTTGGAAAATGTTGCCATAAAATACATCAACAATATAATTAACATCAGAAGAGCAGAATGCTATATGCTATGCTATAAAAATATTTTTAGGAACTATTATGAAAGGAAACTGTAACACACTATAATAAGCAAGTATTTCTTACTTTAAATGTGCTATTCAAGCTTTAACTGTCGCTTGCGCTATGGCATTGCGCTGCATCCAGCTCATCGATAGATGATACAGTTTTTCTACTCCAGAAATATGTTACTGAATCTTAATTGGAGTGAATTGTGCAGGGATTATTTTCAATCCTAGAGAATTTTAACAGCAGTTTGTATCTACATTCATGAATGTATGTGTATAAACATAGATTGAACCTCTTCAATAACAAGGAAGAACACTAATATCAACCTCGATCTAAAGATCTGCTGATACTCCCTCTCCATCGTACTGCAGAATGTTAGGTAGCTTTGAGTTACATGGGCAGTAACATATTCAATAATTTAAAAGATATTCAAACAGTACCAACATAATATAATCTACTTAGATTTTTCTAGGGCTTTCGATCGCGTACCACATAGAAGGCTTCTGTTTAAGTTGGAATGTATGGGAATAAGAGGCGTGTTGTTACTGTGGATTAAGGCTTTTCTCACCGGGAGGAGTTTCTCTGTGCGCGTCAGTGATAGCCAGTCTCACCTTCATCATGTAGCAAGTGGAGTTCCTCAAGGCTCTGTCTTGGGGCCAGTGCTGTTCCTTCTGTATACAAGTGACCTGCCCGCATTGATTTCCTCCACATGTTCAGCTTATGCCGACGACACCAAGATTTACAATACTTTCGTAAATTCTGCTATGCTTCAACGAGATCTTGATATTGTTTGTCAATGGTCAGTCAGTTGGCTTTTACCCTTAAATCTAACTAAGTGTTGTGTCCTTCACCTCGGGAAGACAAATCCGCGATTTACATACAAGATCTCTGACCACAACATCGAAGCAGTTTCCAGCCACACAGATCTGGGCGTTGTACTCAACGATCGTCTTTCCTGGTCAGAGCATATTCACCACGTTACATCAAAAGCCAAGAAACTTCTATACATGCTGGAGAGGTCTTTCAAAGGATCCGATGTCAACACTTGCGCCTACATTTACAAGGCATTCGTGAGGCCAATTCTTGAATTCGCTGGCCCGGTATGGGACACTGTGCTTCTGCGCGATAGAAATCTCGTCGAATCAGTACAGCGTCGGGCTACTCGTATCCCTTTTGGAGCACGAAGACCAAGCTATGAAGATCGCCTTGAATTATTCAACCTGACCTCATTCTCTGAGCGAAGACTTCGTGGCGATCTTATAGTTACGTTCAGGATACTTCATGGTTTGATGGGCACCAACCTCATGCATCTATACCGTCTGTCGCGCAGCAATCTACGCAGACACAGCTTTAAACTGCATAAGGAGCCATTTAAAACAACAGTCCGGTAGTGGTTTCTTCCCAACCGCATATTCAACACCGGGAATAGTTTACCTGAAAGTGTGGTTGGTGCTACTTCAGTTAATAGCTTCAAAGTGCAGTATGATAGCTGGAGGAGTGTACAAACTTTATAGCTATGAACAGTCTTTTTTTATTTTTTTCTAATTGATGCATTTGTGTTACGTGTCCGTACACTATATTTACTGCATGAGCTTATAGTACTGTGTACTCTGCTCATCTCAATTATAATAATAATAATAATAATAATAATTAAGCAGTTTCAAAACTCAGTTGAAATCATTTCGAACAGACAAGTGTTATCATAGCTTGGAAGAGTTCTTTGCATGCAAGACTGTTTCCTAATCTCTATTGTACTGTTTATCCGATTCTGGCGAATTCTACGCACTCTAGGCATTTTGAGCAATCGCAAAAAGGCTTCTCAATAAGATACACGAAATTTAACATTTAATTGACATCGTAAATGTACGAAAACTGAATGCCACTTTATCACCAAACAATACACGTAGCCACCACAAACATATGTGAAAAATTCTTGAATTTCAATAAAGATACGCAGGTATTTACCTTCTTTGTCACTCAGTTTATTATTACTATTATCACATAGGTTTACTCTCAGATTGACTTTTCACACGCAGAAATACAGTTAGCAAATTTTGCTAGACATGAGTTGACCTTGTAGTAGTTTTGAGTAGAATGCGACCAAAATTTCCGAAAAGAACAGTTAATAGAGAACAATCTTGGATGCTTAAAGTGAACTGGATAGGAATGTGTGGGGGAGCTGTCAGTGAATTTGACAGAGGCTTGTCAGCTTCGAATTCAGCATTGCTCAAATGCTATGCAAATTGTTCATAATGACCACTATACTTCAAGGTCCAAACTTTTTTTCATAAATCTCCAAACTCTTTTAAGCACACTAGTTTTTTAACTGGATAAACTAATAACAACGGCATCACAAAAAATAAAATTCAAGATTCAAGTTCAGACATCAAGCAGATCATAAGTCAGGTCATCTTACATACTAATGGGTGATTTTTTTGCTAGTATCTTTTTGGCAACACTGTTTTTGAAAGATGACGCGTGAATCGTGTTTTGTGTCATTGTCAAACTTGTTCAGTTTGGTCTATAATTTAACCATGAATCGACTTACGAACGAACAACGCTTGCAAATTATTGAATTTTACTATAAAAATTCATGCTCGGTTAAGACAGTGCATCGAGCACTGCTTCCAATTTATGGGCAATTTGGCCTACTGAGGGAGCTATTCGGAAGCTTGTAACTAAATTTCGAACCCAGTTTACATTATTGGACATTAAACCACCAACATGCAGACGTAGAGTGACGACTGAAGAAAATATTGCGGCTGTATCCGCCAGTGTTAGTGATGACCGTGAAATGTCGATTCGCCGCCGTTCGCAGCAGTTGGGCCTCTGCTACTCCACTACGTGGAAAATTTTGCGACAGGATTTGGGTGTAAAACGTTATAAGATACAGCTGGTGCAAGAATTGAAGCCACACGACCTCCCACAACGTTTCCAATTTGTGAATGGGCGCTGGTAAAGTTGGAGGAAGATCCACATTTTTATCGAAAAATTGTGTTCAGCGACGAAGCTCATTTCTGGTTGAATGGGTACGATAACAAGCAAAATTGCCGCATCTGGACTGAAGACCAGCCAGAAGCATTGCAAGAGCTACCAATGCATCCCGAAAAAATCACTGTTTGGTGTGGATTATGGGCCGGTGGCATCATCGGGGCGTACTTCTTCAAAGACGACAATGGCCGGAACGCTACCGTGTGATGATAACAAACTCTTTTTTGCCCAAAATGGAAGAGCTGGACTTGGCTTACATGTGGTTTCAACAAGACGGTGCCACATGCCACACCGCATACGAAACAATGGCCCTGTTGAGAGGCGAGTTCGGTGAACAGTTTATCTCACGTTTGGGGCCCGTCAATTGGCCGCCTAGATCGTGTGATTTAACGCCGTCGGACTATTTCTTGTGGGGCCATGTTAAGGCTAACGTCTACAGGGATAAACCAGCAACGACTGACGTACTGGAAGCCAATATTGAAGCATTTATTTGTGAAATACCGGCCGATATGTTGGAGAGAGTGTGCCAAAATTGGACCTTGCGCATGGACCATCTAAAGCGGAGCCGCTGCCAACATTTACATGAAATAATCTTTAAACATTAAATTATATCTACCGTTCTATCGACTCAAATAAAGATTTAATCGTTTTTTCAAATTTTTTGTGTTTTTTTTTAAAATCAAATCCTATACCTCTTACAAACCACCCGTTACATACAGTTACTTGGAGGGAAAAACTTTGCAGTCTATTATTACTACAGAGTGACACGGTTAAATGAGGGTACCTACTTAAATATTTTGAACAATTCTTAAAGACTTGGAGGTCCCTAATATAGCTTTTGCTTTGTATAATAGAGATTTGAAGGTACCATTATTATTATGTAAAATTATGTGACCTCCTGATTAATTTTGATAACGTCTAAAGATCAAGAACGTCCAAGAACGGTGAACTAGGATATTCTGGCGTGTGTCCTTTTTAAGTTCATGATTCAGTGCTTTAATTTCTGTGTGTTACTGGGCACACATGGTTATAAAACAGAAAGATTCCAGAGGCTGCGAGTATATAACCGAAAAACTTATATGAATTCAGCCGATATTGCATTTTGGATTTTCGACTTCTGTTTGAGCTTTGACTAGTTATCGGTTTGGGTGTACTGCATTTTGAACAGTGACACTTGAAAGGACATATAGTACGGACATCTGACAATACCTGCTATCTGACATTTTTGCCCAATTTGAGGTATATGCACATTTTTCTTCGTCTTCGGCGCACATTGTGATACAGTCCGCTAACCGCAGAAAAATTTAGTTTTTGAATTATTCAGCCAAAACAATACCTACCGCTGGCAACACGTCTGTGAATGAGCGGCATTTCTAGCTATCTGACAATTACGCGTGCTATTTTTCTTAACTTTGCAACGAAACACGACGTTGTGATTTCTCAGAGAGATCTCACCAAAGGACACACCCAAATGGAATATGACTCTGTACACAGTTGCATTTAAAGAAAACTGAGACATAGGGTTATTGAATTACCAAATGACTATGTTAGAGTCATATGAGGTGATCCAATTGAGTTACAACTTCTTTAAGGACTAGTCTTGAGCAGAGGTGCAGCGATACTCAACAATTAGACCAGGCAGGAACAATGTAGTCACGGATATTAAAGTAATATGTATGTATAGTGTAGAGCCTCAGGAGTTGCCTATGAGACCGAGACAGCTCCCCGACATTTCAGATTATAGGTGTTATATCAAAGGACTGTCACATGTTTTACGACAATTTGCCATATGTCAAGGAAAAAAGCTGAACGTTCATTTAAGGTGTAACTGAGAATACATGCTATTATCTTTTTGATTTGTAAAAGCACGAAACTTATAATTTGATATAATGCATAACAGCTTTTCTGACACGAATCTCATTAAATCCATCTATCCATCATAGTACAACATCTGCTAACTGCAAAGAAAGTTAGCAGAAATACCAGCTATCTGCACTAATTTTGTCAATTAGAGCTTCATTTAGATAAAACGCATTAAGCATGTGTTAAACGTCATTTAGAGTTGTCCAATAGGGACGCAGGAAAGTATACGTCAATTTGACATAGACGCCATCTTTGTTTTCTGTCACCGACATGTCATTTTGTTAGATGAATGTTTACCATTGATCGCTATGGAGTCGTATTCGATTGAAGACCGCATTAAAGTTATTCAAGAGCACTACAAAAATGGTGCAAAAATAAAAAACACGTTTCGCGCACTTCGTGAACATTTCGGTCGCAACAACCGCCCAAACGAAACAACCATCGGTCGTCTGGTGCGTGAATTCGAGGCAACAGGTTCTGTGGCAAATCTGCCAGGCTCTGGCCGGCCAAGGAGCGTTCGCACACCGGAAAATATTGCTGTTGTGAAGGAGAGTGTGAGAGACGATCCGAAACAATCAACAACGCGTCGATCCCAAGAATTGGGCATTTCGAGAACCAGTTTGCTCCGCATTCTCCACAAGGATTTGAATGTACACGCCTACAAGATCCAATTGACGCAAGAGCTGCGTCGGGCCGACCATTTTTCGTGCCGAACGTTCTCAGATTGGCTCCTTGAACACCGCCAAATTGATGCCAATTTTTCATCAAAAATCATATTCAGCGACGAAGCGTATTTCACTTTGAATGAGACGGTAAACAAGCAAAACTGTCGCATCTGGGCGAACGAAAATCCCCATGAGTATCAAGAGCAGCCGATGCATCCTCAAAAAGTGACTGTGTTGTGTGCATTGTGGTCAAAAGGCATCATCGGACCCCTTACTTTTTCGAAAATGCGGCCGGGGACGCCGTTACCGTCAATTCTGAGCGATATCACGTGATGATAGAGGACTATTTTTTGCCGCAACTTGAAGGAATGGATATGGACGATGTTTATTTCCAACAAGACGGTGCAACATGCCACACAACCAACGTCAATATCCATCGATTGCAGTCCTTCTTCGGTGATCGCGTGATTTCGCGCAGAGGAAATGTGCCATGGCCACCAAGATCGTGCGATTGGACTCCCTTGGACTTTTTTTATGGGTATATTTGAAAAACAAAGTCTACGTCAACAAACCAGCCACCCTCCAAGAAATCAAAAACAACATCATTGCCGAGATAAATGCCATAGAACCGACCATGTTGCAAAATGTCATTGAAAATTTCGACCATCGCGTGGACGTCTGTAAATCCAGTCGTGGTGAACATTTGAGCGATATTATATTTCATACATAAATGGTATAAATAAACCTTCAAAATAAAGTACCCAACTTGATTTGAATATCAATCTTTCTTGTTTTAATATGCGTTTACTTTCCTGCGTCCGTTTTGGACAACCCCATATTTTTTGTGACCAAAGTTGTAGAGTATTAAGATCGGTAGTATAAAATTGAAAGGTTTTTTTCGTCCCCTGTAAAATTACGGTTCCTAAATATAGCAGGCATTGTCAGATGTCCGACGATATTTCGAATAAGTTTTGACTGGTCTATACACCACGTGTGATCCCGGCAGTTCCAGCGATATCTGCGAGCCCGGTAAACGAGTTCATTGAGAGCAAACGGAAAACCAATTTGAATTTCAATTTCGGATACATGTGACAAGTGGTCCCGCAGTGTAACGGATGATGGGTATTTTGGCATCCAGGGAATGGATTGGAAGTTTGCTGCATCCAACGGTTTACAAACATCAGATTATATCCTATTCACTAAATATGGCAATGTAGCCTCTTCCGTCCATTGCAATTTCTGAGACACGTGGATATGTACAAGAAGGTGATAAAGGACCTTTCTCTAAACTCGAACCCCGAAAAGCAGTATGAAAAAACCAAAATTTAAATGAAACCAATGTTTCTGCGTATTCTTCAAAAATCTGTTGACCAGATCTCAAAGCATTTCAGGAAGAATTGTTATTCTAAACCTTTGTTTTTTTAATTGACTTTTTCCATCCTCTCAATTTATACCAATCACAAACGCGCAATTTTGAATTATAAATGGTTTCTAGATGGTAACATTGTATGACAGCACCTGTCAGCAGCTTTTTTGACAGCTGTTGTCACCAAAAATCACAATACCATCGATAACAAGTAATTATGGTCTTCTAGGATCCCAGAAAATGATGCTAATCAATTTTTTTGATTTAATTGCCAATAAATTTTGTAATATTGTTTTTAAACAGTGCTAGTCAGATTATGTAGGAAAATGCATGTATAATAGTTAGTATGATTTGTAAGCTATGTGTATGCAAAATAATCTGTTACTCATGAAATAGTGTTGTCAAATATCATTCGGGCATCTGATCTTTTTCTGTGCAAAAAACCGAAAAAAACATAATGCAATAGTTATTAATCATACAAGCGAGAAAAGTACTAGATTTTTCCCGTGTACTATACACAAATGTTTTCTGTGCCGGGAAAAACGACGATTTAATACTGAGAAATTATATTATTACAATATTTGAGTCAGAAAATTATCGATGTGAAATATAAATTTTGAAATTATACTAAGTGACATATAAATCCGAACACCCAGTTTAAATGGTTTTATTTTAATAAAAGTTGGTTAATGTATTTATCTTACTGTAAATAACAAGTGAAAAAATTTTCAGCCTTATCAGTTGGACATTCCGGTTTTTATACTGCTTTTTTTTAATTCACTAACGCTCTAAAAATGAATATTTCAGCCGCAGTAAAGAATCAACGTTGGCGGATTTTGGTTCTTGACATCCTTTACGATCGGTTACGATGCCTAGAGTACGGAGACCTGTACGATTTCGTCAACTTAGTGAGTTTGATAGGGGTCGTATAGTGAGACTTCGGGAAGCTGGACTTTCTTTTCGGGCAATTGCAGTTAGAGTGCAAAGAAGTGTAGACACTGTGGTTAGGTGTTGTCAGGCAACAGACCGTGAAGATCGCCGCCTGAGATTATTGGCCTTAAGGGACCGTTTCTCCACTACCAGGTCCATTGCAAATGAATGGTTTGCAGAACACGGAAGACCTATTGGCATGCGAAGTGTTTACCGACGAATGAGAAGTTTTGGCTTGTTTTCATACCGGCCACACTGGGTCCTCCCTTTAACTCGAGAACACCGACGTAATCGCCTTGAGTGGTGCAGACAACGGTCACTCTGGGGTCAGGAATGGAACAGTATTGTCTTTAGTGACGAGTCTCGATTTTGTTTAGGCATGCGCGATGGTCGTGCCAGGGTTAGAAGGCGACGTGGTGAAAGGAGGAATCCACAGTTTTTTGTTGAAAGACATGTTCATCACACTGTTGGAGTTATGGTTTGGGGTGCTATAGCTTATGGTTCCAGGTCACCTTTAATCTTCATCAGAGGTAACAAGAACGCGCAGCGTTATAACCACGAAGTTCTAGAACCCCATCTTTTACCCTATCTTGACACCCTGGCAGATCCAACTTTCCAACAAGATAATGCCCGACCACATGTTGCAAGAGTCACAATAGACTTCTTTCAACATAATGATGTCACATTGTTACCATGGCCACCAAGATCTCCCGACTTATCCCCAATTGAGCACGTGTGGGATATGATGGGTAGGAGATTGCTCAATTTGCAACGTCCTCCTCAGACTCTAGAAGCACTTCGAGAGGAGTTGGTGGTTGCCTGGAATGAGATACCACAGGAGGACATTGACCACCTGATCAGAAGCATGCCTAGGCGCGTTGGAGAATGCGTAGCACATCAGGGTGCATCCACACATTATTAAAGGTCAAAGGGCTTTAAAGCAGTGCAATCATTTTGAAATTTTTATCATTTACTTATTATGCTTCATTAAGTACTTATACAAAATTTTATTAAAATAAAACCATTTAAACTGGGTGTTCGGATTTATATGTCACTTAGTATATATAGAAAAATTTCATACAAATCGACCGAAAACACATTAACTATACCTGAAAACATCATTTGAAAGACAATTCCATGTTGTCGATTCGTTCAAGATGATCTAACAAGCCTATACTGAAACTATACAGGGTGTTTCAGAACTATGGGATCAAACTTGTAGGGGTCAATCAGTGTAACAGTAGAAAACATTTGAGTATAGGCACCCATATCCGGCGCTTGTGTGTTGTTATCTTTAAAAACGGTAACAGAGATTGGTTTTTAAGATTCAACAAAAATTAATTGTAGCTAATGGAAAACTTTACCAATCAAGAATTGGCGGATATGCATTTGGCATACGGAGCAACAAGCTGCAATGCACGAGCAGCAGCGCGGTTGCATCAAGAGCGTTATCCCGAACGACAGCATCCGGGATACAAAAAGTTTATTACTATTCATCGGCGGCTCTCCGAGACAGGCATGTTTAAAGCCAACATGCATGATACTGGTGTTGCTCGTACCGTACGAACATTCGAATTTGAAGACGAGGTCATTCAGCGAGTTGCCGACGAACCATCAAGTAGCACACGTCACATTGCTGAGGATATGAATACGAGTAACGCTTCCGTCTGGCGGGTGCTACGCAAGCAACAAATTCATCCTCACCACTTCCAGAAAGTTCAAGGATTGACTGCAGCCGATTATCGTCCTAGAGTTCAATTTTGTCAATGGCTGAGACAGTTTTTTCAATAGTAGGAATCGACAAGTTTGGGACAAAGAAAATTCCCATGCAATTTTTCCTAGAAAACAACTCCAGTAGGAACAGAGCAAGACTTAATTGGACGAATTGCAGCAGCATTTGAAATCATTCAAAACGAGTATAAAATTTTTAGTCAAGTCCGCCGAAATCGTAAGCGACGTTTAAATCGGTGTATCCAGGTTGGAGGAAGACGTTTTGAACAATTGTTGTGATGATATCATGTACAAAAGGCAAAAATTAAATGCATTAAATCCTATTCAGGCAATTCATCGTCTTTCTAAATTTTAACGCGACTTAGGGCCGCAGTGCCGTAGTGACACTGTTCCACATATGGGTGCCTATACATCAAATGTTTTCTACTGTTATACTGAATAACTCCTAGAAGTTTGATCCCCTAGTTTTGAAACACCCTGTATAAAACTGTAATGACTCATACGCGTGATCAGAGCCTGACCGCCGCCGGGTGACGGAACGGCTGTCGAGAGGCGTCAGACTAGAACAGGGTGGTATTCTCTAGGTGTTCGATTTACATATTCTAAATAATACACATTTTATTCGGTTTTTTATACTCCAACTACCATGAAGACCTAAGGTCTAAACACCCATGGGATACCGTGGGGCTATTGGGAGATACAGGGGAAAGGGGGAACGCCACACGGACTCTGGCGAGGGAACACGTGTGCATGCACACATTCTGGCTCCGCCTACGAGATCCACCGGGTGGTACCTCCGCGTTCGACAGTCGGAGACCGTGTACCACCTACGGACAGTCACAACATCCATAGCCAAGAGAAAATTTTCTCATGGGACGGGATTTGAACTCGCACAGCGCACGGCGACTGATCAGGTGACTTAAGAGTCTACTACTGCGGCCACCGCTGCTGCCTGGGGAATAATGTGTCCCACAATTATCTTGCCAAGCTTTGAGATAGTAGAATACAAGTATGTTAATAAACAAAAATTGGGAAAATATGGGCCTACCGTTTTGATTCATTTCTACAATTTTAATTGTATATCATGCTCACAACATCTCTTTCGTTTGTTATAATAATCTTGAGTAAAACAGTTTAAGAAGTTTTGGACTTGTTTTAAGGAGAAAGCTTCCATATAGAGATCTTCTCGAATAAATAATATATTTAAAAATCACGATCGTGCTACTTTAACTGCGTACGCTGCCTAAATGGTGGATCATAAGTAACTGCTACTACTACGAAAATAAGGGTCTTCAAAGGAACTAAAAAATCCGCGGAAGCATCTATATAGCGATCTCTTATAAGCAAGCCACAATAACGCTTTTCATGAGAAAATAGTCATTTTCAACCGTCCTCTGGTTGCCTTCTTAGGTCCTTGTCTGTTTCGGAACGGATGTCAAATGGACGTCATTTTTTGTCCTTCAAGTAGGTTTGTCCGATCGTCATGAGACACGAAATTCTGTGAAAATATGTCAAGTTATACTTATTATCCCGAGAAAATTATAGTCGGCTTTATTTGCTAACTCAATGTGGATTTTGCACTACGATTCAGTTGTTGAACAATGCGCGAATAGCTGATGCCGCGCGACATCCTGTTTGCCCCTGACACTATTGACTATCATGCGGGCGAAGCCGTGGACTCATTCGACTAAGTAAGACGTTTGCATTTTTGGGAAATATCTCATTTGCATTAACATCTTTTATTTTACAACTTTTTGGAATTCAAGGTGATTTTGTGGCCTTGAAAATCATAAGGTATTATTTTTACACCGATGAGCTTGTCTACTTGTAATAAAACTTTTAAACCAGTCAAAATCAACAATCATGACTGAATATTACCATAATTAAACTGAAAGGAAGAATAAAAACTGATTCGGGTCCTCAGATAAGATGACGCCTCAACGCTTCCACGCTACAAGGCCTGATACATCAGCGTAGACTAGGAAGTGCTTGGAACTTGTATCGTTGAGAGTCTAGTTACCGCGTGATATTGGTTGTGGTTAAAAGAATTGTTATTTGGTTATTTCTGTTGTTATTCTTCGGGTTACACTTATATTTCCTTAACCATAGACGGTGAGACTGGGCCAGAAGTACTGGAAGCCAGGGAACAAGTAGGAAGCTTCGTAAGGCCCGGAAAAAGAACGCGAAAGAAATCTGGCTCAACGTGTTCAATTATTTGAACAACACTATGACTCAGGGAGATGCACTTACGCGACGCGAAAACATAACAGGCGTCCCAGAGTGGACTGTTTGCAGGGTGGTGCATGAGGGGAATAAAACTGGAGCTACCGACGATCCAAAGTTCCATTTGAATGGACGAAAGGCCATTAAACTAAATGGCAATAGCAAAATGGCGCTAAGACATTCTCCTTTATTAGGATTGAGATACCAACCCTTGCAGCTATACATGCAATGATCAAGAGTAATGACATTATGCTCCCAGTGAGCGTCGAAGTACTAAGGAAAACTCTGCACAAACTTAATTTTCGTTACGAAACGCGTAATCGGAAGTCGGGATTGATAGAGAAACCTGAAATAGTCGCGTAGCGTAGCGTCGAAAATACCTACGCACAATAAATTAATATAATAATAATATTAATAGTAATAATAATAATAATAATAATAATAATAATTAACGTCTTTAATTTGTAATATTCTTACAGAAGGCGAGATTAAGATAATATGTCTATTCTACCATCTAACCCCCTCAACAATACGAGATGTAAAAAAAATAGAATTCAAGTGCCATTGTTATATTGTCTGTTAAATCACAGGGTGCCGAAGCTGAATTATGACCTTGTTGAAATTGATTGCTTAGATGGAATAATTTTGTTAGAATATAAGTAGGCGCGTTCCAATACTTTAAAAAAAATTGGCAGTAGACTGATCGGTCTCAGTTGACCATAGTTAGTAGGATTAGGTAGCAGAACAACTATAGCGCATATCCACTGATTGGGCAAATATCCCCTCTCTAAACAGCAGTAGATAATATGTGTTAAGTACACATAAATTTCAGGTAAACATAGTAGTATCATATGCAAAGTTATTCCATCTGAACCACTATCATAATCTGTAATATAAACTCACATAACCCATCTTTCAAGGTTGTATCACTATCTCACATTTGTACACTCATATAAACTGCACATTCTTCCAAAACAAATTAATTGAGCATTTTAGTAATTTGGGTGGAGGTTTACCGAGCGTCCTTCGTATACTTCATACCCAAATGGGACAATGAGGTTTACAGTATCTTTCCGTGCCGTGCCCCTCTCCACGTATAGCGGAAGTAGGAGGTTAGAGACTGCATTCCGATTGTTTCCCTAAAATGTCTTCTCATGTTTAATAATTTTTAATATGTTCGGGTGTATTGATATTTTTAACATGTAGCGAAGGTATCTGTCGTTATCAGCAAGCCCAATGTCTCCGTCGTTTTGTTTTTATACTTATTACAAGTTCTGTCTTCTCTACGTTCGTTTTGAAACAAGTAAGTTGTTTGACAATTTAAATCTGTCCTGTATTCTTTGCTAGCATCACAATTGTGTTTTCAGAATCCTGTTGAAGGCTCCATAGAGAATGCCGAAAGCTTGATTTTATCGTCAAAAGGGTCAACTTAAGCCTAAAAATTTGCCAATTTCCCAATTAACAATTAATCATATATATATATATATATCTATACTATATATATAGGGTGACTTTGAAGTTGAGTCATTAATTTTCAGATAATGATTGTAGAAGGAAGATAAACCAAAATATGTGTGTAAAAATAAAAAAAAATAAAAAAAAAATTTTTTACCTTGTTTTATAAAGTATCCTCCCGACAAGTATTTCAGTGCGGACCTGTATTTGATCGTGAGGTTTTGGAGCACCGGCATGCAGTCCCCTGATTCACGAGCCCATTGTACTACATTAACAAAGGCACGAGGGGTTGGTTGCACTCGATTGGGAAACCGATCCGCATAAACATGTGCCATTTTTTATTTCGTTTGAGCCACGCAACAGACACCACTATTCAAACGCGTTACCGACTGACACTGACTGTATACAACTGACTAAAATAATTGTAAAAACATCGTTCCAAATTCTTTCGCTTTTTTGTTTCCGATGCGATGAACCAAACACGAGCACATAATATTATTATTGAGACAGGGCGGTACTCAAACTTCCAAAGGGCTATAACTTTGTTACTTTAATTTTACCAGAAAAATGGCAAAGGAAAAAACATTTCTTTTGATCAGATCTACTCACTGTTAAAATAAATGACTCAACTTCGATGTCACCCTGTATATATATATAAAAAACCTCTATCTCTCAACGTTTTTCTAAATTTTGGGCGACAGAGCAGAAAATAACATACATTATTTGGAAGAGACGTGGGTAAACGCAAGGCACACAGTTAAAAAAACCTGGATAGACAAAAATGCACTACGTAACCGACAAGCAAGCATTGAAGCTTTGTCAACAGGTCTTCGTGAACCGTCAGGGAAGGGCCAAAGATTGATCGTTACACACATTGGCAGCGATAGAGGCCTTTTAGAAGGATGCAACTTGACTTTCGTCTGGGAGAACCATGACGAAATGAATGCCAGCTGCTTCGAGAGCTGTTTTCAAGGGGTGCTTCAGCGAGTCGAACGCAACTCTGTGATCGTCGTGGGTAATGGTCCCTACTACAGTCGTCTAGCCGAACGTGTACCAAATATAGGGTCTCGAAAAAGTTGCAATGGTTGCGCGAAAATGGCATTCCGTTTGAAGATTCATGTGTGATAGCGGAACTGTACGAAACAATTAAACATTAGTTACGTGATTGATGAGATGGCCCGTCATTGTGGTGACCCTGTGCTACGTTAACCGCTCTACCATTGTGAACTGAACCCAATAGAGCTCATCTGGGCTCAAGTGAACGGCTATATTGCGCGCCATAACACAACTCTTAAATTACCAGACGTCAAGGCAGAAATCCATACAGCTAGTAACGCCTGAAGAAAGAACCAATAACATGGTCCTACAAAATAAGCGAGAATGAGTTGAATAGGTGCTATCAAATTAAAGATATCGGTGTTCTCTTTGATAGCAATTTGTCATTTTGTGATCATATACAACATCAGCCAACCGAATGTTGGGCTTCATCATCCGAAACAGTAGACAATTTTCCAATTTCCATGTTTTGAAACTTCTTTATTCTTCGTACGTTCGATCTAAATTTGAAAGTTGTTCTTTAATTTGGTATCCCATCTATTCGGTTCATATAAGCCGTATTGATCCAATACAAAGAAAGTTTTTGAAATTTCTGCATTTCAAGTGGACAGGCGGATATCGGGAGAGAGGATGTGATTATTCTGCACTCATGAATACATTTGACTATATGTCGCTAAATAGTAGGAGAGTTATAAGTAGTTTAAATTTTCTTTATGATGTTTTGCACAATGATTTCATATGTTAATATATATTAAGTAAGCTTAACTTTCATGTACCTGTGCGCAATTTGCGTCACCAAATGACATTTTACTGCGAATTAGCTCGAACAAATATCTCGAAAAAATCGCCGGTCATGGTTATGTGTGAGAACTTCAATTCTTTAGGTGAATATTGTGATGTGAATACTTCATCTAGAAATGACTTTAAACAATGTTATCTGGCCATTTCCCATGGCATGTAATGACATTTTTGCGGTTAGAGTTATTCTTTTTTTTTTAATATTTTGGCTTTTTGATCTAGCTGTATTATTAATTTGATTGTATTTTTTTTATATACTAGGATTATGTGTTGCTCTTGTTTTCTTTTTGAACTATTCCCTGTAATTGGGTGATTGTACCTGTTGGAAATAAAGATCCATCTATCTATCTATCAGAATGCTGTCCGTCATGTCCTGAGGGAAGAAGAAAAAATGTGGCAGCTTGACCACAACATCGACGCTATGATGGAGAAAGTGATATCGAATCTTGGCAAAGAAAGCGATAGCGACAGCTTATTACTTTCAGATAGAAGTGGAAGCGACGTCGTATGAAGAGAGCTAGACTCAATGGATAATCATAAAAAAAACTGACAAAGTTAATCTTCAAATTTCTAATCGATAACGTCTTTCAACATTTCCTTTTTTATTAAACATATAAAAGAAATTAAGTTCACCCACACTAAAAATTTATACCCCGCCACTGACTACCGGTGGTTGAGTGATGTTCACGTGAACATCGATGAGTCATTACAGTCTTAGATGGTTATGGTATAGTAAAACATTTTGTTTATTGTAGAAAATTTGTAATTAACAAAGTGTGAAATACGGCGGCGAGCATTTAAATTAAATCACCCAATCAGCAAACCCACCAGGTCAACCTAATTGATTTTAATTGCGTGACGTGGACTAATTGAAGGTAACCGTTATTGCGGTTTGAGCTACGGCCACCAAAATGCACTGCTAACAAGGTTGGGGCAATGTGACAGTTACATCCGAATCGGAGTAGGCGAGTTATCGATTTCTATAGTTTCAATATATTTGAATGAAACATTCTATTTGCTGATGTGATAACCCAGGCATGTTTGTGCCTCTATCAGGTGGGTGGAAATGTAAGGCCATGCTCTTGGCAAGGCCAATTATTAAAAAGTCATAGTTATTTCCATGTGATGACAAATTATTTTTATTCGCGCTAATACGCATCGCAGTCAAGAAGAAAGTCAGTTATTTTGTACATACGGTCTCTCGCTTTCTTTACTTTGGTCGTCGACGTTAAGATTATAATATGAGCTCACATCATTTCGGCCATGAGGAACTTGGATTTATATCCACTGTAATGTCACTACAAACAATATAATAGGAATTTAAGGAAGACATTTAACACAGATGTACTTAGCTGCTATGCAACATGGCACAATATTAGCTAAGGATTAGGTGCTGTATTTAATGTATACGAGCCCCTTCCCACTTCAGTTGTCCCACTTCAAAATTTGTACTAAAATATGCATTTATAAACTAAACATGACGAAACCATTTACTTCTAAAACAATTAATTTTTTCAAAAACATTTTAGATACACTCTAGTCGTAAAAAATACATATTTGAAATCACTTACCTATAACTAATAGAACATCTGAACAAATAAGCAATGTGCGAATAAATGCGCGAAGTTAACAAAGCAACAATTGAAAGATTACCATTGGGTAACATCACCTTTATTTTTTATTACGGCTGAAATTCTTTGGGGTATAGTGTTAACTAAGTATTGGCAAAAATTTGGTGTAAAACAATCCCATATTTCTTGAAGCTTTTGTCTCAGTTCGGTGATTGTACGAGCAGGATGTTGTCGTAAAACCTTTTTCATCTCGTGCCATAAAGTTTCAATTGGGGACAGATCTGGACTGCTAGAAACCCATTTCAAAAGTGGTACATTATTTTCTTCCATCCATTTTATAGCCTTTTTTGAGGTATGGCACGCTGCACCATCTTGCTGAAACACAAAACCTTGGCCGGATGTCAAACATTCTTCCATCACTGGTAAAAGCAATTTTTCTAAATTTGCCAAATATTTGCTTGTATCCACATTTTCATCAATAAAATTGAGTTTTCCTACTCCTTTTGATGACATACTGCCCCAGACCATAATGGATGCTGAAAATTTCATTTTTCTCTTCAGACAGTCAACAGCTTCATTTTTTTTGCGAATAACTCTACCGCGAGTGTCACTAACACAAACTTCGAATCGGGCCTCATCACTCCATTGTATTGCACACCATTGTTGAGGTGTCCATTGTCTATGTTCTTTAGCCCATCTAAGCCGATTTTTATTTTGCAGTGGAGTTAATAGTGGCTTTTCTTTGGCCTATAAACAAGTTGTGCAACTTTAGGGTTTTTACTTCACTTTTTTTATAAGAAAACTTACCTTGCAGGTCCTAAATTCCAGTTTGTGGGCCTCTCTGTGAGTTGTGGTCCTCGAAATTCTCCTTCCAACAACGTCACTCCGCAGAGCACTTAATTGTAAATAATTGGCACGCCTGTTTTTCACGATTATTCTTCTTAATACTCTTCGGTCGGCATTTGTGATATTACTTTTTTTCAGATATCGTGGCTTAATATTAACTGAACCAGTTATGTTATATCTTCTAAAAATATCTCTCACACTGTACCACAACAAAGTTGCAATTTCTGAGTTTGATTTCTCAGAATTAAAAAATTTAGTATTCAGTAACCGAATTGTCTCACTAATAACCTTTCCTCTACCCATTTTGAAAACCTTAACTACCCAAAACTATTTTAAACGCATTCTGACAGCTGTGATTAATAAAAACAATTGTCATGGCTTTTATTTTTCACAGCCACCTATGCGTTATAGACTTATTTTGCATTGAAATGAAAATAGGTGGATATGCTGTAATTGCAACATGTGTTATTTTTATGCTGCAAGTTTGATTAGGGAGTGATAAAGTTGGTGTTTTCTACTATATATTATCAAAATATTCATTGTTAATATTTTTAACCTATAACACCCTGCTACATTTTTATTATTTGTATTTGATAAGGAAAAAACTAAGATTTCAATAGTTGGGCCAACTGAAGTGGCAAGGGGCACGTATATAGTAAGAATGACATTTAATTTGATTAGCTGGATAATAATATTTATTTGTCTTCAAAATATACACTACACTTAGAAAATATTATATCGAATCCAATAACTGAAAAACCTGCGGACGGGTGACCTTCGCGCGCGGGTAAAGATTTGCAAAATACCCTTATACTGACGACAACACAACACGATATTGTTTTCTCTATTCGAATGTAACATATATTGTGTCTCAATGTGGGTAAGATGAAATATATGGGAGCCCATTAGAACCATATGACAGTAAATATCATGTAGAAATAATCTCTCTCTTGAAGTATAACTTCAAAAATCGTTTCAATGATTTTAACGAAGTTGCTATAGTGACACAATTTGTAGTTTCATGTTTTTGTTTAAAATAGTGCGTTGCTTGTTTAATAATTGAATCGTATGGAATATGCCATTGTAGCTGACGGAACATTTTGTTGATTTTCCCAACACCTACGATTGGTAGGACTGGATGTATTTATGTAGTATGTACTAGTTATTTGTTTATTTAAGTTTATTAGTATGTATTAGTATTAGTAAAATAAACGCATAACATATGTATATGTCGCATACAGCTGTGTATAATTTCATTTAAGTTGGCTTACGTTGCTTACGACTAAGTAGCTCAGTGTTTATTCAAAAATTATTAACGTAGCTCAACACACTGAAAAGGTTGGCGACCACTGGTCTAGTGTCTCAGTTAGGGCGAAAGTTACATATTCGGGAATATTGTCTAATACAGATTTTTTTATTTACTTTTTTATTTTAATTATTTTTTATATCAATAATTTGTTGCGAATGAGACTTTGGTAAAGTCATTATCCATTGTTTTACTTTCTTCTTAAATAGTCCAAGTGAGCTTATTTGTTGTAATTCCTAAGGGACCATATTATTACATCTAGATCCCAGAAAGCCGTAGGACCTTTGTAAAACATCTTTTTCTGTTTTTGGGACCTATACAAGATCCTTTTTTCATGTCGCATAATAAATTATGCTTCACTGTTCCCATATTGTTTCTGGCAGTATGAGCGTTTACCAGTATCGTGTATAAGTATCGTTGACAAGCATCAAAAATATTTGATTTTTGGAAAAATTACTCTGTTGGGTATGGCTTTGACTTCTTCAGCATCGTCTTTATAGTGAATTTTTGGATTATTTATAAATATCGAACATATGTGATATTTGTAGCTCCCTCTATAATTGACATTCCAATTCTGTACCCCGGAGCCAGGCTATGTCATTTTTTCAAAAAATGAGTTATGAGCGCCATTTTGTTTAATTCATTAAGAAGAATACGATGATATTTTCGGTGTCTCGGTAGCTATTATAGTTTTCAAGTTAGCTTTTGAAATTATAAGTTGAGTCCGACCCCAAAACCGAGCCAAAATAGTCCAAGTCCACTTAGCATAGTTTGCTTCCAACGACACGGTGCGGCGTGCGTTTTCAGTGCCAGACTGAACCGTGACCGTTCAGTTACGATCCAGTCACTGAAGTAATTACACTCAGTAGGTTTATGTGCATTAGTTATTGTTTAAGATTAAACGTTAAACCGAGCAGCATAATGTCTCGAAGAAGCCAAAAATGATTTTTTCTCTGGCAAAACTTTCAGCCAGAGACATTGGCGTCAATTATTGCAGTCAAGGTAATAAAAAGAGTACCTATGCTGATAAGAGCAGATATGCTTGCAAAAATAATATTCCACCACAAACACGTCTAGATATTAATTAACAATTTTGAAGTGGTAAAAATACTTTCGAAGCGAAAATGCAATTTATTGCCTCACACGTTGAACAAAAATGCAGATAAAAAGAATTCGAGAACGGACAGGTACAAAATCAGGCCAGAGGAAACATATGAACCAATATTTTTTTTGAAGTTGATAATCCGAAGGTTCGTGTCCGTATATTATTTTTCCTAGATACATTAGATATTTCTCACCAAGCCGTTGACTGCAATTTTTTAAAAAGTTTTAACCCCAAACAAAAGAGGAAGACATACACCGGAAAATAAAATAAATGAAGATGTTAGAAATGGCGTAAGACTCCATATCAAAATTCCTAGCTCACGAATCACATTATAGCCGTGAAACAAGTAAGAAGAAATAACTAGGGAACCTCCTAGATATTTCTCGTATGTACAATCTTTATTTAGAAGAATGCCGTGAGTCGAATATGTCAGCAGACAAGATATACAAGGAGGGGTTGTATACTGAAACATTTAATTTTGAGTTTAATTATGCTTTCTACCGATATTTGCGACAACTTTAATCTGCAGCTGCAGGAAGCTCCTTGTGCAGGCCTTAAACAAGCAATTCAAGACCAATACGAGTCTCACCTAAAAGATTCTATAGATTCTAGATATAGAAGAGGAAAGGACGATAAAGAAAAATAGCGAAGTAACAGACGGACTGAAAAGGTGGCTATGGTAGATCTCCAGAAATGCCTTCCAGCACCTGATATACATAACTCACAAAGCTTTTATTGCTTAAAGCTTTGGACGTGCGATCTTACAATTCACGATGCTACGGAAGAAAATGCTAATTGTTCAATGTGGGACGAGACTATTTCAGGTCTATGAGGTAACGACGTTGCTTCCTGCCTAGTAAAGTGAGTACAAACTAATATTTCAGAAAGTATAGAAATCCTCACCCTTTGGTCTGATGATTGCCGTTCAAAGAATCGGAACATACTTGTTGTTATGTCCTACATCCGGATGTTAAAATTAAGAATATTAACCATAAATTTCTTCTACGAGAACATACTCGCTGACGGTGATCATTGAAAGCGAAAGAAAGAAATTAAGTCAGTTTAGAATAGTGGGACTGGCAACAGCTTATCCGCTTATGTGCCACGAAAATGAAATGTAATGCCATTGATATGACAGCATACGATCTCATGCATTTTAAAGGGCTATTTGACGGTTTAACAGCGCCTTTTGCCTCACAAAAAAAATTGTGGAAGGGTCCGACTTTCTTATTTCAAATACCACACACCTACAGGTTAGAAAAGTAAATTCAGGTATTTTATCTCACAAAACAAATTTCGAACAAGAAACTTTTTTCACAGTAGACTTAAATCAAAAAATCCAGCGATCAGTTGGTGTCCCAGAATTTTTAAGCCCAATTAAACAGGGGTCCAAACTCATTTCGACAAAGAAATATCAACACCTCCAAAAACTGTTGTAATGGGATCCTCGCAGATTTCATGATTTTTACACCAACTTAAATCATACATATTGTGAGACTGTGTAATAAATAATTAGTAATATATAATATATGATTTTTTGCAAAAAATGCTTTACTTGTAATTAATTTAGTTTTTCCTATGACAAGTCTGGTTAGCATATATTTTAATGGACTTATCATGTCAAGCCCAAATATAATATTTTTAATTACTGCTAAAGTATAAATTATAAATAGTGATAAAATATTGGTGGTTAAGGTTTTTGACTGGTGACTGGTGGGGATACAATATAGGGGTGGCGAAGATAGAGAAAGATTTTCCCCTGCCGGCCCTTGACATCGTTTCGAAATATGAAATTCTGGAAAAGCTATAAAAATAAAAATGAATACACAAAGCCTACTTGCCCATTTCAGACAAAAACACATAACGATTGTCACGTTGACATCATTCTAAAATCTGTCAAAGTAGTGATGGGCGTGCCTGCTGCACGGTATACGGTATCGATATTCGATAACATATTTTTCTTTCTACCATGAATGCGTGGAAAAAACAAAATAAGGAGAGATCTAAAATAAGGAGTTGTTGAAGACCTAAAATAGCCAGGCGCTAATAATTCCTGGCCGTATTTGAATATCTAAGCAGGCACAGTAAAACAAAAATAAGACTTGGAATTAATAAAGTTTATTTCGACAGTTGGCAGAGTTTGCTCCACTGGGTAGTGGTATTGAAACAGTAATCATACGAAACTCGAGTACTCGTTACTCATAGATACCCGAAGTAACGAGTACCAATCCAAGCACGAAATGATTACCTTGATTACTCTGTTTTCCGTATCCCTACCCGGTACCTGTACAATCGTTGATCGTTGAGTGGTAACGCTGGTTAGACTGTAGCACTGCCGCTCATGCACCAGGGTTTCCAGACATTCCACATTCAGATGGAAACCTGGAAACTGATTTTTTTTATTGGCGAACATAGAATTTGGTAATTGTTTTTAAATCTGAAGTTTACCTATTTACACCGTGACACAAATTTGCTTTTATTGTTGTGATCTTGGGAACCTGAAAAGGAATAAGTAGTCGATTGGATCGGATCAAAGTTCGGCAGTATTATGAGGCAGAAAAGCGACACCACCGTTCAGGAAAACCACAATAATAAAAGTTATGTCAATTTGAGTCGTGTTTCCAGGCACTGTTTTGCTAAAAAAAATATAATTCAGTATGACCCCCAACAGTATGTGTAGACCAAGCTCAACGTAGAATTTTTTATAGTGGTATATTATGCTTAATTGAGATGCTTCGAAAAGTCACATGCCATTCCGAATTTCCTTAAGCCCATATACAGATCATCTTTCTGACTAAACGACATGTTTTTAAGTATTTCTAGTAAATACAAAGTATTTTCAGTTTGTAGGCTCATATGAGTCATATGACACTGCATCCTATGATAACTCATCTCGATAAGCATACAGTTTGAAGATACAATGTTTGCATTAAACACGATAGTCTTGAATAAGCTATGCTTATAACATTTTGCAAATTTTAATGTCGTCTTTCTTACAAGATTCGGTTCCATTCAGCTTGTTTAAATTCGACATTAATCACACGACGCACATTGCCAAATCGTTATACTCATACTACTCATAGTAACGAATACAATAAACGATTACTTTGTAGAAGAGTAACGATTAGTAACGAGTACTCGAAAGTAACGATAACCAACACCACTACCACTGGGACGAAGTGTTGACGGATCCCACAGAATTATGCGTCACTTGTCGATATGGTTAGTTTTAAAATATCAGGAGATAATCAGCTGTTATTCAAATCGGTGTATATGTTTTGTGACTCAAATAACGTCTAATATAAATATAACCCAGAATATGTACTCAGTGAAAAAAGAAAAATATTGCAAATTTCTAGTTTTTCTGCAGGTTTTCGGTTTGCTGGTAGCTCTACGACATATTTGGGTATTCCTCAATCGCTGTGAATATAGTGTGGATGTTTGTTAAGTTCCTGAACAACGAAAAATATTCAACTTTATGGATGTATGGATATTAAAAAACCAGAATGGTTTTGTGGGAATATCAATCTAAGGTGCCATAATGGTTCTGATGAACGGCAAGTAAATGAATGAATGCTTGGAAACGAGCAATATCGAAGAACTCTTTGGTAGAGCTAGTCATCAAGTAGGTGCTTAATGGCTATCTGCAAGAGGTTTATAGGAAAAAACACCCAGAAGTCCATTAAAAACAAAAATGTTAACCTAAGCCCATCTTAACATTACCTAATTAATACTTCCCACGAAAATAAATAATTTACCGGAATTTTCAATAAGATTACGAAAATTATAAAAATTTTACAATCAAATATTCAGTGAAAAGCCCTTTAAACTCCTTTCCTGCAAAATCAGCTTTTTGGACTTAGCATAGTATAGCTCTGGGTACAGAATTTTTCTACTCTCTACCAATCGCGAACATTTTGATGTTTTGAACATTCTTTTTATATCCAAAGTACAATGAGGTCCGATCAGCGGTTTCTATTTGTGTAAGGTTTCCCAATTTCTTGAAACCCCTTATCTCGACCAATTTAATTAGGACTAGAAATACCAGAGCAAGCTACGGTGCTCCGACCGTGTAACACACTATACCTAGCCCCTCTCAGAATTGCTTCCTTTCTCAACGAGCTCCGAATTAAAATGTAAATAAGCTTCATCGTTCAAGCAAAGAGAAGGGGATGAGAAAAATTATAAGGCCACTGATAAAAGATTCCTCAGCAGCGTCATCTTGATAGCTAATATCACGGCTAATAAACGTTCCTGCTGCCTCCTCTTCCTCATTTGTCCTTCCCAGGGCGAGCAAATCAGCCGCTCAGGCATACGCAACGTTACTAAAACTGCCTACTGCTACTCTCTTGGGATCCGCTATGAAACCAGCTTTAATTTGGGAGAATGTAGACGGGGATTTTTAGGCAGCTTTTTACGACATAAAATCCTCAAAACAGTTCCAATTGTTCATAAAAGTGAACTAACTTGTGTCGCCTTGCAGTCGTTCCCAACGACTGGTTACCGTGCCATTATTTTCTATAATTTTCGCTATGGTCTATCAACTAAAAAGTGTGATAGCGAAATGACGATGGTTATGTGATAATAAGAGCACTTCGCATAGCGAAACTGACACATCTACCGTTACCTTCGACATAACAAGGCCAAACAACTCAGCTGCGAAAAGCTTCATATTCTTATGGCGGTTCGCCATGCTGGCTGGTAAGAGCGATGTTACGTTCAATCTGTCACATGTGAACTCTAACATGTCTCTGCAAAAATGGAATACGTGGCAACATAGCAGCAAACCTCAAATTCTGAGCCTGTTATCATGTAAGAAAATTTATGTTTATTGTTGTTGTTTTAAACTTATATTTGTGTCTCGCAATTGTTTCCCTAACTTTTCAAAATGCCTTACAAGTGCCGCGTTTCAAATTGTGCCGGTAATTACGCGAAGGGTCAGAAGGTTCCGTTCCCCGTGAATGAATGTAGTGATTTAGTGATGACAAACAATAGTAGAGAATGCAATTTTTGCTTTGCTGAGGACAACATCATTTGGGAATCCACCAATTGCCCAAAATACTTTTCAAAGGACATCTCAATCTGAAGAAGCCGAAATGAAAAATTGAGGGAGAAGGAACTATGTACTTAAATCACTGCAAAATAGTATTGATAGGTATACCTCCTAACAAAAGTGTACGAGTTTTCCAGATGAGTGGCATAAAGTTGTTCAGGATAGACTTCGAATTTGAACCAGCTATTATAACACACTCTGTAATTGTTGATAAAGATCTGGATGTAAAATATACCCCCAAGAACTGACACTCAACTCGGGTAATATTAAAGACACTATATTTAGACTCAATTTGGCTCTATGTTACATACTCCCAGTACATCAGTATGGGTTTAGAAAATCATACAGCACTACAACTTCACTTCTTAATTTAGTGGACATCATCATCAGTGCCGTTGATAAAAAAATGTGGGTCGCCTTAGTTTCACTGGATTTCTCCAAGGCCTTTGATAGAATTGATCACGCACTGATGCGTGCTAAGCTAAAATTTTATGGTTTTGATAAAATAGCACTGCAGCATTTTAAATCATACCTAACCCACCGTTCTCAGCGCGCCTCTTTTTCTGGAGTTTTGTAAAATGAGCACTTTATCACTTCGGGTGTGCCTCAGGGCTCAATTTTAGGACCCTTGTTATTTTTAATTTATGTAGCCGATATTGCTAAGTCCATTCAAAATTCACAGCTACAGTCTTATGCGGATGACACTCAACTGCTTTACTTCTTTTATCCTGAGAACCTCCAGACTGCTACTATGGAAATTAACGAGGACATTGACTCTATTTGCACCTACTCAGCCAGTAACAGCCTAACCGTTAATGCTTCTAAATCTTCTGCTGTGCTTTTTTTCCAAATCACAGAAGAGCCGAAGTCAAAGCTTCCTTGAGTATATCTAGTAACAATCAAAATCTTCCTTTTTCTGAAAGTGTCAACTGTCTAGGTGTGTTTATTGATGAAAACGTGCGGCTTCGTGAACATTAAAATAACCTCTTACAAAGAAGTTATGTCCGTCTGAGAACTCTGCATGCGAACAAAAATTTGCTGAATTTTAAAGTGCGAAAAAAGTTGTGTGAATCTTTTGTGTTATCTATTTTTAATTATTGCAATCTAGTTTATCATCCTTGTTTGGATGTTGCAAGTCGTAACAGAATATCTGCAGCACAAAATAACTGCGAACGATTCATATTTAGTTTGAGAAAATTTGATCATGTTTCGGATCGTTATCCTTTAATAGGTTGGTTAAAGATGACAGATTTAGTTAAATACAACTATCTAACCTTTATACATAAGTTACTTGTCTCTGGAACTCCAATTTATTTACGTGAAAAACTAATTTTTGGGTATAATGTTCATCAACGACATATCCGTAACACATTCGCTTTAACAATGCCACTTCATAGTTCATCTGTTTTTAACACGTCCTTCTCATATAATGCATGCATGTTGTACAATAGCTTAGATTACAGAACCAAAAGCCTGCCGCTGTATAATTTAAAAAAACACCTGAAAGCCTTTCTGCTCAATGGTGATGCTTAAAGGTGTTTTTCTCCAGCACTATATTTTTAAGCTAATTTTTATTTAATGTAATCAGTTACATGGGCATTTTCTCCTTTTATTTTCTTTACAGCTGTACTTTTTACCATCTATTATTCTTATGCAGTTAATGGTTAAGTCTAAGAATAGCTAATCTAATTATAGATAATAATATATGCATTATCTGTAATTTGTCTTTTCTAATACAAGACGGTTTTATTATTATTATTATTAGTCAGTCCACGTTTATATAGATTCATTAGGAGCCATGGAGGACTTATTTTACGACACCAAAATATTCTGAAGTCAATTTTGTAATACATTGATGGTCGATCCAGTTCCAGATGAGAGACATAACTTTTTAGGCTATGCAAAGAACCTTGGTAAAAACAGATAGCACTCCTAAGAGACAGCAAAAAGTTTTCGTTATTCATTGTTATGCTTTTCTGTTGTTTTCCTTATTCCTTTCCTGGCAAGAGCTACCTCAGACCTCCTTGTTGGTGCTTGCTGGACACAACTGTTCAACAAGTACTACATTTCATCATAGTAAATTGTCCACATATGTCAAATTTTGTTGATCAGTTGTGACTAACATTGAGTTATGTATGTCGTTGAAGAATTTATTATTTCTATCAAAGTATTGCAAGCTTTTATAGCATCAACTTATTACTTAAATGTGCACGTAATGTTGAATGAAATAACAGTGAAGATCAGCGTGAAAATAGTTAACAACTACTTTTTCCATCAAGTTGCCTTCATATTCCAAAAACTCATTTCTGAATTACCCGCCATTTACATCAAGTAGACTGTGTTAAATATGCTGCAATAATCATATTTTATTTTCGCTAGCGCTGATGTACGGCACGCCGTGCTGTCGGCCGGACGGCCTACTCTTAGTGACGTCACGCGTCTGTTGTCAGGCCTTGTTCTCTCGGTGTTAATGGGTCTACTCGTAAAACAAGAGCTGACAAAAAGTACAATTTCTACGGCACATAATCGATTTTGAGTACAACAGAGCTTTGGAGTCGCTGATTTCAATTTTCGGTTTCAAGATTATGACACTGACTCCGATACATTGGTTTCACCATTTTGAAAACAAGTGGCTTTTATAAGGGATCAGCGATCAGAAAAACTACAGGATATACATTTCCATATTACTCTATTAAGGTTTAGGCTCTGGTACAACTTTTTGGGAATTGGCTGCACTGCATTGGAGTAAATCGATAGAAGCAATATTGAAACGACCGTTTTTCTGGAAAACGACTAATTTTACCGAAAGGAATCAAGAATATTTGAAAAAATCAGCAAAGTTTAATTTGGGCTAGTTCATCGCTAGTGCACTCAATGAGTTGACTGTATTCCATTGGCACACAGTGGTCCAGAACAACGAAAAACTGGCAAACAATATAATTTCTGTTGCATTTATACGATTTTCAGTACTATTAGGTTTTTTAGATCGCTGATTTCAAATCTGGGTTAGTTTGTTACTATGAGGATACTTGAAGGTCATATCAAGGTCAGTTTTAAAAGATGCCCAAACACATGTTATTTAGCGTTTTCTGGTTGATAAGTGCGTATCCAAGGTCACTATGAGGGCATCAGAAGATCTTTTTAAGGTCACCTCAAAGACTAAATTAAAGTAAGTCTAGCATTCAAGCCCAGTCGCGTTTAACACACATTTTTGCGATCTCTGAGTTATATCAGACATACGTTTGTTTCTAGGAAGGCATTTGAAGTGTATTTTTAAGGTCGCTCAAAGAATAAATTCATAAAACTTAAATAGTATCGGTAATATTTTGCAAAAGCCTAATCATATTCGCAAATTTCCCCGAAATAATTGTAAAGTCTGCTATTATTGATACAAGTTGAAACATGGACGCATAAAATGGGTACAACAATTTCTGCGGGAAAACTTTTTATTCGACAACAAAGAATGAGTAAACGTGTTTTTTTAGGAATCAATCGAAAGTGTTGGCAGGAACGAAAAAACTCTTCATGTAAGATTTTAATGTATTTACCTTCAATATGTGATAACACGTAAAAAGATCCGACTAATAACAAAAAAGTTATTGCCGAAAGACATTTTTTTTTAAAAACATTCTAGCGACGGACGAATGTACTTTTACGCCAGACGGGATATTAAATTTCCATAATACTTACACGTGGGCCCAAGAAAATCATCATAATATTCGTGAAGGTCATTTCCAACAACGTCTTAAAATAAATATTGTGGCGGGTATTCTTGACGATCAGGTAATTGGCACTTTCGAGTTACCCCCAAAGTTATCAGGAGAGGGATACCTTAGCTTTCTAGCCAATAACCTATCAGAACTTTTGGAACAGACCTTAGACAACATGCCATTACAACGGAGACAGAGTTTGTGGTTTCTTCTTGACTGGGTACCACCACACATTTTTAGAGGCGTCATTCAGTATTTTACCGAACATTATCCAAATCGCTGGATCGGTCGAAATGCTTCTGATCCCCAAAAATGGCCAGCAAGATCTCCTGACCTCAATCCGATGGATTTCTGGTATTGGGAAGAACTTAAAGGGATGATTTATGGGGCTGGTCCAATAACAACTGAAGCACAAATTCGCGAAAAAAATGTTAATGCAGCTGAAACAATAAATGGAATGAAGCTTGTGTGGAAAGTGGAGGACGACGAAAAAAGTGCAGTGTGGGTTTTAGAAAGAAAAAACAATGTATGTATCAAAATTGCGTTCCCTATTCATAAGTGGATTTTTTTAATTAGTTCAATAAACTTTCACACACCAGGTGAAGCGTTGAGACAGTTAGTGGTAAGTCCTTTTTTTTAATTGATTGCATTTTACGAGTACATTATCAAATAATGAAATAATACTTAAGAGCCAAAAATAGCAATCTCCATATTTATTTACACTGCGTTCTGTCGTAATTTGCGTCTGGCATTGCAGCGTTGTCAGATTTTATTTTACCTTTCGCTTTTCTCCAAAAAATACCGTTTTGACCCCCATGTTATGTCAAACGTTTTGCTTCTTTTAACCTCCTCTATCACCCATTTAAATAATGACTATCATAACGTTTATACCCTGTATATCAATACCAGATTCTCCCCAATCGACCCTGTGTCGTTCATTTCCTGATATATTGACATGAAATCAGTGGCTAGAAAGACGCAGTGTGCCCGAAAAACACAACAGCGTGGCATCGATCATCTCAACAGGGGTGGAACGCGAATTTCTTTGTTTCCAGTTTATATGAGGAGATTTATTCTGTTTATCGACCAGCTGGAGCTTCGTTTGTATCGAAAAGGATAGCGAAACAACCACACTTTTACTTTTTGTTTCAGCTCTTCTCGGAAAGACCACATTTCGGATACGGAAACAAATAAAACGTGAAAGTTTTGTGTTGATTTGTTATTCGTATCTGTTCCAGGAGAATAAATTTTATGCATCGATCTGGAAATGATTTATTCGGAAGAAAAAATTTGTTGGCCTTGGCCTAAATATACTAAATGACAGAAAACGCAACGACGACTAGTAGTGCTGTAACTTGGGCATACTTTCACAAGTTTTACGTCTATTGATAAATAGAAACTGGTGAAAATTTTAACTCGAAATTTCGTAAAATAGCTCCACCTTAATGTTAATAATGTGTTGAAGCTCCTCTGTTCTCTACACGTTCGTTAAGTCGTAGCAGCATAAAAGCAATATATACTGAGTGACAGAAAAAGGTAGACACCTACGTATGTTTATTCGATTTTAATAATTTTTGGCATACGAGCCCCTTCCCACTTCAGTTGGCCCTCTTCAAGATTTGTACCAAAATCTGCCTTTATAAACTAAGCATGACGAAACTATTTACTTCTAAAGCAATTTATTTTCTCAAAAACATTTTAGATACTCTAGTCGTAAAAAATACATATCTGAAATCACTTAGACCTATAACTAATAGAACATCTGTACAAATAAACAATGTGCGAATAAATGCGCGAAGTTAACAAAGCAACAATTGAAATATTACCATTGGGTAACATCACCTTTATTTTTTATTATGGCTGAAATTCTTTGGGGCATAGGGTCAACCAAGTTTTGGAAAAAATTTGGTGTAAAACAATCTCATATTTCTTGAAGCTTTTGTCTCAGTTCAGTGATTGTACGAGCAGGTTGTTGTCGTAGAACCTTTTTCATCTCGTGCCACAATGTTTCAATAGGTGACAGATCGGGACTGCTAGAAATCCATTTCAAAAGTGGTACATTATTTTCTTCCATCCATTTTATAGCCTTTTTTGAGGTATGGCACGCTGCACCATCTTGCTGAAACACAAAATCTTGGCCGGATGTCAAACATTCATCTATTATTGGTAAAAGCGATTCTTCTATAATTGAAATATTTGTTTGTGTCCACATTTCTATCAATAAAATGAAGTTTTCGTACTCCTTTTGACGACGTACTGCCCCAAACCATAATGGATGCTGGAAAATTTCTCTTTTCTCTTCAGACAGTCAACATGGAATGCTTAAATTTTTTTGCGAAAAACTTTACTGTGACTGTTATCAATACAAACTTCGAATCGGGCCTCATCACTCCATTGTATTGCACACCATTGTTGAGGTGTCCATTGTCTATGTTCTTTAGCCCATCTAAGCCGATTTTTCTTTTGCAGTGGAGTTAATAGTGGCTCTTCTTTGGCCTATAAACAAGTTGTGCAACTTGAGGGTTTTTACTTCACTTTTTTTTATAAGAAAACTTACCTTACAAGTGCTAAATCCCAGTTTATGGGCCTCTCTATGAGTTGTGGACCTCGAAATTCTCCTTCCAACAGTGTCACTCCACAGAGCACTTAATTGTCAATAATTAGCACGCCTGTTTTTCACGATTATTCTTCTTAATGCTCTTCGGTCGCATTTGTGATATTACTTTTTTTCACACATCGTGGCTTAATATTAACTGAACCAGTTGCGTTATATCTTCTAACAATATTTCTCACACTGTACCGCGATAAGTCTAAAAAAGTTGCAATTTCTGAGTTTGATTTCCCAGAAGTTCATACTGTCTATAATATTACTTATGCTATTTAGCTATACATTACTGAAATTTTTTTGTCATAAACTATATCAAAAATAGTAAAGAAACTCTGAAAATTCTTGATCTAAAATGTCTGAATTAAAGATTTCTTCTTCTGATGTTTGATTCTGACATCCTCTAGAGCTGCAACGTCCAGAAGTATAAACTTCGTTGATTTATCCTCCGATAGTTTACGCGTACAGTAGTTTGGATGATACCAATATATCTGCAGAGTTGCCTTTCTTAGGCAGATACAAAGGTGATTCATACTGTATTGGAGTCAGGATGAGAAATGTTATTTTCTACAAAGTACTAGATTTAGGAAATAAAAAGCACCATGTATCTCGCACAAGTCGGATTGGATGCATGGCACGTAAGACAGTAAACCTAATTGCTGATTGAGGCAGCGCGAAGTGCGATTATGAACTGTTAGAAATGAACTAAAATTTGGTGCATGCTTTACGACGGGTGCGGAAAAGTCGACGCGTACGTTCGACATAGCTTCATACAGAGTGGTTTCATCATAGTCAAGAGATCCTGTATCCTGAATCACATCTAAAGTCACATCTTGCGTGCGCTTTGTAGCTTCAAAGATTTGTACTGACCAGTCATTGAATTCTTGTATTTATTCACATTTAAAAACATGGAGGAATATCTTAGGAGAAAGGAAATGAGAATTTTTTATAGAGAAGCGAAAAAAGGCAAGCAGGGGTATAGAGGATGGATAAACACAGTTAAGGACAGGGACGCCAATTTGGTACTGCAGAATGAAGAAATTGAAGCAAGATGGAGAGAATACTTTTGTGAAATATACAGCAATGATGATGATACAGAAGAAAACGACAGACCGTATAGAAACGTGCATTTAGAAGATAACATAGATGAGCCAGTGAGGGAAGAATTAGGAACAATAATTGAAAACATGCATTATCAAAAATCAGCAGGGTATAACGGTATAATTGCAGAAAACATTAAATTTGGAGGGGGGCTGCTGAAACAACACTATCATGAATAAATCCTAAGAAGATGGAGAGAAGAAGAAATTCCCAGTGACTGGGAACTAGCACTTATTACCCCGTTACTGAAAAAGGGTGAGGCTACCGATTTTAATAACTACAGAGGAATCTCGCTATTGGATGTAGTATATAAAATTTTATCAACATTGCTTAAAATGAGACTAGATAAAATTATAGATTCACAGTTGGGAGATTATTAAGCTGGTTTTCGCAAGGAAAGATCGACAACTCATCTAATTTTTTTTTCACGAAAGAAGCTCTTACCACCTGCTACGAATATAAAATACCAGCAATCATGCTATTTATTGACTTCCAAAAAGCCTACGACACAATAAAAAGGAGTGCAGTATTTCATACAATGAATTATTTTGGTATACCTGGAAAACTCATAGACCTGACAAGGATGACGATGAGACAAACAAGAAGTGTGGTCAAGATAAGACCAGAATTGACAGAAGAGTTTGAGATGAATACAGGACTCAGACACGGGGACCCATTATCTACACCTTTATTTAATATGATCCTAGGAAGAATCGTTATCGAAAGTCAGCTGAATAGATCAGGAAGTATATTATTTAAAAGTGACCAACTAACTCCATATGCCAATGATGTCGCCATAATGGAAAAAGTGGTAGAGCAGTTTATACAAGTTGCAGAAAAAATGGGATTGAAGGTAAACGAGGAAAAAAAGTAAATGTATGAGAATATTGACCTGTCAGGCGGAAACGAGGCTAGAAATAACGGTAAGAACAGAAAAAGATTTTTGAGGAGGTGGATAAGTTGGATCTCTAATTAGTAATAAAATAAATGAGGAAACAGAAGTGAACTACAGAATCGGTAAGGCCAATAAATGTGCGGGAATGCTTAACAGGAATATTAAGTCAAGAAATGTATCTAGAGTCTCCAAAATGAGGCTGTACAATAGGATCATCAAGCCAACCCTTTTGTATGAAGTAGAAACCTGGGTAATTAATAAAAAACTTGAACAAACATTGCTTAGGTGGGAGAGGAAAATTTTAAGGAGAATATATGGAGTGATCAAGGTAGAGGGAGGGTATGTAAGAAGGTCTAATGCTAAAATCTATCATCTATATAATGAACCAAACATAACAGAAGTAGCTAGGACTAGAAGACTGCAGTGGCTGGGGCACCTGGAAAGAATGCCGCAAGAAAGAACAGTAAAGCATATAGCATGGAGAGTTCCGGATACCAAGAAGAAAAGAGGGAGACCGATAGGAAGATGGAAGGATGCGGTTATGGAAGATTTGAGGAGCAGGAATATCAGAGACTGGAAGCAACGAGCACTAGACAAGGAGCGGTGGAATAAGCTCATCAAGGCCTGTATTGCAGATGTATATATATACGAACCCCTTCCCACTTCAGTTTGACCACTTCAAGATTTGTACCAAAATATGCCTTTATAAACTAAACATGACGAAACTATTTAGTTCTAAAACAATTTATTTTCTCAAAAACATTTTAGATACACTTTAGTCGTAAAAAGTACATACTTGAAAAAAATTAGACCTATAACTAATAGAACATCTGAACAAATAAACAATGTGCGAATAAATGCGCGAAGTTAACAAAGCAACAATTGAAAGATTACCATTGGGTAACATCACCTTTATCTTTTATTACGGCTGAAATTCTTTGGGGCATAGTGTTAACCAAGTTTTGGCAAAAAGTTGGTGTAAAACAATTCCATATTTCTTGAAGCTTTTGTCCCAGTTCGGTGATTGTACGAGCAGGATGTTGTCGTAGAACCTTTTTCATCTCGTGCCACAAAGTTTCAATAGGTGACAGATCTGGATCGCTAGAAGCCCATTTCAAAAGTGGTACATTATTTTCTTCCGTCCATTTTATAGCCTTTTTTGAGGTATGGCACGCTGCACCATCTTGCTGAAACACAAAATCTTGGCCGGACGTCAAACATTCTTCCATCACTGGTAAAAGCGATTCTTCTTAAATTGCCAAATATTTGTTTGTATCCACATTTCCCTCAATAAAGTGAAGTTTTCCTACTCCTTTTGATGACATACTGCCCCAGACCATAATGGATGCTGGAAATTTCACTTTTCTCTTCAGACAGTCAACATGGAATGCTTCATTTTTTTTTGCGAATAACTCTACTGAGGCTGTCACCAACACAAACTTCGAATCGGGCCTCATCACTCCATTGTATTGCACACCATTGTTGAGGTGTCCATTGTCTATGTTCTTTAGCCCATCTAAGACGATTTTTCTTTTGCAGTGGAGTTAAATGTTGTTTTTCTTTGGCCTATAAACAAGTTGTGCAACTTTAGGGTTTTTACTTCACTTTTTTTATAAGAAAGCTTACCATGCAAGTGCTAAATCCCAGTTTGTGGGCCTCTCTATGAGTTGTGGACCTCGAAATTCTCCTTCCAACAGCGTCACTCCACAGAGCACTTAATTGTAAATAATTGGCACGCCTGTTTTTCACGATTATTCTTCTTAATGCACCTCGGTCGATATTTGTGATATTACTTTTTCCACATATCGTGGCTTAATATTAACTGAACCAGTTACGTTATATCTTCTAACAATATTTCTCACATTGTACCGCGACAAGTCTAACAAAGTTGCAATTTCTGAGTTTGATTTCCCAGAATTAAAAAATTTAATTACCTGTAACCGAATTTTCTCACTAATAACCTTTGCTCTACCCTTTTGAAAACCCTAACTACCCAAACCTATTTTAAACGTATTCTGACAGTGGCGATTAATAAAAACAATTGAATTTTGTTTTCCACAGCCACCTATGTGTTACAGACTTATTTTGCATTGAAATGAAAATAGGTTGATATGCTGTAATATTGCAACATGTGTTATTTGTATGCTGTAAATTTGATCCGGGAGTGATAAAGTTGGTGGTGTTTTCTACTATATATTATCAAAATATTCATTGTTAATATTTTAAACCTATAACACCCTGCTACATTTCCATTATTTGTGTTTGATAAGAAAAAACCAAGATTTCAATAGTTGGGCCAACTGAAGTGGGAAGGGGCTCGTATATATATTTATTCACATTTAGTACGTAAGTCATACTAACCCCTTGAACAATAGTGACTCCTCAATACAATCACTGTTCATAATTTTTTTAATGAAATGATTCAATTTTCAACTTGATTCGTCAACTGACTGCAGAAGCTGGTTCAATAATGTGTTGAGGATCTACAATAGATGCGGTTGATGCGATATTGATCGACGAAGGCTGACGATGCCCTGGCAACATGCGGTCTGGCATTGTCTTGTTGAAAAATCGGATTTTGTATGGTGTTTAGATATGGAATAAGATGAGTATGTATATGTTTATAAGCTTTTATCAAAATTCAATAAATAATTCTGGGTGCTGCATTTTAGATGGCACTTGGTACAGTTTCATATCCAGCAGAACTGCAGGAGTATTATATAAAAAACCTAAAATACGTGAAAAAACTACGAAATTTCATCTTGCAGACTGAGTAGTTTTTAGTGTGCATAGTTCATTCCACATTTGCTCGCTATGATCGCTCGTCGCCGACGTTTAAGCAACACGTGCAGCTACAAAACGAGTTCACAAGAGGTGTACAACAGCTTGTTCTAACATCTTGTAGAAAAACCTGCGTTATGTCACACAAAATCTACGAAATGTCAAAAAAAAAAACACGACGAAATGTTACTTTTCAAGATACGTAATACCCGTGCCGTATAGCAGAATTCTGGAACTTAGTGCCGGCTCTCGTAGAACATATTTCACCCCATCAAAGTAACTTCCTGCCTATTCCGTGTTAGCCTGATATCAGATCACTCGCCTACATATCCGCTCATGTAATCAACATTACTGCCTTCTGGGATCCTCTGACGAGCATTTTAAGCCTAGCAATCACCGATTTACCACAACTGGATTAGACGTATGAGGGAAACAGCAAACAGCTTCGGTTATATAGGTAAACACAAGTGCCTAAGCTGCCATCGATCCCCTAGTCTCTGACTATGGTATCAGACTGGAGATTTGTTGTGATTGTGCAGCTGTTGCTAGAATAAATGTAAACATTGTTACCGTCGTGCAAGTTACTTATTCACTAACTCGTATATACCCAACTAACAATTATCACTCCTATTAGAGTTGCAAGAATTATTATACAGTATTCTCTTACGTGATTCTACTTTATTGCAACCAAACTATTTCCTATGCATTGTATAGACGAAGTGAAGAATATATAACTAACACATTACAGTCATCTTGTTTACGTACATATCGGCCATTGTGAATTTCATACACAGGTATATGATAAACTTCTACACTTGGATATAGGGCTACTGAATTACTTGCGCAGCAAATTTTATTGCGATTATCGTGCAAATTAGTTACCCAATTTCTACGGGCTTCGTATTTGATTCATATTTTGACAATGATCAAAAGTATGTATAGATTTTTAAGATGGAAAACTGAACTTATCTGCGTTAAATCTTCCACAAATCCTATATTTAGACACAATTGCACTAATGTTTAACACTTTATATCCGTATTTTCGAATTATTTAATATTAAATAGAGGAATAAATGTTTGCCCAATATGGCGGGTGGTTGTGTACAATCATGGCATCGTCCATGTTGTCTTTAGGTTATTAGAATATTTTGGTATTGCCTGCAGGTGTTATACAACAATTTGACAAATGTCTGAAATGAAATACCGACAGAGTCGAATGATTTACCCAGAATTTGTACCAGATCTATATCTTCTGTTTGAACAGTTGATAAAACCTTTTGAACCGATATGCACGCGTTGTTTGTCTTAAAACATTGGTTATGGCATTTTAACAAAAATATGACAGCAGAAAGTTAGGTTATGGTGAAGTTGTTTACCAACCTTTTTAGCATATGTAACAATTGTATAAGTGCTTCCGTTGGGAGCAATTTTTTGGCTAATGTAGTAAATTGCACAGCAAAGCAACAAGGCTCGGGTTTGTTTTATAAACGTTAGCATGGGTGCCACAACATAACCATTTTGACTAACTTGCAAATATGCCGTATAAAATAGTTGTATAAACGTTTATGTAACAGTTAAAAATTTGCCTTATAAGGTTTTGTATAACTATGCTATAAGAATATTTTAAACACCTCATTTTAGAGCAAATATGTTGCAGAAAGCAAATTTGCATTCCACACAACATTAAGCCAGCATTTTGGTGTTCAGGCAACAACAATAGAGAGCTTTTATGGCTGAACGGTTTTTTTTACCAAAAGCTTATACCACTACTTTGCTAGTTGGGTATTCTATTCGAACAGTAAAGATATAAAAATGTTTGAAAAATATCTTGGTATTACCAAATGACTTGACCTACTGTTATACAAAATCTTCCTAAACTGCGCAAGGTACAAAAGAACAAATCTACAGCATTTCTTGCACGTTTATCGTTGTGACATGATACACGTATCGGAGATGGTTCTAGCTACGCTTAAGTAAAAGTATTTAGGAATTTATCGCGTTTTAGCATAAAATACATGAATAAGAATCTTATTAAGTAAACATTCACAAACTATCGCATTGTTAAGTAGTTTATACCAAAATACACGAGCAGCACCGTTTCTGCGCTTCTACAAGTTACAGGGATTATTTCTGCTAAGCAATACAATGAAACCAACTTCCGGGTACGTACCATCCTCCTTGTACCGTAAATATTTTACAAACCGCCGCTGAATACCTTCGATCTTATTAGAGTAAACTTCATAAATAGAGTACCATATTACAGAACAGTATTCAATTTTGTATCGAACAAATAATGAATTCGATAACAGGATCATGGAATTCGCATCTATTGTACTAAAAAACTTCGCGGTGTCTTGGAGTCATCATTGACAAGGGGTTGACCTGGCAGGAACATACTGATGTTTTGGAAAAAAAATTCCAAATTACCTTTCGGTAGCTTTATCCTTTGTTCTGCAGAAATTCAAAATTAAGATTGATCAACAAGATTCGGTTGTATAAAACGGTCATAAGACCCGCAATCACCTTCGCATGCGCGGCTTGCAAGTCCTGCAAAACAGAACCTTACACACAATTACTAACGCCCCTTGGTACGTGTCAAATGAGACCATTCACAGAGATCTTGATATCCCATATCTAAGGGATTATGTAAAACACCAGGCGCAGCGGCGTTATAATTAAGCCGAATCGCACAGCAAGCCTCTATTGCTTGATTCAGTAGACTACACAGTCGAGCAAGTTCGCAAACATTCCAGGCCGCGCCTCGCACTGTGATCAAAATTAAATTGTAAATTCAGACCAGCCAAAATTATTTCAGTATACAACACCGATCAAAAATTATTTTTTGCAGTTACAAAATAATTCGAGTAGTCACAGCAATAATGCTTAAGCTATTTCAAACCATTTACTTCTTTTATTTGCTCCATTTCTTTCTTCCTCTCTTTGCTTCTTTCCCTTTTCCCCTTAAACATGTTTGGTATTTGGATATCCAGACCTGACAGACTATACTAAGTGACATATAAATCCGAACATCCAGTTTAAATGGTTTTATTTTGATAAAATTTTGTATAAGTACTTAATGAAGCATAATAAGTAAATGATAAAAATTTCAAAATGATTGCACTGCTTTAAAGCCCTTTGACCTTTAATAATGTGTGGATGTACCCTGATGTGCTACGCATTCTCCAACGCGCCTAGGCATGCTTCTGATCAGGTGGTCAATGTCCTCCTGTGGTATCTTATTCCAGGCAACCACCAACTCCTCTCGAAGTGCTTCTAGAGTCTGAGAAGGACGTTGCAAATTGAGCAATCTCCTACCCATCATATCCCACACGCGCTCAATTGGGGATAAGGCGAGAGATCTTGGTGGCCATGGTAACAATGTGACATCATTATGTTGAGAGAAGTCTATTGTGACTCTTGCAACATGTGGTCGGGCATTATCTTGTTGGAAAGTTGGATCTGCCAGGGTGTCAAGATAGGGTAAAAGATGGGGTTCTAGAACTTCCTGGATATAACGCTGCACGTTCATGTTACCTCTGATGAAGATTAAAGGTGACCTGGAACCATAAGCTATAGCACCCCAAACCATAACTCCAACAGCGTGATGAACATGTCTTTCAACAAAAAAAATCTGGATTCCTGCTTTCACCACGTCGCCTTCTAACCCTGGCACGACCATCGTGCATGCCTAAACAAAATCAAGACTTGTCACTAAAGACAATACTGTTCCATTCCTGATCCCAGAGTGACCGTCTGCACCACTCAAGGCGATTACGTCGGTGTTCTTGAGTTAAAGGGAGGACCCAGTGTGGCCGGTATGAAAACAAGCCAAAACTTCTCATTCGTCGGTAAACACTTCGCATGCCAATAGGTCTTCCGTGTTCTGCAAACCATTCATTTGCAATGGACCTGGTAGTGGAGAAACGGTCCCTTAAGGCCAATAATCGTAGGCGGCGATCTTCACGGTCTGTTGTTCTACGGCGGCGTCCAGTGCCCCTTGCTCTTTGCGCACGGCCTTCTCGAAGCCATGCCTGACAACACCTAACCACAGTGTCTACACTTCTTTGCACTCTAACTGCAATTGCCCGAAAAGAAAGTCCAGCTTCCCGAAGTCCCACTATACGGCCCCTATCAAACTCACTATGTTGACGAAATCGTACAGGTCTCCGTACTCTAGGCATCGTAACCGATCGTAAAGGATGTCAAGAACCAAAATTCGCCAACGTTGATTCTTTACTGCGGCTGAAATACTCATTTTTAGAGCGTTAGTGGATTAAAAAAAAGCAGTATAAAAACCGGAATGTCCAACTGATAAGGCTGAACATTTTTTCACTTGTTATTTACAGTAAGATAAATACATTCACCAACTGTTATTAAAATAAAACCATTTAAACTGGGTGTTCGGATTTATATGTCACTTAGTATATTAATCTTAGGTTTGGTATGATACTGGTTTGAGACACTTACTTTGTCTTACTGAATATAGGGTAGATCATGCTTCCTCCCGACACCTTGGTACTGTATTCTGCTCCCAATCCATTAGAATAAAGAAACGGATATGTTCGTTCAAGCCAAACGTTTCCAGTCTCCACTTTACGGGCCATTTAAGGAATAGGAAGGCAGTTTAGCAGGAAGCATTTCTGAATTTCTAATACATTAACAAAGAGATCGTGCGGTTTTCGGCAGGATATTTAAAGAAAAGTGCTGAGGTCAGGGTCCAATATACTGTTAAGGACAAGGGCGGATCACGGATTTCATGTAGGGGGGGGGGGGTTCGCAAACGATCTTTGGGGCTGCTAATTTTTCTTCAGTGGAACTTCTAGAATGTATCCTATTATTGCTCCATAAATCCATTGTGTTCTATCTGTTCAATGCCAACTTGAATCCTCAGAAAGGCAATATTTTATTCTATGAGAACAAAAGAATTATGTGACATTCATAGTTAACTAGTTAATAATATTAAAGATCCAAACATAAAAAACTTCATTGCTCTCTTAACCAAAAAAGACATTTTGAGGGACCCCGAGACATATCCCAGCCATACCACACAAAACAATGTCTTTGATGGCGGAAAAGAACCTGATACCGAAAAATTCACATTATCGTATGGTCGCCAGACGAGACAAAGCAGGATGTCTATAGACCATCTATAGATCGTGTCTTGAGACCGTCTCCAGACTGCCAATAGACAAATTGCGCAACGGGGTCTACTAGTGTGTACTAAGCTTAAGGATTAATACTCTGAATTACCCGTTAAACAAATCAAGTAATAGGTGTAAATACTGACACAATCAAGCACTACTATTATATCAGCAAAATTGGAGTATAGTAGTCAAGTAGTTTTTTAAGAATTTCTAATTGTTTATCCCGAAACACCTGTTTCCCGGACATCAGTACGAGTTTATTGAGCTATATACAGGATGAGCAAAATACACTAATTTACCTTGCCGATATGAATTACAAACCATTCCGAAAGATAAATGTTATTTTTATGCGAAAAGGTTACGTTTTTATCTTCAAAGCAAATTCAAACATTTCGTATTTATGAGTAATTGAGCAAATGTGCTACGATATTCGAAAAACATATTTGTGACGAGTGACTCACAGATACGAAATGTTGGAATTTGTTTAGAAGAAAAAGTAACCCATCCTTTTTTTTGCATAATAATAACATTTATCTTCCGGAATATAGTTTTCGATTCATATCGGCAAAGTAAACTTGTGTATTTTGCTATAAAATGCCCTTTGAACTAATCCATATATATTGCTCAAAAAAGCTAGTGATGATGGCCACGTGCCAAGACCTGCATTTTGTCTCGGTTTTCGGCGATAACTTTTTTGCTATTAGTCGGACCTTTTTACGTGTGGACTCATTTTGTAGGTCTCATAAATACTTAAAAATATTATAAGAAGTGTTTTTTCGTCAATGCCAATTATTTAGATTGAATTCTTTGTTGTCGAATAAAAAGTTTTCCCACAAAAATTGGTGTACCCATTTCATGCGTCCATGTTTTGAATACCCTTTGAGCAACTTGCAGCAATAAAACTAGACTTTAGAATTATTTCGCAAACCAGGGGTATCTACGTCTAATATGATTAGACTAATAGTGTTTCGCTGCAACACCAACCCCGGACAAAATCAGTCAAACTTTACACACTTTTCAAATTACTATTGAGCAACAAACAGAACATAAATCACTTTTTAAGTGCAATCTGTATAGCTAATATGTTGCTTAGACTTAGATTTGTCACAATATTCGTATATACGTATAAATCGTAAGAAGTGTGCTGTAAACGTAAGTGATGTCGAACAGGGACAACGTTTGGAATACCAAAGGATACCAAAAATCGCAATGCTTCATTCCTATAGCTATAACTTTTAGTTAGTATGCCTCTGTTGCCATGATGTGTCAGAAAACAACACAATGGTGTTATATTACAAAAGCAAGTGTCAAACGTTTAGCGGGGGGCACCCCCCTCTAAATCCGCCACTGGTTTAGGATTTTTTTTGCGGCCCATTACAATCGCTGGCACAAACGGAATCACCAAGCAACCCCCTGTCACGTGACTCAGTGGTCTGTACAGAGAGCAAGTCCGTGAACAGCCAAAGCCCAGGCTCGCACTGTGTTCAAAAATTACCGCGAACGTTAAGTAAATCTAGAATTATAGTCTAACAAAACCTGAAACAAAATTTTTTTTTTGTTCACCTTGGAATTAATCCGTGTACCAAGCGAAAAATCCTAGGTGCTTGGCCTTGAACTGACACTTCTTTGTTTTCTGTGCTCTTCTTCTTCTTTCCTCTCTTTCCCTATCTCTTTTTTCTGGGCAACTAGGACTGACACACCTGACCAACGTACATTAGGCAGTGACAAATGGGCAAAGATCCTACAAACCGCCCAGACAAACAAGTGATGAATAGTACAATCGGTGACAAAAAAAATCACATCTCTATTGAGTTCCCTTACATGTACGAACCTGACTGGTGCTGATTAGTTTGCCAGTTTGACAACTTTTATGATTTGACTTACTGACTATACTGTCTGTCAAGTTGAGAATTACGAATTTCTCTTTCAAGTTCTTTTAGTTCGAAAAAGCTCACGTGATGATAATATTTTTTAACCAGTTATCAAAAACAGCAAACTTAATCAGGAAGTGAGTTACATATCACCGAATGGTTCGTCTTTTAGGAACGTAAATATTTCTAAATATTCATAAACTGGTGAGGATGGCACATATTGTCTTAACAACAGCAAATACAATAATGATACATGGGAAAAATTACTTTCAATCGACCCCAGAAGGAATAAAGGTGATTAGACCACTTTTTTGCCTTTTCATTCCTACAACGTTGGTGCGAAGAACATGATTAGAGCAATATTCGATCCAACAAAAATATGCACAGGTATACTGAAAAATAAAACCCGGTTCTGGCATTAGGGTTTACACTTCTACAGTTTTTTTGTCGGTGAGCTTTCATATAGCTTTAAAGCATCGTATTGGAGGAAATTAAAAGTACATTTAGCTTCGCCAGTCACGTAGGGAACGCGCATATCATGCTGAAAGTTGCAAGTTCGGTTGTCTATACATACTCTCCAATTCAGATGGTCAATTTTTGAAGTTTCGTAGCTTGAAGAAGAGCAATGGGATAACGTCTAAATGTATTTGCCATCTTAAGCGAACGTCCAAGTTTGTATAATACATACACATGCAACCTGCCCCTGTGTGTGAACGTTTGTTTGGTAAACGCACGTGTTTCAGATGTGTGTCTCCGTCTCGAAAACTTTGTCGTTACGTATGAGTGCCCTTCAATCACCTTTGTCAGAGTGACAACATACTTGACATTGGCATGCAATTTGAGTTGTCCTGTTATCAATCTTCAATATAAAATTATACGATGCCCCGAAATACGATCAATGGAGAAGGCCGACAGCGGTCCCGTTACCCACTTCATTCGTCAATACGCACACCAGTGAGAGAGTAGCAGATGCGTTGAAGACTAGTATGCGCAGTGTTCCGCCCATGGTACGGAGACTCGATCTGTTTACTTATTTCATATGACGTTGTTAACGTAACCGCCAAGAACGGTGACTACAACTACTATATTTATATCTGTGCAACTTGTCGATATTGGCATCCTTTTACATTTTCTCTACTGGACACCTAAACAGATCCTTTTACAGGATAGTCATGTAGCTTTTGGTTATTTATCAAATCATTTCGTTATTTGGTGTATATTTGAAAACTGCATCATTAACCATATTTAGCATGCCACTGGTTTTCTGGTGTGCTTGCTTTGAACAGGATAATCGGTGTTTTTTCTTTGCTCCCATTTAGCCGGCCAGATTAATTTCAGGATGAGGTCCTTGTGCAAAAACTCCGGAATGATATTACAGTTATGATAGATGTTAGTCAGAATTTGGAGAGATTAATAGCATTCGCCGGTTTTTTATTTGAGTTCTGTATACAGCTGTTACAGGATACGTGCGAAAATGGTAGTAATTACTTGTAATCAATCCATCAGAAGCGACAGTGATTTTAGAACCTTCTGCCTGTCAGGAAATTCAAGTGGAACAAACAGCACAGACATACGAGGTAGCCACAATTTTTATTTTGTAATTTGATAAAGAAATCACAATTTACTAGGACTTGACAGGCTTAGGAGTTATTTGCTTTATTCCCTCTTGAAGCAAAACCAAAAAATTGTTCTTCACTGAGTCTTTGAGCTATGATGTGTTAGATTAGAGGCATAATTTTTCTGTGAAATCTCACACTGCGTCCACATAAATCAAATTCATTTTGCGTGCCACTTACAGATACGAGGGATGTCTTTTAAGTTTTGCATATAGAAACATAGTAAGCCGCGCGGATCGAACGTCAGTACTGAATCTTAACGTCAGTCTTTAGTAAACCTAAATTCAGTTTCACAACAATACGTCCAGTGTTCTCACTAGAGTGAATTTTTAAGTGTCACCAAGTCATTAGAAAAATGGTACTCAACCGAAAACATTTTCGCGCCATAATTTAGTACAACATTCAGAGTCAATTATCGCCTTGGTGAGTTACTGTCTGTTTTCGGCAACGAAGCGCCACGTCAGTCGACAATTTCCCGTTGGTATGTAGAATTCAAACGTGGACGGGTGAGTCTTAGCGACGATCCCAGGGTGGGTGCACCAAAAACGGCAGTCACCCAGGAAAACGTCGATGCTGTGCGCAAACTCATTGAAGATAGTCATGTAACATATCGCGAGATTGAGGCGTCCTTGAAGATCTCAAAGACCTCAATTTAAAAAATTTTACTTGAATCATTAGGAGTAAGAAAATAGGTTTCTGGTTGGATACCCCACCTGTTGACTGAAGAGCAGAAAGCAGCCAGGGTTAAGGGGTTTCAAAAAACGCTTGACCGTTTCAATTCTGGAAACTCAAAAAATGTGTACAGCATTGTTAGTGGTGATGAATCGTGGATTTACTGTTATGAACCAGAAAATTAACGACAGTCGGCTGTTTGGGTGTTCCAAGGTGAAGAAAAGCCAACAAAAGTCATCCGTTCTCGAAGTGTTTCGAAAAAGATGGTCGCGACATTTGTGTCAAAAGCAGGCCATATTGCAACAATTCCTCTTAGTAACCAAAGAACTGTTACTGCGGATTGGTATACCACCATTTGATTGCCAAAAATCATCACCGAGCTTTGAATAATCAAACCCGAAGGAAGGATCATCCTCCACCAAGACAATGCAAGCTCGCACACAGCCTAAAAAACAAAGCAGTATTTAACGGAAGAAAGCAAAAGTCACGAGAAGAAGCAGTTGACGCATTAAAAAATGCCCTTTTTGGATCTGCCAGCAAACGAGTGGAATAAGTTCTTCGAAAATAGGTTCGAGCGCATGCAGATGTGTATTAATCTTCGCGGAGAATACTTCGAAAAACAATAAAGTCATTTAAAACTACCTACCGTATTGTTTTATTTCAATATGCAAAACTTAAAAGACATACCTCACATTGCAGCAATGAGCGTGCGTCATTTGTTTGGAGCTCTGGTATAAAGCATGTTTGATACCTGATTATAGTAGCTCTTGATAAGTACTTATATACTATATAATATTACCTCACGCATCAAGCAAGCTCCTTAAATTATACTCCAAGCATAATGCTCGTTTAAAGGGCGTCTGAAAACTTCCGTAACACCACGACAATTTTTGAACCATGAAGACCTTCAAGGTCATTTGAAGGTCATGTAGATTTTTGTAGCCAGGAACCAATACAGTCAAGGACAAATTGGAATATAAAATATCCGGGAAATGATGAAGATAATGTTTGGTAGTCTCGCTATACGACTACTGGCTTTCAAGTTATATCACCGTACTTGGGTTTAGACCTCTTAAGGTCAAAGTATAAGAATGGTCAGGACCATATTTTCTGCACTTTTCATTTACGGGGTCAAAAGTAGTGGGTTCCATTAAAACAGTCGACTTTTCATTTTCAAGCTCGAATCCAAGGTCATGATTGGATAGCTGGGGAGAACTCCTATCAATCGCGGTCTTTAGCCTTTTCCTATCTTTATTGGTTCACAAATTATCGCAGGGTTCCGGAACTACTCAGACATATACTAAGTGACATATAAATCAGATCACCCAGTTTAAATGGTTTTATTTTAATAAAATTTTGTATAAGTACTTAATGAAGCATAATAAGTAAATGATAAAAATTTCAAAATGATTGCACTGCTTTAAAGCCCTTTGACCTTTAATAATGTGTGGATGCACCCTGATGTGCTACGCATTCTCCAACGCGCCTAGGCATGCTTCTGATCAGGTGGTCAATGTCCTCCTGTGGTATCTCATTCCAGGCAACCACCAACTCCTCTCGAAGTGCTTCTAGAGTCTGAGGAAGACGTTGCAAATTGAGCAATCTCCTACCCATCATATCCCACACGTGCTCAATTGGGGATAAGTCGGGAGATCTTGGTGGCCATGGTAACAATGTGACATCATTATGTTGAAAGAAGTCTATTGTGACTCTTGCAACATGTGGTCGGGCATTATCTTGTTGGAAAGTTGGATCTGCCAGGGTGTCAAGATAGGGTAAAAGATCGGGTTCTAGAACTTCGTGGATATAACGCTGCGCGTTCATGTTACGTCTGATAAAGATTAAAGGTGACCTGGAACCATAATCTATACCACCCCAAACCATAACTCTAACAGTGTGATGAACATGTCTTTCAACAAAAAACTGTGGATTCCTCCTTTCACCAAGTCGCCTTCTATCCCTGGCACGACCATCGTGCATGCCTAAACAAAATCGAGACTCGTCACTAAAGACAATACTGTTCCATTCTTGATCCCAGAGTGACCGTTGTCTGCACCACTCAAGGCGATTACGTCGGTGTTCTCGAGCTAAAGGGAGGACCCAGTGTGACCGGTATGAAAACAAGCCAAAACTTCTTATTCGTCGGTAAACACTTCGCATGCCAATAGGTCTTCCGTGTTCTGCAAACCTACTCTCTAGGCTTTTCCATCGCTGCTGCTTATCCATAAGGTACATCAGAGCCTTCCTACACCATAGTATGACCATAACTCCAAGTTATGAAGCTCCCGAACATAGAATTTCAATGCGAGTACATTAATGCCTTTTTTGTGGTAGATCACCAGTCATAAAGCATTACAGCTCATAAAATCTGCCGCCAATATAACGAAGTTTACGAGCGTTATGGATCATTCCATCCCTTACTAACCTCCTCTAGCATTAATTGAGTTAAGGATTCCGGAAATGTCAGCTTAATCATCACTTTCGCTTCACTGCTTTACTTTCATTAGGGTGAGGTTCAATTTGTTCTAAATAGCGATCTTGGTGAGATACCTGAATAGTTTGCAGAGTTCGGGAATTTATGCGGCACTTATACACGTACAACCTATAAATCAAGCACTACCGCATAAAATATAGAGGAAGGGGGATACAGTGGAATTGGATGCGATTGCTGTTTGATGAAGCCCAGATAAAATGCAGCAAATAATATTGCAAGTTTGCAAAGATTCCTATAAAAATGCTAGGTGAATAATAAATCAAATCTTCTCATATATCCTTAGAGTGGAAACTTATTTGGGTTATAATGTCAAAAATATCACTTTTTGTCATAATTCTCTAAGGCCCGTATCGTCAGTCGTCCCTACAATTGTAGGGGGCCTTTATGGCCTCCTTGATTGTCATATTTTTCTACTTCTCCGTGTCAGCGCTCTATTTTGAGGTTATGTACAAATATCTATTTGCATCAAATTGTGCTTGCTTTTGAGTTATATTATGTTTTATCAGCCTGAAATTTCCTACAATTTAAAAAGAAAACACATCTTCACAATGGGAGAGCGCTGACGCTGACACGGGACAAGTGTAATCTAGAAATTTTTGAAGGAGAGAAAGGGGTATGACAATCAAGGAGGCCATAAACGCGCCCTACAATTATTGTAGGGACGACTGACGATACGGGCCTAAAAGGGGAAGAGAGAGGTATCATCAACTGGTACAAAAGACGTAAGGAAGCACTGCGTCAATCTAAACGACTCAGTTTTTTTTAATTTGAAGATGAACGATTAAGGGAAAACCTTAATTACAAAGGTTTTGACAAGGGGTCTCACCTCCTTTTACAGACCAATTACTTGCGTTGTTTTTTTCACTCCACCTTTCATTTTCAGCACCTGTAGATAACTTGATAAACGCCTCCTTTCTCCGAATTGAACGGATCAAAGGAAAAAGGAAAAGGTTGAGTCATCATCCTTGAGCTTCACGACTCCGGGGTGCGAGTTAACGGGATAACCCTTCACGGAATCGACCCTCTGGAATTGAAAGTCGTCGATATACGATACGCAGAAACAATTGTTGCTTAACTTTAGTGGCGTATTGGTTACGTGGGAACAAAGGCAAAAAATGGCACTATATCAGCCTAGCTCCGGTTCTATACGTACGTTTCTCAGAACCGTTCTGATTATGTATTTACTGTATGTTCTCATTACGTCAGAACTGCTTTGAGATTGGCTACTATTAGAATCAGAAGGATTTTGGGATAGTTCCCCAAACAAAATCTGATTATTTCAAGGCACACCTAGGAAATTATGTTTTCTGGCATAACTAATGGTTGGCGATGCCAATGAATGACACATTATAAATTTTTGGAATCAGAATTAAAAACTCTAATCATGTGTGCAAAAATCCAATATTGCGTTTATAAGAAAAAATAATATTGATGCTTAACAAGAGGCGAAAGGTCATATTGAAATTCTAATCATGCCATCTTGTAGAGGGAAAAAAGTTTTAATGTTAATGTGCAAGTTATTTTTAAGCTCCACTACAAATAAAGGCAGGAAAAAATTAAAACGGTTTTGGAAAACTAAGTTTTTTCCGTGTCTCTCCGGAAGTAGTTTGAATTTTGAAAGCGGCATTTTGTTGATTACCTAAATACGCAACCTTATCCCCATTTAAGCGACTTTGTTTCTCTTCTAGTGTCCGGGATCCCAATGGTGAGGATCGAATTTATACATGCAAGCCAAACACATAGCTTCTTGTCAATTTTGTGAAGCTTATTTAGAAGGATGTTAAAAATTATTTATACCACAATATCATTAATAGTAATAAGCTATGGGCAATAGACAGATACTAATGCTTTCAAAGGTATAAAAACAGAACTATTTTTGGAAAAACATGACAGTAAAATGAGGATACTTGACAGGAAGTAGGAAGGTTGATTAATGGAATTTCCAAAATTTATCCTGGATGCTTCGCTGATAAATGTCATTTTTGACCTGCCGCCATTTAAAACTATTGACGTAGAATTAAATCATTTAATGAGGTTTTGGCCAAGTCGGTAGCATTTTTCAGTGCAATTTCTACTTATACACAACTCTGATGAAAAATCGGATGATTGGTGCGTATAGAAAACAATAAGACACCACTCCGATGTACTTGCAACAGCTGGACGATTTACCGACGTGCATTTTACCACGATATGTAGTCGTTTTCAAAAATTTTGGTAGCTTAAGAAGCTCTACCAATGCTTTTTGCTTGATAAAATTGTATTCGCTACGAATCTTCGAAACGAAACGAATTTTCGAAAGTCGTTAGAGGACAATACATTAGTGGATTGAAATTAATATACTACCCAAATTAAGGTCCATTACATAAATATTATCCGGTCTGTTTGAGAGATAACCTCATCGCTGTTAAGCGTTGGACTATCGAAGCATACTCTTAGCGATCGAGAGTTGTCTGCCACAATTTTCAACAAAATCTGGGAGTACTAACATCACATCCCACTTCTGATATCTGATTTTGTATAAAGGGGAACTTCCTATACAGGGTGAGTACCAAGTCGTGACCAGAAATGAAACATAATGCATAGTGCCGCATTTGAAGGGGGTCTTCTATGTAACATTTTTTCCTCGAAGGCATTATTAAAAAGGTACGGTGTTTAAGAATAAACAATTTTTTTAATATCTTCAAAACCGTCAACTGGAATAAACTTTGATTTTGTCTGTGAATTTACATACGTATTGTCCACCTTCAAAAGTCTTTACTCAAAATTAACGTGCTCCAGTGGCGGATATACAGGGGATTAGTGACATTATTTTTCCAAATAGAAATAGCACGTCACTATTTTTTTTCGAATCGCGCAATTTATCGAATTTTACCTTAAATTTGCAACAAATAATTGCACTCCTAGAGTGCACCGTTTTTGTAAAAATAAAAATAAAACAAACATTACACAAAGGGCAGCGAAAGATAGCATCTAGGAGGATATGCCCTGTTTAAAATCCTTCCGGTTCCGTATTTTCATTCAGCTTTCTGGCGATCTCCAACGTCGGAGATCAAAAAAACAGCAAACTAAAAGCTATCTTTTCTAGAAGTGCAATCAGAAATTTCCACATCAACCATATTCGGGTCGACGAAAACCCCCAGGCAGTTGTAGAATTTAACTACCAAAAACATGGGATGGCTGCATGCTGCATGAATGTTTATCCGAAAGACCTACTTCTTTGTATAATTTTCCCATATAGCCATAGCATTTCCAGGTTTATGGGCTTATCTGTTATCAGTCGTCACTGTCACAGTGAATATAAGCAATTCGGATGGTCCTAGCATTCAGTTCTCTTCCTGATTATGATCGGTGCCATCTCATCCCCCTCATAACTAATGCGAAGTTCTTTTCGGTATCTCTCCCTTCATTTCCATAATAAAGTCTTGATATAAAATCCACAGGAAGCTGATCATACAGTTGTGCCCAATACTTGTCGATATCCACCACTCACCTTACTTATGCGTATTGACAGATTCCTACCAATCGTTCTAGAAATGTATACTCAGTGAAATTAGAAGTGTTACGCCCAGAAAAAATAATTCTTCCAACTTATTGTTTTGGCAGTGATGTAGTCTTACCCCAAAAATAAAACGACAATATTGTCGATATTTTCATAAGCAGCTAAATTCGCTACAAAACCGATGAAACTGTCAGGTATGCAGCCAGACATACCTGAATGTATGCCTGGTTGTTGTCACATGTTGGCACTAATGTGTTAGGGTTTAGTTTAGGGACTTTTAGTAGTGTACAGCTTTGTCCTAGAAGAAAGATAAAATGTTGTAGACAATAAAGGGAATCAAAAGAAGATCCTTGATTACAACGCATGTGCATACGAGAAGCACAAAAAATGTTTACCCAAGCAAAATATTTATATTTTGGTGTTAATCGTTACTGACGTTTTGGCCATCACAGGAGTCTTTCTCAAAGTGCGACTGACAATGACAGTACATTTTATGTTTATCTGTCTTCCAGGTGACAGTTCACTCGTTCCTTTTCTTTTTCGCTTCCCAACTATGGCTACTATGCACTGTGTTGCGACAACAGTCTAAGTGATCCTCTACCATGCCAAAATCAATCAAGCGAAATATGTTTCATTTCCATTTTGACTTGGTACCGTGATACCTGTTCTGGATGTACCAGATATGCCATTCTCGCTCATCCTCCCGACCACGCTAAATTTACTCCGAGAACGCGAAAACTACCCAGACCGATTATCACAACATACCGCTTGACTGCGCAATCTTCAAAATAATTTAGTTCATCAAGAAGCCGGAAAAGTCACCTGTCGTACAGGTGTTTGGGGTTGATGAGTTCGAATCCATGATCCGCTTGTTTCTATTAAGGACAAAAAGTCGCTTCACGGACGAATTTAAAAAATATCGAGCAAATGATGTAGGTTTTTCAGACCGCAAAGGCAGGATCATAGGACAGTTTGCCTCTAGTTCATTCTACGCCATTTTAACGTTATATCAAATACTTTATTGAGAGACAATTACTCTGTGACAAACTAGCTTCTGATTTAATAAGAGATTTAATTTAAAAATCTATATGGCATATGATTCCTAAGTAATCTCATTTTAAAGCTACCTCTAAGTAATCTTGATGCACCCTTTTAAGTGTACACATTAGAACATTTTTCGGTAACGTGCATATCTGTCAAATACTAGAAAAAACAAAATTATACGTTAAGTGATCGCTTGTTCAATAGCGAGGAGCAATTCCTTTGTTTTATTATTTTTATTAGTTATCTTGATGTATCGTCTTCTACACAAAAGGCTTACAAGTTATAGAAGTATCGCGCACACGTTATAAAAAATAAAATTGGTTTACTATATGATTCAATTTTAGAAAGAATATGTGGGGAAATTTGGTAGCAGTTTCACTTAAAATTAATGAAAAATCTTCCATCACTTCTGATCTTTTTCGCGTCATACAAAGCAATACAACCATGATTCCTTGCTGAATAAACCAGAACATTAGATGCAAAATGTCGTCGAAATTACAAAAAAAAAACGTAATATCCACCTGTTGTAAGACACTTTCAGTGATAAAATTATTCGTTGATTTTATGACAAAATGCAAATTGTTATTTCTTACGTATTTCCGTGTCCTTATTTCGTATTCTTGTAGGAGTAGTAAGGTTACTAACAGTGATTCGGATTAATAGTACTGTGCAGTTTTTTTTTGTAGCAGTTCATACATTTTGCAAACAAATACTACTTGTCCTTTGTCTAGGTCCACACGTAGCAGTAGTTGGATGTAGCGACCACAGAAGTACAGAGAGGACGAAAATGATTCAGAAATGGAGACTAGTCCTATATTACAACATAACGATAGAAAGTGTACCAGGGTTTTATGCTCCTGGGGTGTATCGATTGCTCAGATTTTTGTAATGTTTTTGAAAACGGCAATCATACTTTTGTGTATCAAATTTTACGTTTCTTGTAATATTTCAAATTTGCATATTTGGCGTATCTTCACAGTGAGTATTCAGAAAAGCTCGGTACTATAAAATCGTATCACTCTTAGTAAATTGACTACTACTACAGAAATACGAAACAAGGCATGGAAATGCGTAAGAAATAATAATTTGATTTGAAATTGGATGCTTCTGGGGTGAATCGGTTGCTCAAATTTTTGTAATGTCTTTGAAAACGGCAATTATACTATTTTGTATCAGATTTTGTTTCTTGTAATATTTTAAATTTGCGCATTTGTCGTGTCTTCGCAGTGAATATACAGAAAAGCTACGCGGTACTATGAAACCGAATCACTCTTAGTAAATTGACTACTACTACAGGAATACGAAACAAAGGCATGGAAATGCGTAATAAATAATAATTAAAAATTGGATGACATTCTACGTCGAAAATTTTGGGTCATTAGGGAAAACTCTGATTGTAAGAAAAAGTAGAAAAGGAGGACGTTTTTTCGATGATTTTGAACTAGACTGTTGTAAAATTTTTCATAAACTCATTCTAAAAGCCATGAAGCACTGGAAAATGCTTTTGGATTTTTTCTAGGATTCTATAAAGTTGAGCTTAACTCAAAAACTTACACGAACGTGTACAAAAGTGTATGTGGCTTAAACTGTACCACCCCTTGAAAGGTCGATATAGATTTTCCAAAGACACAGTACACGTGGCACAATATACACCTCAGGAAAAACCATTGTTATACATGGGAAATCATTTCTTGGCAACAGCGCATCGGCTCGTCTACTTTCATCGCTATTCGTACATAATTCCTACCGTTAACCGCAGACCTGTATCACGAATGAGAATAATAGACAGATATGCTGTGTTGCCAATTTGAGTAGAGCTTCCCGAATTGTGGGGAATTTAGAGTTAAGTGTTGATTCATTCAAGCTTTTAATCAGCATGGCCTAGACGTTAGAACTTCATAAAGATAACATTGAAGCTGAATGCTGCTGGAGTATAGTGTTTCGAATATTCAAAGCGGAGCGGGACACTATACTCGTTCAATGGGTCATCAAGCCACAGTCTTTTCAACAAAGAAATTATTTTACGAAAATGCGTTATATTTTTACGATTTTGTCGTCACCAAATCTCTGTTTCTCAAAATGTACGTCTATTGTAGAATTTTCAGCAAACTAAGCAAGAAACGTGATCTAGTATTTACTCAACATTACGGATTTCTCGAAATACATTAAAAAATGTGACCTAGATACCTAACTGCCCCAAGCTCTTTAAATATAACACCTTAAACCAGGGTTACCAGGTGCTCAGTCACGTTGATTGTCATGTTGGACTGCGCAAGTCAGCAAACAATCTGGCGTAATAAACGTTAGGAATCATCAGGTATTGCCAGATTCCCGAATACCGGGCACCATAGTAACCGTTATAGTTGTCCTTCAAAGTTGTCAAATCGCCCCTATGGCGCAAATTCGCCAAACCAGGCAACTGTGCTATAAACAAACCCTGTTTATCACTATTATTTGATAGTCATATAGTAGTTGTAGCCCTATCTAGCGGTCCATGATTTCTCTCAATACTGTTGTATCTCTACTGGTAACAAAAATAGGGATTACAAAATCATTTATACAACAATATACAAACATGAAAAATATGATTTGAACCATGAAACATTAATACAATTTTAATAGTTTTTCATTTTTGGAATACTCTTATGTGGAATCCGCAGCTATTTTTCCCGAAATTTGGGTAGATTTAGATTTCTTAGAAATATGACATATTGGTATCGGCAACTCTGCGAATGGGAGAAACAAATCGCATTTGTTGAGCGCATCCGTCTAAGCGGTAGGCGGCAGCGCCCGTTCTGCCATCTCTCTCTTTTATCACTCTTCTACTTTACCCCGTTGTCCGTCACACTTCGACGCTGCCAGATAAGATCCTAGAATCGAGTGTCTTTCACGTACCTACATACTTTTGTATATTTCCATCTCTCTTCCTCATCATAATGTATAATAATGGTTTTTCCCATACTGTATATTGAACCATGTAGAGAGTGGAGTGTGCATTTGTGACTTGCGGCGTGAAATTAGAGCCCAAGACGTGAAGCTCTAACACTTCAAAAGACAAATATTCATCTTACCCGTGGTAAGCACAAAATTTTATCTACAATCAACGGCCCACAGAATGACAGTAGTTGCATGCCTGGCAACAAATAGTGCGGACACTTCTAGTACTAGAAAATCTATCCCGCCAGGTCGTTGAGTGGTGCTCCATATATTTATATCCGATCACAGCTTTACAAAAAGTTTTAAACGATTCTTGAATAAGCACTAAACGTCGTTCGAGTCGTGAGCGTCACGAATCAAGAACTCTCCAGTTTTGCATCATTAAATTTTCAATTTAATATCCATAAAATTTACTTTGTATTTAACTCGATATCAAGACGAATTATATTATGAAAATAACTGCATAAAGTAGCTCTTTACCTCTCGACTTTGCAAACCTCCGCAAAATAATAAATCTCATTATATCTGGCGGCGCTAAAAAAATAGAACCCACGCCTTAGCCGAGAAAGGAAAATTTATTTTCCCGTTCACTTGAAAAGGTGGAGGAACAGATAATTCAAAAGCGCTTCCTTTCGTAAAGACTTCCAGTTACAGGTTGAATTTTATCGAACATTAGGTGTGCCCTACGGAGTTTTCGCTCTTGATTGCGGCAGCTCACTTTGCCTTTACGCTTAAAGCCCTCACGCATTACTGAAGAGTTAAGAATGGCGTCAAAAAGATGTCTCCTGTATTTTCCATGGATTATATTGGTTTAGAAATCAGAATTCAAAGATTATGAGTTTCTGAGGTTTTCCCATAGAGAATTCATGTAGATCTAGGTAGAGTACGAGGAGTTGTGGCACAAGCCTCGACCCGCCTCAATGTCAAATATGTACTGCTCATATCCAGAGCGAGCGTTTAACTACTGGTCACAAAGTAACGCCAAAAATGGTTTAGCAGCTAAGCGCTTCCTATTGTACGAGAAAGCATGCGTTTGGCAATCCATAATAGTTTAGAAATAGTAGTTAGGATGTTGGATCTTAGAAATTTCAACAACATGATTATCATGATGCCTACGAACTTCTCATATAGTTCTCCTTGATATTCTAGTTTCTGCCTAAGCGGCTACAGTGGTATAAAGAGGAAGGAGAGGTTATCGAGATTGTCAAGACATTCTCAAGATAAATACTTGATAATCCCAAAACAAGTACGAGCCCAAACCATTAAATGTTTCTTTCCATTTTGTACAAATGGATCCATAAATTAACTGCTGCTTTCTCAAAATGTATGGCAAACATGTATAATGGTAGATACGTATAGTAAACATCTACGAGCCCCTTCCCACTTCAGTTGGGCCAACTATTGAAATCTTAGCTTTTTTCTTATCAAACACAAATAATAAAAATGTAGCAGGGTTTAAAATATTAACAATGGCTATTTTGATAATATACAGAAAATACCAACTTTATCACTCCCTAATCAAATTTGCAGCATAAAAATAACACATGTTGCAATTACAGCATATCAACCTATTTTAATTTCAATGCAAAACAAGTCTATAACGCATAGGTGGCTGTGAAAAATAAAAGCCATGACAATTGTTTTTATTAATCACAGCATTTGGGTAGTTAAGGTTTTCAATATGGTTAGAGGAAAGGTTATTAGAGAGAAAATTCGGTTACTGAGAATTAGATTTTTCAATTCTGGTAAATCAAACTCAGAAATTGCAACTTTGTTAGGCTTATCGCGGTACAGAGTGAGAAATATTGTTAGAAGATATAACGTAACCGGTTCAGTTAATGTTAAGCCATGATATGAGAAAAAAGTAATATCACAAATGCCGACCGAAGAGCATTAAGAAGAACAATCGTGAAAAGCAGGCGTGATAATTATTTACAATTAAGTGCTCTGTGGAGAGACGCTGTTGGAAGAAGAACTTCGAGGTCCACAACTCATGGAGAGGCCCACAAACTGGGATTTAGCACTTGCAAGGTAAGTTTTCTTATAAAAAAAAGTGAAGTAAAAATCCTAAAGTTGCACAACTTGTTTATAGGCCAAAGAAAAGCCACTATTAACTCCACTGCAAAAGAAAAATCGGCTTAGATGGGCTAAAGAACGTAGACAATGGACACCTCAACAATGGTGTGCAATACAATGGAGTGATGAGGCCCGATTCGAAGTTTGTGTTGGTGACAGTCGCAGTAGAGTTATTTGCAAAAAAAATGAAGCATTCCATGTTGACTGTCTGAAGAGAAAAGTGAAATTTCTAGCATGCATTATGGTCTGGGCAGTATGTCATCAAAAGGAGTAGGAAAACTTCATTTTATTCATGAAAATGTGGATACAAACAAATATGTGGCAATTTTAGAGGAATCGCTTTTACCAGTGAAGGAAGAATGTTTGACATCCAGCCAAGATTTTGTGTTTCAGCAAGATGGTGCAGCGTGCAAGAGGCTATAAAATGGATGGAAGAAAATAATGTACCACTTTTGAAATGGGTTTCTAGCAGTCCAGATCTGTCACCTATTGAAACTTTGTGGTATGAGATGAAAAAGGTTCTACGACAACATCCTGCTCGTACAATCACCAAACTGAGACAAAAGCTTCAAGAAATATGGGATTGTTTTACACCAAATTTTTGCCAAAACTTGGTTAACACTATGCCCCAAAAAATTTCAGCAGTAATAAAAAATAAAGGTGATGGACATGTATTTTTTGCGACGAGAGTGTATCTAAAATGTTTTTGAGAAACCAAATTGTTTTAGAAGTAAATAGTTTCGTCGTGTTTAGTTTATAAAGGCATATTTTGGTACAAATCTTGAAGTGGGCCAACTGAAGTGGGAAGGGGCTCGTATTTTTGACAGCGGCACCTCTGTTTTCAAATGTATTACTTTAAAACTAACAGAAACATTGAAATATCTCGAAATATGATGACAGTTAAATGTTCGGACATGTCAAGAAACATATGATTAGAGATAAGCAGAGATTAGCAGGCTTTGCAAAAAAATATGAGGGCCTACCTGTATCACAATACTGACTGTCAATCACTAGAAATTGTAGGTATTTGGAAATTATATTTTATTGTTGCTGTTACATTTATGCAAAAATGGTACAAGGTGTAGTCACTAATCAGAAAGTGAGGCAAATAATTATTCAGTTATACAGTTTCGGACATTGTAAAAAAGTATAGGGAAACTGGAAATCAGTACGTCCGCGGTAAAAATCCTGGTCGACGGATGATTGTAACTAAATTACCACTCAGTGGAACACAGTGTGTGATGCAGCTTTTACGAGGACGCTGTCGAAAATATATTCGTGAATTTGGACTCCAATTTTATTAGATATGCATTATAGTGTTATTATTCCAAAGCAATGAAAAAATGTGTTTTCCTTAATTAGGCTAAAGAAAGACTGCTCTTGATTGAAGTTCAAAAACGAAGACGCTTGAGCCCATGCTGGAGACTCGGATATTTGACTATAGGTGGAAAGGTAGATGTGGTTGTAAAGAACTATTTCAAATAACTTGGCAAAATCGCCCGCTTTGTAGATAGGACAAACACTGGTTTTCCTCCATTTATCTGGGAATTTAGCTGTAGATAATGAGATGCATCTACTATACCAAGCGCACAATCCTTGACCAGGAAAGAGGCGAGCTTATCTGGCTCTGAGGTCACCGTGGACTTCAGCCTTTTTGCTGCATCACATAAGTATTTCATTTTCAGTTATACTCTGCTGAGTTAAGTTGACAATACATTGGATGTTAAAAGATAGGTTTTTACCGCAATAGGTATCAGATGGCAAGTAAACTGTCTTAAAGAATTCACCGAAAGCATTTACAATTGACTGAGGATCACCGAAATCATTATTCAGATGTGTCAGATTCCATCTGAGCGAATACGTAGGTACGTAGATGTACAGATCGTTTCCGTAAATATTTGTAGTTTTATATAGCTATAAGTGCCACTTTCGTCCAGATTATTGTTGTGCAGTCAGATAAGTAGATTGATATTGCATTGCAAAAGTGTCATGTCCAGTTCTGCTGGGGTGATGATGTTGTGATTAATTATATGTATCACTCGAATTCTGAGGATAATTTGGTGCAAACAGTGACGAGCAGATAGCTGTTTATTTTTTTTTTGTGAGCAGTGGCGTACGCCCAGTTCCAATGGTGCAGGGAGCGGTATGTCGGGGAAAAATAAACCGCCAGACATAGAAAGAAGATGTGAAGTGTGTGATGAGGAGATCCGTAAAGGAGGTGCTAAGGTAATGTGCGGAATCACCCTCCATCAATAGTGCTTTGCCTCAATTGCTAAGGTTATTAAGTTAGACAAAGCTGAATGGTTGTGCAAAAATTGTGACGAAGAAAGCGATTCTTCGATTAACACTGTAATAACATCTGATGGAGATTTGTCAAGGGAGTTAATTACGGTTAAACATGATGTGCAAATTTTGACTGACCTTGTGAATGAACTTAAACGTGCAAATGAGATTTTGTTGGATAAAATTGAGCAACTAACAGTTAATAAGCCTCCCGGTGTACAAACACCTTATCAAATTAGGAATCCCATATCTTATAGTCAAGCTGTTTCGACGAATGTGAAAAATGAGACCAAATCTGTATTGGTTATAACTTCAAAAAGTGATAAAGAAACAAACATGGATGTCTTAAAAAATATAAAGGCTAACGTTAATCCAGCAACTGAAAAAATTAGTATTAGCAGCACCAAACTTGTGAAACAGGGAATGCTCGTAAAATGTTCAAATGATGAATCTTTACAGAAACTAAAAGCAATAGTTGAGGAAAAATTCAGTCATCAGTATAAAATAACTACACCTAAATCTTTCAAGCCCCGTGTCTTAGTTTCTGATGTGGATAAATCTCTTGATAACAATGATGATTTTATTCAGTCGTTGGTACAAAACAATACATTTCTGGTTGATTGCGACATAAAGATAATAACTATGCTGAAGTTAAAATATTCTTTAAGTTATGTCATAGAAGTGGACCCGGAGGTAAGAAAAAGAATAATTTTTCAAGGCTGTTTGTACACGTCTTGGAGAAAATGTCATGCCGTGATCATATATCGATAATCAGGTGCTTCAATTGCTCTCGGTTTGGTCACCATGATGTTAAAACCTGCGAATCTAGTATTAAAAAATGGGTAAACTGTTCGGCATATAACGACTACATGCTGAGTCGTTCTAGAAACTATAAGCCTTCTCCTGTAGATCATGCATCATCAGATACCCAATGTCCATACTTTTTAAGGAGACTAGCACAAATTAAATCCAGAATCGATTATGGCTAAATCAATAAAAAATATTTTAAAAATATGCCATTTAAATGTACGTTCTTTAACGGCTGACTTTAATGAATTCTCATCTCTTGTACGATGCAAGTTTGATATTGTAGCAGTCACTGAAACATGGCTCCATTCAAACATTGATAGCACTGCTGTCAGTATGCATGGGTATAGCTTCTTCCGTAAAGATCGGGGGAGTAGAGGGGTGGCGTCGGTCTGTATGTTAAAGTCGGTTTTAATAGTAGCGTTATTCCAGTTGAGTTCTGTGATTTTGTAATTCCCCTGGAAATTTTATGCTGCAAATTTAAACTACTGGGAAAAAGTATGCTAATTGTTGTGGTATATCGGCCACCACATTGTTCTATATCTCAAGCTATCCAATCCTTAGAAAACTTGATCGCATTTTTCACACCCCAATATGATAGTATTGTATTTTTAGGAGATATGAACGTTGACTTGCTTGCGCATAATAATATCCTTAGCAGCTGTTTCGATTCTTTCAATTTCTTTCAAGTCATTAATGAGCCTACACGAGTTACAGCTTTCAGCTCCACATTAATTGATTACTGATCACCGACTTGTCTTCTGCGAGATCTCCATTAGTAGTAATAAAATAGAGCCCAAATTTGTAGCATATCGGGATCTCAAAAGCATTGATATCCCTAGTTTTAAGATGATATCCCTAGTTTTAAGACGCAGATCGCTTCATTGCAGCTTGACGATATATATTACGTAGATGATGTTGATACTAAAGTCTCTATTTTTACTAACCGTCTTATGCATCTTTTTGATATTACGTACAGTGCGAGTCACAAAGCCTGTCGCACCCTGGCTAACTCCTAATTTAAAAATAATATTTCAACTAAGAGATGATGCATTAGCAGTATTTCAGAATAACAGATCTGCATAAAACTGGGAATACTACAAGGATTTGAGAAACTTTGCTCTAGCATCTCTGAGAAGAGAAAAAAAAGCATATATGTCTCGTTTCAGTAACTTAAATTCTAGTCAAGCGTGGAAAGAGCTAGGGAGGATGGACGTGGTTGAACAAAAGCGTGTTGCGATACCGCCAAGTTTACTTGATCATAACGATTTAAATAACTACTTTCTTTCAATTTTCCAGGCAGCTGTAACTGATTCTAACTTGTATGATCGTGTTTCTAACAGCTACAGCAATAGGCGTTATATACCAAGGGCACCTCTATTCGTATTTAAACTGCTCACTCAGCAAGACATTCTTAACATAATTAGTAATATTAAGTCTACGGCCTGTGGTTCAGATGGTTTAAGTTTAAATATGGTTTGCTTATGTCTGCCCGAGATTATCGATTACATAACGCATGTTATTAATATCTGCCTTGAAAGTGGTTATTATCCAGCCAGCTGGAAAAATGCTATAATTATTCCACTAGCCAAAAACAATTGTCCAGAGCAACATTCTGATCTTAGACCAATCAGCCTGTTATGCTTTCTATCAAAAATGCTAGAGAAAGCTGTCTACTCTCAACCGGTGGAGTTTTTTGAACAGAATAACTTATTTCCTCAATGTCAGTCGGGTTTCAGGTCTGGTCACAGCACGACCTCGTCGTTATTAAATCTCACTGACTCTATCATCTATAATTTGGATAATCACATCAACACCGTATTGATACTGCTAGATTTCTCGAAAGCCTTTGACATGGTCAGTCACCAGATACTATTGAGTAAATTGTCTTACTATGGTATGTCAGATATAGTTGTAAAGTTCTTCGAGTCATACTTGCTTGATCGGCAACAAACTGTGAAAACTGAACAGGACATGTCCACTACGAAGCCGGTTCCTTCAGGAGTTCCTCAGGGTTCTGTGCTTGGTCTCTTATTATATCTGATATAAACTGCCGATTTGCAAGATTGTGTAGTCCATTCAGCCATGCATACTTACGCGGATGATACTCAGTTGGTGTTTGCCTTTGATCCGTCAGAGGTTGACGAGGTTTCTTTCAAAATCAATTTGGACATGACTAACGTGAACGATTATTGCAAGAAACACTGTCTTAAAATAAATCCTAAGAAGACTACTGCTATGTTGTTTTGTTCGAAAAATTCCTATCCAGTTGTGAAGGAGAGAATTAATATTGTGTTGGATCAAACACTCATCCCTCTTGTTGACTATACTAAAAACCTCGGAATAACTCTCGACAAAAACATGAGGTTTGATCATCACGTTTCATATTTGTCGAGAGTAACGTATATGCGCTTGAAACTTCTACATTCAAGTCGACATATTTTAAATTTTAAAACCCGTAAAAAGCTTTGCGAAACTCTTGTATTGTCAATTATATCTTATTCTCTTGTCCTCTATTATCCATGTTTAGATTATAATAACAAATGTAAGCTTCAGAAAATTCAAAACAGCTGCTGTAGGTTTATATTTGGTCTCCGTAGGTTCAGTCACGTTTCGGATAAAATCAGAGAACTCAACTGGCTGAAAATTGATAAAATATTTTTATATTTATTGAACGTCTTAACTCATAAAGTTCTGCTAACAAATAGACCGGCCTATCTTTTTAGCAAATTGATACCTCGTGGTAACTTCGTACCAAGGACTCTTAGATTTAATATTAATTTTAATATGCCGCTCCACAACACTTTTATCTTTGAAAGGAGTTATACCTATAATGCTGTTAAACATTACAATGCTCTTAACCATTCGCATCGATCCAAGCCAGTCTCTTCTTTTAAGAAGTTAATGAAAAATCAGTTGCTGGAGACAAGTTAGTTCTCTGTGTTTATATATGTATATGATTGTCTTTTCCTGATTGTTTTGTGTATCTGTCGTTCATTTAATGAAACTATGTTGTTCTTAATTACTTTTTTTTGTAACATGTGTATGTATTTTTCTTTCTTTTTTCTCTGCTTTGGGGTTAAGTGGAGGAGTAGCCGTCTGGCTAAACTTCGCCTCACTGCAGATAATAAAGGCATTATTATTATTATTATATATAATTGACCAAAAAGAAGGGAGGTTATTTCTCACCAACTTTTGAGCTTCTTGCAAATAGGTTTCATACCTTAGTCTAATGAACTCGTTTCTGTAAAAATTGTTTTTAGTTTGTTTCCATTTACGATATTTTCTTGACTTACTATGTTCTTAATTATTAACGAATTATACCTTCTTGGAAACTTCCGCTTGAAGTTTTTGAATAATGGTACATGCTTATCCAAGATTCCATACAACTTTTTGTAGAACTTGTCAATTGCTTTATTAACATCCTGAAATGCTTCCAAAGATGACCAATCAATAATAGTTAACTCATTGTATAATGCAACAAAGTCGGTTTTTTTAAAATTATATACTTTAGAGTGCTTATTGGTGCCAAATAATGGTTCCTGATGAAAAATATGAGGAAGCTTAATGATACGAGATGATGGTCATCAGGTTGCACTAGAGGAATATGGTCACACTCAGTAGTGCATACAACATTACTCAATACTAAATCTAAGAGCCTGTTGGATGTGTTGATTACATTATTATACCGTTTCAGATCTAGGAGAGACATAAAATTATTTATTGTTCTGGTATTACTATCACCATCATTTAGGATAAATTTAGGTACGTTAAAGTCACCATGCATAATTACTTTTGCGCCACGTAACAAGTCCGATTCTTCTAAAGCCTCAAAAAAGTGAACAAAGTGAGGGTTAAGCTGGGGGGATATACAATGCAATTACGTAGAATGTGACTTGAGAAATGTAGCACTTACAACACAATAAATCAATACATGGGAAACTATCATTGAAAAAACGAGGTATTAACCTCATAAGGTCCACATTTAAATAACGCTCGAGAGAAAAAGATTTTCTTCAAAAAAGATATAATAGGTATAAAAAACACATTTTATTGGAAAAATACTTTATTTTTTCTTTAGCAAAAAAAGTAAGTCAACGTTCCGGTTTTGGAACAAAGGTCAATCATCTTAAATATGAAATTCACCAAAACAGTTCCTCTTCTTATTTATACATAAGTATACATTACATTTGATGCAGGAAAAAATGTTTTCAGTCCGCAACCTGGCTTTTTGCATCTCTGTCTTTATTACTTAAACTTAAACGTGCAAATGAGATTTTGTTGGATAAAATTGAGCAACTAACAGTTAATAAGCCTCCCGGTGTACAAACACCTTATCAAATTAGGAATCCCATATCTTATAGTCAAGCTGTTTCGACGAATGTGAAAAATGAGACCAAATCTGTATTGGTTATAACTTCAAAAAGTGATAAAGAAACAAACATGGATGTCTTAAAAAATATAAAGGCTAACGTTAATCCAGCAACTGAAAAAATTAGTATTAGCAGCACCAAACTTGTGAAACAGGGAATGCTCGTAAAATGTTCAAATGATGAATCTTTACAGAAACTAAAAGCAATAGTTGAGGAAAAATTCAGTCATCAGTATAAAATAACTACACCTAAATCTTTCAAGCCCCGTGTCTTAGTTTCTGATGTGGATAAATCTCTTGATAACAATGATGATTTTATTCAGTCGTTGGTACAAAACAATACATTTCTGGTTGATTGCGACATAAAGATAATAACTATGCTGAAGTTAAAATATTCTTTAAGTTATGTCATAGAAGTGGACCCGGAGGTAAGAAAAAGAATAATTTTTCAAGGCTGTTTGTACACGTCTTGGAGAAAATGTCATGCCGTGATCATATATCGATAATCAGGTGCTTCAATTGCTCTCGGTTTGGTCACCATGATGTTAAAACCTGCGAATCTAGTATTAAAAAATGGGTAAACTGTTCGGCATATAACGACTACATGCTGAGTCGTTCTAGAAACTATAAGCCTTCTCCTGTAGATCATGCATCATCAGATACCCAATGTCCATACTTTTTAAGGAGACTAGCACAAATTAAATCCAGAATCGATTATGGCTAAATCAATAAAAAATATTTTAAAAATATGCCATTTAAATGTACGTTCTTTAACGGCTGACTTTAATGAATTCTCATCTCTTGTACGATGCAAGTTTGATATTGTAGCAGTCACTGAAACATGGCTCCATTCAAACATTGATAGCACTGCTGTCAGTATGCATGGGTATAGCTTCTTCCGTAAAGATCGGGGGAGTAGAGGGGTGGCGTCGGTCTGTATGTTAAAGTCGGTTTTAATAGTAGCGTTATTCCAGTTGAGTTCTGTGATTTTGTAATTCCCCTGGAAATTTTATGCTGCAAATTTAAACTACTGGGAAAAAGTATGCTAATTGTTGTGGTATATCGGCCACCACATTGTTCTATATCTCAAGCTATCCAATCCTTAGAAAACTTGATCGCATTTTTCACACCCCAATATGATAGTATTGTATTTTTAGGAGATATGAACGTTGACTTGCTTGCGCATAATAATATCCTTAGCAGCTGTTTCGATTCTTTCAATTTCTTTCAAGTCATTAATGAGCCTACACGAGTTACAGCTTTCAGCTCCACATTAATTGATTACTGATCACCGACTTGTCTTCTGCGAGATCTCCATTAGTAGTAATAAAATAGAGCCCAAATTTGTAGCATATCGGGATCTCAAAAGCATTGATATCCCTAGTTTTAAGATGATATCCCTAGTTTTAAGACGCAGATCGCTTCATTGCAGCTTGACGATATATATTACGTAGATGATGTTGATACTAAAGTCTCTATTTTTACTAACCGTCTTATGCATCTTTTTGATATTACGTACAGTGCGAGTCACAAAGCCTGTCGCACCCTGGCTAACTCCTAATTTAAAAATAATATTTCAACTAAGAGATGATGCATTAGCAGTATTTCAGAATAACAGATCTGCATAAAACTGGGAATACTACAAGGATTTGAGAAACTTTGCTCTAGCATCTCTGAGAAGAGAAAAAAAAGCATATATGTCTCGTTTCAGTAACTTAAATTCTAGTCAAGCGTGGAAAGAGCTAGGGAGGATGGACGTGGTTGAACAAAAGCGTGTTGCGATACCGCCAAGTTTACTTGATCATAACGATTTAAATAACTACTTTCTTTCAATTTTCCAGGCAGCTGTAACTGATTCTAACTTGTATGATCGTGTTTCTAACAGCTACAGCAATAGGCGTTATATACCAAGGGCACCTCTATTCGTATTTAAACTGCTCACTCAGCAAGACATTCTTAACATAATTAGTAATATTAAGTCTACGGCCTGTGGTTCAGATGGTTTAAGTTTAAATATGGTTTGCTTATGTCTGCCCGAGATTATCGATTACATAACGCATGTTATTAATATCTGCCTTGAAAGTGGTTATTATCCAGCCAGCTGGAAAAATGCTATAATTATTCCACTAGCCAAAAACAATTGTCCAGAGCAACATTCTGATCTTAGACCAATCAGCCTGTTATGCTTTCTATCAAAAATGCTAGAGAAAGCTGTCTACTCTCAACCGGTGGAGTTTTTTGAACAGAATAACTTATTTCCTCAATGTCAGTCGGGTTTCAGGTCTGGTCACAGCACGACCTCGTCGTTATTAAATCTCACTGACTCTATCATCTATAATTTGGATAATCACATCAACACCGTATTGATACTGCTAGATTTCTCGAAAGCCTTTGACATGGTCAGTCACCAGATACTATTGAGTAAATTGTCTTACTATGGTATGTCAGATATAGTTGTAAAGTTCTTCGAGTCATACTTGCTTGATCGGCAACAAACTGTGAAAACTGAACAGGACATGTCCACTACGAAGCCGGTTCCTTCAGGAGTTCCTCAGGGTTCTGTGCTTGGTCTCTTATTATATCTGATATAAACTGCCGATTTGCAAGATTGTGTAGTCCATTCAGCCATGCATACTTACGCGGATGATACTCAGTTGGTGTTTGCCTTTGATCCGTCAGAGGTTGACGAGGTTTCTTTCAAAATCAATTTGGACATGACTAACGTGAACGATTATTGCAAGAAACACTGTCTTAAAATAAATCCTAAGAAGACTACTGCTATGTTGTTTTGTTCGAAAAATTCCTATCCAGTTGTGAAGGAGAGAATTAATATTGTGTTGGATCAAACACTCATCCCTCTTGTTGACTATACTAAAAACCTCGGAATAACTCTCGACAAAAACATGAGGTTTGATCATCACGTTTCATATTTGTCGAGAGTAACGTATATGCGCTTGAAACTTCTACATTCAAGTCGACATATTTTAAATTTTAAAACCCGTAAAAAGCTTTGCGAAACTCTTGTATTGTCAATTATATCTTATTCTCTTGTCCTCTATTATCCATGTTTAGATTATAATAACAAATGTAAGCTTCAGAAAATTCAAAACAGCTGCTGTAGGTTTATATTTGGTCTCCGTAGGTTCAGTCACGTTTCGGATAAAATCAGAGAACTCAACTGGCTGAAAATTGATAAAATATTTTTATATTTATTGAACGTCTTAACTCATAAAGTTCTGCTAACAAATAGACCGGCCTATCTTTTTAGCAAATTGATACCTCGTGGTAACTTCGTACCAAGGACTCTTAGATTTAATATTAATTTTAATATGCCGCTCCACAACACTTTTATCTTTGAAAGGAGTTATACCTATAATGCTGTTAAACATTACAATGCTCTTAACCATTCGCATCGATCCAAGCCAGTCTCTTCTTTTAAGAAGTTAATGAAAAATCAGTTGCTGGAGACAAGTTAGTTCTCTGTGTTTATATATGTATATGATTGTCTTTTCCTGATTGTTTTGTGTATCTGTCGTTCATTTAATGAAACTATGTTGTTCTTAATTACTTTTTTTTGTAACATGTGTATGTATTTTTCTTTCTTTTTTCTCTGCTTTGGGGTTAAGTGGAGGAGTAGCCGTCTGGCTAAACTTCGCCTCACTGCAGATAATAAAGGCATTATTATTATTATTATATATAATTGACCAAAAAGAAGGGAGGTTATTTCTCACCAACTTTTGAGCTTCTTGCAAATAGGTTTCATACCTTAGTCTAATGAACTCGTTTCTGTAAAAATTGTTTTTAGTTTGTTTCCATTTACGATATTTTCTTGACTTACTATGTTCTTAATTATTAACGAATTATACCTTCTTGGAAACTTCCGCTTGAAGTTTTTGAATAATGGTACATGCTTATCCAAGATTCCATACAACTTTTTGTAGAACTTGTCAATTGCTTTATTAACATCCTGAAATGCTTCCAAAGATGACCAATCAATAATAGTTAACTCATTGTATAATGCAACAAAGTCGGTTTTTTTAAAATTATATACTTTAGAGTGCTTATTGGTGCCAAATAATGGTTCCTGATGAAAAATATGAGGAAGCTTAATGATACGAGATGATGGTCATCAGGTTGCACTAGAGGAATATGGTCACACTCAGTAGTGCATACAACATTACTCAATACTAAATCTAAGAGCCTGTTGGATGTGTTGATTACATTATTATACCGTTTCAGATCTAGGAGAGACATAAAATTATTTATTGTTCTGGTATTACTATCACCATCATTTAGGATAAATTTAGGTACGTTAAAGTCACCATGCATAATTACTTTTGCGCCACGTAACAAGTCCGATTCTTCTAAAGCCTCAAAAAAGTGAACAAAGTGAGGGTTAAGCTGGGGGGATATACAATGCAATTACGTAGAATGTGACTTGAGAAATGTAGCACTTACAACACAATAAATCAATACATGGGAAACTATCATTGAAAAAACGAGGTATTAACCTCATAAGGTCCACATTTAAATAACGCTCGAGAGAAAAAGATTTTCTTCAAAAAAGATATAATAGGTATAAAAAACACATTTTATTGGAAAAATACTTTATTTTTTCTTTAGCAAAAAAAGTAAGTCAACGTTCCGGTTTTGGAACCAAGGTCAATCATCTTAAATATGAAATTCACCAAAACAGTTCCTCTTCTTATTTATACATAAGTATACATTACATTTGATGCAGGAAAAAATGTTTTCAGTCCGCAACCTGGCTTTTTGCATCTCTGTCTTTATTCTTTTTCACAAGGGAAGTGACCTATTTGGTCAGTTCGCACGTCAAACTTCGGTATGGGCTTTGTTGGCTCCTTTTCCTTTTTTCTTCAAAATTTCTTTCAATACTTCTACTTGGTCTTCCTCGTTTTCGTGTATTTTCACTCTTCCCCAAAAGGCAACTTCAGCGCGAAAACCAAGGGAATCCAATATATCTTTTTTCTCCAACCCTGCTATCTGCTTATCAGCTTTGTAGCGAATCCAGGCAGTAACTATAACCAAGTCAATGAAGTGAAAAAATATGTTCAAGTACCATTTTCTACTTCTTAGTGTTATCCTATAATAGGATATAAGCCCATCTAGCAAATCTACTCCACCCATAAAAAGATTATATTCTTTTACCATATTTGGACGTTGGATATTTATTTTTGTTTTTTCTTTTCTGACAAAACGTTCCACTGTGTCAATAGGATGTGATCTGTAAAAAGTACTCGCCAGACAGACACTTTTATTATCAAACCATTTCAGCGCAAATATTTTTACATCTTCTATGGTAGCTTCATCCTCCTCGTAAGTGCCTCGGCCTTTTTTTTTCATAATATTATCGCTTGAAAACGTAAGGCCATGAATTATATCTTTTCTTACAGCTCCCAAACTGTAGATCCCATCTTTGTATAGTGTAGTTAGAAGCTTCAGAGAAGTAAGCCAATTATCAAAAAACAAAAAATGATATTTGTGCTTGGGAATAACTGCTGCTAGCCGTAGGACTATGTTTCCACTTGCCCCTATGTCGTCTTTCCCAGATACTGGTAGTATTTTTCCGGTGTAAACCTCAAAATTGTGGATAAGGCCATCTTTGTCGCATGCAATAAAAATTTTATACCTCCATTTATTGGATTTTTTGGGATTATATTGCTTTAGGGAAGAGCGTCCTTTGAATGGAACTATTTGTTCATCCACGCAGAGTTTTTCAAGTTTTACTTGATTTGCAAACTTTTGCTGTAAATTATCCAGGAAGGGTCTAAGTTTGAACAGCTTGTCTCTATTGACATCATTTCAATCTTTTAGTAGGTTCTCATTATTATTGAAATGAAGGTTTTTCTTTATTTGTTCCCACCGCTTTCTGGACATGGAGTCGGCCGCCTGTGAAACTCTGGTGGCAGAACTCCAATAAAGTCTATGTCTCGGTAAACCAAAAATCGACATATTCCTAAGAAGACTTCTAATCCAGATCGAGCAAGGTTGAGCGGTCTATTCGGGTCAACTTGGCAAGCGTATAAATTACCTTGTTCTACAATTTGATCTACTAGCTCATCTGAGAAAAATAACTGGAAATAATGTATGGGTCTTAATATTTCAGGCTCGTCGTCTAGGTTTTGTGAAGTAAATGGCGCCAAAGAAACACTCACTTTGCCTTCCCTAATTTTATTCCATTGCAAAAAAATTGATCAGTGGTTGGTCATCTTCTGAATCGTCTTCACTGTCACTACTTGTAGAGTTATCTGAGCCTGGCTTGGACGGCACATATTCATCGTCAGAATCGCTCAGATTCTCATCTTCACTATCGCTTGGTAAAGATGCCATAGTTTACTGAAACAAAATAATAAAGCACTGTGAAGGACTAACTTGCCCAGAGTTCCATATTTATATACTAAATGTCCATTGTTCCTGATCTGGAACTATGAAAATATTTACGTTATCGGCTCTTGTAATAAGAGTTTTTGTATTCAATTTATTTTAAAACTATACTACAATAATCTACTGACTCACCTGTATTTAAATTACGCTATAAAATAATCAAAAAACACAAGAAAAGCTTTTCAGAAAACGATGCACCTAACCAACAACAACAAATGATGACATTCTGCCAATATCTCGGCGTCGGGTTCATAGATGGCGTAAGACGTCACCTTTATTACACAATATTCACATAAGGAACAGTGGACTATTGGTGAAAGTTGAATGATTTTGACTAAGATTTTTTCATTTTGAATTTTTGAAATCAGTGTTCCAGTTTAGGAACATGAGCCGTTAAGAGGATAACATGTATGACATTGATTGAATCTCTAACTGCAATCAAAACTCCACCACCTGTGGACATATGTAATACATCTAGTTTACGGTCCTGTCTAAATACCTGGCAAGTGTCCAAAAAGAGTTCTTCACTCCGCGATCCATCTTTGAGCCACGTTTCAGTGATCACAATAAAGTCAAACTCACCCACTGATTGAGATGTATCAAATGTTGAATTCAACCCCTCACATTTTGGTAGTAGAAAGGTATCTCCTCCTTGTCAGACGAACTGCTGGGATCATTCAGTTTAAAGCCACAATTTTTGGTACATCGTTGATATATTTGATTCAAATATTCATCTCCCCTGCATTTTTCTGATCTGTCAGTTCTTGCTTGACAGCCTTATATACATAGTTCAATTTATTTACAGGTGCGATTATTGGAGATAGGAACATTCCTAAAGTTAGGACTATATTTCAAATTACTAGAGTGTCTTATTATATTTCGAACTGTATCATTAATCAAATTCAAGCGGATAACCAAATGGAAATGGTATTTACCATTTTGGCTTGGTATTTATCAATCCGTTCAAGCGAGTGTAGTTATCAGTTTGGTTATAAGATCCGTGACGTCACGAATCAGCTGTTATATGTCATAGTTACCACCGCAAAATTGTGGTATTTACCCAACTCGAAAGTAGTTTTATATTTCTGGTTATTATTTGAAATGTGGCAAGTTACAATTTTGCCAGGTTATTGTACTTCAGCTTCATTTTTGAGAAAATTGATACAGGCTGACTTCTGTTTTACCATAAAGTGGAGCACCTTATTAGTTATACTCATAACGGTTGTTGGGGACACTTTAAATGTAGTTCATATGCTTAACAAAGTATCCTGTGTAGCCATATACCACAAGAATATTAAAATATGGCCATATAAACTCACTAGATGATATCCACCTGTATACGGTTTTGCTAATTTTTTTATCCATCATTTCTGCTGAATCAATAAATGTTTTCTTTGACATGCGGAAAAATTTAGAGAATTGAAAGTTATCATAGCAACAAAGCCATGGTTCCATCATTAAAAAAAAAATCTGAAAAAAACATTTCTCCCATGAATATTAGAAAGGTTTCTTATTTAAACTTTCCATATACAGTTGTAGACGAAAAAGCACCGATTATTAGGTGATAATAAAAATAATCAAAGATTATATACGCGCTTTTCTAAGATAAACAACTTGCAACAAAACCGCGGTTAAAACCAACGCGTTCAAGCGATTCGTGTAACTGACGTCATCAACCCGTATGTCATCTTGAACCATATTATAACCGCAGTACGTAACACAGAAATTTTGGTTATTCGCTTGGATTTGATTATTATCTTTGAATACCAACTTGACAGGTCGTTTCCTCGAAGCAGTATATCGTCCAAGTCGAATTGGCTTCAGATCAGTAGGCGACAATTCAGGTGAAACACATCGCAAAATTTCCTTAACTGCAGCCTTGTCGCATGTGGCTCTATCGTCGGGAGATTTTCCCTGATCTGGTTCTTCAATATTGAAAACTATAATATTGTTTTTCCTTTTCTGTCTTTCTGTGACTTCCGCAACTACATCTAAAAAGTCAAAATACATCCTCTTGTTCGACATACCATCAGCTTTTAGCTCCTTAATTTCACTTTGGAGCTGAAGGATAAGTGACTCAAATCCTTGATGTCTTTACCAATTACTCTACAGCTAGCACAGGTCCAATCATAGCCTTTGTTGTGGTTTAAGGTCCAAACTTCATTAGCAGTAATATCGACACAGCTATGTTTATATTTGCCTTTACATACTGAGCAAGTGACTATCAGGTGATTGTCACAAGCTTGATTACAGCGTTTGCACGTTGTTCACCTGCATTGGCTCACTAAATTTTTTTAAATCGACTCAGTCCTATTACTTTCCGGACAAACTCTGTATAGCAACCACGTTACGCAAAATTACATTGTACTACAAATCCAACTGACAATAATCATAAATACATTCTTGTCATTGACTAGACGACTAGAGGTTCTCTAATTCAATGCTCATTTCTGCACAACTCTTATGTTTGACCTAATCATACCACGACAAACACGTGCCAATCCCACAGCAAACGGGATTCACCTCCTTCTCGCTCTCCCAATTGTACAACGGTCCTTTTTTTGTCTAGAAAGACAAATCAGCTAAATAAATGTAATCGCCTGACATTTCTTTCCCTTATCCCTTCACCGTCCTGAGGCGAACTTCCCTGATCCCTATCAGCTACCACGCTTTGTGTCACTCCGAAGGGAAATCGTTTACCTTATCGTTATGCCGAATCGAGACCCGTTTTTGTAGCCACTTTCTGGAGGACTTCAAAGAACTACTGAATAGCTCGACAAAGAGGAGGCAATAGATTTACAGATTAGGGAAGGGAAATTCTTAATTACAACCCCTTCGGAAAGGAAAATTGATTACCTTTGTCAAGGCGTGATTATTTTTCTCCAGAAAACGTATAAATTAGGTAACTATGGAATTAGATGCGAAAAAGTGTTCGAAATGAAAAAAGACAAACGAAGCTGAAAGATACATAAAATCTGAAGACAGATAAAGCGGTGCTCTGGAAGGCCCTCAAAACGAATGAAGGAGGTGCTCATCCAGAATATGAAAATGAATACTAAAGGCTTTGTGCCACAACAGTCTCGGGGCCCGTTTGCACCGACGATCTAGCTCCCTTCTACCGCTACACCAATGGGCTTTGCTTCTCAGAGCTCTCTTCCATAATGCCGCCGCGCAATGTGCCTGCCAGACAGACCCGCCTGACTTCCGTCTCCCATTCGAACTTCCTACATCCAGAACTAGCCGATACGACCGCTCCTCTGTCCCTAGGATGCAAAAAGGGGTAACAGTCTGCTTTGCTCAGTTCTACTGATCTTAGGCAATTTAAAATGGAATTTACAAAGCTTCTTTGGGATTCTTATAGCAGACACGGTCCTGGCATTTTGGCTTCTGCCTACGAGGGTGGTCCCAGAAGTACCCGGCCTGATCTAGAGATGGCGATAGTTGTTTGAAAAATATCATTGTATTAGAAAGTATGCAACCTATAAAGCATATGTGTCAAGTTTGAAGACGTTGTTTAGTATTTATTTGGCAGCCATCAATACTGAACGTTTTCGGTGAATTTGTGAAAGTGGAGAAATTTGGTCATCGTTATGTGGTACAATACTATTATTTCAAAGGCCTCAACCCAACCAATATACAAGCTGAACTGGATTCTACTCTGATTGAGTCTGCTCCTTCGTTTACAACAGTAAAATATTGGGTAGCAGAGTTTAAACGAGGCTGTATGAGCTGCCAAGACGAGCACCGTAGTGGTCGACCAAATGAGGTGACGACTCCAGAAATGGTGAAGAAAATTCACAAAGCGATTCTGAATGATCATCGACCGAAAGTCCGCGAGCTAGCAGACATAGTAGGCATTTCAAAAAGTGCGGGTCGTCGCATATTATCTGAAAATTTGGACATGAAAAAGCTGTGTGCAAGATGGGTTCCGCGATTGCTCACAATCGAGCAAAAACAGTTTCGTGAAGATGTTTCAATTGAGTGTTTAGCGAAGCTTCACAGCAACAAAGTAGAATTTTTGCTTCGTTTCATAACCATGGATGAAACATGGGTCCATCACCTCACACCCGAGACAAAAGAACAATCAAAACAATGGACTCGAAAGGGACAACCGGCTCCAAAGAAGGCAAGGACCGTTTCATCTGCAGGCAAGACTATGGCGTCGGTTTTTTGGGATGCGCGTGGGATATTTTTCATTGACTATCTTGAAAAAGGTAAAACTATCAACGGCGAGTATTGTGCCAACTTACTGCAATGTTTGAGCGATGAAATCAAGCAAAAACGGCCGCATTTGGTTAAGAAGAGAGTGTTGTTTCATCAAGACAATGCACTAGCTCACAAATCCGTTATTGCAATAGCCAAAATTAACGAATTAAAGTTTGAGTTGCTACCTCATGCACCCTATTCACCAGATTTAGCCCCGTCGGATTATTTTCTGTTTCCAAACTTGAAAAAATGGCTCAGTGGTCAAAGATTTTCCAACGATGAAGAAGTGATGTCGGCAGCTGACGACTATTTTGAGAAGCAAGACAATTCTTATTATAAAACGGGTATCGAACTTACTGAACATCGCTGGGAAAAGTGTATAGAACTCAAAGGAGATTATGTTGAAAAGTAAATACATTTTTTTACAAAATTTTTGTGTTTTCTTCGTTGGGTACTTCTGGGACCACCCTCGTACAAGGCTGCTGTGGTGTAAAAAATATATTTGCAATTTTTGATAAAAAGCAATCTAGTTTTCAAAACCGGCAACTAAGATTGGGGGAGCATTATCGAATACACTGCTGTTGACTCTAACCCGTATATATTTTGTGTGCTTTTGAAATTTTTTTTTTATTTCAAGTTGTGCTACGCATGCAACCTGGATAGGCGCAACTTTTCAGGGACAAACACCATTTTATCGGTTAGACGGGTCAGAAATCTCGCGTACGACCACTTACTCTTTATCTGCAATTATTTTTAAATGCCGCAAATACTAATACAACTAATTAGAATTTTATTTTTACTAAACACCGAAAATGATGAATATCCTGGTTTGTGTGATTAAAATAGCGATATTTTCAAGAGCTTTACTTGGTCCGATATATCGATATATTCGAAGTCCGGGACCCGGTTTGCGACCCTAAATGCGACATTGTGATTTACGAATGATTTAACCAGTTATGTGTAAAGTTGGTACAGATAGCATGTTGAATTCCAAAATAGGGGATTAAAAAAGTATTTATTTAGTTATCGGACGTTATTCGCTATTCGGTAAACCAGATATAATAAAACACATACATAACACGCATATATAAATCTCTACAAACTCATAGTCTGGTATGAAACATTTCACTTATATGCTAATTCGTTGTGGCAACTTCTCATGCCATCCATATTAATATCATTGATGCATTTCACGTTGTTTGCCAACAGTAATATCCGGAAAAGATAGGTTTGTAGGTATGAATTATATGCACCATAAATTCGTGCCCAAAGCATCTGAACCTTAAAAGGAAATATACGGAGTGCCAAAAAAAGGTAAACACCTACCTATGTTTATCCGATTTTGATAATTTTTGGCATATATGTCCAGTGTCCCTTACTAGACTGCTAGAAACCCATTTCAAATGTGGTACATTATTTTCTTCCATCCATTTTATAGCCTTTTTTGTGGTATGGCACGCTGCACCATCTTGCTGAAACACAAAATCTTGGCCGGATGTCAAACATTCTTCCATCACTGGTAAAAGTGATTCTTCTAAAATTGCCAAATATTTGTTTCTATCCACATTTCCATCAATAAAATGAAGTTTTCCTACTCCTTTTGATCACATAATGCCCCAGACCATAACGGATGTTGGAAATTTCACTTTTCTCTTCAGATAGTCAACATGGAATGCTTCATTTTTTTACGAATAACTCTACTGCGACTGTCACCAACACAAACTTCGAATCGGGCCTCATCACGCCATTGTATTGGACACCATTGTTGAGGTGTCCTTGTCTATGTTCTTTAGCCCACCTAAGCCGATTTTTCTTTTGCAGTTGTGCAATTTTAGGGTTTTTACTTCACTTTTTTTATAAGAAAACTTACCTTTCAAGTGCTAAATCCCAGTTTGTGGGCCTCTCTATGAGTTGTGAACCTCGAAATTCTCCTTCCAACAGCGTCACTTCACAGAGCACTTAATTGTAAATAATTGGCACGCCTGTTCTTCACAATTATTCTTCTCTCTTCGGTCGGCATTAGTGATATTAGTTTTGTTCACATATCGTGGCTTAATATTAACTGAACCAGTTACGTTATATGTTCTAAAAATATTTCTCACACTGTACCGCGATAAGTCTAACAAAATTGCAATTTCTGAGTTTGATTTCCCAGAACTAAAAAAATTAATTATCAGTAACCGAATTTTCTCACTAATAACCTTTCCTCTGCCCATTTTGAAAACCTTAACTACCCAAAACTATTTTAAACGTATTCTGACAGCTGTGATTATTAAAAACAATTGTCATGACTTTTATTTTTCACAGCCACCTATGCGTTATAGACTTATTTTGCATTGAAATGAAAATAGGTTGATATGCTGGAATTGCAACACGTGTTATTTTTATGCTGCAAATTTGATTAGGGAGTGATAGAGTTGGTGTTTTCTACTATATATTATCAAAATATTCATTGTTAATATTTTAAACCTATAACACCCTGCTACATTTTTATTATTTGTGTTTGATAAGAAAAAAACTAAGATTTCAATAGTTGGGCCAACTGAAGCGGGAAGGGGCTCGTACATTGTAATGCTGAAACATCGGGTTTTGGATGGTGTTTACGTATGGAATAAAATGAGGCTCCAATAGTTCCTGAATATAGCGTAGGCCTGACATATTGCCTCTAATAAAAACTAGTAGTGATCTGTATGAACTAATATAGTCGAAATCACGAAAGATGACGATTACGTCATCATTTTATTCTGTAGTAAAGACAAACGACAGCCATTTGTGAATATTTTTAATTGAAGGTTCAGATGTGTTAGACAGAGACAAACAAAATTTTATTGTCTAAACAAGTAGTATTGCTGAATTGCTTGTATCCGATAAAGACAGACGATTTTTGCATGTTTCATTATCGATCACATTTGAAAGATGACAAGTGAGGTTATGTCATGTCAGCGTGTTGACAGTTCGTTGCAGGTTAGGTTGTTTTCGAACAATACTTTGGTCGTTGGTGTTCCTGTCTTGAGGTGTATTCTGTTGTGTGTATAACTGTTTTTTTCAAAACAAAAACTCCTCATAAAAATTATTATTAAGGTAGAAACTAAATAATTTCCAACGTAAGAGCATCATTTAAGACTTTAATTCTAGTATTCGCTATGAAAGGCAAAACTCTTAGCTCTCAATCACAGGGCTTGGTACTATCCTTGCTGAATTATTTTCAACAAGAAAAGGATAATGGAGGGCCTCTATTACCATTGTTAGCTGTCCAAGAGGTTTGTAATAGTTAAAAATATGGTCATACGATTGACAATTTATTCTATATTATTTTTCAGAGGGTGACTCAGGCAAGTATCAGTTTGTCCACTATTACCAGAATACAGCGCCGTTTATCATCTAATGATAATGTCCTAAGATCACCTGGAAAAAAGAGACCCAGAAAAAAGTCTAAGACAACAGATTTATCTGATGCAGTCAGGCATAATATACGAGATACAGTGTATCAAATGTATAGTGAAAGTAATGATAATGAGCGTAAGATGGTACATTCCAAATTATTGATTTTTTGTTTTGTTTCAGAGAAACATGTCACAATAGCAAATTTGAATAAAACGCTTAAAGAGAAAGAGCTTGCTTCTATCAGCAATAGCTCTTTACAAAGAGTGCTGCCCACCATAGGCTTTAAATATAAAAAAGATGGTAATAGAATATTTCCAGTTGAGCAATCCAGTATTGCTTTACTTCGCACCAAATTTTTGAGAAGTTATAATGACTATGTGAACACTTCCTCGCATCAAATTGTTTTCATGGATGAAACATGGATATTTTCAAAAGGCAGTCCAAAAAAGTCTTGGCCAGATGAGTCAATAAAAAGTGTAAGGAGACCATTGGGCTTTCAAGGAAAGCGATTTATTGTTGTCCATGCAGGGAGCGAAAAAGGATTTGTTGATGGAGCAAGTCTGTTATTTTCCTCACAGTCTAAATCTGCAGATTACCATGGTGATATGAACAGCGAGACATTCATTAAGTGGTTGAAAGAAAAACTCCTCTGCAACTTGGAAGAGCCATCAGTGATAATTATGGATAATGCATCCGATCATAGCATTTTATTGGAAAAGACTCCAAACACAAGTTCTCCAAAAAAAGAGATTATTGACTGGCTGGTTAAAAATGAAATTGTGTTCCAACCAACATTAACTAAAGTGGAGTTATTGAATATAGTGAAAAGAAAAGCTCGGTTCATATTTGATTCGACCGTATGTCGATTTAAAAAAATTCTGGCGAGTGTCTCTGACAATTATTGAGACTAAAACCTGACGCAACACTTAGTAGTTAGTTAGTAGCGATGCTACACAGGTCTACGAGGTCTGTAAATTAAGTGATGAGACTGGCAATATGTAGCGTTCGATCTAGCAGCAGTGGAGGCGCCAGGCTTAGAGAGCAAATGGAGAAACATGTGGTCCGCGTTGGTTGTCCTTAGCGATTTTTCTTAGTTCTTCCTATTGTGTTCTAAAAATGAATTACATCAATTACGAGCTATGGTATACTATCAAGTTTTGCTTCAGACAGTGCAACAGAAGATATTGATAAACTTCAGAAGGCCTACAAAGTTAGTGTTTTGTCAAGCGCAAAGGTTTTCGGTGATTTAAGATGGAAGAATCGTCTCCAGCTCTGTGTGGCTTCAGAAGTTATTTTAATGGTGATAATATAATATAAAACTTACTAGGGCTATTACGTAAAAAACCTATAAAACGTAAAAAAACCGACAAAATGTCAACTTGCTGCCTAGTGTGCAAATAGTACATTCCGCGTTTGCTCGCTATGAGCGTCATCAAACGCGTCCATCTACGGAGGAATGCCTCGACGACACGACACGCCCAGTGGCCATGCTGCAACCTGAAAGTCAGTTGTCCACCATGCTGTGTTGGTTGCAGAATGCCGAGGTAGTCTGTAGAGTAAGCCCTGAGTTGTGTGGTTGAGTAGTAGAGTAGCAAGATCACACGGTATGATTGTGTTTATTGGTCTGCATGCTGCTCATGAAATATACGAGGGTGAATCAAATATGAACCGGGCTTTTGTTTTAGCAATCTTATCCGTATAGTAAATAAAAGTTTATTTACATCTTAGTTTTCTACATGATCTCCTCTCCTATTGAGGCATTTTTACCGTGAGATCGGAAGTGTTTTGATTCCCCCATCAAAGAATGAAGCTGGTCGTGTCAGTAGCCAATTGTGCACGAAAGTTTCCACACCTTCGTCGTCGTTAAAGTGGTGACTTCCCAGGTCTTTTATAAGTGTGATAGTCAGATCTAGACAAATCGGGACCGTAAGCCGGGTGTTCAAGTGTTTCCCAATGAATTTCGCGTAATTCTTCTTGGGTCAATGCAGGTGTGTGTGGCCGAGCGTTGTCATGGAGCAGAATAGCACTTCGAATGGACATGTCTAGCCTTTTTTGCCGATAGGCCAGTCTTAATTCTTTAAGTAGTTGGCAGTAGCAAGTAGCATTAACTCTACGGCGATCGTGAAGAAAATAAACTAGCAGTACAGCTCTGGCATCCCAAAATTGCAAGAACTTTTCCTGCAGAAGGAACTGGTCTTGGCTTTTCGCGGTGCTATCTCTCCAGGCTTTTGCCACTCCATGGAACATTCTTTCCACTCGTATACTTGTGTCCTTGAAACTTGTCTTAGCGCCGTACTGTGCTGTTAATCAACGCAAAATTTCGGAATGTTTTGCACCCTTCCGCGAAAAAATCTTATGATAATGCGTTGTGCAGCAGACGTGTGCAACATGAAGCAACTAACAGCTCATCTACTTAGACGCGCCAAACCGACTCCCCTCTTCCTGACATATACCGAGGCGTCGCCCCACTCCATTCACCTATGACGCGTTAGACAGAAAAGTTCGGTTCATGTTTGATTCACCCTCGTATCTATTAGCTGTGCCAGACCCTTCTTTGCGTTTTCAGAAGTTTTGAGAAGCATTACGCGATAATCGTCACCGCACCCATGTTGTGTGTAATTAAGCTACATCACAGAAATATTATTATTATTATTATAATTGTCATTATTATTATTATTATTTATATTATTGTTATTATTATTTTCTACTTGACTTGACCAGAAATGAAAATTAAAGTGAAATGTAATAGCTTTTTTACATTCCATAAATATTCCTGTATGTACCATATTTTTGTTAGTTTTAGGGCCGATTTCACCAACATTAATATTATGGACCAATGGAAAAATACCTTATCGAAATGCAACTTGACAGAAGCTGTCAAAGGTCTCTGAATATTAGTGATTTATAAACAAGACCACTTCTTGATTCCGACATGATGCTTTTGTACAGAAAAAACAGGACAACTTTCATGTATTTTGATATATGTCATAGGTTTACATTTAACAATCCGTTATCCCTCTCAGCGAATGGGAATGCGGCAAATAATAGGTCGATTTTCTAGCTGTTAAATTTGGCAGCAGATTTGGACGTTTGTTAATGCATGGCACTCTCGAATTTACCAACTTCAATATACTGAAAGTTATCATTACATACCTGTTGAATATGTATAAGACTGTCAATCCCTACATCCCCTGATGCATAATGCAATTACATAGACAAAAAATTATGAAAAATATTTCACAGCTTTTAAGTCCAAAAATCAAAAAAACTAGGAATGTTTATTGTTTGTCTATTTTTCTTTTTTTGACTGGCGGGGATATCTATCTGTCACTCGCAGGGTTGCCAAGTCTAACGACGATCACGTCCCGTGGTGGAGGGTGCGAAATGAATCTTTGACATTTGCTGGTTTTGAATTTTTTTCGCGAAAATTTATTAGGTATCATGATCATAAGTATCTTTGGTAGATTGTTCGATCCTGAATGGGAAAGATCTAATATCTATGAAAATATTTTTGGTATCATCTAACCGTTGCAATCAGTGCACAAACACTGTGATATATGATTTATAGCATAATCCGCTGCCCTATCAATACAAATTTAACATACAGCAACTGATGATTTGGGCATGTCTGGTAACAACATATGAAGTGAAACTCGCTAACTTCACAAATTTGAATATTTTGTACAATTGCTTTGAAAATGATGAAAGATGTGTCTGATTTGGCAGGGTAATGTCCCAGCTAAATGGCAGTCACTCCTTCTGACACAGTCCGGATCGAAAGATGATGATATTCGTGAAATGTATTGATACTTCTAAATATAGGATCGTATCGAACATCCCTACTGTCAAGATGTATAACCCAAGGTACCGACGGAGCTATATTGCGGCGTCATGGAAATAATTTTAAATTTTCATTTGCATTTTTTCAAGTGTTTTGCAATGATTTTGGAAAAATGTCACGAATCGTCTTATAAGGCATAGTAGAGTATATTTCAACAGTTGGCGGAACTTACCACTGGGACCAGGAGGGTGAAACGGGATATGAATGCACAATCTGGCAACCCTGTCGCACCCTCACAAAATGGCCGCTGATAACCACAAAAGTCACCGTGTTGTCATTGAATAGCATGGAATTAAACCTTCAGAGTATATGTTCTGTGACTGGTACCAAGAGTTGACAGATCCCACACATGTGTCACTGAAATAATGTCTAATTTAAATATAACCTAGGATGTGTACTCGTGAAAAAAGAAAAATATGGCAAATTTGTAGTTTTTTTTTGTAGGTTTTAGATTTGCTGGTAGCTTTAAGGCATATATTTGGGAATTTCTTAATCGCGTTGAATATAGTGTGGATGTTTGTTCAGTTCGTGAACAAGGAAAAATATTCAACTTTATGGATCTGTGGATATCAAAAAACCTGAATGGTGCGGATGCGCAACTAATTTCTACCTTTGCATACGTCTTAAGGAGGTGTATTTGAGACGAATGGGATTATCAACACCGATTATTAGCACACACATCCTCACTATGCACCTATCACTGCCGTTTCCTTCCAGCTATAGTAATAACCTTTCAGCTTAGACCTCTAATAATGTCATTTTTGAAGCAGATCTTACATCACATCAGAGCCAAACATTGATAACTGAAGCATCATGGTGTTTAGACAACACGCACAGCTACGGAACGAGTACACAGCAAGTGTACAACAGCTACTACTAAGTTGACATTTGCAGAAAAACCTAGATAATACATAAAAGAAGCCGACACATTGTCGTAGTAATTGAGCTACCATCTAGCAGATTATAAGGCTTTCTGCGACCTAGAGTATTGCGAGTACAGACATAGGAGTGAATGTTGAAAATCAAAAGCACTCAAAAAAACTGTACGTTTGTGGTCGCTTTCGTCGCTTCGAAATTTGCTTTGTCTGCAGACGGATTTAGTTTGTTAACCCTTAGTTGATGGTTTCTACACTCAATTATAGCACGTTAAGCCACACAAATACAGGCATCGTATATTTGCCGAATGAATCAATCGCACGCTTCCTGACTTCGGTCGGTATTGCAGGACCTTGATTAAAAACGGTTTTGAGAAGGTCTATTTGCACGCTTCATGTGAATTTTTCTGAATACATAGATTGATACTTGCATGTGCGCTCGTCGACAACATACAATATTACTCAAACGTTATAGAGAATGAAAGTGCTGGCTCAGAATTGTTCATAAAGTGGCGAGGATGGACTTATGGCTCGGCAACCGGTAGCTCGCACAGGTTTTATGTAAAAAAACTATAAAATGTAAAAAAAAAACCATAAAATGTTATGTTGCAGACAAGGTAGTGTTTAGGGTGCAAACAGTCATTCCAACTTTACTCACTAGGATCGTTGTAAGTGTCCATCTATGAGGGAATGGCTCAACTACCCACATTGTTGGTTGCATACGTTTTGTGAAGCCGAGTAGTCTGTAGTTTTCATCTCTGAGAAGAAAGTTGGTTGAAAAGCAAGATCGCATCTGAATAATTATGAGTACCTACTGAGTTGATAAGACCTGTAATATATGCTGTGTGAAAATTATGTATGAGAAATAACATCAGATAAATGTCCATCTCTAGAAACCGCGCAAACCTGAGCCCTCTTGATTACATTTTCTATCACTTTTTCTTAGGTTTGGGGAGGAATATTTTCAACCGCTTCCGTAACATTGTTCTTCAGCTGCTTTACAAATTGGTTTGTTGGAATACAACCTATTTTTCAAAGTCGGGAACCGTTAAATTCGGTGACCTTGGTGGCCAGTTGACACCACCAAATCGAGAAATTAAACTCCCCGGAAATGTTGTTCGCAGAAGATTCATTGTTTTCCTAGCTGTAAGGCAAGTTGCTCCGTCCTGCTGTAGCCACATGTTTTGCAGGTTAAATTGTTGTCTTTAAGGAGCCAGAAAGTTTTGCACCATATAAAGATAGTGCTCGCCAGTGACAGTAAGAGAATTACTTGCAGCGTCTTCAAAGAAGAAAGGTCCAATGGCACGTCCATACCAAACAGCGCATCATAATGTGACTCGACGAGGATGACACGAGGGTTCTCTAATGCCCAGATACGACAATTCTGTTTATCCGTTCATATCAAACTGAGCTTCATCGCTCATTATCAGTTGTCAGCTAAAAGTTATTTTGGATATTTTGCTGCAATATTGCATGACTGTATTGTCGGCGATGTTCATGGTCACTAGGTTGTACTTCTTCTACAAGACGAATTCACGTGTCCATGAGCTAGTGCTAACTTAGAATCCTGTGGAAAAACCTACATAGTGGCACAAAAAACCAACAAAATGTGAAAAATAATTGACATAATGTCACTTTTTAAAATACGTAATACCCGTGCCGATTTTGCAAATCCCATTGGTGAGCAGCATCGAGTCATTGCATTCCTGGTAAGATACTATAGAGATATCTGACACACCTCTGGCTGTAGATAAGGTACCACAAAATTTTCAGATTCAAGTTGGATAGTTCTTATATTAACTCTATTTGACAGACCATAACTTCAAGGCAACATTAATAAAAAAAATCAATGGACTTAGGTCCGGAAACCTCGGTGGCCAATGGATAGGTCCAAGGCGCCCAAGGCTGGATAATGTTTATTCCTGGTTAAGTCTCTATCTTTAAGTATTGCAATCCATATGGTGTTTGATCAGTGTCTTATTATGCGATTATAAAGAAGGTTTTATATTTGCATTTTAACAGAACCTTGACCTAGATAGCATATACCAAAGCTACTCGTACTAAAATCTCTATTTTTCTTGTTGTAGAACATGTCCCAATAGAGGTGGCATGAAGGTGATGACACTCACGCAAATTGAGGGATTCCTCTACTATTAAGAAATGTAAGAAGTATACAGGGTGACAGGTAAATAGGTGTAAAACATTTTAGGAGGTGATAGTACATCCCCTTTGCTATCGAAATTAGTATATAATACCATACCCTATATTCAAAGGTTGAAAAGTTATTGAGGATTCAAGATTTTTTTAAAAACAATCCATATTTCAGGGTAAAAAAGTCGAGAGAGAAAAAAGCTGGCGATTAAACATTTGTTTTTTGTGGTTTTAGGTTATTATTTCAATAATTAACTCTTATGAATTATAAAAGATTCGAAAACAATACCAAACAACGTATTTATTTTCATTCAAAAATGTTTAACTAAGAAAAACAAATAACGTTTTACAGTAAGTAAGATGTTTTACAAAAAAAAATCAGTATACAAAAAAACGTACAAACAATTTAAATAATATCCTTGTTTCATAAGGAATCTAAATTGGTATGATAAGTGCACAAAAACTGTGTGAAACTAAACATAATGTATTGTAATACAACAATAGGGAGTAAATTTACCAATGGCTTGTCTCCTATTTTCACAACTCTCTGATTGATAAGAAAGTGTTTTTGTGAAAATAATGTAACTGTAAGCTATGGGATAGTTATTATTTTAAACTACGGTTAAGTTACACGATTAGATTATTTACACAGTTGTAATTGTACTACAGAAAAATAAAAACTGACTAAAAGTTACTACAATTGGTAAGTAAAATACAATAATGAAATGAAGGTAAAATTCATTGCAATTGTTGTTCGAACTGACGCCCGCAGACAAGGATATTTCTCGTCCAGCCACTGTCTAACACCCAGACGGAAATGCTCGGGACAGCCATCGTGTTGGTAGATCATCTGCATCCTGATATTCAGAGGCAGGTCTTCGAGATACTCCCAGAGTTCGGATCTCAAAAAGTTTTCATAGGATTCCCCATTCGGTTGTCAGGCAAAAAAAACTGGTCCAATTAGATACGTATGAATGATTCCCATCCGCACGTTTGCCGAAACTCTTCTTTGATAAACTCTTGGCTTTGCCATGTGGGGATTTGCCTCTCGTGTGGCCCAATAATGTAAGCTGTGATAATTTGTTGTCCCCTCTCTGTCAAACTTAGACTCGTCGGTCTTCAATATTTTAGTTAAATAGTCGTTTTCTTCTTGATCCCGATGAAGCATGTATCGACAAAAATCAATTCTTCTTGCGGGATCTCCTTCTTCTAATACTTGAACCAGTGTGTAATGGAAAGGGTAAAGTCTCACCGAATGCAAAACGAACCAAACTTTCCACTGAGTTAAACCAAGCTGCTTTGCTATAACTCGTGTAGACGTCGTCGGGTCTCTGCCGTAGCATTCCAGTATTGCCTCTCGATCTTCGACGTCAAACAACCGAGATCCACCAGCACCATGACGTCTCTCATGAACCTGTCCACTTTCCTTGACGCGTTGGTACACAGAAGCAAATACTTGATGACTCGGTATTAAATTAAATTAAACCTTCCATAACTTTTTAACCTTTGAATATACTAATTTTGACAGCAAAGGAGCTGTACTATCACCTCCTAAAATGTTTCACACCTATTTACCTGTCACCCTGTGTAGTAGCTTATTGTTTTCAATCTGAATACCCATTTTACAGAATTTAATGGAAAATTATTGTCGTAAAGTCAATCCTGCCATTACTTCTTATTCCCGTCATAACAGCAGTTCTTTGGTATTCCAGAAGCTTGACAAACTTAAAATTGCCATCAAAAAGAAAATAAAATATTGGACAATGACACTAAATAACAGACTTTAGTATTTAGCATAGGTACTTTCAGCTCAGTTACTACAGGGTATCAAAGTTAGACGTATAAATTGGATTTCATTGAAATGTTGCATCAGGATAATGTTAATGATTTCGCTAACATAAGAAGAAGAAAACAACACTGATTCCTATAAAACAATCAGTTGTTTGAAACAAATTCGGCTCAGAAAATTGGCATTTGCAGAAATGGCTACAATTTGACTAGACGAGTGTCAATTGTTGGGCAAAAAATTGATTGCTCTACATCCATGAGACTTTTGAACAAATTAATTCATTTAGGATCTTACCATTCATTTTGACTAACAGTTGCATCCGACATATTTACCGCAATTGTTAGTTAAACATATGGCACATACTTTCCTCTTGTGTCCTGATTTTGTTGCACTCTAACAACTACATTCACATGCAAAATGAACTGGTAAAGATGTGTAGAAAATGTACAAACCTGCATTGCTGATACCCTCTCCCTCACCGCTTGTATGAAGTCGTCATGACCAGCTATCAAGCTGACAACAACTGAAAACTGGTGCCACTTGTACCGCTCTAATATGCTCAACATGGCTGCGGTTTGGTGTTCTAAGCTTGGTGCAAGTTGAAGTTGGAGGGAAGACCTGGAAAAAGTGTTATGGACGTTGGAAAATAAAATGTCTTTTAGGATGGAGAGTTCAGAACAAAGGGGGAGGGCTGCTAAGCGAACGCTAAGGTACAGTTTCAGTCGTGTACGGGTTGATTTTGGTTTGCAAGATGCTTGACTAGCTCATAGTTTGGCTAATCTAACAATGGACCCTTTGAGTCTTGTCCAGTTTTTTGTTAAATTTTCCGAATGACGTAGTTTTCTACCTTACTTTACCTATGTCAGTTGGCAAGAAAGGATTGTAATCGCCAAGAATAGGGAATATGCATGAAATTTAAATATCGGTTATTCATCTCTATTTACAGTCTATATTGCTAAAGAAAGGCACCTTCAACCTTATTTTATACTTATGGGCCATAGAATGACGAGTATTATTCAATAAAAAATTGGAAAAATACGGGCAAAGGCCCAGGCACAAAACAAATGGGTTTTAGTTCATTTGTCCAAGGATTCAGTTTGTTCATGGGATCAAAGCAATCATATTATTAGTTTCTGAGACATAGGCATGATTTACAAAAATGGTGAATGTGTCGGTTGTATACTAAGTGATATATAAATCCGAACACCCAGTTTAAATGGTTTTATTTTAATAAAAGTTGGTGAATGTATTTATCTTACTGTAAATAACAAGTGAAAAAATTTACAGCCTTATCAGTTGGACATTCCAGTTTTCAATACTGCTTTTTTTTTAATTCACTAACGCTCTAAAAATGAATATTTCAGCCGCAGTAAAGAATCCACGTTGGCGGATTTTGGTTCTTGACATCCTTTATGATCGGTTACGATGCCTAGAATACGGAGACCTGTACGATTTCGTCAACTTAGTGAGTCTGATAGGGGCCGTATAGTGGGACTTTGGGAAGCTGGATTTTCTTTTCGGGCAATTGCAGTTAGAGTGCAAAGAAGTGTAGACAATGTGGTTAGGTGTTGTCAGGCATGGCTTCGAGAAGGCCGTACGCAAAGAGCAAGGGGCACTGGACGCCGCCGTAGAACAACAGACCGTGAAGATCGCCGCCTAAGATTATTGGCCTTAAGGGACCGTTTCTTCACTTCCAGGTCCATTGCAAATGAATGGTTTGCAGAACACGGAAGACCTATTGGCATGCGAAGTGTTTACCGACGAATGAGAAGTTTTGGCTTGTTTTCATACCGGCCACACTGGGTCCTCCCTTTAACTCGAGAACACCGACGTAATCGCCTTGAGTGGTGCAGACAACGGTCACTCTGGGATCATGAATGGAACAGTATTGTCTTAAGTGACGAGTCTCGATTTTGTTTAGGCATGCACGATGGTCGTGCCAGGGTTGTAAGGCGACATGGTGAAAGGAGGAATCCACAGTTTTTTGTTGAAAGACATGTTCATCACACTGTTGGAGTTATGGTTTGGGGTGCTATAGCTTATAGTTCCAGGTCACCTTTAATCTTCATCAGAGGTAACAGGAACGCGCAGCGTTATATCCACGAAGTTCTAGAACCCCATCTTTTACCCTATCTTGACACCCTGGCAGATCCAACTTTCCAACAAGATAATGCCCGACCACATGTTGCAAGAGTCACAATAGACTTCTTTCAACATAATGATGTCACATTGTTACCATGACCACCAAGATCTCTCGACTTATCCCCAATTGAGCACGTGTGGGATATGATGGGTAGGAGATTGCTCAATTTGCAACGAACTCCTCAGACTCTAGAAGCACTTCGAGAGGAGTTGGTGGTTGCCTGGAATGAGATATCACAGGAGAACATTGACCACCTGATCAGAAGCATGCCTAGGAGCGTTGGAGAATGCGTAGCACATCAGGGTGCATCCACACATTATTAAAGGTCAAAGGGCTTTAAAGCAGTGCAGTCATTTTGAAATTTCTATCATTTACTTATTATGCTTCATTAAGTACTTATACAAAATTTTATTAGAATACAACCATTTGAACTGGGTGTTCGGATTTATATGTCACTTAGTATAGTTTTCATATCAAAAGCTGAAAAATCTGCAAATCTAAATAAATATCTAGTTAATACAGCTTGTAGGAAGGTGTTGAGAAGTGTCGTGTTGATCGTGGTCGTAACCTTTACAGGGTTAGATTCAGGGCAAGTTGATTTTATATGTTTATGCTGGCATAGATGTGGCACGAGTTGCTTGAAAATTCAGGGTACTGGACAAGTAGCCTGCCAAGGGTATATAATGATCGCGGTTGTTTCCTTATCTTTGATTATGACCCTCACAAGGTTAAATCAAGTTCATGTGGATTTTGAAGGCGGAAGTCAAAGAAAAAGTGCACTAGTACCTTCAGGGTATTGTATTCTATTGACTATTAATTTGAGTCTTCGTCGGCTTCCGACTCCGCACGGGTATCATGTAAAAAACCTATAAACTGTCAAAAAAGACCTATAACATGTCAACTTGCAGACTAGGTAGTTTTTAGGGCGCAAACAGTCATTCCGCGTTTGCTCACTAGGATCGTTGTGAACGTCCATCTATGAAGGAATCACTCAACTAACTACACGCATTGTTGGTTGCATAGTTTTGTGAGGCTGAGTGATACATGTCTGTAGTTTTTATCTCCGAGAAGAAAGTTGGTTCAACGGCAAGATCTCATCTAGATGATTTGTGTATTGGTCTGCATAAAATCAGTGATATTTGCTGTGTGAGAAAATCATTACTGAATATGCCGAATATGACGGGTTATTTATATGTTGTGCTCTCTGAAGAGAGGTTATAAATTACGAAAACAGGAGAATTACGGGAAATCATCACCGCGCCCGCGTTGTGTGAAATTACTGTTAGCATGTATATGGCCTGTAGTTCGACAGTGTACAGTGAATATAATTATTTCTTATCTGTCTCATTTTTGAAATTCAGCAAATTTGTATATGTTATTTCCAGAATAAATAAGAAAAAGTGGATGCGCAACTAATTTCTAGCTTAGAATCTCAATTAAGTGTATTTGAGACAAGAACCTAAAGTAATTATCATCAAAACATACAACTTACAGCTTAGACCTCCAGTAATACCATTTCAGAAGCAGATTTTACATCACATCAGAGCCAAAAATTGATAAGAAGCCTCATGACGTTTAGACAACACGTACAACTAAGTGCTAAGTTAACATCTTGTAGAAAAACCTACATAATGTCAAAAAAAACAGCATTATGTCAAAAACAATCGGCATGATCACTTTTCAAGATACGTGATACCCGTGCCGGTATCATGGACGGCATGTCAAAAAACCACAGATCACTAAGGCTTGAACACCAGATTAACATCTACAATAACCAATATGACACCTCTCTACACCTCCCTACAAATTGTTGTAAAGGAATATTTATTTCAGTATACTGATTGTCAGACCGACGCATTCACCATTTTTCCAAAATCAGACAAACTGTTCGCCTGTTTCGCAGAAACTAATGATAGGATTGCTTTGATCCCATTGACACGTTTGTTCGAAAAACCAAGAAATATATCATACTGAATTTTTTGATAAATCGACTCGGACCCATTTTCCATATGTTTTGTGCCTTTTTCTTTATATCGAAACAGCCGCGCAGGCAGAAGCCTAAATGCCGGAACACCGCGGCTGCTATGATGATCCCAAAGAAATTTTGTTAATACGATTTTTGAACTGCCTAAGGTTAGTAGAACTGGGAAAAGCTTCCTCCCGTAGATTATTCCACAATCTAGACACCCTCGGGACAAAGAAGCGGTCGTATCGACCAGTTCTGGATGTACGAAGTTTGACACGGTTAGGATGGGACGCCGAAGTCAGGCGGGTCTATCTGGCAGGCACATCGCGCGGCGGCATCATGGAAGAAAGCTCTGAGGAGCAAAGCCCGTTGGTGTAGCGATAGAAAAGAGCTAGATCGCCGACGGCCCGCCGGTGCGAAAGAGTCCCGAGACTGTCTGTTAGAGAAGAGTCATCGATCAGTCGGACCGCCCTCCTCTGGACAGCATCGAGCATGGACAATGTAGTCGGGGCGGCAGCACCCCAAATGTGTGAGCAATACTCGAGGCTAGGCCTTATCTGGGCCTTGTATAGAGTGAGAAGGTCATACGGAGAAAAGTACTTCTTAGCCCTAAACAAATAGCCTAGCTTTTTCCCAGCAGCTGCAGCTATTGACGAGATGTGTTCGTGCCAGATCAGGTCGTCGGTGATCTGGACTCCGACCAGCCGAAATGGATAGTTCTTTGGTAGAACTTGGCCGTCCATCGAAACTGTATGAGCGCTAGGACGCTTTTTGTTCGTCAAAGTACAGTACTGTGTTTTGAAAGCATTGAACTGTACAAGATTGTTGCGTCCCCAAGCAGTGATAGGCTCCAGGTCTCTTGTCAGAGAAGAAGTCGTCGCTAGTCTTCTTTTTTCCAGCTCAGTGGCAGAGATCGGCTTGTCACTCTGAATTCCTGCATGTAGAGTGCTGTCATCAGCGAAGCTGTGGATTGGGTTGATCGTGCAGGAAAGGAGGTCGTTGATATGTAAGAGAAACAGTGTTGGAGCCAAGACCGATCCCTGGGGAACACCCGCGTTGACGTTGTGGGATGAAGAGGAGAACCCGTCAATTACGACGGATATCTTGCGGCCACAGATAAAGTCAGCCACCCATCTGCAAAGCTTTTCTGGGAGGCCGTAGGATGGAAGTTTGCTTAAGAGGGCAGCGTGCCACAGCTGATCGAACGCTTTCGTGATGTCAAGAGCAACGACATGAGCCTCACCATGAGACTGGATGAGTTTACTCCACAGTTGCGTGACGTAAGCTAGGAGGTCCCCTGTGGATCGTTGGTGCCGGAAACCGTACTGCCTGTCGCTAATCAAGCTGTGACGTTCGAGGTAGTCACACGATTTGTTAAACCAGCCGTTGGACCCTGGTTTAGGAACTTTCACTGTGTGAGGGATGTATTCCTCCATTCCGACGTGGATAATTTCGGTTATTGAAGAACAGACAGTCGACGCATCCGCGTCAGTGAAACAGACATCTCTCCAAGGAAAGCTAGAGAAGAAGTCTCTGAGCCCCTCCCAGTCGGCATGTCCGTAATGCCACCGTGATCTGAGTTACCCAGGGGGGACAGGACAGCAGTGCTGTAAGGGGCAGGATGCGTGGTCAGAAAGAGATCCAGCAGGCTACTGGCGTGTGACGAGACGCGGGGGAAAAAAGTAGGGCTCGTCACCAGCTGGGTCAGCCCTTGAGTAAGAGCGAACGCTTCGACTGCACGACCTGCTGCATCGGTCCTATTTGAGCCCAACCAAAGTTCATTATGGGCATTGAAATCACCGAGAAGAACTACCTCTGAAGCGGGGTGATTGATGTTCAGGAAGTCGATCTGGACGGCGAGGTATTCGAGTAGGTCATCCCAGTTATGGTTCGAGGGAGAGCGATACAGGCAGCAAATAAATTTGGGTGATGTTTTGGAGTTGAGGCGAAGCCACAGAATGTCCTTCCGGTCTGATTCCAAAGAAAGATCCCTGGAGCAGGAAAGATTGCTGCGGACAAAAGCCACAACTCCCCCGTTCTTTCTCAGATTGGAGTGCACCTCGTAGTTTGGGAAGTTGAGATGGTTAATCGGTGCAGTCTCTGAGATTTTTGTCTCCGCCAAGAAAAGCACGGCGGGACGATTGGATTGCAGGTAGTGTTGAACATCATTAATGTTGCTGTTAATCCCGCAGATGTTCGAAAAACTAATTTTATCTTCGATGTTGTTCCTTCGAGCCCACCCTCCACCCGGACATTCCGCCTCGCCTGGTTGTGACATCACAATATCAGGAAGTGAGCAGCCAATCCTTTGTCGCTATCACTGATTGTCAACCTATCAATTTGAGCAGTTCCAACAGGTACTTATTGACGCAGAATCCTCCATCAAGCTACTTAAGTACAATATGCTACGTCTCTTTTTCAGCAAAGGTGTCAACAACGTTTGACAGCGAACGTATTGCCATCATTCAGTGTATACATTTGGCGGCCACCAGGAGAATTTCGCTGCCAAGACAAAGTCGGAAACTTCCAAAAGTTGTCAGCAAATTAGAGAAACGTATAATTAAATGAAGAGTATAGTACGAAGCTACAGGCGGTTAGGCTTGTTGACCGAGTGGCCAGGGGCTCAGAGACTTCACCCTAAACAAAAGTACTGGCATCTTGCTTCAGGATGTCTCGAAGTCGTTTGACAAGGTGTGTCTCTATAAATTAAACCAAAAGGGCTTCCATTTTGACTTCTAGAACCTTTGTAACTTAGCCTTGAGGGTAAGAAATCATGGATCAAAATTAATAATGCCTTGTCGACATCAGAGCCGGTGGCCCTCAGGGTTCGGTTCTCGGGCCAATCCTGTATTCAGTCTCAGCTCATGACGTCTCTTGCCCCAGCGACTGTGAAGTCTACCTATATGCTGATGATACTGTACTAGTGACTCAGTCGAGTACCGCGAATCTGGTTCACGACAGGTTGAGGTATTGGAATTGGCGGATCGATGACTGATCAAAATTGATTACTTGAAACGGCAAGCTATCTATTGTATTAAAAAACAAAGCGGCGTCCCGTCTATGGTTTCAGTAAATGGAGTTTGTGCACCATGAAGAAATTTTGTCAAGTATCTTGGTGTTACTCTTGACAAGGGGATGACTTGGCAGAAGCACATTAAGGCGTAAGTAACCAAATTCCAAATTACTGTTCGGCAGTATGCCATGCTATGTAGAATCTCAAAATTAAATTTGATCAACAAAGTTCGGCTATACAGCAACGAATTTTGCATGCGCAGGGTGGTGTTTCCTCGCCAAAAGACCCTTCACAGAGACCTCGACATCCCTTGCCTAAGGGACTGCATCAAACAACAGGCGCAGTTAGGTTATAGTCAAGCGGAATCGCACAGCAATCTCTGTTGCGTGAGTCAGTACACTACACAAGTCAAGCAAGTTCGCAAGCACACAAGACCGCGGCTCGCACTGTGAACAGAATCAAATCGTGCAATTCTAGACCCAAACAAAATTCCAATTTTTCCACATATACACACCTCTAAATACATTTTTGGATCAATTTAATATTACTTAAATAGTAGTTAACAATATCAAGACACACCTAAAGCAGACGCACTTCCTCCTCATTGATCTTCCTTCCTTCCTTTCTTCGTCCCTTCTTTCTCACTGACTTTGTCTGGTATCTGAACAACTAGAGCTGACAGACCTAATGACCTACAATACTTTAACCAACAGCAAAGGTCCAACGAACCACTCTGACGAACAATGACGAATATAATAATTAAAAGACAAGCCATCAGTTGTGACGTCACTGAAAAGGACACGAAAAATGCAGCGTTTAAATCAATGTCTTCAACATCCCTTTTTCGAATATTCGATATAAAAAAATATAGACGTTTCCGTGAACGGGATATGTGTGTTACGTTATATTAACGTAAAGAATAGAAAGCAATACAGATAAAATACATATGCATATTCCCTATACAGGGTGTTTCAGTTTATTATTGCATAACTTTAAGATTCGATAGAACTTTTAAAATTAATTTAAAGTCTATATAAACATGGGTCGAAAAAAGCGTAGCTTCCGAAATGCAGGGTGTTTAAATTTGCTTTCCAAAAAATAGTTATTTTTAAATATTTCGAACAATATTTGATGTATAACAGTGAAAATTGGTGTACAAGTGTTTTTTGGTACGACAAAACGAACCATGGGCATAGTTTTACTGTAGCCGCTGTAGTGTATTAAAATGACCGAAATTTTTTTCTTAGTGCAATTTCTTGCTTTTTGAATAAAAAAACTGGTAATTCGCACTTTTCAACATAAAAAAGCTCTCCTGTGAGTTTTCGTTATAGTTGGCCGTTTTTGAGGTATTTAGATTTTTAAGGTTCGATGCATCTTTAATTATTCATGGGAAAATAATATTTTTTTTTACATTTTCGATTTGGGCATTGCAAATAATTAAGATGATTGTTTAGATTGTGTTTTTAAACAGAGCAACTCCAGATAAACATAAAAAACAGAATATTAATTTGTTTAATTTTCCAATATTATTTTTAACAAATTAAATTAATTATTTACAACTAAAATGCTATTGGATAGTTAGGACAAACATACAAAATCTAAAGTGGTTGCTCGAAATGTAAACCCAATTGTTCAATACACAATTTACATCTACGAATGATCGAACGTGGTATAGCATTATTCAAATAAGGCCTTATTTCATCACATGCATTCCTGATTCTGCCTATTAGCATATCTCTTGTGGTTACGGGAGTCTGGTACACTTTTTCTTTTAGAAATCCCCACACAAAGAAATCTAATGGATTTAGGTCAGGGGATCGTGGAGGCCAGGCGACTGGTCCTCCACGTCCGATCCATCCTTCTGGATAATTTTCGTCCACCCAGTTTCTAACTATTCTCGAATAATGAGCTGTACAACCATCAAGCTGGAACTAGGCCAATCTTCTTAAATCTAACATAACATCATCCCACATATTTGCATCTTCAGCCTTTAAAAATTCCAAGAAGGTCGCAGCATTTAACCTTGCAGACAAAAGGTAGGGTCCAAATAGTCGATTACGGTAGATACCAATCTACACGCTCACACTAAATTCATGCTGAAAATTTCTTTCCCGAACTGCATGCGGGTTTTCATGCGATCAAATATTTTGATTATGAAAATTTACCACTCCACGTCTAGTGAAGCATGACTCATCGGTCCATAAAACGTTACTTAAAAATTCACTATTATTATCAGTTCTCTCAAGAATCCACTGACAAAATGTGATTCTTCGTTTTCCGTCCCCTGGCTGTAGTCCTTGCACAGGTTGCAAATGGTAAGGACGTCTATGGTCATTTCTAAGAACACGGTGAGCATGGCTTGCTGAAATTCCCAAGGCACCAGAAACTCTGCTAACACTTGTGGTCGGATCTCTATCAAACTCACGCAGAATCATACGGGTAAATCTGCGATGACGAACATTTATGTTTCTATCCCTTTGGAGATTTCCAAAACCATTTTCAATTATTTGGCGATGCACTCTTACAAATACTGAGCGAGTTGGATGTCGTTTGTTTGGAAATCTTCGTGCGTATTCTCTGGCTGCTTCTGCTGCGTTTCCATTTACAAAACCATACACAAAATGACTATCCGCTAACTCTTGATTGGAGAATAAAAATGGCATTTTTATAAAACTTACAAAAGAAAAAACAGGTACAAGAAACAGACAACAAAACTAACTGTCAGCTAATTGACGTTTAACCTTATTCTGCTTTCAATTTCAAAAATATTTGCAGGCACAGCCTACTTCTAAAAATTATCCAGATACTGAATTTTTAACGTTATTTTATCATAAATAATCAAAAATGCATCGAACCTTAAAAATCGAAATACGAGGCGTGTTTTTAAAGTAAGTACCGTTTTTAAATTACGCCGCCGCAGCGCTGCGGTCGCCGCTTAGCGCATGCGCGTCGTGTAGCTACATCTGTTGGGTAGCCACAGACGCCGTTACGGAACCATCCGATCGAGTCTACATCTGTTTGCGTGATTTTAAAATGCCTCCACCGATTGTGAATCCCGCCGACTGCGAAGTGCGTGCTATAATACGGTTTCTCTGTACACAAGGCTTCAAATCAGTTGAAATTCATCACCAAGTCAGTGAAGTGTATGGAATGGTGCGAAAATGGGTTAGGGCCTTTAAAGATGAGGAAGACCTTCAGTCATTACCGATGACCTGATCCAAAAAGTGGACTGGACTGCAGAGTGAAAGAGAACACTCGATTCACGATTTCGTCCTTAGCTGAACAGTTTCCTGCTGTCTCAAGAAGTGTTTTATACGAATTGTGTCCGAACGTTTAAATTATCGGACATTGTGTTCACGCTGAGTGCCAAAAATGTGAAGCAGTGGTTGTTTACTCAGGCGGCAAGCTTCTTTGACGATGGCATACAAAAGCTGGTCCCAAGATACGATAAATGCCTCAATCGTAATGGGAATTACGTAGAAAAGTAGAGTAAAGTATGGCCTTTCAAGTGAATAATTCATTTTTGGACAAAATTTACTTGTTGTTTTTTTAGGTCAAAGCGGTACTTACTTTAAAAACACGCCTCGTATCTCGAAAACGTCTAACTATAACGAAAATTCACAAGAGAGCTTTTTTATGTTAAAAAGTGCGGAGAATCAGATTTTTTTATTCAAAAAGCAAAAAATTGCACTAAGGAAAAATCATTTTAATACACCACAGGTACAGTAGAGAGCGCCCTCTAGCGGCTACAGTAAAACTATGCCCATGATTCGTTTTGTCGTAACAAAAAACCCTTGTATACCAATTTTCACTGTTATGCATCAAATATTGTTCGAAATATTTAAAAAAAAACTATTTTAGAAAGTAAATTTAAACACCCTGTGTTTCGGAAGCCACGCATTTTTCGACCCATGTTTATATAGACTTTATGCATTAATTTTAAAAGTTCTATCGAATCTTAAAGTTATGCAATAATAAACTGAAACACCCTGATCCCCGCTATATCTCCGATATTTTTCCACCCCTCTAATGCCGCTCTGATTTCGATAAAATTTTTACGCAAGGTTACTTCCATACTATCGAAGCAAGAGTGTTGTGGGTGGAAGTAACACATGCTTCGTGTTGTCTGAATATCTTCATCTTCTTGATGAGCAATCTAGAATGACAGATTATATGATAGCTACCTTGCTGCTTTCCTTTCCAAGCCCGAGTTGTCAGCGTTCCACGCGATGACCGGAATGCCCAGATAGCCTGCTAGTTGCAGGAAGTACTGTGCTGACGCGGTACTGCGGCCATATTGCTCGTAGTTTATCAGGTAAAGGATAGCTGACACGTTGTACGACAGGAACTCCTTGCATAAGGATTTCAAAATGGCTGAAACAAAGAAATAATGTTAGACGACTGTATTCGTTTAGAAGGGGCTGTAAAAAATTGGTAACAATGTTTGCAATTGTCACCTCTCACACTGCCTCACTATCGATAAACGACTAGGAAATAGAGATTCCTGCAATAAGTTAATAATAATAAGTGTATAATAAATATCCAAACGTTTATAGTAACTGTAAGTGAATGGTTCAAGTATTGCTGTGGTTGTTACACAAACTGGTATCGTTGCCGACGAGTACGTATATTCTTCGATTAGCAAGAAATTCATTACCTGATATGCTTATACGAGGAATGTATTTAAGTTTTGCATATGGAAATAAAACAACACGTAGGTAGTTTTGTATGACTTTATTGTTTTTCGAATTATTCTCCACGAAGATTAATACACATCTGCATGCGCTCGAACCAATTTTCGAAGCAATTATTCCACTCGTTTGCTGGCAGATCCAAAACGGCATTTTTGAATACGTCAACTGCTTCTTCTGGTGACTGGAACCTTTGACCACGCAGTCTGTTTTAAATTTTCGGGAAAGTAAAGAAAGCGTTAGGTCTTAGATCGGGACTATATGGAGGATGGTCCAATAATTCCACGTTTTCTTCCGTTAAATACTGCCTTGTTTTTTGGGCTGTGTGCGAGCTTGCATTGTCTTGGTGGAAGATGATTCTTCTTTCGGGATTGATTTTTCGAAGCTCGGTGATGACTTTTGGCAAACAAATGGTGGTATACCAATCCACAGTAATATTTCTTTGTCGCGACCATCTTTTTCGAAACACTTCGAGAACGGATGACTTTTGTTGGCTTTTCTTCACCTTGGAACACCCAAACAGCCGACTGTCATTCGTTTTCTGGTTTATAACAGTAAATCCACGATTCATCACCACTAACAATGCTGTACAGATTTTTTGAGTTTCCGAAATTGAGGAGTTAGGTCAAGATTCAGTACTGACGTTCGATCCGCGCGGCCTACTATGATTCTATATGCAAAACTGAAGAGACATCCCTCGTATAAGCGTATAATAATCATCTAAACATGTATGTTATAGTACAGAATTTAGTCACATAACATTCCGCAGGGAAGTAGTTTATGTTTGTTACACAGACTGGTATAGGTGTCGTCGAGTAGATTCTCCCATTAGTAAGAAATCCATTACCTGACATGTCCATACGTATCAAGGTGTTTTTCTAATTAGTATTTTATATTTTATTATTATTTCCAAGAACTACAAAGTCTAGCGTCTTCAACGAACAACCAGAAATCGAATCAAGCATCACAATAATAATCCGTTAATCAGCAATGTTACGATCATATAGATATATCTACAAGACTGGCTACTACCCACTTAGTTTTCAGACAATCATTGATTAAAAATAATGATGATACCAAACATGCGCTTAACATATGATTGATGTCCTTTTCTACTTTGATGGAATGGTCTGATAGATTCAGTCTGTATATTCTACCCGTATATCCATAGGAACTAGAGCCTCCTATTGGTGTAGACTATTTGTAGTATTTGAGAATATTCTAGTTTGTTTAAAGTGACATCGAAGTTATTTATATATTGAATGCAGGTAAGTGCAATATTGTAGTCCAATACGGTTTCAGATATCCCTCACCCTACTCTCTGAATTTGTAACATCTAGTGATTGGTGATATAACATGGTTACTGGACAATCAGACAAATAACTGGTAAAACTTGATCCCATATACAGTGCACACTGTACGATATAATAAAATCACAATCAATGTAAATAAAAGATATAAAATTTGTTAGGGATATAAAATTTGAAATTATTCATTTTGATTCGAAAACAGCAAATATCAATATCAAGTTTAAATTCCAAATATTATCCAAATATGCTTTTAAACCTAAATAAAATGGTTCATTAAAACCAGGCAAATACTTTCGCCTAAGCAAATTTAATAAATATAATTGAATTGTTTTAGTTGTACACATTTCAATAGATCATTGAATTTTAGTAAACTGGTGACTCAATTTAAGTAAGCTGTTTAATAAATTTAATTGAATTGCGTTTTGTCTTAATTAAACTAGTTTCATAAGTTCAAGTAAACTGTCTTAGAAATCGGAGTCTAATTAATATAATTAAACGTGTTAGCTGTCACATAGTGGATTACATTTTTTTAATGATCTAATTAAAATTTGGTATCATTGTATGCATGAATAACCACAATGCATAGAACAATGCGTCTCACTCATTGATCCAGTCACAAATAAGATAAATGAATCTACAGATGTCTATAGTAGGGGTCCGTTAAGGCGTATACAGTCGAATTATAATCATTAATATTCAGTGGGCGTGTTGGACTTAGCTCGAGGTATAGATAAGCATCTGAATTTGTAGTACGTAGTTTATGTCTCTCGCTCCAGAAGCATGTAAGAGCCCTTCGTCACTTTGACGCCATAGCGAAGTCATCATCATCCGTGACCAGACTAACCTATCGATTTTGACGTTGCTCGCCACTAGACGTCACCTCAGATAGCCGCCATTTACTGCAATAGATTAGTTCATGGCATCTCGGTGGAAGGAGGTTCATAGTGTTAACCAAAGAATATATGCTAAACTCGTGTTAATGTTATTCAGGAACACTGAATTCTTTTTGTTAACACTGCTGACCTACAGGATATCTCCGTGGTAATGAGGCTAGTCTTATCAATTGCGACAATCATTGCTTACGTTCACTAGCACTCAGCGGCTGAATGAATTCACAATCACTGTTAGTGCTAGTAAACATAGCAGTCAATATGTATTTATGGTACACTAAGTTTAATGATCTTTATTGTCAGAAGGTAACGTCAGTTAAAATAATGTCAGAACGCTGTCTTAAGGCTGAAAGTAAACGTACTTGAGGCAGGCTGGTGTCGGTCATTGATTTAACGTCATTTTCTGCTATCGAACTACATTATGACAAAACGTATGGATTTATTGTTAGAAATTGTCGATAATTTAATAGTGAATCAGCCTTGAAATGTCTATTTTTCCTTTATATATGTTCGAAATTGGAGTACCGTTCGAAAGTCCAGATACCATCGGTGTCATAAAGGAACTCTAGATAAAAAACAATGAAAGTTATTGAATATTTAAATAGCACCACATATTATATCCTTTTGCTAAACCTTTTGGACAATATTAGTTTGGAGCTAAAACGGACACTGTCAAACCTTTATAAATTGTATGTTTATGATATTATTCATTGCCCAGGTCTTGGCGTATTAAATTACTTTAACTCTAGACAAACATTAATATTTTATTCTACTGCTTCAAGGACAAGTGTTATGTTGAATCTTAAACTGAAATGTGCTGCTAAGAGAATGTCACCTAGAGATAGTACCTATACTTTTCTATCTATTGCCAAAGGGATTCTGTATCTGTTAGGAAATAAATGTTATTAGTTTCATCATAAACTGATTTTAAAAGAATTGCGAAGGAGAGGTGCCGCATGTGCTTATGCCGTGGTTTCGCCTGCTGATGATATAAGGCCTATGGGCCACAGAAGGAATGTGTTATAAACATATTGCCATGTGTCCAAAGGCACGTCGGTTATGCATATGGACTCTAGAATATAATTAATCCAAGCTGGTTTTCAGTTAATCGATTTGTGTATTTCGAATTCTGGCAAAATCGTCACCTACGATTGACGCATGTGAAATGTGGAACAAAGGTAGATGCTGACATTTGTGACCTGTGGGTTATATAACGCATTTGGAATGTTTACGGACTACATAGCTTTAGCAGATGTGAATTTCAGCATATTTTGTGTGCATTTGCAATGAATTGTTACACATCGCTTCGCAATTCAAATATGAAACAACGCAACAACTGAAGGTATTTATTGCAGTAAGCTCAAATAAATTTGGAATAACGTTTAATGATTCTCATATAACAGAAAATTTTGGATAATAGAGGGCAGTAGTATATTTAGATGCTCCCAAGGTAGATACTTATATTTGTCTATTAGCCATATTCCAGACATCATAGGTTTCTCCGAACATGTGTCTTCAAAACTGAATGATAGAGAAGAAATGTTTTCGATACTCGTCTCCTTCAGCTATCTTGGCTCACGGCCCTGTCTACCTGTTTGGTTGACTGTCCTGCATGTACTTTAGTGGTGTTGCGTTGCCTCGTCTGATGATATGGGGAGGGGCAACGTTGCCAGATGGACGGTAACTACCTTTAGGGCAGGAGAAAAATGTCTACGGACTGATTCCATGGATTTGTTTGATTGACTTGATCCATTTAGTTTCTCTGTTGTACATGTTTGTAACCAGTATTTTTTCTCAGAGGGCTTAATTTGTGCTGAACCTAACTGGCCCTGGCGTTTCCTAAGAAGTGCAGAGTCAACCCCCACTTGCCATTTGGTACAATAACTTGTGTTGGATGCCCTTATCATGAATTAAAAAGTTGCCGACCGGTATCCGGGAACAAATTTGTTTAAACAATTTTTTTATGCAAATTACATTCTATTGTTTTTACGCTCCAAATATTTTAGGGTTTCCCAGATCAGCTTGAACCAAAAAAGATCTTAGTAACAACTCAACTTCAGCAAAAAGCCTAGAATAGTCATTTTCAATTCTGAAAAAATTGACAAAAATCAATATGTTTGAGGTGGCCAAAAAATAAAGTACAAACGGTATGTTCAAGTGATTTTAGACCTTCTTTGTCAGGCAACAATTGACGAACTTTTGTTTTTCACAGACTGTACCATAATTCTATTTTTTGCTTGTCTCAAATAGACTCAATTGAGATGAAGGTATGCAAAGCTAGAAATCAGTTGCGCATACACTTTTTTTTATTCATTTTGGAAATTATATTAGCAGATTTGCTGAATTAAAAAAATGCGAGAGATAAAAAGAGAAACTGTCTGGTTGATGAAGCTTACAACTAACAGGTGCGAAAAAAGGCTGGAATATTTATGAAACGTGAACATTTTACGTTGTTTTTTATTTCCAGTCATTTGAATTTTATTAAAATTTACTCTGTGATGTCAAGTAGAAACACATCAGCGCTTAGATGTGAGGCACTGAGAATATGTTTTGTGCGCGATGCTAATTTTTATGTGATGTGGCTCTTAAGGTAAATGCATCTAATTATTTTTAAAAATAAAGCTTTACATATAACTTTAAATATAACATCTCTTCAGAAACGACATATCAAAAATAACCCGTTTGGCACAGCTAATAGATATATTTCATGGGCAGCATATTCGGTAATAATTTTATCACTAAGCAAATATCATTGATTTTATACAAACAATCACCACACAATCATCCAGATGTGGTCTTGCTACTCGGCCAATTATTTTTCTTTCAAAACTTCTCATTAGTAATATCAAAAAGCATCTAATTTTCCCAAAAAAGATCGAAAAAACACAATGCTAGTAGTATTTTAGTAATAACAGCCTGTCCTTAATTGTGTCTTATTTATCAGGCAGAAGACAGTATGTTAGTTTTCAAAATTCTTTATCTAACAATGTACATATTAAGCACGGATTTCCCCAATGAAGTGTCTTGGGACCGATTCTTTTTTTTTATTTATACTAAGTGACATATAAATCCGAACACCCAGTTTAAATGGTTTTATTTTAATAAAAATTTAATATAATTTTAATTCACTAACGCTCTAAAAATGAATATTTCAGCCGCAGTAAAGAATCAACGTTGGCGGATTTTGGTTCTTGACATCCTTTACGATCGGTTACGATGCCTAGAGTACGGAGATCTGTACGATTTCGTCAACTTAGTGAGTTTGATAGGGGCCGTATAGTGGGACTTCGGGAAGCTGGACTTTCTTTTCGGGCAATTGCAGTTAGAGTGCAAAGAAGTGTTGACACTGTGGTTAGGTGTTGTCAGACATGGCTTCGAGAAGGCCGTACGCAAAGAGCAAGGGGCACTGAACGCCGCCGTAGAGCAACAGACCGTGAAGATCGCCGCCTAAGATTATTGGCCTTAAGGGACCGGTTCTCCACTACCAGGTCCATTGCAAATGAATGGTTTGCAGAACACGGAAGACCTATTGGCATGCGAAGTGTTTACCGACGAATGAGAAGTTTTGGCTTGTTTTCATACCGGCTACACTGCGCCCTCCCTTTAACTCGAGATCACCGACGTAATCGCCGTGAGTGGTGCAGACAACGGTCACTCTGGGATCAGGAATGGAACAGTATTGTCTTTAGTGACGAGTCTCGATTTTGTTTAGGCATGCACGATGGTCGTACCAGGGTTAGAAGGCGACGTGGTGAAAGGAGGAATCCACAGTTTTTTGTTGAAGGACATGTTCATCACACTGTTGGAGTTATGGTTTGGGGTGGTATAGCTTATGGTTCCAGGTCACCTTTAATCTTCATCAGAGGTAACATGAACGCGCAGCGTTATAGCCACGAAGTTCTAGAACCCCATCTTTTACCCTATCTTGACACCCTGGCAGATCCAACTTTCCAACAAGATAATGCCCGACCACATGTTGCAAGAGTCACAATAGACTTCTTTCAACATAATGATGTCACATTGTTACCATGGCCACCAAGATCTCCCGACTTATCCCCAATTGAGCACGTGTGGGATATGATGGGTAGCAGATTGCTCAATTTGCAGCGTCCTCCTCAGACTCTAGAAGCACTTCGAGAGGAGTTGGTGGTTGCCTGGAATGAGATACCACAGGAGGACATTGACCACCTGATCAGAAGCATGCCTAGGCGCGTTGGAGAATGCGTAGCACATCAGGGTGCATCCACACATTATTAAAGGCCAAAGGGCTTTAAAGCAGCGCAATCATTTTGAAATATTTATCATTTACTTATTATGCTTGATTAAGTACTTATGCAAAATTTTATTAAAATAAAACCATTTAAACTGGGTGTTCGGATTTATATGTCACTATCAATGATCTGCCAAACTGTAGCATCAATCAATATATATATATATTATTTGCGGATGACAGGACATCAATATCCTCCAATAGTAACTTTGACCATGTATTACTCGATTCTCAGCAACATTTTGACAAAACATTCAAAACTGGTTTAATGCCAACAGTTTGTCAATCAACATAGCGAAAACTCAATCTCTTCTAATCAGTACTCGTCCACATAGAAGCAATTTAGTACCTCTTTATCAAAGAAGTTATCCAAAATACCATATATGTTACGTGGTTTAAATACCTACGTAACAAAATCGACTTTAATGACAGCCTATTCTGCTAACTTCCAATGAAAATTGCAATACTGCATACCGATTTGGGGTCATTCATGTCATGTAGCGAAGGTGTTTGCTGTTCAGAGACGATGCTTGAGAATAATAGCATAATTGCATTTCAGACAGTGCTGCAAGACGACATTTATCGACCTAAAAATTTTACCTGTGCCATGCATATATATATACTGGAATGTCTGTTCCACGTTAAAAATAATTACGATGATTACAGAACTCCGAAAAAGATTCACAAATATAACACAAGGTTCAACAATAAATTAATACCATAGTACATAAGACTATCAAAAACTAGATACGGAGGTAACTATGTCGGCGTGAAATTTTTTAGTGCGCTGTCCAGGTTTGGTCAAACACTCAACTCAATCATTTCTAAGCAACTGTGAAATGATATCTAGTGACGAAAGCTTTTTACAGCATAGACGAGTTTTTAAGTAATGATTTTACCGATTTTGTTCCATAATTATTGTTGACTATTTGTTTTATTACTTTGTTTTCGTTTGTGTTGTTTGTGTATTTTTGTATAACATTTTATTGTTCTCCAGACGTGTGTAAGCAATTATTATTACGTCATAATTTTTTAAGCATCTAATCTTATTGTTCATCGAAATTTTAAACTGGGTTTTATCAAGTTTTTTTACCTTTTATTGCCACTTTGTGCTTTACGTTTGTCTTATTTTCGTATTGTTTGTTGTTTTTACTTCCTCTTTTATGTTCTACTCTAACTGACCTGCACAAACACATTGTGTAATAGCGTGTAATCAATTATTATTATTTTTATTTTAACAAGAAGCATGAGTGCTGGTGGCAACAAAAATCCGAGTGAGGAAGATTTTTGCACCTATACGAATGTCTTTTGCTAAACAAATATTACTTTATTGACAATAAAATCAGAAAAATTGTTTAGCGTCATTTTATGGTATCGTATGAGACTATAATTACTTGTTATCAAAGGTGTAATTTTTGGTAACAATAGCTGTCACGTTTTGCCACAGGTGAACTCAAAAGAACTGCAGACAGGTGCTGACATGCAATTTTTCCATCTAAAGACCATTTGTAATTTAAAATTGCGCGTTTGTGATGTGTACAAATTAAGACAAGAAAATAGTCAGATATATACTCTACAGACTATCTCGGCATTATACAGGCAGCAAAGCACGTTGGCATATCGAGAGTCAATCCTACATATGTAGCGCTATGGGTGACGGCCACAGCGAACAAAGGCGGAATGAACTATTTGTACACTAGTTGGTAAGTTGACATTTTGTTTGTTTTTTTGACGTTGCACATTTCGGCTAGGACAAGGTGAGGGATGAATACTGTTTCTAGCGGAATCGAATATATTGTTTTTCACCAAAACTAAAAGACTTATCCACTATACTCTATTGCAGATAGCTCTCACACTATCAGACTTGATAGAATCCGCGCTGGCAATTTCTCATTTCAGTCCGAAAGGGCTAAAACCAATCAATGCAGTAAAGTCAGATGAGATCTTTGGTTAAGCTTCAGTTAATGGATGAAATCTATAAAAGTCACGTCTTTCAAGAGGACAATGTTTCAGAGATAATCAAGCAGAACTCTCTCATTCGCTTACGGACGATTACGAGATATAAGAAGTGATCGTTTTGGAAAAACGAACCGAATTCGCCTTCAGGGATGAGTGATACGCTAAAGCTCGGAATCAGTTTTGGAGGGTAAATGAGATTAAGGAACTTTCAGATGACCCTTAGCACGGACACGATTGAATACAGATTATTTTCCTTGTTTTGATAGCCTAGGGCAGTGGTCGCCAACCCGTCGATCGCGAGCTAGCGATAGCTCGCAGAGGCAATTCTGGTGGCCCACAACATATTTCAAAAAGGTGTAAGAATCATAGAAGCTTCCGTAAATGGTTGTAAATTCTCATAATAAACACAAGCGGCGGCAGCACTGCGGTGAGCGATCTGTTCGAGAACGATCTCGATTACTTTGAAGTGAATAAATACGCAAGGTGCGGCGACAGTGTGCTCAGTTTTAAGCTGAAGTGCAGCGTTTGTGTTCGATTTGGTCTGCAATGAAAAACAGTATGAGCAGTTGTAAGAAGATAAAGACATACCATTTACATTCGCAATGGGAAGAACAATATTTCTTTACAGTAGTTAAAGGCAAAAATCTATGTTTGTTATGTAATACATCTGTTTACGTTGCTAGCACAGGGAATATCGAGAGGCACTATGAACTGTACATTCGAATTTTGAAAAATCATTCCCATTATAGTAGGGGAGCCCAGGCGGGGATTTGGGGATTTACCAAACCGCGGCAGATGAATATACAGGAGTATACCTTGTACCCATTTAAGTACTTCCACCAAATATGAGCCGCTTATACCAGTATATGGTCGCCCGTCAAGGATAAAGGATCAGATTAGTAAAAAAAATGATCATCTGAAGTTCTCGAGCGCGTCAGATTAAAGTAAGGTGAGTTAGTTACATGCTAAAACATGTATATTCGACTAATCTAACAATTTGAGAGTGACGCAGAGAAGGGGGAGGGCTACAAGGTTGTAAAAAGAAACGTCATCTCGACATTCTCGAGCGTGGCAATTTTTTATTTTTATTTTGAAGGGAATAATTCAAGGGTTACGAAAAATATATACTCTGACGATTTTCACAAGCCGAAGTAATAAAATTAATCGATGAAGTTTGATGCGTGCAGCTACAGGATGCCTATATTCCTCTCCGCGTTTCTATTTCTCTCTCACTCTTTCTCTATGTATTACTCTCTCACTCTGTCCCCACTCTGGTTGCTGTTGCCATGACGCCATGAAAGCTGATCATACAGCTCGTTTGTGGCATTATATTGTTTACAACGTATTACCAACGCTTTGCTTATTTTGTGATTTTATTATTAGTTATGTGCAAAAAAAATTAAATTTACATTAGAAACATTACAAAAATATTTGAATGTTTTAGAATATCGCCGGAGCAAACCGGTTTTCCGAAAATCTCGAACGACATGCGATAATCTAGAACTTTCGATAGAGTGCTATAAATTATTTACAGCAATGAAAATACCGCGAGACTTTCAGTATCTGCAATCACAGCAAAGTGTAATGGATCATGACATTGCATCACAAGTTTCTGGGAATATCTCCGAACCACATCCTTCTGTTTCTGGAGAGTGTTCCAAATCACATGCTATTGTTTATTCCGCGTCTACTGAGGCTGTTGGTACATCGACAGACGAGTAAGTGCTAATAAGATTTCATCTAGTAAATATAATTAAAAAACACGTTATTCATAAGAAAAAATATCACTAAATGTTTTAATGAATTTTTGTTACAGATACGCAATCTGAGAATGAAATCGAGCCAGATGAGGAAAATGATTCTACCGACAAAGATAATTAAAAAAACTACTCAAAAAATATCCTGTAATTATTTATAATTATAATACATAGGACATGGATGATATCAATATCTGACGCGCTCCAGTATGTCCATGTAACAGTTTTTTTTACATTTTTGAAAATCTATAGCCGCTTCCCCCACCGATGAAAAGGTATATATTATAAGACATTTTTTTCGTTTTATCATCTAAGCTTCGCAACCCAATAGGTCGACGGTCGAGTAAATCCCGATTTAGCATCGTAGGCTCCCCTACTATTACGTTCTGCAACCAAAAAGGAAATACTGAAACAATTCAAGGATTTCAACGAAATTGCTATAGTGGCGCAATTTGTTGGTACACCCTTCATGGACATTGATATCTAAAAGTTTTTTAACGAAGACATCGCTGCGACAGAAATGGAAGTAACTGCGTTTCAAATTGATTTAGCTTTAAAATCATTAGTCTCAAATACAAAATGTATCTGGCCTTCAGTGAGTAAAGATAAATATTCAGTTTTATGTCGTGTTGCCTTGAGAGTTATTTAGTTCAACCTATTTGTGTGAATGTTCTTTTTCAAATACGAAGTTTATTAAAAACAAATACTGTAATTGCGGTATGAAATTATACTCCAAACATTAAAAAAATGGTCATTGTGTGTCAGGCTTCTCATTGAACACGCATTTTTCACCTGGAGATGTTGTTATTTAAAATAGTGCGTTGCTTTTTTCATTCTTATTTACCTTTATTAGGTCATGTGACATGCCATTGTAGCTGATGAAAATTTTTGTTAATTTTTCAAATGCCTATGATTGATAGTAATGGATGTAGTTATGTAGCATGTATTAGTTATTAGTTTATTTTAGTGTGTATTAGTATTAGTAAAATAAATACATGTATATAATAATAATAATAATAATAATAATAACGTCTTTATTGGATAACCCGGAGGGCCATAAACAGCGAAGTTTAGCCAAGGCTACTCTTACACTTAACTGTTTATGTCGGTTACATCTGATGTTCAAAACATGGAAAAAAAATAAGAACAATGAAAAAAAAAGAACACATATATACCTAAGTATAAAATACAAATAGACACAATCTATATCTGTAGCAGAAATGCTTATTTAATCAATAGCGGGCAACATGTTTTTAGTATGTTTACGAAAACTTTCCAAAGACATCAATTTAATACTGTTGTCCAACTGATTCTAAAATAGTGCTGCATTATATGTAATATATGTTGGAATAATGCAGAAGTGTGTGGGGTGGTTCTGATACTATAACGATTCCTAACAGCCCTGTCATGCACTTCGTAATTAAATCTTAACTTAGCTCTTAGATATTCAGGCTTTGATGACAATATTATTTCATGAACTAAAACTAAGAATTTATGTTTAACCAAACTTCCTAACCTAAGCCAGTTCAGTTCCCTATATTTATCACTTACGTGATCGTATTTACGCAACCCATAAATAAAGCGAACACAGTTCATTTGCATGATTTGAAGACGATTTTTGGTCAATTGATCCAAACATGGATAATAAACGACATCACAGTAACTGAGCATTGACATCACCAAAGATTCGCACAGTTTTTTTCTCAGATTAAAGTTAAGCAAGTAGCGATTGGAATAAAGAGCCCTAGAATACAGGTAAGTTTTTTTCATAAAATTAGCTATTTGGCTGCGGAATCATTGTGTGTCAATTTCCACTCCTAGTACCTTAGCTGTTTAAGTATGCTGTAATGTTATGCCATCAGTAGTCAGATGGAAAGAATCTTCGACAGTTTTCCTCTTCTGATCAGAACAAAACAACAACACTTGTGTCTTATCTGGATTAATAGCAAGATTATGTTCCATAGAAAACTGATGTACCTTATCTAAATCAAGCTGTAAAATGTCTGATGAATTTTGCGTATCTGAGGCGTCGAAATGGAATATTATTTGGGTGTCGTCAGCAAATGTTTGTATCCCTGAATTGTCAACTGCTTTATGCAGGTCACACATCGCATACATCTGTGTATAATTTGATTCAAGCTGGATCACATTGCGTACGACTAGGTAGCTCGCTGTTTATTCCAAGATTACCAAAGTAGCTCAACACACTGAAAAGGTTGGCGACTACTGGTCTAGGGAAACATCATTATCGAGGGAAGAAACGCGTTAGTCCATTGAATTTTTCGGAATCCGCAGAGGAATGACGATAAGAACCTGCACCCCTTATATTTGGATCATCTAGGATGTTTTATATGTGTTAGCTTTGTTGTAACGGAATAGCTGGTAGTCCGAAAATAGGCCAATCAATAAAGCTAATTTTCCGATAAAAAGATCTGCTGGAAGCCACAAATGTAGTAATAGCAAGGATTCAGATGGTCGTATATATAAAAATGCCTTACTTCTTGCTTTCAAAGAATAAAGCAATTCCTATAGGGTATATCTATAAAGAAAGTGAAGAACTACGTTTTGCTTCGACGGATTTGTTTTAAAGTTAAAGGTGTTAGGCTCTTCGTATTTATAATCAATTATAGCTAAAAAAATAAAAAACACGCTTTTATGGCATATAGATCTAAAAAGTAGAAAATCAAGTGTGACTAATTAATATGGAAGAATATTATATAAAAATTGAGATGCCAACAAAAAAAATTAATTATAGAAAAAAAGTGGAGTGATTGATATTGAATGTTAGAATTATCTTTTTAGTTGCTATTTACGGAATTGGTGGTATTATGAAAACATAGTTAATTGATTTTTTACTGTAGCTGAGTTTGTTGTAAATATCTCAATTCTTATATTGATCTCATTCTAAATTAATTGATCACGCTTGATTGTTGGACTTTCTATAGCAGCAACACAAACTCTCCTATACTTGAAAATTATTTATTACTTTATATACCAGGTAGTTCAAATAGGCTATTCGTCAGGTAATATGGCGGGATTTCCACAACCCTTCTATTACCCAAAATCAGATCAGGGCCGCCCTCCCGTACATTGACGAGACCTAGCATTTCTTTGTGGTTGAAGATTTTCTCATTAGAAGGTAGAAGATAAACAATGGCAGGTAAAGGGTTGAGTTTGAAAAGTCGTAGCTACCGAATTCATGGTACCTGCCGCATTTTTGTCTACTTTGTGCAAAAACTATTTAGGGTACTTTATTATCTACAGGAATTTTTATAGGACATGGCATCGAGATTTTTCTCATTACTATAGATGCTAAATAAGCTGTAAAATTTTTGACGACAAAATTGCAGATTAGCCGATTGCTGTACCTACACTAACTGGACTAAATTTTCACTCAGATTTTTTCCAGCGACACATCATTTGAGATATGTTACTGTAAATCTTATTGCAAAATAATGAAGTAAAACTTCAGAAAAAAGTAGTACAGTCTCAAGAGTAGCGATTTTCCATAAATTCGCCAAAATGGCGATAACACAAAAACCGGAAGGGATATACAGGGTGTTTCAGTTTATTGTTGCATAACTTTAAGATTCGATAGAACTTTCTAAATTAATGCATAAAGTCTATATAAACATGGGTCGAAAAATGCGTGGCTTCCGAAATACAGGGTGTTTAAATTTACTTTCTAAAATAGTTTTTTTTAAATATTTCGAACAATATTTGATGTATAAGTTTTATAAAAATGCCATTTTTATTCTCCAATCAAGAGTTAGCGGATTTTCAGTTTGTGTATGGCTTTGTAAATGGAAACGCAGCAGAAGCAGTCAGAGAATATGCACGAAGATTTCCAAACTGACGACATCCAACTCGCTCAGTATTTGTAAGAGTGCATCGCCAAATAATTGAAAATGGTTTTGGAAATCTCCAAAGGGATCAAAATATAAATGTTCGTCAGCGCAGATTTATCCGTACGATTCTGCGTGAGTTTGATAGAGATCTGACCACAAGTGTTAGGAGAGTTTCTGGTCTTTTGGCAATTTCAGCAAGCCATGTTCACCGTGTCTTTAGAAATGACCATAGACGTCCTTACCATTTGCAACCTGTGCAAGGACTACAGCCAGGGGACGGAGAACGAAGAATCACATTTTGTCAGTGGATTCTTGATAGAACTGATAATAATAGGGAGTTTTTAAGTAACGTTTTATGGACCGATGAGTCATGCTTCACTAGACGTGGAGTGGTAAATTTTCATAATCAACATATTTGGTCGCATGAAAATCTGCATGCAGTTCGGGAAAGAAATTTTCAGCATGAATTTAGTGCGAACGTGTGGATTGGTATCTACCGCAATTGACTATTTGGACCCTACCTGTTGCCTGCAAGGTTAAATGCTGCGAACTTCTTGAAATTTTTAAAGGCTGATCATGCAAATATGTGGGATGATGTTATGTTAGATTTAAGAAGATTGGCCTGGTTCCAGCTTGATGGTTGTCCAGCTCATTATTCGAGGTTAGTTAAAAACTGGCTGGATGAAAATGATCCAGAAAGATGGATCGTCCGTGGAGGACCAGTCGCCTGGCCTCCACGATCCCCTGACCTAAATCCATTAGATTTCTTTGTGTGGGGATTTCTAAAAGAAAAAGTATACCAGACTCCCGTAACCACAAGAGATATGCTAATAGACAGAATCAGGAATGCATGTGATGAAATAAGGCCTTATTTGAATAATGCTATACCACGTTCGATCATTCGTAGATGTGAATTGTGTATTGAACAATTGGGTTTACATTTCGAGCAACTACTTTAGATTTTGTATGTTTGCCCTAACTATCCAATAGCATTTTAGTTGTACATAATTAATTTAATTTGTTAAAAATAATATTGGAAAATTAAACAAATTAATATTCTCTGTTTTTTTGTGTTTATTTGTAGTTAGGAATTATTGCTGTGTTTAAAAACACAATCTAAACTATCATCTGAATTACTTGTAATGCCCAAACCGAAAATGTAAAAAAAAAATATTATTTTCCCATAAATAATTAAAAATGCATCGAACCTTAAAAATCAAAGTATCTCAAAAACGGCTCTAACTATAACGAAAACTCACAGGAGAGCTTTTTCATGTTGAAAAGTGCGAAGAATCAGTTTTTTCATTCAAAAAGCAAAAAATTGCAGTATGAAAAAATTTTCGGTTATTTTAATACACTACAGGTACAGTAGAGAGCGCCCTCTAGCGGCTACAATAAAACTATGCCCACGGTTCGTTTTGTCGTACCAAAAAACCCTTGTATTGCAATTTTCACTGTTATGCATCAAGTATTGTTCGAAATAGTTGTATTTCGGAAGCCACGCATTTTTCGACCCATGTTTATATAGACTTTATGCATTCATTTTAAAAGTTCTATCGAATCTTAAAGTTATGCAACAATAAACTGAAACACCCTGTATAGTTTGTCTGATGACTTTTGAGATACCTTGTATAAAGTATTAACTGATTTTTTTGCCTCAAAGTAATAACAGTACTTACAATCAAGATCTTCGTTTTCTTCTATATTCTATTCCAAATTCTTTCAAATTTCAAAGTTTTAAGTTTTTTTGCAAAATTTTACAATTTCTTTTCAAATTTACAAGTCAAGCTTCTTTATGAATTTGAAAATTTGAAAAATGTCGAAATTTTTTTCGAAGATTCTTCTTTTGTCATCAGCCATTGACCTATGTGCAAATTTCCAAGTTTTCAGACTTCTTGAAATTGGTGATAATTAGGCTGGAAGATTGCGTTATACAGGGTGTTAATAAAGTCGTTACGGACCCATGTTCATATGAACATTTAGTCTTCAAATTGACCAAGGATTCGATGGTTGAAGTTTGTCTACATACTTTATTAACACCCTGTATAGATACAGATCAAGCTAATAAAAGCCTGTTGAAAATAAGATATTTCCTAGAAACTGAAGCATTGGATTTTAAACAAGAAAACTTAGGTTCACAACGATTTTCTTCAGCTATTCGGTCGTTATTCAACCATCGCATAGCTTGTAGTGTAGAATTTATGTGCCCTCATAGAACTATATGTTTCTCGGGCCAAATGAAAGCACATATGTATATTGACATTATACTTCATTGAGATCTTGGCTTCCATTTTCACGACGATTTTCAAGCTGTGCAGGTACACGGTGTCCTGAAAGTTGGGACTTTCCTTTTCGGATGCTAATACGTTCAAAATAGCAAAGCTAATTTGCGGTAAAACAGCACCGAAGAAGGAAAAAAGAAATTGAATAGAAAATAATCATTATTGATTTGGTAAACAATTTCAGGAGCTACCCTGTCACATATTCTGATTGTAAATACAACTGGAAGTTGTCACTGTTTGATTTAAAAACACGAGTTTGCTCACTTTTTCCCAAATTTGCAATATTTGGGGCTGATGTCTATATCTCCTACCGTACCCGCACAAACGGATTTTGCATGAAAACAAACCTTTGCAGCTTTGATGGAAACATCGAGAACCACGTTGTGACCGTTATTGTAACTACTCTATGAATAGGATCTTGAAGATCCTGGCAGTAAGCTAACATCAGATCGATAACTACGTTATTGTTCTAGCAATGTGCCATTTAATAATATATGAGTTATTAAGAAAAATTGTTTATTATTGCCTGTCCTATTCGCTCTGTAAAAGAAAATTTCATCTTTCAGGACACCCTGTACATGTTAAAAATGCCTATCTTGAAAAACGTCGAGCACTAACAATCAAGTTCAAATTTAAGGTTCTATTTGTTGTTAAAACCAATTCAAGTATTGCATTTCATTAGTTTTTGCTCTATTGCCTTCAAAGTGGATTCTAGAACTAAACAAAAATCTCACACATTCCACGTATTTGGAAAAAGATTATAATGACTGTTCTTTAGGAACAGCGTTTCAATGAAACATACAAAATAGCTTTACAGCGCCACTTCTTTTTCATTTTTATTGATATTGGTAAAGCATTCGCATTTCTTTTCAAAGCGCCGGCTATGCGTTATGAATTATGAAAGATATATCACCCTGAACTGCGACTGCACAGTTAAACCCCATAAATCTACATTTCGTTGGGGAAATATCTTCTGAACGGCCTACAAAAGCTTCGGAGGGTTATCCGCTTTTACCATCTAAAGTCAACCTTCTGCCACCCCCTTTTCTGCTAAGGGTTAAAGATGTGACACGCCACTATCGACCGTTCCACTTCTTGTACCTACCATTTTGAACACTTGTAGCGGGGTAATGCAGTTATTTATAAATGGATGCTCCAGTTAGCTCAACTTTCGAGAAGTTAGTGAATTTATTGATTAAATAGACAGAACACTGGTTGGTTTGATATTTAGTTACTAGGAAGTTATGGTGTCAATTAATGCGAACTGTGACAATATCGTGAACGGCACAGCACTGTTCAGTTTGCAAACTCTACCTACTTATCTTTAGATGAAATGAGGTATAGTTGCAATGTTGCTACTGTATAAATAATGCAATTCCGTTTTCAGCTATAAAAATGGCGTCAAGTAGATTAACTCTATACCTCCTACGCATTTGTTAGAGGTTTAATAGAAAAAAATATATGTGTAGATAAAAAACAGTTATCATAGCGTATTATTCAAATATTGCTAAAATATATAAACATTTCTCCTGAAGCATCGCGCCAGTTGCCATTTTGAATTATGAGCACATACATCTGATTCTTGTAATATAATTTTCCCATTATTACCGGGGTCAGAAGCTTCTTGATGATAGAACGTCTTTGACTAATACTGATGACGTTACATTTGCAACCCCCCACCGCCTACAGCTCGCAACGCTTAAGTTTCAATCCCTACAAAAAAAACTTTAAATGATCAGGAGCATCTGAAACGTCAAACAACGAAGTTTAGGCGGTTTTAATTCTTTTCGAGTTTTTGACCGATTTTTATCACTGGCATAGTAGTAGCCGTGTGAAAATTTCCTCAAAACCCGATAGGCACTTAACAAATCTATTCACAATTACAACCAGTAATTGCAGTAACTCATTTAAATAATAAGTGTAATTGCAAAAAGGGCCAACATACAGAAAAACTGATACAAGTGCTGACCCGATTGAGGCAAAAATAATGAACATTAAGCCATGGGAATTTTAAGCGAAGTTGACGAAGAAACAATACAAATGATTGAGATTAAATAGACAAAAATACAGAAAAATAGTTTCGAAGGATATTACTTCTGTCACATTAATTGTTGGAAGGTTTATTATAATGTTAATTAATATATGCGTACATCATTTCATTTTTCAGTTTGTAGTAGATATTTTTTGTAGTTGACTTTGAATGATTTGGAGGATAGGTTCTTAAAATGGAAGGGAATATCATTACATATTCTATAACTATTCAATATAAAAGATCTCTCAAATATAGAAGTTCGATGTAGAGAGGGATAGATACGGAAAATACTGCGAATGTTTAAATTATGGACGTCATGCCTAAATTTTATCCTATTCCATAAATATGCAGGCGTTTTGGTAGTAACAATTTTTTGGAATAATGCTGCTGAATGAAATTTTCTTCTGGAAGCCATATTGAGCCAACCAATTTCATCTAGCCTATGTGATACCCTGTCAAACTTGCGGATGCCAAAAATGAACCTGAGACACGCCTTTTGGATTTTCTGGATTCGTCCGCAATTCATCTTCGTTAAACAGAGTCCGTACACGACATCGCTGTAATTGAATAGGGACAAAACTAGAAGATCAGTGAGAATAATCTTTTATCTAATTGGCAGAATATGGCGATGTACTAACAAAAACTTCAACCGAATAAATGCCCTTTGGATGCATTTTTTTACGTTACCAGAGAATCTCAATTCGTTATCCATTTCCAAACCTAAATTTCTTGCCACTTTGACATTCTTAATTGTACTGTTTGTCAATAAAGTTGTCTTTCAAAGTAGCTTCTTGTTTATCAAATATCATAACGGCAGATTGAGATGGCTTAATGGTAAGTTGATGTGAGATTCAGAGTGAAGTCTATCCAATTCCATATTAAGCTCATCATTTGCAGCAGCTGAGATGGTCAAAAGAAAATTTTTTCTGTGTATCGTCTGCATACAAATGACGAACATTTATTTAAAACTTTAGTTATATTAGAAGAATATATTTAAAAAGTATAGGACCCAAAACTGAACCTTGTGGCACACCACAACCAATCTTACGTACACTGGATGTACCTTCAGATGTTTCCGCAAATTGGTAGCGATTGGATGAATAACTGGTGAGTAATGAAATAACAGATTAATTACTATATTCTAGAAGAACTAAAGCTGTGGATTTTTCATGATCTAAGTCCAAGAGGATTTCATCCTAGTAGCGCAGTGATAAAACTGAAACCTTCCCGGAATCCTGGTATTCTGGCAGTATATTGAATTTATTCAGATGCGAGTTTATCTGACACTTCATTATTTTTTCTAGAACCTTTGATAATACAGGTAAGATTGCAATGGGTCTAAGATCAGACAACATAGACATATTGGCCTTCTTGGGAATTGGCATAACTTTTGATGTTTTCCATGCATAAGGGAGAACACATTCTAGTAGACATGAGTTCATGATGTGTGTTAGAATAGGCAATATACAGGGTGGCCCATCCATGTGTGGACGGAATATTACTCATGAACAAATACATTTTGGGAAAATCTATTTATGGCATGTTATACATGACATTTGATAGCACATTTCTAAAATATTGGCAATTATACAGGGTGTCCCAATTTTGACCTACATATCAAAGTTGTGATTTTTTAAATGGAATGCCTCACATTTTATTGCATATTTGAATAAACCAATTCAGAAGAAGAAGATTGATATAACATACTATGGGGCCTTGGTGATTAGATACTGAGATGTAAGGTGTTTTTTTCCAGAAAAACCGTCCACTTAGGCGACCCCTCAATCCGCCATTTCGAAATTTGGGGTGCCGAATTTTGTATTAAAGAAAAACATACACCCCTCAGCTTCTATCTTGTTTGTTGCTTGTTCGAATTTTCATTTTTTCTCATACAGGGTGGTCAAAAACGCGAATAGTACTTTGTCTAAGAAATTTCGAATGCATCACCCTATATATTTGTGCAAGTTTGGATTCAATTTTCTGTAAGATTTTTTTTGGTATGGAGTAGGAAAACTTCATTTTATTGATGGAAATGTGGATACAAACAAATATATATTTGTTTGTAAAAATATATTTGGCAATTTTAGACGAATCGCTTTTACCAGTGATGGAAGAATGTTTGACATCCGGCCAAGATTTTGTGTTTCAGCAAAATGGTGCAGCGTGCCATACCTCAAAAAAGGCTATAAAATGGATGGAAGAAAATAATGTACCACTTTTGAAATGGGTTTCTAGCAGTCCAGATCTGTCACCTATTGAAACTTTGTGGCCCGACACGAAAAAGGTTCTACGACAACATCCTGCTCGTACAATCACCGAACTGAGACAAAAACTTCAAGAAATATGGGATTGATTTACACCAAATTTTTGCCCAAAACTTGGTTAATATTATGCCCCAAAGAATTTCAGCCGCAATAAAAAATAAAGGTGATGTTACCCAATGACAATCTTTCAATTGTTGCTTTGTTAGCTTCGCGCATTTATTCGCACATTGTTCATTTGTTGAGATGTTCTATTAGTTATAGGTCTAAGCGATTTCAAATATGTATTATTTACGACTAGAGTGTATCTAAAATGTTTTTGAAAAAATAAATTGCTTTAGAAGTAAATATTTTTGTGATTAGTTTATAAATTCATATTTTGGTACAAATCTTGAAGTGGGCCAACTGAAGTGGGAAGGGGCTCGTATTTGCTGACTGCTATGATCATTTTTTATCCGAAATCCAAGCCCATAACCTCCAGGAGCATGCTTAGAAACGAGATTCGACTGTTGAAACTAATCTCGTATAAACAAAAGCCTACTTTTTTGCTCGGTTATGGAAACAATGCAAAGTTATAATGAAGGACCTGCAAGAATACCGTTTTCCGATGACCCAGTCGTAAGCCATCAGCCTCACCGAACTGCGCATAGCGCTAGCCGGCTCTGTTTATCTTTAAGATTCACGCGACGAAGAGGCAATATAGCAGTTTGATAATTTTTCTTTCGTCTGGCTCGTCTGGGTAAAACTTGCCGGAGTTTACTCGACATTTATGCCGGCTCACGTCTGTCCTGGATACTCCGTTGCCGTTGCAACGCTCCAGGAATATTAACGGTGCACCAGAGACCTTCATCTCACACCATACAGGCCCAACTGGGGCTGTAGATATGCTCGCTCAGTTATTTAAAGATTTATTTTGAAAAGGGGGATGTGGTAGTTCTTCTCAGGATATCAGCGTTTTACCCCAAGTGCCAGTGAGATAGCTTTAAGGTTTGCTAGTCTATCGTGCTTGTCTTGTTGTTTTATGTGATTATCTATGTGGCTTTAATCTAGTATCAATTAAAAAAGTGGAAGTCATAAATGAATTCAAATTCCTCAAGTCTTGGAAGTACTTTTCAACATTTTGTGCGTTAAAATAGGCTACCGAGGTGACCGAAACGTTAGTAAACTTTCGTTTCTAAATTTTTGGTTCCATTTGGGGTCAAGGAAAACATGGACATTGATCTACGCAGAAAATGTTGACTGCGTTACCTTTGTATTTTGAGTTTTGCATACGTGGCGTTTCTTTTTTTACACCAAAACAGCTGAAAAGGGATAAGCTGAAACGCCAGGGCACCGCGTCCGCTATGAGGAGCTTAAAGACGGTTTCTTATCCATCGAAGCTTCAGTATAAGAATTTCCATTTTGCTATGCATGTATATTCGCCTCATAAAAAGTTAAATAAAGGTTTGTATAAAATATAGTTGGCATTACTATACACGTTGCTGTTGCTGGCATTGCAAGCTGATTCCTTGAATTTTCGGCGATACCAGTGTGCTTCATGTATGTTCCCTGTTTATTTCGTGGTGTTCTCTCCATGCGTTTTCTGCTATTCCAGATATCTCTGTTTCGGCCCGTTGAGTGTGAAGTCGGTGCTTCTTTACTCTCACAGCCAGCGGTTTCTTCGTCTCTCCGATGTAGACATTCCACATTCACATGGAGCCTGGTATATCCAGCACTTGGTACCCTGATTTTCGTCCCTGGACTTGGTCTTTGTCAGAATGCTTGAGAATCTGGTTTCGATGTGGTACTGCTTCCCGGTTCTTCGTATTATACTAGAGATACCTTACACGTACGGTATTATCAGGGTGTGCTGCTGTTCATCCCACGTGCTTCTCCTGATTGTATTATCCTCTTGCAAAACTTCTTCCACTATTCTTCTTGGGTATACGTTGTTTGTAAGATGTTTATTCTTGTGAGTCTCCTCTCCTGAACTTGTCCTTAGCTCTATCAAGGAGAGTTCGAATCAACCCTTTATTCCTGGTTACAGGATGACTTGAAGAAAAATGTATGGTTATGTTGGTTTCCTGTATACTGAGGTTTCTATCTGGCCGATGTTCTTCATCACCATGATGTCTGGGAATGGAAAGCAGTTGTCGACTTCCTCTTCTATCGTAAACCTTACCGATGGCCCTAGGCTATTGAGATGTTCGAAGAATTTTCGAAGCTGGTCGTCTTAATATTAAAGGACAGTTCACAACTCATGGTGAATTTCAAACCTCGACCTCTTCGATGATACGATACAAGTACTTCTAGTTCAGGTGCTGATTTATTCATTGCTTCATCGAGGGATGCAATAGTCAGAATTTTACGAAAACAAATCCAAGAACATCATTATACGTAATTTAATAATGCCTATCAGTGAAACAAGCAATCACAAATTTGGCTGTTGAATCTAGCATTATGTTTGTGTAAGAAATCTTTTTGCAGATGGGGAGAAAAATCACACATCCTACGATCCTGCCATAGAATCTTGCCTTTGTATTTTATTTATACTCTGTTTTCCTCGAATCCCAAAATACAGTTTTCATGAGCTACTAAAACGTTATTTACTTGCTGAGTTCTCTTGAAATTAGTTAGGACTGGTACAACCAAGGCTTCCGCCCTATAGGACTATACATTCACCACCAGGAGGTGACGCACCTAACACAGGACATTTTTTTAAACTGGCCTTTCGTTCTGAAGAGGGGTGTTATGTGTTGGGAGCTTGTCCTCAGTACCTGCTGCGACTGATGAGATGTGATCGCGCCAAATTAAGTACTCAGAAGTCTGTGTATTTTGGTTGCTTTCGTTGGAAGTTACAGTATTTTGTGCTGAGCTCCAGAATTTTTATCAGGGATAAGTAGCTGTCTGCCCATCACATACCACAGATGCATAGGTTGGTTTAATTCTCATGTGTGTATGAAGTGGATCGGATTCATCATGCAAGTTCATAAATGTTCAACTGACACAGAAAGCTATTTTGCGTCGTGCTAGCTTCTGTTCGATTTGACTTTCCAGACCTTGTTTGAGCTTGCAAATAGATTTACGAACTTTGACTGTTGCTCCGTAACTTCTGCTTTTTTAATTAGATTTCAGCAATAATGTAACGCGGGAAAAATTTCATAAATTGCGCTATGAAATGTTCAGATTCATGAAGATTATAATTACATCCCGACATAATTTCCGTTTTAATTCCCAACGCCCTTAATTTTCCACTATCACGAAAGTTATGAAGTCAACAATTAACACTGCCAGCAACTTCTATCGTTTGAACTAAGTAAATTTCATTTAATACTTGCACTTTAGGATTCAGTTTCTACATTGTTTTATAATATGCTTCATTTCAAATTTAAGCACGATGTAGAAGGTATTTTCCCGTTCTCGCTATATTTTGGGCTGATATAAATTTGTGAACATATATCAATGATGATTTAACTAAAACTGAACGACACATACAAAAGAAAATAAGAAACAAAGCAAATGAGGAAGGAAAGAAGGGTAAACACCCTAAAATGGGCTAGCAAAGACTAATAGTGGATAATGAAGTGTGGAAATGGAAAGCAGAAACAAGCGAATTACAGGAAATGGAAAACAAACTCCTAAAAAACTAAGCAAAAACTGGAAAATGAAGACGAAACAGGCTACGGCAACGGAAGCGAATAAGGATTATATAAACAAAAAATGCAGGATGGCATACATGACATTGGCAACCTGGAATATCAGAAGCATTCATGGCAAAGAACCTGAGCTAGTTAGTGAATTTGAAAAATCAAAAATAGAAATTCTGGTAATAACAGAAACAAAGAAAAAGGGAAATGGGATTGAAAATCTAGGCAACGGGCATATCTTAATATACAGTGGCGTAGATACAAAGGTAAGAGCTTTTGCAAGAGTGGGATGTATTATACACAGAAATAAGAGGAATTTTATACATAGGTGGGAGGCAGTATCAGAAGGAATACTAGTGGGACCTCGGTTGGCCGCGTGGGTCAGAGTGTCGTGCTACTGATCAGCCGGCCGGCCGGGCCGCGAGTTCGAATCTCGCCTTCGCCATGGATGTTGTGTGTTTGTTTTAGGCAGCAGCGGTGGCCGCAGTAGTAGACTCTTCGGTCTCCTGATCAGCCGCCGTGCGCTGTGCGGGTTCGAGTCCCGTCCCAGGAGAAATGTTTCCCTTGGCCATGGATGTTGTGATTGTCCGTAGGTGGTAGATGGTCTCTGACTGTCGAACGCGGAGGTACCACCCGGCGGTTCTCGTAGGCGGAGCCAGAATGTGTGCATGTTGCATGCACACGTGTTCCCTCGCCAGAGTCCGTGTGGCGTCCGCCCTTTCCCATGTATCCCCCATAGCCCCACGGTACCCAATGGGTGCTTAGGCCTTAGGCCTTCGTGGTAATTGGAGTATAAAAAAAAAAAAAGTAATGGAAGTAGGAGAAGGTGTTAGTCTAGAAAATATCATTGGGATCTACGGACCTGATGAAAATCAGAAGAAAAGATTCAATTTGGGAACCTCCTTCAAAGGTAGTAGAGTCAGTCAAGGGAATTTATTCATAATGGGTGATTTTAATGGTCGTGTTGGTAAAAGAGATGATTTATTTAGTGATGTCATTGGAAATCATGGTGAAATAATTAGAAACAATAATGGTATGAGACTTCTGGACTTCTGTCAAATATTTAGCTTAGTTGTGAAAAATGCTTTCTTTCAAAATAAAGACATTAATAAATACACGAGAGTGGAACCCAGTAGAGATGAAAGACCAATAATTGATTATATTTTGGTTGAAAAAAGTAATTTGCCCAAAACACGAGACGTTATGGTAAGAAGAGGACCTTAAATAAACAGTGACCATTATATGGTAATTGGAAAAACAAAAGGTCAGGAAAAATGTGAAACTGACAAGAAGTGTACTGAGAAAAAAAAGATATTTGAAAACGTACGAACATGCAAGTTGAGAGAACGAGAATATGCTGGGAGGTATAGAGAGACTTAAAATTTATCGATTAATGCCCATATGCATCGTTTGACACTTTAATCCAGATTGGGGAATCTGGATCAGGAACGGCAGATTCGACTATGATACACGGACCATTTTCTAATCGCGATTACCTAATCGCTGAACAAAACGTGGCAATATTTAAAATTTTGGATTCTGTCAAAAAAATTAGAAATTTGCCAGTTTCTATATGTTCAAGAGGGTTATCAAAATGGAAAGGAATCAGAAGAAATCAGAAGGGAATTTTACTGCTAATGAACAGATGCATTTATTTAATATAAAAGCGGGCGGCATTGCGAAAATATTAGAGGACAAGAAGGCCGACAGAGCCTCTAAAGTAATGCTTGGAACCAAATTGAAAAAAAATTTAACTCTTCTTCTCCCTCTACTGCATTCAGAAAAGCCGAGTCATTGATAATGTTGTATGAATATAAGAAAAAGGAATTAAGAAGAAAAATAGGTGAGGAGAAAAACCAAAGATTTTTAACTGGAGGTGAAGACCGAAGCAAGCTGTGACTGCTTCAACACCTGATGTTGCCTCTAAATACAATATACTCTTAGACAAAATACTGGCTTTATTGGAAAAAAAAAGCTACAGATGAAGAGCAAGAATTTATAAAAATGGAAAGAAAACTTAAAATAGACTTGCTTGAGTTAAAAATTTCCAATCAAAAACTAGATTTAAATTTGAATGCCTTACAGTGAGAATTATTACTTTGTGTTAAGATACTATATGTAATTTTTTTTTCAATTCAATAAAGATACTGTAGCAAACTTTTTTTTATTAATGCAGTATTAAAAAAGGTATGTAGTTTTTCTACAAATTGTGTGTAATCAAAATGGTTATATGGCTAAAAACTAAAATAAGACCATTTTAAGGCTACCCCCTTATCACTGCGAATTGAAATGATGAGGGATAATATGATCGATATTCAAATTGAACTTGTAATAATTAATATTAACCATTTCGACGATGATTCAAGTACTTCCAGCGAGTAAAGAGTTGTGAAAAGTATGTGAAATTCGCTTTTGTTCATGACTATGAAAGGGGTATAGATTCCATTACAAAATAAAATTCCAGGTTTCTGAGATCTCCCTACAGTACTGAATCATGTTGAATCTATCTATCTATCTTTTTTTACGCTTTGTATAACCTCAATATGCACCTATACGTGATTACATCTACTTCTCGTTGTGTTCTTTCCTTCCTTCTTTCAGTTTGTATTCTGTCAATCTTCACTTTCTTTTATATGTATTTTTAATTAAATATTAATTTGGTATCTTATCCTTATATCTTCACATTTTCAACTTGAATTTAGTTATGTTAGCTGAGTGTGTTTTATAGGGTGAAGTGGAAGACCGACTATTCCCCTAGGAATGACCGCTGAACTACGCCTTATATTATTACTATTATTATCTCTGACGTATAAATGTTTGCTGAGTCCAAATTTTTTATTTCCCATTACTTGATGACTTTTTGATTTTGAATTCTTTTGCCACGAATTAAGAACTGACTGTTGTCTTTAAATCCGATAAAAGACGCTACCCGACCGATGAGTCAGTATTGCATATTATTCCTGTATGAAGGAAGCATTTCAGGAGATTGATTTTACATTTCCCTTTAATAAAATCTGCTGTCATTTGTGTTCAAATTTCTCATTCCTTTTGTGTGGAAATCTGTTGTAATAATGAATTTCATTACTTCGATGGTACTTACACTCTTACTCTTTCTATCTATGAATAGTAATACCTGACCTATTAGTGAACTAAACTATTCTCTAGGCGCTGAAGAAAGAAACTAAACCCAAACAAATACACGCATATTGCTCGTGAGTGAGTGTTTAGGCGCAGGAGACATTACAGGACCGCATCAAGATATTATGGGTAGTCATCAAAAATTTCATACAAGATAATTATTATCTTTTACAGTAAATTTCAGTTAGAGATTCACAAATGAGTTAACTACACTTTTTAGTTATTAGTAAGTAAGCTGCGCGCACTCATTCAGAAGAGGAACTTGAATCTTCTGAATCGTTTAAATGAATTATTAGAGGTTCAATTTGGGTATCGATGACATTGTCCAAATCCCACATTTTGACCTCAACCTTCTCCCGAACGTGGCGGATACAGTTTTTCCATTCCTCTGCCGTAACTCTATTGACTGCGATGTGAAAGAGATTTTTAACGTCAGAAAATTTATAAGTATTATTATTCGACGCCACGTATTGCTTTATGTTGGCCCAAATCAGCTCAATAGGGTTCAGCTCACAATGGTAGGGTGGCAGTCTCAAGACAGTTTTATTTTGTTTTTTGGCCATTTCGTCCATCATTTTAAAATCGTATTTGTATTTATGTCTATTGACTATACTTATCAATTCACCCTTGACCATTGTTTCATCAAAATCGATCTGTTTTGAGGCCAGCCATTGTTGTATGTTTGCTTTTTTAGTTGCCATTGTGGGAATTTTTTCTATTTTTCTAGAATGGTACGGGGCATTATCCAGTACAATAACAGCGTTATTCTCCAGCTTTAGTAACATTTTGGAGAACCAATTTTCAAAGGAATTGCCGTCCATCTCCTCATGATAGTCCCCTGTCTTTTTTGATTCAAAGGCCCACAGTGCTTCGGGAACAAAGCCGTCTTCACTACCTACGTGACAAATGATCAGCCGTTTGCCTTTTCCTGGAAATAAATTATTCCTTACACTATGGATTGATTAAATTTGAAGGAATGAGGCAATTGAGTTCATTTAGCTGAATTTAAGAGTCACGGAATGCTGATCAAAAACTGAAAAACGTAGAAAATTGAAGTTTGCAACTTCTCAAAACCCATTCAAAGCAAATTGACTGCACCGAAAAATGATAATAAATTTCAAAATAACGCTTAAAAGAGGGTCGAAGTTTTTTTCCTAATGACTACACTGCGAATGCACCATTTTTGGAGAATATCACACATTATCTGCTATCACAGCATATTATTTGCCCGAATTTATCAAAATTAAATTGCCGGATAGATGAAGGAGCTTACCTGCAGGATTTTTCAATCCAGCCGAAAGACCGTCTAGAAAAGCCTGCCTTGATGATGTTACTGATTTGTCGACCCAAACTTTCGCTTGAGTATGTCCAGCATTCACCCACGTTTCGTCCAAATAGTAAATTTTTCTTTTTTCATCGCGAAACTTCCGAATCTTCCTAAGGTATTCCCTTCTCCACACAACAATTTCTTCTTTCTCTATTAACATACTGTTTCTTCCCCGTTTCAAGAATCGAAAATTAAGTTCCTTCAAAAGTTTTCGGAATGTGGTTCTTTTAAATGATGGAAGATCCTCATCAGCATTAACTAATCTTAATATCTTATCTACTGCAGGTATCTCATTTCGGAAGAAAAAATTATGCACTTTCCTCTTGATGGCAGTTCTGTCAAAGTCATCTACTCCGTCCGTTATCCTTTTTCTTGCAGGATACGGTTTTGGCTCAGAAAGTGAGTGAGTGCTCCTATATTCCTTAATGATCCTATAAACACTGGACCGACATACTCCAGAAATATGTGCTACCTTACATATAACTTCGTCCACGACCAAATCGGGTTTTTCTTGAATTTGGTTTTTGTATATATTTAATATAATTTGTTTTTCATTTGCACTTAAATGTAGCTTCTTAGCCCATTTTTTGGGTGGGGTTGCGCTGATGTCAACCACTTCGTCGGCTGTATCTGTGTCAGACATCGTATCTTAGGCAATATATAAACAAAACGATCCACTCGCGAAAAACGAGTATACGCTACTGAATGCGTAATGCGTATGCAATGCAATCCTGTGCGTGAATTAACTGTTAGATGCCTGTCGTGTCATCTACAATCACGTTTACAAGTCCAAACCTGTGCAGATTCGTAGAGCGCCGACGACTGCTAGTGACCTTGAATTTGTCTGTAGATCGATGTTACTCCAGTCAATTTAGGTTCAAAGTGGATGTTTTCTAAACCAATTTGTTGTTCCTACATCAAAAATATATCGATGATGTTTTGTACTGGGAGCTCATGAAAGATCAAGGTAACTTATTTTAACAGTCATCCTTTTTCTAGTCTCAAGATGACACGAAAAAGGGTCTGTGGATTCACTAGAAATACACTGCCGAGGATGTTTAGACCTAAAGTGACTGGAGTATATCCGTGGATGCTTTCGAGGGATCTGTTCACGTGCTGATCACTGTTTACGTTTAATGTCTTTCTTCGGCGCCCAGAGTATATATTGATGCTGTCCATCGGATTACAGTCAATATCCATCGTTCTGCTCAAATATGCACGAGATAAAATCCTATTATTCCGCATGATGGTGTTTGATGCATGAATTATGTTAAAGAGAACCGTGAGCAGTTGCTTTCGATAACTGGCAGATTCCGATGTAATCGGTCGGTGAACTGAGTTTTTACACCATACGCCTTCGCAGATTATCACTTTATTACGCTTATCAATAACATTCAAACTGGCAACCTTGAGTATTCAAATCCCACACTTGTTAGGAAACCTTATAGGAAGTTACTCGCGGTACACACCACCACTTGACGTCTTCCGAGTAGTTCACCCAGTAATGCCTCCCTCGTACCTGACGCTCCAACCTGGAGCTGACGGAGAACCTCTGGCGTTCGGGTCCTTGGCACCACCAGTTGCAGCGTCCGATCTTCGTTCGACCCATCTTCAATCTCCACAACGGTTCAGGATACCATCCAGCGTTTCACTGGGCTCAGTACGACTTTGCCGCTTCTGATAGTGAAGCGGCCTCCTCCCAGGTTGGTCGATGGTTCCCTTCCTTCTACTGCTTCAGCCGTTTGATATCAGGGTCGCACAGATATTGAGCCGTATTCATAAAACGAAGGATATGCTTGTACTTGCAAAATTTGCACAGCAATTGGTGTCATTGATTATACACATATAGGAATCCTGAAACCAAATCGCCATGGAGATGATATCAACCGAAAAGGGAAACCTACTTTAAATGTGCAAGCCACTTGTGATGCCAGAGAGATGTTCACAAGTGTTGATGTCAGTTGGCCTGGATCAGTGCATGATTCCAGAATATGGAGAAATTCACAGACTAGATCACAACTAATAAATAAAGCAAATGTTGTAGTACTTGGCGATGACAGTTACGGTATTGAGCCATGCCTTAAGACTCCCTTCAGAAATCCTACTCCAGGTGCAGAAATAAATTATAATAAGCTTTTAAAACAAGAAAGAGTTATAATTGAACGCTGTTTCGGCCAAATGAAACGCCGGTTTCCTATCTTACAGTATGTTTGCCGCGTAAAGTTGGAAAATGTGCCGAGAATAACACTGATCAACAGCCATAAAATATCCTAAATAAAATCAACAAAATATTACTATTTTTAATGTGCTAAAACCGGAATGAAACTTATTTTTTCAATATTAGTTCTAGTTTTAGAGATACGGTAATTATATGTGTTCCTGCTGTGACAGTGTTAATATACTGAATTCACAAGAATGCACGTGCTACATTTTTATATTCGGCAAGGAAAGATGATGTAATCGGCATGATTGTGTTACGTTATACATACGTGTACATTATATTGTTTTATATTAGCCATTTTTTCCTCAGTTGGCTGACAGCGTTCATGCAAGATGTCTCGAAAGTGTGTAAACAATCCAGATCAGTTTTGTTACGTGTGTGGTGATGTGACTTTTGTGTCTCAGAGAAGGTCTATTACTCCACTAATAACAAAGGCATATTAGCTTTATTTCGGTTGTAAACTAGGTGATCAAGACAAACAGTGGGCACCCCACATCTGCTGTAATACATGTGCTTCAAGTCTGAGGAACTGGTTAAATGGCAAAAAACGGTCTATGCGCTTTGCTGTCCCAATGGTTTGGAGAGAGCCTACAAATCATATTAATGATTGTTACTTTTGCATGGTACCTTGTGCTGGACAAGCCACAGCTATTTCCAAGAAAAAAAAATCGGTTATTAACTACCCAAACATACCATCTGCGATGAGACCTGTGCCTCACAGTGACGAAAATCCTATTCCAAAACCCCCAGAATCCTACACTTGCAAATCAGAAAACGAATCAGATCATGGCGATCGAGTGATTCGTCAGGAAGAAGATATGCCATCAACGTCAAGAGATCCTGATTTTATACCGAGCACGTCATGCCACCAACAGCACAAAATAACACAGTCAGAATTAAATGATCTTGTAAGAGATTTAGAACTTCCAAAATGTAAGGCAGAATTACTTGGATCAAGACTGCAGTAGTGGAACTTGTTAGAAGACGATGTTTCGGTATGTGTTTTTCGTAAACGCCACAAAGACTTAGAACCATTTTTCAATATGGAGAATAACTTGGTTTTCTGCAGTAACATTAACGGCTTACTGGCGGCTTTAAATATAAACTATAACCCAGAAGAATGGAGATTGTTTATAGACAGTTCAACATTGAGTTTAAAGGCAGTGTTATTGCATATTGGAAACATTTTACCATCTCTTCCTGTAGGGTATGCAGTTCACATGAAAGAATCATATGACAATATGAAGTACCTATTGACATGCATAAATTACGATGAGCACCAATGGCATATTTGTGGCGATTTGAAAGTTGTTGCACTTTTACTTGGGCTGCAGCTAGGCTACACAAAGTTTTGCTGTTTTTTGTGTGAATGGGACAGTCGGGCAAAGGCACTCGTCAATTCCTAGAGCCATTTCAAAAAAATGTACAGCATATGCCATTAGTAGATTCGAAAAAAAATTTATTACCACCACTGCATATCAAGTTGGGCCTAATGAAAAAGTTTGTCAAGGCATTAGATAGAGATGGGTCAGCTTTTCAATACCTGCGTCAGAAATTTCCAAGACTAAGTGAGGCAAAGGTTAAAGAAGGTATTTTTGTTGGGCCACAGATTCGCAATATTTTGAAAGATACACAGTTTGAAAACACTTTAACAGGTATTGAAAAAACTGCTTGGAATGATTTCCGTCTGGTGGTCACTAATTTCTTGGGAAATAGAAAAGCTGACAACTATAAAACCCTTGTCAAAAGTATGCTGTCATCGTATCAAAAGATGGGCTGTAATGTCTCTTAAGATACATTTCCTACACTCACACCTGGACTTTTTTCCTGACAATTGCGGAGCCGTAAGTGATGAGCACGGCGAACGTTTTCATCAGGATATTTCAACAATGGAAAAAAGGTACCAGGGATAGTGGAATCCTTCCATGCTTGCAGACTACTGTTGGACTCTTGGTAGAGATCCTCCAGAAACGATCCATAAAAGAACAGCAAAAAGACAGCGCATATAGTGATTCTTATAAGTATATGAATCTTGTTACTTTTTTTAATATATCCTTAAAAATAAAAAGTTTTTTTCTAAACCGCAACTAATTTTTTTATTTCATTGTCATTTTTGGATTCAGCGCCCCAAAATTAACAAAGGAGTGCACTTTTCCCACAAGATACAATTAAAAAACTAAAATTTGTTGTCCAGTGTAATTATTGCTGGTATTATGCTCCAGCTGACTTTGAGTTAGTTGAACAATACCCAGATGAAGATGAAGGAAATCATGAGGATGACGAACTTCCTCTCCGCCAACTAGATCAACAAATAAGAAGAAACTTGTGTATTATAATAAATAGTTTTACTGATTAAAGTGTATTTATAAGTTATAATAAGTTTTATTTTCGTGAACATCATAAGTTACAGGTGTCTTCTGACGCTGCATCATTTCTAATTTCGTTTTATAATAATTTATAATACTCTTGTTGTTTGGTACTGCTGTAGTAGCACTACACGTTGCAGTTCTTTTGTAGTTAACCCTTTGGTTTCCTCAGTTTCGTATTTCTCTGCTGCTAATTTTCTTTTTGGTGGCAATGTCTTCTGTTTGCTCACTGCGCTCGGTTTATAGTTCACTTCCTTCTTCTTGAACACTACCAACCTGAATGGCACTTCTAATTCTCCCAGTTGTAGGATTACAGTCACCTTCCATAGCTTTCAGCCACTTTCTTTCCCAATCTAACAATTTAATTGCTTTATTACCAGTTTTTTTTAGTTTGATTTTTTTTTATTAAGCCTTTAGTATCTAATGGTTTACCGAATGTTGATTCATATTTTTTCAACATTTTCTTCAAGGCATCGTCCTTTATCATTTTTATTTTTGGAACTTGTGACTTTTGCAAAATAATGGGAGCAATGGCAATTTCATCTGCAGGTCGTCACCATTATTTTCTATAGTTTCCTCATCATTTGATAAAAAACTGTATCCAGTAAAAATACGGAACGGTCTGTGTAAGCTCAGGAGTACAACTGTCAGTGATGTTAAGTGAACGAACTCCCACGTCAACTACAAGCTGGAACAAGTCAGGACATGTCGCTCAAGATACAAATACCAGTCAACCTTTTACTTCTTCTTGGAGGATATCCTCGCGAGTATAAGGTAATCATTATGAATATGAAAACAATGATATGCCTATGCTTCCGAGGATATGCTTCTCTTTTATGAATACGGCTCATTGTCTGATAACCAGGACCTAGAGTTTATAGCACTAGCACTGAAGCACTCCGCTAGGCTCGGCCTCTTGGACAAGGAGTCGGCGTTGCGATCGCTCAATCCAGCACGATATTCGATCTCGGAGAGCCAATATCACAATATCATTTTACTTTCATATGCGTAACATGGCGGACTGGCAACAGCAATAAAAGGACCCAGCCAGCTTTAATTTAGCCACAGCAAATGATTTGCTAAAACAAAAACGGTCATAAATTTTCCACTGTTAAAGTCAAAGCTGTGACTGGACCAAAGTTGCAATATTGCTTATAACTGCAATTGAGGATCACAAAGCGTAACGCTCCCAGCAAACGCCGTGCAGCTTCGAAGTAATATCGAAATGGGAGTCCGATTTCGATAGGAAACTCCGGTTATTTTCTCTTTATCGGGGAGGATATGAAGCTATTTCCGAAAAGCTAATGCCATTAACGTCAAAACTGATTAACGGACGTATCATTTGCTCCGTTTTGCCATTTAATATTTCAAAATTTACTGGCCCACGACTGGGGGACCTGATATAATCTGAGGATGGACTGGATTGGATAGGCGTGGTAGCATGTATGTCTAAACGATTGATTGAAGATGTCACATATTCAGAACACGTCGTCCTTAGTTGAATAATGAAGAAGCTGCAGCTGCAATGTAGAGTCTATAAATATTATATACAAGATATGTTGCCGAAACGGCCGTTCGGGTTTTTAAAAAAAATATTTTCACTTTACAAGACAGACTACAATATAACTTGAAATATTTTACAAATGGATAAAATGTACAATACGATGAACAAACGAGGAATCTGCGGCAATCGTGAAGAACCTCTATTTATCATCTCGGGCTTGGATGCTTTCCTCAGCATTTTCTTCTTCCACGTGCATCCTTTTCTGCATCATAACTCCTCCCCACCTAGTCTGAAAACTGAATAGGAACGTTTTCTGTTTTCAGGAGGTTTTCTTCTTTTTGCATCTTTCTTTTTATTTATTTATTTATTTCCAACAGGTGAAACCCAATTACAGGAAATGCTGAAAACAATGACAATTAAAGAGACATGGTTCTTGGACTTAAATCTATAGTATCACACATTCCAAATAAGATTGGATGATCTATAGCAGTTAATAATCGATGCATAACTGTCACTGTAAATATCACACGATTCAGTAACACTGTTCATGACGCAGCACATGAGATTAATTGGCGATTTTGTCATCACATTTGTACGGCCAGCTTAACAATAGAATGCCGTTTGTTGTTGACTCCCTAGTCTTGGAACACGGAAACATATTCTTTCAAGTAAATTTTGACAGTCAATTTTATTGTGAATGATTCGATACAAAAACGACAAAGCAAATATGTTTCGTCTTGTTGACAGTGAAGCCAAATTGAAAAACTCTAATAGGGCACTATGGTCACAACCTCTTTCTGGATAAGGACCTGTGCATTTAAGGTGAAAATACTTTAAAGCTTTACGTTGAATGGCCTCAAGGATCACGATAGAATTTTGGTATATAGGAGACCAGATCAGAGTCGCATACTCCAACTTGCTCCTGACAAAAGAAAAAAATAAAGTCATTAATGTATCAACATTGGAGAAACCCTTCCAGTTTCTGATACAGAAACCAAGTAGTCGAGTGGCAGCCGACGAGATATTGAGTATATGCTCAGTAAACGTTAGCTTGGTATCAAAAATGACTCCAAGGTCTCAATAAGCGGTGCATCTGTCTATAACCTGACCATTGATGTTATAATTATCATAAATTAAATAGCTAACCTTTCTTGTATAAGTCATAACTTTACATTTCGAAACATTCAGACTGAGAAAGTTTCGTGAACACCATGACGAAATTAGAGCTAAGTCATCTTGCAACATGACGCAATCCTCGACTGTCTTGACTGGCATGCAGATTTTAAGGTCATCAGCGAAAAACAAATGGAAACACTTCACTTCAAAAGACAAGTCATTAATAAATATTAAAAACAATAATGGACCTAGATTTGACCCTTGAAGTACCCCGGACGTGGCCCGATAGTAACTCGACCTATGGCCACCATATTCGACAAATAACGTTCTATCCCTCAAATATGAATTCATGAGCGTCAGCATTGCATCAGACATACTGTTTTAAGCTTATCCAGAAGTGCATAATGATCAACTTGATCAAACGCCTTCTGAATATCTGTGTAGATGACATCAACTTGTCCCTGACCGTCCAGTACTTCAGAAATGTACTGAGTAACTAGAGCCAAGTTGGTGACCGTAGATCTGCCTGTCATAAACCCATGCTGATTAATAGAGACTGACCGAGCAGTAAACCGTTTCATAAGCGATGATCTCAAACAACTTGCTGAAATTGCACAGCATTGCTATTTGGCGATAGTTGGAAATATCAGAGATATCTCCACTTTTGTGAATAGGACATATGATTTTAGAATTAGGTTGAATATGGAAGCCAGCAGTTTCGCTAGTATATGAATGCAATCTTTAACGAAAAAACTTGGAATACCATTACATCCAGACGTCATTTTGTTCTTTAATCTTTTCGAAGCCCTAATTACGTTTTCTTCACTTATATTTTTTAAAGAAATGATATCGGTAAAATTATTTGTTGGAGGAGATGACCCTAGTAGACCAGACGAGATAAAAACTGTTGAAAAGGAGGTAGCAAAACTGTCCACTATATCCTGAGGCGTATCGCAGACATTGCCGTTAAGCGTCATCCTTGGGGAGATTCTAGATTGCTGTTTTTTGATCTGGGCAAATGACCAGAATTTGCTAGGGTCATTGACAATGGCATTCTCAACCGATTGGACGTAAGCGGAGTAGGCAACACTGATCTGGTTCTTAATGAGTTTCCTAAAATTACTGAACTGATCATAAGAAAACTTAGTACCGTCACGCTTCCAGTTCCTTCTTGCTATGTCCTTCTTTTTGATATTAAGTATAATTTCACGTGTGAACCATGGAGGATACGAAAACATTTTATTTTTACATTTAGGGACATGGACCTCAAAGATGTTATTGTTAACTGAATACAAGGCGGTACAAGCGACATCAACATTGACTGCACTGATCACCTCCGCCCAATTAACATCTTGCAAGGCTGTGTACATTTCAGGAAAGTTAGCTTTGCGAAAGTTAAACCGTGGAGAATTAGCAAATAGGAATTTCTTGGGACTTTCTTCCCTGGATTCGGGATTTTCTTCTCCAAATATACCAAAAGGTTACTGCTACTGCAACAAGCAGAAAAATAGTAAGAATTACCTGCTAGAAAACCAAATTAAGGGATCAATAGCGGCTTCTTCTTGCATTTTAAGAAAATTTGATTTATCTTGCATTACTTTGATTTTGCCGAGATCAATGGTCTTGAGGATTAGAGCTTTCTTGGACACAAAGTTCCATCTTGCATTCCAAAATTTTATTTCTGGAAGGACCAAAGGCTTTCCTTTGATTTGATCCTCCTTGTTCCAAAACTTGGATGAGTTGATTTGTATTCCACAATTTTTGGATATTTCGACTAAGCTTGGCGTTTCTAAAAGAAGTGCTTGTTGAGTACCACACAACTTTGCTGCTGTGATCGGCGGGCAGCGCGAATGATCAAAATGTATTTTGCTGATATCGCTTCAACAATAGGACTGGATACTTGTAACCTATGAAATGACATTTTGAAAATTCGGCTTTCTTCAGTAACTCGCTTAGACAATCTTGGACGGGTTCTTGTCGATTCTTGCAGAAGTAGACATTTTCATTCTTCTTCTTCAAATTGCTGATGACTTGTTCCAAGAGCCAAAAAGGAATAATGATTGAATTTCTAATAGGAACTGGGCGTAGACGGAAATATTAAAAAAAACAAGATTTTATTATCAGTAAATGTAATTTGTGGATCAGCTACTAAATAGTAAGATTGTTAATTTTGAAAATTTGGTACTTTATTTTTACCATATAATTTTGCTAAATACTTTATGTTTTTCTCTAAGTCTGAAGCTGATATGAGAGAACTATGTAAAGTGTTCAATTTTTAAAAACATTACAGCGTCCTCCAAATTATCTAAAAATGCAGTCAAGCTTCCTACAGTTGCATTCGTCGCATTTTGGAGATGATACAATTATGCTTTGATCTGTACCTGATTAGAGCTTAATAATGAAATTGTAGAATTGTAATTATCTACCAATTCTTTAATCAGTGACGTCTGAAGTTTCAGTTGACTATGCACAGAATCTGCGTTCTTTTGTAATTCATGAAGTGCATTATTAATTTTGATTCCGTCATTCTACCAAAAAGAAACTTTGAAGTTTTTCCTAAGAAATTAATCAATCCTCGTTTCTGACGAATACGTTGATCTATGTAATCTAATTTGTGTCAGTGACAGCTAACTGAGTAAACTAGGTCATGACTTGTCGCCAACTATCAGTTTGCTGATTGTCAGCCTCATTCTTTAAAGCCGCAGGAATGAGGAAGCTTTATGTTAGTCTTAAGAGCAAGTAAGTCAACATGCCAAACCCAATTTCCATCAATATTCACCACTTTAAAGTTTCTCATTCCTAAACGCGGCTGGCAAATGGAGAAGCCATTTCTTCTGGGACGTTAGGTGGAAAAGCCGTTTGCTGTGGTACTTTACATTTATGTTACGCTTTTTCCCTGCGGCAGCATTGCCGCGGCTAGCGCGCTCTACACGTTGTTATTGGACGGGGTGGGAGAAATTGAAGGAATCCCTTCGGTGGAAGATGTTTCTATGCTATTGTACATGGGTTGGTACTTCACATAAAGTGGAAAATGCAGCATTCATATTTTAAGAAAAGGAGAACTTTAAAGAGGATAAAGATTCGTGTATTTTTATAAGAATCGGTAACCATCCTATCGAGAATTTCTGGAACATGTTTTTTATAGTCGAGAAGCCACAAGCCTAAAGCTAAAGTACAAAGCAATACGGTAGCATTAGAGAAAGCCTCTACAATAAACATATAGGGTGCTCCTAAAGATGAGACTCTCCTTTATACAGTGTATAGTTTGGCAAATTCTTTGAAGTAAGCTTTTAGACTAAACAAGATTCCGGGATTGCAAAAAATTGCCATGATAAATGAAGTTCTGGCTCTAGTAGAAGATTACGGCAGCGTTATCCAAATGATACAAATATATACTAAGTGACATATAAATCCGAACACCCAGTTTAAATGGTTTTATTTTAATAAAAGTTGGTGAATGTATTTATCTTACTGTAAATAACAATTGAAAAAATGTTCAGCCTTATCAGTTGGACATTCCGGTTTTTATACTGAAAAAACTGAATATTTCAGCTGCAGTGAAGAATCAACGTTGGCGGATTTTGGTTCTTGACATCCTTTACGATCGGTTACGATGCCTAGAGTACGGAGACCTGTACGATTTCGTCAACATAGTGCGTTTGATAGGGGCCGTATAGTGGGACTTCGGGAAGCTGGACTTTCTTTTCAGGCAATTGCAGTTAGAGTGCAGAAAAGTGTAGACACTGTGGTTAGGTGTTGTCAGGCATGGCTTCGAGAAGGCCGTACGCAAAGAGCAAGGGGCACTGGACGCCGCCGTAGAACAACAGACCGTGAAGATCGCCGTCTAAGATTATTGGCCTTAAGGGACCGTTTCTCCACTACCAGGTCCACTGCAAATGAATAGTTTGCAGAACACGGAAGACCTATTGGCATGCGAAGTGTTTACCGACGAATGAGAAGTTTTGGCTCGTTTTCATACCGGCCACACTGGGTCCTCCCTTTAACTCGAGAACACCGACGTAATCGCCTTGAGTGGTGCAGACAACGGTCACTCTGGGATCAGGAATGGAACAGTTTTGTCTTTACTGACGAGTCTCGATTTTGGTTAGGCATGCACGATGGTCGCGTCAGGGTTAGAACGCGACGTGGTGAAAGGAGGAATCCACAGTTTTTTGTTGAAAGACATGTTCATCTCACTGTTGGAGTTATGGTTTGGGGTGCTATAGCTTATGGTTCCAGGTCACCTTTAATCTTCATCAGAGGTAACATGAATGCCCAGCGTTATATCCACGAAGTTCTAGAACCCCATATTTTACCCTATCTTGACACCCTGGCAGATCCCACTTTCCACGACCACATGTTGCAAGAGTCATAATAGACTTCTTTCAACATAATGATGTCACATTGTTACCATGGCCACCAAGATCTCCCAACTTATCCCCAATTGAGCACGTGTGGGATATGATGGGTAGGAGATTGCTCAATTTACAACGTCCTCCTCAGACTCTAGAAGCACTTCGAGAGGAGTTGGTGGTTGCCTGGAATGAGATACCGCAGGAGGACATTGACCACCTGATCAGAAGCATGCCTAGGCGCGTTGGAGAATGCGTAGCACATCAGGGTGCATCCACACATTATTTAAGGTCGAACGGCTTTAAAGCAATGCAATCAATTTGGAATTTTAGCATTTACTTATTATGCTTCATTAAGTACTTATACAAAATTTTATTAAAATAAAACCATTTAAACTGGGTGTTTGGATTTATATGTCACTTAGTATATAAATATTTTGAGCAAATTTCGAAATTCATGTCCTGAGCCATTGTTGCTAAGTTGTTTGGATTTATCATCAATTTAACATTTTCATTATATCAATGAGTATCTACACTAATATTTCAAAAGCAAAAATTTAGACAATATATTGACACAAAAAATACGATTAATTTATTAGTCTAAAAGTCATTCCCTCATCTCATGGGTCTGGAGTTAATAATAAAAAAATATATGCAATCAAACCTGTCCATATTCTTATAAATTGAATATTACTAAAATATTTGGTAATAAGTATGGACTGTATAGTCAAGCTTTCATTGCTGAAAAATAGATATGTATATAAAAAAATCTATTTAAACTATGTCTCTTGAAATAAAATCATTCCCTCACCCATTATAAATATTCGTTTTGAGGTCACACCATTTGATATTTTTGTTATGCTTTGAAACTTGGCAATACTGCTAATAATGTCATCATGGCGGAATTTCTTAATAAAAAAAGAGTTGCTGCAAAAAAGTATTGGATTTCAATAATTAGAACATTACATTTCTCTGTGTCATTACCTCACTGTTTATATTAAAAGGTAAGTCATTATACTGTTCGAATGTTTTAATGATTTTTTTCTTGCTTTGGGGAGTAAAATGCATTCACAAAATGCTAAATCAATTTGAGGTGATGTAGTGTTGGTTACGGTGTCGTTTATGCAAATCCGTCATTCTCTCACGGTCATTCCCTCACGATATTAGAAAGTGAAGCAATGAAAATTATATGAGGGAATGATTTTTGCATATATAAAATTGTGGTTTGGGTGTTATTGTTTAACTCCAGGTTGTATAGCATGTGTTTCCAATTTTAACAGATATCCGTATATCAAGAATGGGTAAAATGAAGAAGTTAAGTGAAGAAGAGAAAAAATTTAAAAAAAATAAGTACGACCGAAAGGGTCAAGGACAAATTAATCCTGAATCTTCAGGAGCTTTGCGTGAAAAAGAAAGATTAAATTGTTTAAAGAAGAGGAGTAAAGGTCAAGTTAAGTCAATAAGTTCTATTAGTCAAGAGAAACTAGCCAAAAACGAAAACAATGGAAAAAGAATAGGGAAAAAAGTTACATTACAACCAAACTTACAGAGAGTAGTTGAAGAAGCACCTCAACCAAGTTCTGCACCATCTTTACCGCACAAAGTCGGCTCTCAATAGACGCAGACGTATTCTGTACGCGAAGATTAAAAGTTTGGAAAATAAAGTAAGGAACGTAGTCAAGGTTATCGAAATATAAGAAGGTGTTTGACATTGACAACTAAAAATACTGACCCAAACCCTCCAGCAACTAAAGTACCTTCGCTTTTAAAGAATATACAAGTTCCTGACGTTGTAAGAAAAAGACTCATTTTCGGAGAAGCCTGTCAACGGACCCCAAGAATATCTATGAAGATCTTAGAAGTAAACATGGAGAAGAGAAAAAATATTACAAAATGTTGGAGCAGAAATTAGTACAAACGATTCAAATTCCTCTATACATCGAAACATCTTTTCAAAAGCGATACGTACAAATACGAACTGTACTCGTAATGTCAGCTCCAAAATGCAGAAAGTTAAGAGTGATGTTGTTCATTTCTTAGAGAAGGATGCAGATACGAGGATGTGCACAGGGAAGAAGGACTATCTAAGCTCTCTGAAGTATAAAACAAATCTCAATAAAATCTTAATAAATTAACTTATGTTTTTTATTGAAATTCATCATCAAATTGTTGTAAAAATCATTCCCCATCCTATCAGTCATTTCCTCATAGTTTCTTAAAAGTCATTTTGTACATGTTATACACAAAAATATGGAGGACCTTCATTTTCAATGAACCCCACTAAACTAAAACTCTATATTTCTGCAAAAAAATTATATGTTTTCGTAATTTTAAAAAAAAATGCAAAATGAAATTTCTAAATTTGTCGTTTTAATCATACGAGATTTCGAAAATAAACGTATATTACTTTTACAAATAAGGACCAGGGAATTATATTTCTTCGTAGAGAAACTGGATAAGGTGACCTACTCTTCTTCAGTTTGCGTGCCTTGTAAACAGTTCAGTATGCATTTCAGCTTGGAATATCTTTTTAATAAACTTTAAGGCTCATCTAAGACCGTGTGAAAATTTCAGCTCTAAATATAGACGAGTATACATACAAGTATGAAGAAATCCTGAAAATAAATTCCTCACAACAAAAGATGATAGATCCATCCACTTTGTTATAAAAAGTGTATACATACTAACGGATATTTTTCGAATATTGCGTTTAATTACAACTTTAATTACAAATGCGATATGTTTGAATTTGTTTAGAAGACAAAAAAAACGTAACTCTTTCTGTTTCGCATTGATATAACATATAAACTCGTGTATTTTGCTATAAAATGCCCTTTGATCGAACCATGTATATTGCTCAGTAAACTAGTAGTGATGGCCGGAAGACAGGTGCTTTGCGATAAACAATTAGAAATTCTCAAGTAGTGCTTGACCAATTTACTCCATTTTTGTTGTGCTTATTTAGAAGTATTAAACCTACGGATTAGAATAATTTCAAGTATCTGCGTGACATTATCGCCGCATTACCAACAAGTGCTCAAACCTGCATTTTGCCCTGGTTGTCGGGCATAACCTTTTTGTCTGATCTTTTTACGTGTGGTCTCGTAAATACCTAAAAATCTTGTTTGAAGAGTTTTTTCGTTCCTGTCAACACTTTTGATTAAATCCCAAAAAACACATTTTCTTATTCTTTGTTGTCGAATAAAACGTTATCTCACAGAAATTGGTACACCCATTTTATGCGTTTAGGTTTTAAATACCCCCTTGAACATCTTGCACTATTAAAACAATTTTAAATATCGTGGAAATCAATACAGATAACAACACTCAGAAATTAGGCCACCGCGTAGGACTATTGCATACCATAGTCCATAGAATCCTACGGGAAAATTTGCTTTATCCCTACCATGTACAACGAGTGCAGACCTTGTTACCAAAAGACTGTCCTCGCAGATTAAAATTCTGTCAGTGGTTTTTGCACAAAAACATTGAAAATCCAGATTTTTTAGGAACATTCTAACGACAGACAAATGTACTTTTACGCGAGACGGGATATTAAATTTCCATAATACTCACACGTGGGCCCAAACAAATCCTCATACCATTCGTAAACGTCATTTCCAACAACGTTTTAAAACAAATATTTGGCCGGGCATTCTTGACGATCAGGTAATTGGCCCTTTCAAGTTACCCCCAAAGTTGTCAGGAGAAGCCAATAACCTACCAGAACTTTTGGAACAGACCCTAGACAACATGCCATTACAAGGGAGACAAAATTTGTGGTTTCTTCATAACGGGGCACCACCACACCTTTTTACAGGCGTCATTCGCTGGATCGGTCGAAATGCTCCTGATCCTCGAAAATGGCCAGCAAGATCTCCTGACCTCAATCCGATGGATTTCTGATATTTGGGGAACTTAAAGGGATGGTTTATGGGGCTGGTCCAATAACAACTGCAGCACAACTTCGGGAAAAAGATTTTAATGCGGCTGAAATAATGAATGGACAACTTCGAGGACCTAGAGTAAGGAGAAACTGGGTTCGTCGTAATGGAGCTTGTCTGGAAAGTGTAGGACGACATTTTGAACTCCTTCTTTAAATACAAAGTGCACTGTGCGTCTTAAAAAGAAAAACAATGTATGTATCAAAATTGTGTTCCCTATTTATAAGTGGATTTTTTTAATACGTTCCATAAACTGTCACACACCAGCTGAAGCGCTGAGACAGTTAGGGGTAAGTCCGTTTTTTTAGTTCTTTGCATTTTACGAGTACACTAGTAAATAATGAAATAATGCCTAAGAGCCAAAAATAACAAACTCCACCTTTACACTGCGTTCCGTCGTAAGCTGCCTCTGGCATTACGGCCTTGTCAGATTTTATTTTACTTTAAAGTCACTTTTTTCTAAAAAATGCCGTCTTGCTTGTTTCAACCCCCTCTATCACCCATTTAAATAATGATTATCATAACGTATACACCCTGTTTACCAAACGTAGTTGTTTACGAAACTATCTGTTCTGAGAGAATGGCACGTAAAGGCTTCTGTAATCTGAAATTACGCCTAAAATGATGAAATACCGTGGACGACATCCCTAAGAAGCAAGCTATATAGAATGGAGCTGACTTAACTTACTGCACTGCATTTTTTGAAAAGGTTCTAATCCAGATAATCCTTAGTCAATATATAACGTATGTGATTTAAAATTCCAATACTTTTTGCCAAGTGTCCGATTTAGTAGACGCTTCACAAGCATTCTCGTAGATGCAATAATGTGGGGTATCGGGAATTCTCTGAATGCCTCCTTCGGTAAGAGGATAAACGGACGCGGAAGAATGTCCTGGATAAAACTATGCGCTTGCAACGGGATCCTTCAGAAAGTCGAATCTGTTTGTTCTTCCGTAGACTGATCAGATGTCGGCTTAATAAGACGAAATGAGAAACGATATTTGAATCAAGTTCGCAAAGGAAGTACGGCTTTTGAGCCATTGCTGCTCACGTACTTTGTTTGTATTGTAGTATGCCGAAGCCTCCTTGTTCGTATTTCTAATAGAATTGGGATCTTGGCTAAATGTGTGAACTAAGAAAATAACACATAAATAGTTTCGTAGTACCTGAAATATACTGGCTACTCGGGATCTAAACTGTATCCATCGAAGAAACAAAGTAAAATCAAACATATACACCCGTATTGCACGTGATCAAGAACTTAACCGTAGGAGACGCTACAGGGCCGTATCAAGCTATTGTGACTGATCTATCAAAAAATGTCGTACAAGATATGTGTTGCTGTAAATTCTATCAAAAGCATAGTAAATTATCAGGAATATACCACGCCTTTCTAATCATATTTCGACATTAGGAATCAGTGCAAAAAATTCTGTATTCACCATTTCAGCAAAATGTTACTAAAACGCACACGAAAAAAACTTGTGGACCATCTCAATTGAAATTGTTCATATTTTATTATTAACTTACATATATACCCAATAATATTTACAAATCAACCTTCTATTCACAATGCAGAGCAAATTTTTTTGAGCAAATAGAAACTATAGACGTAGTAGTAGTAGTAGTACAAACGTTTATTACAGACTCCATAAAGTTTGTTAGTTTGATTGCTATTAAAATTTACATGAGAAATAGGAAGAAGGTCAAAATGGCACTATGATGCTTTGGAACTCCTAAATTAACCCTAATTTTGTGTAATTATAAATTTGGAATTTCCACATTAATAACTAGAAACTTACACTTTGATTGCAGTCTATAATGAATTTACCTGTCTTGCCAAAAAGCCCGTTAAACTGCCAGTCTTAATGGTATCAATCGATTTATATGCTGTATTCCGAGCAGCTTGAATCATCAAGAATTGTTGATGTCAATTATAAGGGGTTCAACTTGGGTGTCAATGATATTGTCCATATCCCACATTTTGGTTTCAACCTTCTCTTGGACATGGTCAATACATGTTCTCCATTTTGCTGGCGTAATTCTATCGACAGCAACATCAAACAGTTTTTTAAGGTCAGAAAACTTAAAAGTGCTGTTATTTGACGCCACGTATTGCTTGATGTCGGCCCAAATCAACTCGATAGGATTCAGTTCGCAGTGACAGGGAGGCAGCCTGAGAATCGTTTTATTTTGGTTTTTGGCCATTTCGTCAACAATTTTTAAATCATATTTATACTTATGTCGCTTGACTATTTTTATCAGCTCAGCTTTGACCATTGTTTGGTCGAAGTCGCTCTTCTTTGAGACAAGCCACTGTTGAATGTCTGCCTTTTTGGTGGCCATTGTTGGAATTTTTTCCAATTTTCTGGAGTGGTACGGGGCATTATCCATCACAATAATTGCGTTATCATCAAGTGTCGGCAAAATTTTTTTGAACCAATTTTCAAATGAGTTACCATCCATTTCTTCGTGATAGTCTCCAGTTTTTTTGGATTCAAATGCCCACAATGCTTCAGGAACAAATCCATCTACGCTACCTATGTGGCAAATGATCAGGCGTTTTCCCTTGCCTGAAAGTAATTAGTTATTTTACTTCTCAGCGAGCGCACTAAATGACGAAATTAAGCAACTTACTCTTTTTAGGTTAGTGTAGGATAGTGTCTTAGATTAGTTTTTGGGTGAAGGAAATACTCAGAAACTTGGATGAGATAGCAAAACTGAGTTCGGAGCTTCCAAATCACTGATTCGATCAGAAAATGAATTATCTGCATCCAAAAAAGTTCATATACTTCGAAACTTACCTGCAGGATTTTTCAATCCCGTCGAAAGGCCATCTAAAAAAGCCTGCCTTGAGGTCCTCACAGATCTGTCTACCCAAACCTTTCCCTGCGTATGCCCCGCGTTCACCCATGTTTCGTCTAAATAATAAATTTTTCTTCCTTCAGCGCGGAATTGCCTAATTTTTCTAAGGTATTCTCTCCTCCAGATAACAATTTCCTCCTTTTCTATCAATAAACTATTCCTTCCTCTTTTCAAAAATCGAAAGTCTAGTTCTTTCAACAGCTTATGGAACGTAGATCTTTTAAAATTTGGCAGGTCCTCATCATCATTCACTTGCTTCAATATTTTATCTATTGTAGGTATTTCATTCCTGAAGAAAAAGTGATGTACTTTTCTTCTAATGGCACTTTTGTCAAAGTCATCTATTTTTTCGATAATTTTTTTTCTCGCTGGATATGTTTTTGGCTCAGATAGTGAGTGATTTTGTCTATATTCCTTCAAGATTTTGTAAACACTTAATCGACCTACTCCAGAAATTTCAGCAACCTTACATACCATATTTTCTATAGCCAATCCACTATTCTCTTGCATCTGGTTCTTGTAGATATTTAGAATAATTTGTTTTTCACCTGCGCGAAGATGAAGCTTTTTAGCCCTTTTGCTGGGTGGCGTTAAGCTGATTTCAACCACTTCATCAGCTGTAGCTGTGTCAGACATTTTAGACTAATATTAAATTTCCGTAAGAAAAATCAAGTCAAGACGTGCATAAAACGTTCGCGCTCATAAACGGGTATCCGTAACTGATTACAATCCTGTGCGTGGTGACGAACCATCAACGTGACGCTGAGAGTTCCCTCTACTATGCAGCGTTGCCAGGCTTAATGTCACAATGATCATGTTTTATTGGGAAAATTGTCAGAAATCGCCGAATGTTGAACAGAAATATTACAAGAAGTCTAACCTTGAAATGTGAGGCTACAAATCGATATTCTTATAGGGGGGAAGGGTAGGGAGCTGTTATGGTTCCTATTAACCTTGGTGAAAGTTGGAAACGGTAATATCATATATGGCATACATTCGGTTGAAGGTGTGTGCACGGAAAATAGATTGCGGATAGGATTTTAATAGATAAATCTGCACAAAAAAACACAAAAGGAGATTTTTGTATTTCCCTGAAGAATATCTCAAGATTATTTCAGATGTACTCATCGAAACTTTATGGAAGGATTATCGAAACCTTATTTTCAATTGCGATAGGGCCACATACCTCGACATCGCATTAATGTGAAAAATAAGACAATAGAAAAAAATTCCCTCACTGATGCTATCTCTTAGGAAAAATTTAACTATAAAGATTGCACAAAAATGTTCTTCACCTTTTTGAGCTTGTTTTCGCATCTCCGTATATGCCGTTCATAATTTGCTGCAGATCAAATTGGAATATACCTTTGTGATGCCATTTATTGTTATATAATGTCCTTTACAACAGTTATTGCACGTATTGCACCAACAGATTGATTTGTGATCCATGCGAATGTGATCAACCACTCTGGCGAAAACTCGCCGAGCGTGGCAATCGTGCGACTTTGTCTGGAGGCTCGTCGCTACAAGCCAATCAGGAAGAGGCCGACAGAGCGCCATGGCTACCGATCACGCGTTGATCACGAATCAACCACTGTTTACGATTACTTTGTAGCTTCGTTAGATACACTTTAGGAACAAATTTTGATTATTTTGCTCATAAACTTTTGACCGTGAGCTATGAAAAAAAATTCTGTATGCCTTTTTTTAATACAGTACGTTGTCTACCTCAGTATGAACAACTCTTAATAAATCAAAGTATATCTTTAACATCTGTGAAAACCTATAAATACTCAGGTGTCACCATTGATCGCCACTTGAGATGGGATGTTCATATAGCATTACAAATACCTTACGACAACTCTTATATCGCTTTAAATACTTAAAACATCTCATAGACTGCGTACACCTGATAATCTTGTATTATTCATAAGTTGAATCACGTCTACGATACGCTATTTTGAGTTATGGAAGTACCGGATATTGTCATTTGCGGCCTCTGGATACACTGCAAAAAATAATGTTGAAAGTAATATCTGGAAAAAAATTACTTATTCTTCTGATAAATTATTTTCAGAGACTGGAGTGTTTCACTTACGGCAACTGTTTCTGCATGAATTAATTCAATTCATATAGAAACACAAAAACAACTTCAGTAAAACTCGCCATGCTTACAGTACAAGATATAAAGAAAATGAAAACTTAAAAATACAAACTTTTCAAAGAAATGTAAGCCTGCGATGCCACACCTAACTATCATGTAAAATTTACAATTGTTTGCCATACGTGTACCGTATGTATGTTGATAAAATAAACTCATTGTCTTTGGTAAAATCTTTATTTAAAAAACATATTTTTTTAATTGGTAGACAAGAGACACGAAATCTAGTAGAAATTATATACCAGAAATCGTACTACGCTAATATTACTCCTCCTCACCCTCCATATTTTTGTAGTCAAAGGAATAAACTTTATTATACAGGGTGACTTTGAAGTTGAGTCATTAATTTTCAGATAATGATTGTAGAAGGAAGATAAACCAAAATATGTGTGTAAAAATAAAAAAAAAATTAAATAAAAATGTTTACCTTGTTTTATAAAGTATCCTCCCGACAAGTATTTCAGTGCGGACCTGTATTTGATCGTGAGGTCCCCTGTGAGGTCTTAAGTCACCTGATTCACGAGCCCGTTGTACTACATTAACAAAGTCACGAGGGGTTGGTTGCATTCGATTGGGAAACCGATCCGCATAAACATGTGCCATTTTTTATTTCGTTTGAGCCACGCAACAGATACTATTCACACGCGTTACCGACTGACACTGACTGTATGTATAACTGAACTGAATAAAATAATTGTAAAAACATCGTTCCAAATTCTTTCGCTTTTTTGTTTCCGATGCGATGAACCGATAAGGCGGATTATATCCGTTGTTGCCAAACACGAGCACATAATATTATTATTGAGACAGGGCGGTACTCAAACTTCCAAAGGGCTATAACTTTGTTACTTTAATTTTACCAGAAAAATGGTAAAGGAAAAAAACATTTCTTTTGATCAGATCTACTCACTGTTAAAATAAATGACTCAACTTCGAAGTCACCCTGTATAAGTGCTACTCCTCCTTGCCTTCCATACTTATACTTTGCTTGTCGTATAAAATCCCTCCAAGCAAAATTTATTATCAAAATTATATCAAAAAAAAATCTGCCCGTACACAACCAACTATTCTGGTTTCAATCGGCTTTACAAGACAATTTAAAAACCTTCTGTGACTTATAAAACATGTTAACTTAAGATTATTTTGTGAAGGTCAGGTATTATGTTTTATTTTACGTTTATTATTATACTGAAGTTAGCATTTGTATTTATTATCAAATTGTATTTTGGGGGAAAAAATAAACGTACACTACTACTACTCCCAAAATTGTTTGTAATCTTCTGAGATGGAAGTTCAGATTAAATTGCATATCAACATTGTCTCTTTTTCTCCTATACAAAGTGGCATAATTAGAATTTCATGTTTCTTCTCTTCGACAATCACCCACTTTATTTTTAAATTAAAAACCCTACAGTATATTCAGATAAGAGATAGACCGGACATAAACAAGACCACGTGATCATCGAACGCTGTAACATTCGGCAGGGACGTATTAAGAGTCACGCAGTACATATTTTAGATAGATGCTGCTTTGCGTAACTTTGTAGTAAATTAGCACAATTCGATGTGTATACGATTGGTGATGGATATAGGATCATGTGGGGGTGGGGTAAGAAATATATAATGATGTAAATATACATAAGGGTTTCAAAATTTTCGCTTCGATTTCCAGCTTCGGATGCCGCCTGATGTTTGGTGAAATACAGTCGAATATAATCTCAAAATGGCGTTTGAATTAGCCTAAATTAAAAATAATCGTATATCTCTTAAAATTGCTTTTAGAATATTGATTAGTATATTTTTTGATTTCTAGGTAAATATGTAACCAAATTAAAACGTTCAAAACGTAAAAAATGTGCATGGTTGAACATTGTCAGAAAGTAGATTCTTGAATAGGTTTTGCCAAAATGGGTTCAAAAATGTCAATAATTAATTAAAAAATACAGTAGCTTTATAATTACTTATAACTTACCGAATTTGATGAACGACATCTTTTATTGGAAAGATGAGCTTGATGAGCTTTCATCATCGCTACTGCCTGAAGCACCAACGTCAATAATGAATGGCTCGACTTGTTCCTCTAAAATATTGTCCAGTTCCCACATTCTCTTTTCAACTTTGTCTTTCACGTGCTTAATACAGTTTTCCCATTTTTGCGCTGTTATTAATTCTAGTGCTTCTTTGAAAAGTCCTTTGAGGTCACAAAATTTAAAAGTTGTATTGTGCTTAGCTATATAATTTTTAACCTCTGCCCATATGAGCTCAATAGGATTGAGCTCGCAATGGTATGGAGGTAAACGGAGCACAGTTTTATTTTGACTTGCTGCCATTTCGTCAATGGCGTATTTTTAAAATTCCGCCTTGTGATCCTTGACAATTCTTAATAATTGTACTTTCAGCATTGCTTCTTCAAAGTTGATATTTTTCGAGCGGAGCCAATTTTGAACATCAACTTTCCTTGACGCCGTTGTTGGGACCTTTTCCATTCTTCGAGAATGATAAGGCGCATTATCCAACACAATTACTGCGTTTTCCTCTAAGTTCGGTAAAATTTTTGAAAACCACTGTTCAAACGATTCGCCATTCATTTCCTCGTGGTAATCTCCAGTTTTCTTAGACTCAAAGCACCACAGACCGTCAACAACAAATCCATCCTCACTGCCAATATGGCAGATAATGAGCCTTTTACCTTTACCTGGAAATCGAAGTACTAACTGGTGTAGATTTATTTCAATAAGCGAACCTTTTTCAAATGTTTTCATCACATTCAGCGAAAAAACATTGAGACATGAGTATCAGATTGCTATAATTGGGATTATTTAGTCATATTGAAAGAAAGAATATTGAACGTCGTATGATTACTCAGCGCTTCACAATTTAATTTAAAGTTATAAACCTTTAAAAAATGAATGATCAGGAACCTGAAATACCCGCAAATATTAATATTAACAAATTATAACTTTATAAAGCTTAAAGTATGAATTAAAATGATTAGAAATATTAGGAACGGTACACAATATAAAACTTAGTAACTTTTTTTAAGTTTATAATATTCGACATATTTTAAGATTATATTAAAAAATTATTGAAATATCGAAAACACATAAAAACATGGCTTAAAAAAGTTCTAACAAATGCAAATGACAATAAAACATCCACGCATTTTATCGAAAGTTATAAAAGTTTTGTTACTTGTAATATGTTTTATCTGCCCCCTGGAATTAATGTTTAGAACCTTGTTCCCAAGGTTTGAAAAACATCCGATTGTTGTCTATTACTCGTATTTACCTGCTGGATTTTTTAATCCGGTGGACAGTCCATCTAGAAAGGCCCTCCTGGATGAAGTTACAGAATCATCAACCCATACTTTACTTGTAGTGTGTCCTGCGTTTACCCACGTTTCATCAAGGTAATAAATCTTCCTGTTTTGATTTCTATATTTCCCAATTTTTGTTAAATAATCCCTCCTCCATAGCACAATTTCTTCTCTATCCAGTAGTAAACTATTACGACCCCGTTTTTTCCATTTGAAATTTAAATGCTTCTGTAACGCATGGAAAGTTGATCGTTTGAAATTTGGCAACGTTGTATCTCCATTTACCTCCTGCAGTACTTTATCTATAGTAGGTATTTCATTCCTAAAGAAGAATTCATGCACTTTCCTCCTAATCGCATGCTTATCAGCTTCATCCAATGATTTAACAATACTTTTGCGATGTTTACTGGTCATTGGCTCAGAAAAGGTGTGATTTTTTTTGTATTGTCTTAACACATTAAACACTGATGCGCGACACACCCCAACTTTGTGAGAAACCTTCACAACAATTTCTTTGATGGTTGATGCCTCGTGCTCCTCGCGCTCGATCTTATATATATTCAAAATGACCTCTTTCATTTCTGCACTCAGGTGTCTTTTTTTAGAGCGTTTCCTAGGTGGACTACAGGAGTTTACAACTTCATCGGCAGTATCTGTACTACTGGGCATTTTGCGCAAGCAGTTGATAACAATAACAATCAATAACAAGGTATAACAATAACAACGACAAACTCAACAACTTAATAAGATAACAAACGAAAACGTCCAAAGAAATATCAAATTGCAATGATGCACACGACATACGTAACACATCTGAACCTGAATGTGACTCTGCCTTGATACGACTGCTCTGCCGCTCGGCATAGGCATTTAATTGCGAATTGACCAATGAGGGCTCCTGTTTTACGTCGAGACGGCGGCGTTAGCGTGAAAATCACCCGAACCTTTTGTTTACATCCGGTCTATCTCTTATCTGAATATACTGTAGACTCTGCGTCCTTAACATCACACTGAAATTTTAATTCTGTCACTTCTAAAGATGAAAAATGAGCAATATCAATGTGAAATTCATTCCAAATTCCACTTTAAACAAAATCAGGAAAAATAAAAACGATTCGATCTTCGCTCATACCCTGAATTACTTTGAATTGCGAAACTTTCTTATTTATCTTCTTTGCTTCCCAAATGCACAACTTTGGTCTCATTTAACCGACTCCGTATATCTCTTACCGTTTCCGAGATTCTAACGATTCTCCGCTCAAAAGTTGTTTCGAAAGAAGAACATTGTGTACGTAGGCAGTGAGACATCACAGGGTGGCGCATCGAAAACGAAACAGACGCATTTACTGGCAACTCAGTTTTTTTTTGAAAAATGCTGCAACTCGTCGATTTTGTTTTCGAGGGGGACGTTAGCATGTGCAGCCCCTAAGCGGGGGTGACACCACCCCCAAAATCTTAAATGGAAAGGGGGGTCGAGTGATACCTTATTTTAAAGGTATTTCAATTCCCTTTATAATGATATGAAATTAATGTACATCAGTTCCGTAGTTTTGAAGATTTCTTGATTTAAAGCTTAAATAAAACTAATACATCATCATTAGTGGAGATCAATACATTTGGCAGCAAAGTACTTTAAAAATGAAGAATGAACTGACCCGTTAGGCAAGGAAATGTTGAAAATGGCCACCATGACTCTCCATGCAATAATAAAGATTTTGCTCAAAATGTTGCCGCACATTTTGCAATATTTGAAGAGTAATTTGAAGGCACTCATTCACAATTCTTTGTCGCAGGTCTTCTAATGATGTTGGCTCAGTAGCATAGATTTTGCTTTTTAAATGACCCCACATAAAGAAATCCAAAGGTGATAAATCTGGCGATCTTGGGCGCCATTCAATAGCACGGCTTCTACCAATCCATCGATCTGGAAACGTCTGATCTAAATATTGTCGAACACGTAATGCGTAATGTGGTGGGGCACCATCCTGTTGGAACATCAACCTATACGTAATGTACCGCCGATCATTCTGATTTTGAATTATGGCTGTTAATGCAGGGTCTATGGCGTCTTCCAGTAATTCCAAATACATTTCGCCGGTCAAATTTCCAGGTAAGAAAAAAGGACCAACTAAATGATCGCCAAAAATACCAGTCCAAACATTTAATTTTTGTGGCTGCTGTGTATGAACCTCATGATAAATTCTGGGATTAGAATCGGACCAAGATCGGCAGTAATAACGATTTACTACGCCATTTGAGAAAAAGGAACATTCGTCGGAAAAGCAAGTGTTGAATAGAAAATTTTCATCGTTTATAGTTCCTTCACTCATATCTTCACAAAATTGTGATCGCCGATCAAAATCGTCTTCATTCATTCATAACCTCTAAGGCAAAGCGGTTGCTATATATGATGGAAAGGTCATTTAGCGGTTGCACCGTTAGTACCTCCTCCTTTTTGTACACAACTTTCGTACGACCCCTACTGGAGTTTGCTGGTCCGGTATGGGATTCAAACCTTGTTCGCGATAGCAGCTTATTAGAGGCCGTTCAGCGTCGTGCTACACGTATGCCATATGGCACACGTAGGCCAAGTGATGAAGACCGCCTCGAGCTATATAACCTGCCTGCTTTTGCTGATAGAAGAGTACGAGGAGATCTCATCATCACTTTCAGAGCACTGCATAATTTGTTTGGTGTGGACATGTCGCCTCTGTTTCGTCTGGCAACGAACAGTCTCAGAGGCCATAACTTCAAATTGCAGAAGGAAGCTTTAGAACCTCTACTCGTCAGCGCTTCATCTCAAACCGTGTCTTCGATGCATGGAACAGTCTTCCATCTTATGTAGTGAACTCGGAATCCGTCAACAGTTTCAAAAACAATTACGATAGACACCGCAGTGCTTAAGATATTGTTCCCATTCTGTATATGTCTACTTCAAAAGTGCTAAGATTGTCAAATTGTTATATTTCTTTTGTCTGTACACTATTATCTATTTTTGTGTTTGAGTTTATAGTACTTGTACTCAACTCAAATTTGTTGTTTAATAATAATAATAATAATAATTATTAGGCGCTCCTCTGGCGAAGCCCGATTCCGTTCAGGTGTCTTCTGCAGGTACCCCTTCACCAAGGTCAGGAGTAAATATCAGCGCGGCCTTTCGTTTTTTTGCTCTAGGTATGGCCATCCTCAATTAATCGCACAAAAAAACGAGTTCAACGCAGAAAAACACACCCGAAAACGAACCCCAAAACAAATCTCTACGGCAAGTTCGCTAACAACTCAAAGAAAAACAACAGAATGATTCAGTGCCTGGCTAACTATTATAATTATGTCAATAGGAGCATACAACCGTATGGAACGAGCTAAGGGTAAGACGAGTTACGAAACCACCCGAATCATGCCAAAAAATGGGTGTGACGTCACTAAAACGTTTGACCACCACTGGAAATCACCAGCTAGTTACCCTCTGGCGGCGTAACATGCGGAGGACACAGGTGTAGAAACAGCTGATCCTTAAATTAGATTACGTTGAGTCGTGCATGAACCCGACATAACTTTACAACAGAATCACCCCAAAAAAATTGCAGTGTTTTATTTTTTTATACTAATCAACAACGAATTCCTTTTTAAGTGAAAGTGGAATATCACACCTTCTCTAGAGCAACATTCTTTTTCCATTAACTTGTATTCCATGTTGTCTGAGGTATTAAATACCAATTTAGAATTCATATACAAAATAAGATATGGGCTCTTGAGATCGGAGATGTCAGGGACCGAATATAAACACGAACGGAACCAAACAAGAAAAACAGAAGATGATGGAAACTTAATCCCGGGGATAATGTTTGTCGAACAATGCGAAAACAAAGGAATCTTGTAGACAAAAGAAGGTCGTGAGAGTTATATCATGTTTTTAAATTCGTATTTTTACGTGGGCTTCTTTAGACTGCTTGGATTCCATTAGATAAGAGGGTCTTGAACAAGGATATCCTACAACGTAACAAAGCTACGGTTGTAATACAATTCACGTGTTCTAACGATTTATGATTATTATTCACGTATACAGAGTGACTTTGAAGTTGAGTCATTAATTTTCAAATAATGATTGTAGAAGGAAGACAAACCAAAATATGTGTGTAAAAATAAAAAAAAAATTAAAAAAAATTTTACCTTGTTTTATAAAGTATCCTCCCGACAAGTATTTCAGTGCGGACCTGTATTTGATCGTGAGGTCTTGGAGCACCGGCATGCCCTCCCCTGTGAGGTCTTAAGTCACCTGATTCACGAGCCCGTTGTACTACATTAACAAAGGCACGAGGGGTTGGTTGCACTCGATTGGGAAACCGATCCGCATAAACATGTGCCATTTTTTTATTTCGTTTGAGCCACGTAGCAAACACCACTATTCACTCACGCGTTACCGACTGACACATTGACTGAATAAAAACATCGTGATCAGCGTTTCAAATTCTTTCGCTTTTTTGTTTCCGATGCGATGAACCGATAAGGCGGATTATATACGTTGTTGCCAAACACGAGCACATAATATTATTATTGAGACAGGGCGGTACTCAAACTTCTAAAGGGCTATAACATTGTTACTTTAATTTTACCACAAAAATGTTAAAGGAAAAAAACATTTCTTTTGATCAGATCTACTCACTGTTAAAATAAATGACTCAACTTCGAAGTCACCCTGTATAGTGTGTCATGCCTTGTGGTCCGACGAGAGTAGGTCTTCGAATTTTGCAGTTTTTAATAAGCGCAACACTCATCATTGGGCTGTGGAACACCCTCACGACGTCGCAGACCAGATTTGGAACTAACGTTTGGTGTGGGGTCATTGGTGATTTAATCTAACTCACCTGTACCTTACCTGTATAGAGAAGCGAATCTGGGACACTGTATGTTGTGACGGTAGGTGCTTTAAATGACATTAGGCCTCTTTTTTTGGTACATCAAGGAATCACATCCCTTTGAAGTCCTCAGAATTTAAAAATGTTGCTCTCAGTACACATACTCTGCCTGTAGTAATTCAGAGCCTCGCAGCAGCACGGATTGTACGTTAAAGGCTTCTCTTTGACCCACTTGCATTATGAGGACAGCAAGGGGCTATTAATATGGTACACCCCATGCTGCCACCTCCATCATCACAAAGCTGACTGCGTTGGCTGGAGATAAAAATAAATGTTCTATGGCGCATCATATTTCATATTACAATTACACACCCTGCGAGGTTTATAAGTGTGACAAATGATAGCTGCTTAATAGTTCTTTTGCATGCAACCAGGCGAAGTGGAAAATTAAAATGAAACGAACGGTATTCTGCTTCCTTTCTTTTTTCAAATAGCCAAATCAGTTTCATTGTCATTTTAGACGCAACTGGAAAACAGCTATGAACCTAGGAAATACCTAGAAGCTGCGCAGAAAGATTAGCTAGATTGAAAGGTGGGCCAATACCCCTCATATCATATAGGAAAATTTCAAGCAATACATTTTCGTTGCTCTAAACAAATTAGTATTATTTATATATATATATATATATATATATATATATTGATCATGATTGCCTTGACTGTTAGGAGAACATATCCTTCAATTTCTTTGGGTAGAAGGTAAAGTATTACAAAAGTACACTCTTATAACTCAGGCCCGTATCGTCAGTCGTCCCTACAATTATTGTAGGTTGCGTTTATGGCCTCCTTGATTGTCATACTCTTTTTTCTCCTTTAAAAAATTTCTAGATTACACTCGTCCCGTGTTTTCCTTTTAAATTGTAGGAAATTTCAGGCTGATAAAACATGATATAACTCAAAAGCAGGCACAATTTGATGCAAATAGATGTTTGTGACATAACCTCAAAATAGAGGTCTGACACGGAGAAGTAGAAAACTATGACAATTAAGGAGGCCATAAATGCGCCCTACAATTGTAGGGACGACTGACGATACGGGCCTTAAACTCTCAAGCTTTCGAAGATCTATATCTTCATCGTCTGGAGCTGGAAACAATGATTGACAATACCAACAAATAACAATTAGGAAAAAAATAGTTACTTACTAAGTCGGCGAGATTGATTAAACAACAATAAAGGGAACACATAGTCGACGAATAAAAAACTGATGAGGTTCGATTAGGACAGAATCATTTTATTATTAAATGGCAAATCATTTTGAAAGGTTTTTTTAATCAAACGTTAATTGATTTTGGAAGAAATTTGGAAATTTTAAAACTATCCTCTCGAAGGAATTTTCAATAGTTTTTTCTTGATTTTTGATTTATCGATGTGACTAATCACAATACACAATACTTACCCAATTCTTTCTAGGAATTTCGTTGTTTTTTATCTTAACTTTGTTAGTATTCTTTGAGATATATTTTTTAATAATGTTGGTGAGATGTTTAGACGTAATGATATGCGAATATTTAAGGGTGTGAATCTACATGAAAAATTAATCAGTTTGCTTCATAAACGATGGTCCAAAAATGCTTCCTTACAATAACTCGGGGTGTTGAAGTTTTAGGAAAAAAATTGAAATTAATTAATATTGTCAGAACCGCTTCAGATATTTCACTGAGCCAAGTGAAGGGGGTCATTTTCAACAGTTTTTGTAATTATTTCGTTGGTTTTAATGTTATGTTTATGTTGTCAGTTGTTGTTGTTGATTGCCCCTAATGTGTTCAATTTTTCCAATTAAGTTATTAATGATTTTGCAAGTTAGACAATAGAACGGTTTTTATTTTTTTTTTTACTCAAAAATGGCGCATCGAAAGAAAACAATTCATAGGTCATTTATTTTAAACTGAACGGGAATTCAAAAATAATGCTTATTTGGCAAAAAACCATTGGCGTACTATTTTTTTCTTAAAAAATATCAATACCCGTACGCGCGCCATTAACTTTCACTACTTACTAAATATCAGTGAAATATCTGAAGCGGTTCTGAGAATATTAATTAATTTCCATTTTTCTCCTAAAACTTCAACACTCCGAGTTTCTGTTAGGAAACATTTTTGGACCATAGTTTATAAAGAAAACTAACATTAATTTTTCATGCAGATTCACACCCTTAAATATTCGCATATCATTAAGGAACGCCCTGCATATGTCATCCGAGGCTCGGTATCGAGATCCACTTTCAGTTTTTCGTAAATTATATCGTCTTTGTACCTATTATTATTTTTGTTAGCTTGGCTATTAATAACACTTTCTCGATTAATACTATATACTTTCCAATGTGACATTGTTGTTAATACCTGTGTTTTATCGGGTTGCTACTACTGGTGTACCCAACAGAGGTTGAAGTTAAGATATATGTATATATTGGAAGTTGGTTCCATATTTATTTGACAGGGGATAATTGATAACTCGGAGAGATTTAGGTCTCTTGGCAAGTGACTATTTACTGCGCAATATTTTACCAGTGCTTATAGCTCGCAAGACAGTTTTACCATCATTTGTTATGTTTGTTAGGGTAACTTTGGGTGCAGCTATTGATAACGATATATCACTAATTATAATGTAATTTCTGCCACATTGAGTCTTTACGGAGTTTCCACGTAAAACTGTTAAATGGCTAGACTATGGAGGGTCTTCTGAATAATAATAATGCTTTATTGCTGAACAGAAATTTATTCCATTTATAGGGAATACTATGTACCCACAGAACAAAGAATATATGTGAACATATCATTCACCTGATTCATCCAACAAAAATGCCAGATAGTCAACACTGACATCGCACACGAATTATCTGACTGAGTCAGTCTACTTGCTTTTTAAAAAGATTTATTTTCGATTATCAAAATACAATTCTATTGAAGTATATAGTATGAGCGATAACAACAGACTAACCCACTGTGAATACAATAAAATAGGACTGGATATGGCGAAGAGCTGATCCAGGGAAACTTGATCCTCTTCTTTAGTGGTAGGGGTAAGTCTTCTGTACTATAACGCCTCCCCTTGTAGATGCAACTTCGAGGGTTAACGAGGAAGTTGCACATTGGAAAGATCATCTTCATCAATAGGGGTTATTTATGGTTTCTTCGGCATAGTAAAAATCAATATTCGGAATGATCTTCTTGTAGACAAAACAGCAAAGTAGCAGCAGCAGTACTCCATACAACAGGATTGTCCAAGAACTGGGAATGTGCGACACCTTATGTGAATGGATGTCAACACGATTTTCTATTAATCTTCCTTTTATTTTGTGAACTTCATCAAACCCTATTTGGTCCAGATGAAGGCTGAAGTCATTCGGCTTGGTAGCAAGGAACTTGTCAAACGTTTTCCTCATAAATACTACTTGAAGTCGTCGCCGTTCGATTCAGTAACACGAGCTTGTTAACTTCTCTTGAAATTTGCGACACTTGATGCTGTCTTCTACTGTATCCACCTCGACAGCATGTGTACGGTATAAGTAAAGCTTAGCACCACCGGATGGAAACATCTAGGACGACGATCCGAATAGACTCGCAAAGTATCAACAGCATCTTGGGAACGGACATGGTAAACTCACATCAAATCAATACCTATGTTGTTGCTTTCAAAGTCTGCCAATCTACCAAAGATGCTTATAATCATGATACCTAGTAAATTTTCACGAAAAAAATTCAAAACCAGCAAATGTAAAAGATTCATTTCGCACCTTCCACCACGGGACGTGATCGTCGTTAGAATTGGCATCCCTGCGAGTGACATATAGATGTGCCCGCCAGTCAAAAAAAGACAAACAATAAACATTACTAGTTTTTATAATTTTTGGACTAAGAAGGCATTATTTTTCTTAATTTTTTGTCTATGTCCATAGCAATTGCATTATGCATCAGGGAGATGTAGGGTTTGACACGTCTTACACATATTATCTGTGTTTTAGGATGGAGAGGACATAATGTTTTTATTGCTTTGAGGAAATTCATTAACCCATAAATTAATAAATGATTATTATTATGACATAAAGGAAGATGATGAATTGGATGGAATGTATTTTATATTCTATTCTCTTGCAAAATACAGACAAATCCATACTATTTAACAGGTATGTAATGATAACTTTCAGTATATTGAAATTGGTAAATTCGAGAGTGCCATGCATTAACAAACGTCCAAATCCGCTGCCAAATTTAACAGCTAGTAAACCTACCTATTATTTGCCGCATTCCCATTCGCCGAGGGGGATAACGGATTGTTAAATGTAAACCTATAACATATATCAAAATACATGAAAGTTGTCCTGTTTTTTCTGTACAAAAGCATAATGTTAGAATCAAAAAGTAGTCTTGTTTATAATACAATCGAATTTTCACGGTTTTATTCAATATTTCAATAGAAATCACTAATATTTAGAGACCTTTGACAGCTTCTGTCAAATTGCATTTCGAAAAGCTATTTTCCCATTGGTCCATAATATTAATGTTAGTGAAATTGGGCCTATACTATTATTCTTGTGTATAAGTACTGCTTTAAATCTACGCTACTATACTGAGATACTAATTACAAACTACTAGGTGTGTAATATTTAATGTTTGCGGGGCAAGCTTACGACGAAGTAAATCCAATATCTCGTAAGGAGTTTCTCCTGAGGGGAATCTTCCACCAGACGCTGCTTTATTTTTATTCTGATTTAAGGCACCATGTGCTTCGTGATATTAGAAACTATAATGGAGCCAAGTGAGCTCTTGTGGTTTATCCTGGTGTTGGAAGTTGTCTATTACTCTAAGGCAGTTACTTCACGGTCTCTTACGTTAGTAATAATATATGTCTAAAGATGGAACGGCTAAATGAAGTAGCTTTTCCAAACTGTGATGTGGTATTAGTCAGAAAATTTCGCGACCTCTTTAAATTTGAATACCCTTAGATTTTGCGCGTTTGCAAGTCGTTGTACTTCTTTATGCCTCATAAGCGCTTTTCAGGTCGGCTCAGCAATTACGTATAAAAAACACATTTTTGTTTATAACTGAGAAAACAAACGTAAGATGAGATACGTCTTTGAATTTGTAGAAAAAGGTACAGGGTATACTTTTGTTTCGGACCACATAAAAAATAAACTTGAGGATGGTTTCTCAAAGACGAAATGTCGGGCAAAAAATTGAAAAACACCATTATGTAATGGAAAAGTTTCATTAGTTTTCTGATATTTCTCAAAATGAATAAAAAACTATTTCGCTAAATTTTAATTTTTCCCAAATATACTAAGTGACATATAAATCCGAACACCCAGTTTAAATGGTTTTATTTTAATAAAAGTTGGTGAATGTATTTATCTTACTGTAAATAACAAGTGAAAAAATTTTCAGCCTTATCAGTTGGACATTCCGGTTTTTATAATGCTTTTTTTAATTCATTAACGCTCTAAAAATGAATATTTCAGCCGCAGTAAAGAATCAACGTCGGCGGATTTTGGTTCTTGACATCCTTTACGATCGGTTACGATGCCTAGAGTACGGAGACCTGTACGATTTCGTCAGCTTAGTGAGTTTGATAGGGGCCGTATAGTGGGACTTCGGGAAGCTGGACCTTCTTTTCGGGCAATTGCAGTTAGAGTGCAAAGACGTGTAGACACTGTGGTTAGGTGTTGTCAGGCATGGCTTCGAGAAGGCCGTACGCAAAGAGCAAGGGGCACTGGACGCCGCCGTAGAACAACAGACCGTGAAGATCGCCACCTAAGATTATTGGCCTTAAGGGACCGTTTCTCCACTACCAGTACCACTACAGTATCTTGTCTTTCACAAGTACGAATATTAGTGGGCTGAACACTTCCTGTATCTCGAAATCTTTGGTACGCTTGCACGAATGTCCTTCTGTCTGGGTGTACCCGTTGGCGAAATCAGTCGCGATAAATTCGAGCTGCAGGATTTGAAATCTGGTGAGCTTCTCCGTAAACTACCAACATGTCGGCGAACTCTTGATTCGAGAACGTAGTAAAAAACACGTCGACGTATGCGAACAAAAAAAAAACAGCACGCCCGATGCTCGATACCTAACCACTGTTACCGTTTGCGATCGATTGCCGGTTCGATAAGAGTGATGACGACGTGCTGTTGTCATGTGTGTTTTAAATATTCAATTTAATGAAACTTACTTATTGACTACAAATGTTAGCTTTACTTAGAAAAAATTAATGCGATTTATTTGTTAATTACCCAATTTAAAAACGTTTTAGATTAGATTGTAAAAATTAGTAAGATTGTGGTGATTGTGGTCGATATATAGCACTCAAAGTTGTAAACTATGAAGCCATTTAGACAAAAATCTATTGACTTTTGGATCATGTGTCATATGAACTTTTTGACTTGTTTTGACCCTTACCCATTTCAATAATGACTACCATAACGTTTACACCCTGTATAGTCCAGCAGTACTGTTAAAGTATAGCAAAATTAATACTCTTCAACAGTAGCTAAGACCAAAAAACGCGAAGAAAAATCTAGTAAGGGACACTGAACATATATGCCAAAAGTTATGAAAATCGGATAAACATACGTAGGTGTTTACCTTTTTTCATTACTCAGTATACTTAGCAAGCTTCAGAGTTGGCCTGGGTAGCACGTCAGTCGATGATTTCAATCGTAACATAACCCTCACTACTTGCTGGGATTGATGTTAAGCATTGTACTATCATGATGCTAGATTAGTTTGGAAATAGATGCCATTGGTGCAGGATTTGCTTTCGTATCAGTGAAGTTTAACCAGCATCCGTTGTATTACATTTTGGTGTCAAGTGTGGGGTATCTAACTCTCACCTTGTGCTTGCGCTACCCTGGATCCTGCTCGCTTTAACATCCCATTCTCTTCTCAGGCACAAGTGCGGTGAGAAGAGAAATAACGCTTGTGAATACCATTTCGTCATGTTAATAATGTTTAAATACAGTTAAGGTGAGGCCACACATGATGCTTAGTGGTAAGAGGTTATTTGGATACTAGGACAATATCTGTACAGCTTGTTTGCGAAATGTTGGGAATTCTCGAACCTGGAGATACTACAGACCAAAATATGTGTATTGACCTGAACATACCTCAGTCCAAACGTTTATAGTTTGCTAGGTATAGGATGCCATAGCTGCAATTTTATTTTCTATTTTTCCTTACTGCTTGAGAAGTACTTCAGATTTTCGCATAAAATTTGTTATAGGCAAGTTTTTTAGTATGAGAAACAAGAATCCGTTATTTTTAAGGGCAAACTTCTAGAGGGCACCACTTACTATTCGGTAAATCTTTGTGCTACCCTGAATACAACAACTGACCAAAAAATCTTGTTTTTTCGTATTTCCACAACAAAAAAGATTCACCTGTTGGAGCTGTCTAAAGCCAATAGTTTTCTAGGTATTTGTTTTTAAAAGTTTCAATTCATTATTTGTGCCATGATGATATACTAAGTGACATATAAATCCGAACACCCAGTTTAAATGGTTTTGCTTTAATAAAATTTTGTATAAGTACTTAATGAAGCATAATAAGTAAATGATAAAAATTTCAAAATGATTGCACTGCTTTAAAGCCCTTTGACCTTTAATAATGTGTGGATGCACCCTGATGTGCTACGCATTCTCCAACGCGCCTAGGCATGCTTCTGATCAGGTGGTCAATGTCCTCCTGTGGTATCTCATTCCAGGCAACCACCAACTCCTCTCGAAGTGCTTCTAGAGTCTGAGGAGGACGCTGCAAATTGAGCAATCTCCAACCCATCATATCCCACACGTGCTCAATTGGGGATAAGTCGGAAGATCTTGGTGGCCATGGTAACAATGTGACATCATTATATTGAAAGAAGTCTATTGTGACTCTTGCAACATGTGGTCGGGCATTATCTTGTTGGAAAGTTGGATCTGCCAGGGTGTCAAGATAGGGTAAAAGATTGGGTTCTAGAACTTCGTGGACATAACGATGCGCGTTCATGTTACCTCTGATGAAGATTAAAGGTGTCCTGGAACCATAAGCTATAGCACTCCAAACCATAACTCCAACAGTGTGATGAACATGTCTTTCAACAAAAAACTGTGGATTCCTCCTTTCACCACGTCGCCTTCTAGCCCTGGCACGACCATCGTGCATGCCTAAACAAAATCGAGACTCGTCACTAAAGACAATACTGTTCCATTCCTGATCCCAGAGTGTCCGTTGTCTGCACCACTCAAGGCGATTACGTCGGTGTTCTCGAGTTAAACGGAGGACCCAGTGTGGCCGGTATGAAAACAAGCCAGAACTTCTCATTCGTCGGTAAACACTACGCATGCCAATAGGTCTTCCGTGTTCTGCAAACCATTCATTTGCAATGGACCTGGTAGTGGAGAAACGGTCCCTTAAGGCCAATAATCTTAGGCGGCGATCTTCACGGTCTGTTGTTCTACGGCGGCGTCCAGTGCCCCTTGCTCTTTGCGTACGGCCTTCTCGAAGCCATGCCTGACAACACCTAACCACAGTAACACTTCTTTGCACTCTAACTGCAATTGCCCGAAAAGCAAGTCCAGCTTCCCGAAGTCCCACTATACGGCCCCTATCAAACTCACTAAGTTGACGAAATCGTACAGGTCTCCGTACTCTAGGCATCGTAACCGATCGTAAAGGATGTCAAGAACCAAAATCCGCCAACGTTGATTCTTTACTGCGGCTGAAATATTCATTTTTAGAGCGTTAGTGAATTAAAAAAAGCAGTATAAAAACCGGAATGTCCAACTGATAAGGCTGAAAATTTATTCACATGTTATTTACGGTAAGATAAATACATTCACCAACTTTTGTTAAAATAAAACCATTTAAACTGGGTGTTCGGATTTATATGTCACTTGGTATATAATATTTGTATAACATAATGATCAAGTTGCTTTGGATAATATCTGAGTAGCGGTGCAATAGTTTTTAACAATAGCAAATGAGGATGGCAACAAAACTAATAAACGGAAATAATGGAAAAAATGTTAAAAATGAGCACCACCTTGCCTAACACACTCTCGAGCTCGGCGAACTGATCTTTGCTGCACTCTCCAAAGCATTTGGATATCATTTTTCATTTCCTGGCCATGGTGCAAAATTCTTTGTCGAAGATCATCTACAGTTTCCACTAGCGTATTGTAAACGCGTCGTTTTAAATCACCTCAGAAGAAGAAATCCATAGGATTTAAATCTGGTAATCTAGCCGGCCACTATACAGATCCTGATCGGCCTATCCACTGGTTTGGATATATATTTAGATGCTCTCTAACTAATATACCAAAATGAGGTGGAACACAGTCATATTCATGCGTGCTTGTAATGGAAGGTCTTCCAGGAGAGTGGATAATTTTTCTTCAAGATATATATATACCTTTTGCTTTTTAGTCTAGGTGGTAACTAAACTGGTCCTATTAAATATTGTCCAATTATTCTTGTCCATAAATTAATTTGCAATTGTACTTGGTGGTGGGTTTGTATTATTGCATGAGGATTTTCGTCTGCATAGATATGAAGATTATGCGAGTTAATGAGCCCTTCTACCCGTGCGGGGTCATCGTCAGCGCTTAAACCATGTATTTTTTGCAGGTGGTATGAATGGAGCAGTTGCTAGAGGCCACTACAGAGAATCAATAGAACTTTCAAGGATACTTCTTGGCAGCAATACAGAGAAAAAATTTAGAATTCGACTCCAAGCGCCATGCATCAAGCTCGATTAAAAATTAAAAATAGTGTTGCCAAGTTTCCAGGTCAAACTGGAGGATAAGACGGTCTGTTAGATATCTGCCTGTTCATCGTGACAACATACGTGAAGCCGTGGTTACAATGCACTATAGCCGTAAAATCACCTAACCAGGATTTATGCTTTTTAAAGGCAATGAAGGCTTATGAAAGAATTGACAAAACCATTTCAAAAGCAGCTTTTCAAAAGTCCTGTCAACATTTATGGTATTTGTCATATGAGATATCTGTCTCATCTCTGTTTGACGCCAAAGAAAGTGTGTCAGTCCTTGGCTGGGACACCCTAATGACCGGCTGAGAATTCCCTGAATTGCATTTTTTAGGTCATTAAATGTTGCATGTCTTCATAATTGCTCAATTTGCTACCAAGGATCTTATGTTACCTCATGTTATTATGTAGGGGAAAAGTAGATATGCCCCAGTTGACAAAACGCCCCACTGGGGTTCCACTGACACAAACACACTTTTTCGGCACAAAGTAGCATCCACGCACCGAAGTCAGTCTGCCGACAACGTGGTTTGTGCTCATATAGGGGTGTTGTAGCTTGTTAAAAGAATATTGCAGAGAACAGTTTTCCAGTGGTCTGACAATTTGTGGTAATTTTTAAATAAATCTACATACCATTAATTCTATTTATTTTATTTCAAACTTATGTACACCTTGTTAAAACATATAAAAATGCTTTCTTGCTCTGTGTGTGTCGAACAACATAACCTTGAATTTGTTACTTGGATCTGAGTGGGGCTTTTTAGATACCATATTTTACAATGTGCCCCATTGTATGGTTTGTTATTTGCCCCACTATTAAAATCGCAAATATTATTCATAAATGCTTTTATTCCAGAATATGTCATGAAAATACGAACGGAAGTCGCTACGAGCGTCATGGACGCCCAACTAACAATTATCACACCTACTAGAGTTGCAAGAATAATTATACAGTATTCCTTACACAGCATTGTATACTGTAAGAACATTGGCAAAACCCTCTTAGAACAGCTATATAAGCGGAATGGGCACACCTAATAGGACACTTCAGTCATTTAAGAGGTTGTATAAGGGCTGCAGGTAACAGTTATACAACAAAAGTGTAAACCCCTTGCAGCCGCTATAGGACATTTGCGTCAGTGCAAGATTCAGTTTTTGTCAACTATACAACTATTCTGTTACGTGACTCTACTTTATTGCAACCAAACTATTTCTTATGTATTGCATAGACGAAGTGAAGAATAAAATATAACACTTTACAGTCATCTTGTTTATTTACATATCGGCCATTGTGAATTTCATACACTGGTATATTATGATAAACTTCTACACTGTGATATAGGGCTATTGAATTACTTGCGCACCAAATTTTATTGTGATTATCGTGCAAAGTAGTTACGCAATTTCTACGGGCTTCTTATTTGATGCATATTTTGATAATGATCAAAAGTATGTCTAGATTTTTAAGATGGAAAACTGAACTTATCTGCATCAAATCTTCCACGAATCCTATATTTAGACACAATTACACTAATGTTTATCACTTTGTATCTGTAATTTCGAACTGAAACATAATTGTTTAACATTAAATAGAGGAATAAGTGTTTGCCCAATATGGCTGGTGGTTGTGTATAATCATGGCATCGTCCATGTTGTTTTCAGTTTATTAGAATATTTTGGTGTTGCCTGCAGATGTTATACAACAATTTGGCAAATATCTGAAATGTAATACCGACAGAGTCCAATGATTTACCCAGAATTTGTACCAGATCTATATCTTCTGTTTGAACAGTTAATAAAACCTCTTGAACCAATATGCATGCGTTGTCTTAAAACATTGGTTATGGCATTTTAACAAAAATATGACAGCAGAAAGTTAGGTTATGGTAAAGTTGTATACCAACATATTTAACAGTTACTAAACAACAGTTGTATAAGTGCTTCCGTTGAGAGCAACTTGTTGGCTAAAGTAGTAATATGCACAGCAAAACAACAAGGCTCGTGTTTGTTTTATAAACGTTACAATGGATGCCACAACACAACCATTTTGACTAACGTGCAAATATGCTGTATAAAATAGTTGTATAAACGTTTATGCAATAGTTAAAAATTTGTCCTATAGGGTGTTGTATAACTATGCTAAAGAATATTTTAAACACCTCATTTTAGAGCAAATATCTTGCAGAAAGCAAATTTGCATTCCACACAACATAAAACCAGCATTTTGGTGTTCAGGCAACAGCAATAGAGAGCTTTTATGGATGAACAGTTCTTTTACCAAAAGCTTATAGCACTACTTTGCTAGTTGGGCGGCTAAAGATTTGGAAGAGGCAATGCAGCAAGTACGAAGAAAAACTATGCGCGTTAATGAGGCTTCCACCGATCGCCGATTTAACATGTATGGACTTTTACTTCTGGGGCACGGTCAAAGATATCGTTGACAGTATTTCTTAATGAATAAAGCTTGTTTCTTTGATTTCTGTTCTGTTTTTGTCGCAGAAATGGTTGTCTAATGAGTTAAGCGTGACTGGGAATAGGTGGATCCTGACTTTTGAGCCATAGGACCTGACTTTTGGGTCAAGCATAGTACATTTAGAAGCTAACTCATTTTACGAAACTGTTTTAGTGTCGAATTATTATTTTATTTTTATTTTTGTACCAAAGTTATGTTCTAGTTCCATTTCAACAGAAATACTGTATCTTACTCTAATATTCATATAGTTATATGACTGTTCTTTTTTTTAAATATTGTTTATATCTTTACATTAATATACTGAAGGCAGTGGGGAATTTTGCAACTCGTGCGAGCCGTATTACCTGAGGGTCAGTTGACAAAACGCCCCACTCAAGGTTCTGGAAAATATATAATCTGCTTAGATGATTCAGATCATTGTAACAAGTGTCTTTACGCTGTAAAAGAGCTAAACTATGCTCTTGATTAAGATCTTGATGATATCGTCAAATTATTTTTTTCCATTATTCCCATATCCCCTATTATGTGTGATTCTGTCCCTAGGCTCCGCTCTTGCAGTATGGCCTGAGCCTTATTTTTTATGTAAGCCTCGCCTGAAACCAAGGACAATATTCAAACTTTCAGTTTATCAACAAATCGGCACATAGAAAAAAACCTGTCCTCCATTTTCCATAAGCTGCATAAGTCGCACAATTATAAACGAATAATATCGTGGCAGAGTCAACAGTTCAAAAGCTAATCCTGAAAATACGTGCCGCAAACGCAAAAATAAATGTGGCATGCAAAAATACAGCGTCCGGCTTTGAAGCCAGCCTTTTAAGCGTTCCTAAATCCCTGCGTCGTGCACAAACATGATAAATTTATGTGCAAACTCCCCACATTGAAAAAGGGTAACGAATGTGACCCAAAAGCGTGTTCCGGAACGCCACCGAGATGTCTATTGAGTGAAACTCGATCTGTCTGGTTGTATTTATTAGGTTTCCTCTACCCAGATCGACCTAATTTTTGTCAGCCGGGCTTGAACTTTCTGACAATTTCGACCGTATATAGGAAGTTACGTCGTATGTAACGGCGGCGCCAATCAGAGACGTTTTATAGTGGAAACTAGATTGCGATAGTGTCGATGGTTGTGTACAGGGTTTGTCCGGAAAGTAATAGGACTCATTTTCTTCCGCCATGACTACTTCGGAGCGTGCGCGCGGTAGAGGGCGTTCCTAGCTAACGAATGAGCGGCTGGTCAGTTGTCTCCGAGCGCTTGGAGAGTCAGGACAGGCATTTTCGCGCGACGTGTTTCTGTGGGTGGTGCAAGCCGAAAATGCAGCGTTCGTTAGAGCAAAGGTACGCGATTAAATTCTGTGTGAAACTCGGTAAATCTGCGACAGAGACGTTTGATATGATCAAGCAGGCTTACCCAGGTATTGCTTTAGCAAGAAGTGGTGTGTTTCGGTGTCACCAGGCCTTTTTGGAGGGCTGGGAAGAGGTCGCTGATGAAGACCGTGCAAGAAGACGTTCGACTTCGACAAACACCGATAATGTGACTCGTGTGCGCAAAGATTTGAACTCAGACCGTCGACTAAGTATTCATTTAATTGCCCACATGTTAAATTTACCAAAATCTGTGGTTCATGAAATTGTGACACAGCATTTGAACATGCGCAAGTTGTGCGCGAAGATGGTCCCAAAAGTGCTCACTGACGACCAGAAATTGTGGCGAGTGAAGAGTGCCAATAAAATTTGAACATGTGTGAAAGTGACCCCCAATTTTTGAATAACGTAATCACATTGAGTATGATCCCGAGACACAGAGGCAATCTTCCGAGTGGCACACGACGGCGTCTCCTCGCCCAAAAAAGGGAAGAATGAGCAAATCCAAAGACAAAACGATGCTCATTGTCTTTTTTGAATTTGATCCTCCTGGACAAACCGTCAACGCCAGGTTTTACGTGGAAGTGCTCAGGAGACTCAAGCGGAGGGTCAGTAGGGTCCGACAAGACATCGCAGCCGACTAGAAGTTGCATCACGACAACGCCCCGGTTCACACCGCCTTTCTTGTGAACAGCTAGCTGACCAAGGCCGGCATCCCAACGCTTCCGCAGCCGCCCTACAGCCCAGATGTGCCCGCCCGGACTTTTTTTCGTTTCCTCTCCTGAAAAGGCCGATGAAAGGCAAGCATTTTGAGACGACAGAGGGGATCCAAGCAGCATGCACCGCGGCTCTCAAGGCTATTCCGGAGAATGCCTTCCGTGACGCCTTCAATGCTTGGAAATCGCGCTGGCAGCGCTGCATCGACGCAGAAGGAGCCTATTTTGAAAGATTTTAATTAATTTTAACGATTGGCTCAATAAATTTTTTTAAATCGACTCAGTCCTATTACTTACCGGACAAACCCTGTATTTGAAAACAATAGATGCTTCATTATGAGTCTGTAATGTACCAACAGGGTTTTCGAGTCCTCTGGGTGAGCTAACCTGACCGTTCTAGATAAACATTATCAGTGTCTTACTAAATCCACAGCCCAATTTATTTTGCTTAAAAATATATATCACCCCTGCAAATTCAAGATGCCAAGGGCCAGGGAGTCAGCATTGTTACGAGTGGTACATGTGTGAAGGAGATTTTACTTTCCCTTCAAAAATAATATGGTTCGACGAGAGTGTGGTCAACACCCATTACTAGGCTCAAGAGAATCTGCGGGCTAGAAAAGTATCCAGATATCAAGAACTCATTAACTGCAGAACAGTATCTTAAATATACTAAGTGACATATAAATCCGAACACCCAGTTTAAATGGTTTTATTTTAATAAAATTTTATATAGGTACTTAATAAAGCATAATAAGTAAATGATAAAAATTTCAAAATGATTGCACTGCTTCAAAGCCCTTTGACCTTTAATAATGTGTGGATGCACCCTGATGTGCTACGCATTCTCCAACGCGCCTAGGCATGCTTCTGATCAGGTGGTCAATGTCCTCCTGTGGTATCTCATTCCAGGCAACCACCAACACCTCTCGAAGCGCTTCTAGATTCTGAGGAGGACGTTGCAAATTGATCAATCTCCTACCCATCATATCCCACACGTGCTCAATTGGGGATAAGTCGGGAGATCTTGGTGGCCATGGTAACAATGTAACATCATTATGTTGAAAGAAGTCTATTGTGACTCCTGCAACATGTGGTCGGGCATTATCTTGTTGGAAAGTTGGATCTGCCAGGGAGTCAAGATAGGGTAAAAGATGGGGTTCTAGAACTTCGTGGATATAACGCTGCGCGTTCATGTTACCTCTGATGAAGATTAAAGGTGACCTGGAATCATAAGCTATAGCACCCCAAACCATAACAATAACAGTGTGATGAACATGTCTTTCAACAAAAAACTGTGGATTCCTCCTTTCACCACGTCGCCTTCTAACCTTGGCACGACCATCGTGCATGCCTAAACAAAGTCGAGACTCGTCACTAAAGACAATACTATTCCATTCCTGATCCCAGAGTGACCATTGTCTGCACCACTCAAGGCGATTACGTCGGTGTTCTCGAGTTAACACGTTGACTGCCGTGAGTATCCAAAGTGGGATCTCAGGAAATCGACAGATCTGGCCGCGAGACTACACTGTGGGGACTCAAGCAGAAAAATATTTAACAGCCGCGTGTACCCACAGCTGGACTTCAACCGCGTTAGTTTCATATGGGGACGCGAATATGTGGCTGTTATATGTAGAATTTGCATTTGGCCTGTGAACTTAGTGTGCTGTATGGGTACACGTGGCTGTTACCTATGTCATTGAAATTAAACAATATTTATTAGCTAATTATTATATTTATAATTATTGTAGTCCAAAAAAAACTGTAAAAAATATAAATACAAAAAAGTAATATTCAAACTTTATAAAAACATTAATAAACATTATTTATTTTGTACAGCGATGCACCTCAAAAAAACATGACAAACAGTAGTGTTTCATACATTGTGAACATTTCAATTTGGTTTTTTGCGTCTTAGCTTGTGCATGAATGCGCCCAAGTTGGCGTGCTAGTGTTTCATAGCATAAACTGCACCTTCCTCGGCCTGCCCTTCCAACATCCTCAAGAATATGTTGAATATATGGCATGTTTTCGATATTTTCGTTTGGTTTTGACAGGCTTCCCACATTCAGAAATTCTGTTGTTACAACCTCTTTGAATTTTGTAACGCTCATTTTTTGATTTGTTACTTGTTGGTGTAAAATGTATGCATTTACCAAGGCAGTACCCGTCAACAGTTCAATGGCCAGCTTCCTGTACCATTTTATGCCTCTCCTCAGACATGTATTATAAGCTTTCATTTGGTCTGATAAATCAATAAATGCTTTATGCTTGTTATAATCGATCACTGATGCAGGCTTTTCCGTTTCCTTGTCACCACTTTTGACTTTTATCATTTCAGAGGTATGTTTAGTACTGAGAGTGAGGACATCTCTCTTATCCATCCACTTTTGAACAACTACGCCTGAAGTGGATTCGGCAGCAATAGTCTCTCCTTTTTTCAGTTTTTTTTCTGTAACTTCTTTAGGATTAAGTTTTCGATTTGCCCTCAAAGTGCCAACTAAATGTGTTTTCTTCTCAAGCAGTTCATGAGCCAACGATACACTTGTGTAGTAGTTATCGGTATAAATCGTACGACCTTCGTACAAGAGATTCTTAGCGAGTGTAAGTACAACATTCTGTGACGATGCTTGCCCTTCGGTTTTATCTTGGCCGACATATACTTGGATATTGTATGTGTATCCTTTTTCCAAGCAAAGCTTGTACAGTTTTATACCAAACTTATGACGCTTGTTTTTTATGTACTGCCTAAATCGTAGACGACCTCTAAATGGTACCAGTGTTTCATCAATACAAAGCGATTCTTTTGAAGCCTGTTTTCTGAAATTACCTCATTATCGTGGAAATGCCAGACTCTTAGCAACAACTGGAACCGGTTTCTTGACATTACATTTTTTATTTTATTATCAAACATCACCTCTTTCGACCAATATGACTCAATGGATGGAAATTGGCACAATCCCATCCAAAATATTATACCAATAAATCTTTTCATTTCTGCTTTTTCTACATCGCGCCACTGATGGATCCTAGCCTTAGGAGCTGATTCTCGTGCCTTGCATTGAGCAGCATACCTATTGGTTTCTATGACCATCATATCCAAAATGTCATCGTTCAGAAATAACTCGTAGAAGTTTATTGGATTTTTATTGGAATATGATTCGTATATTTGTGGTATGATTCCCGGATCAGATATTGTAAAATGAAAATCTTTCAAATGTGAGCCAGATACCTGGTACCAAGCAAGATCTGTGGTACTGTTATTTGATGGACCAACTTCACTGGAATCTGCAGCATAACTACGAATAACTTCTTCAATTGTTTCCATTTCGAGATCAATGGCTGAAGTACTGGCGACTTCCGCATTACTATCAGATGTTGGTGTTTGGGATTCATTGAAAAGTAAACGACGGCGTTTTCGATCACTACAGTCATCATCAGAGTCCTCACTTGATGACTCGTCATGACTTGGTACATACTCATCCGACAAATCAGGAAATGGATCTTCCTCCTCATCGGACAACAGCTCCTGAAAAAGTTAGATATTTTGGTATAACCGTGTCCAAAAGTCTCAAGTGACACCTACCTGCCATATCTTCATGAGCCTTTCTTGTTCTTTTTCATAACTCATCGTAGACTTTTTATTCGCACGCTCCGCTTGTTACTGACTCTAACAATATACTAACAAGCGGCACGTGGTTATACGATATCTCGCAATAGCCGCTGGCGCTTGCGCTCTATCACCGTGACGTAGGTCCGCTGAGATCCCACTTAGGAGCCACGTGGCTCCTGGGTGTAAAATCATACTTAAGGGCCGCGTGCACCCACCGTGGATCCTCATCAATATCTACATGTTCTAGGTCAAAATTATCAACATCATTAAGTAAGAACTACTAAACTATAGCTTATTAGTCATTTAAGCTGAAAAAAGTATTGCGGCCAGAGAAGACACAATTTTTTTAACATTGCGGCAGTCAACGTGTTAAAGGGAGGATCCAGTGTGGCCGGTATGAAAACAAGCCAAAACTTCTCATTTGTCGGTAAACACTTCGCATGCCAATAGGTCTTCCGTGTTCTGCAAACCATTCATTTGCAATGGACCTGGTAGTGGAGAAACGGTCCCTTAAGGCCAATAATCTTAGGCGGCGATCTTCACGGTCTGTTGTTCTACGGCGGCGTCCAGTGCCCCTTGCTCTTTGCGTACGGCCTTCTCGAAGCCATGCCTGACAACACCTAACCACATTGTCTACACTTCTTTGCACTCTAATTGCAATTCCCTGAAAAGAAAGTCCAGCTTCCCGAAGTCCCACTATACGGCCGCTATCAAACTCACTAAGTTGACGAAATCGTACAGGTCTCCGTACTCTAGGCATCGTAACTGATCGTAAAGGATGTCAAGAACCAAAATCCGCCAACGTTGATTCTTTACTGCGGCTGACATATTCATTTTTAGAGCATTAGTGAATTAAAAAAAAAGCAGTATAAAAACCGGAATGTCCAACTGGTAAGGCTGAAAATTTTTTCACTTGTTACTTACAGTAACATAAATACATTCACCAACTTTTATTAGTATAAAACCATTTAAACTGGGTGTTCGGATTTATATGTCATGTATATTTGCAACATGATCTAGAAGGCCGACTGGATAATTTACTTTTGACACAGGTTAATAGCTGTTGGTTTCACTAAACGGTGCTCCAGCACATAAGTCTAGGCAAGTGTAAGAGTATTTTTCTCAGCAATTTTCCGAATAGTCAATTGTTACCTCCTGTAAGGTGTCCTGGCCAGCGCGTTCTTCGAATATTACTCCTCTGGACTTTTTTGCTTGGGACTTTTTTGAATACCATGTTTATCAGCATCTTTTTGAAACCGAGCAGCACTTAAAGAATGTGTGATGGAAACATTGCATGTTACACCAGCAAGGCTACGTGATATTTTGGATTCTACTGTTAGAAGGTCATACGTTATGGCAATCTGTTTGAACACCTTTTTTGAATAAAAAATAATGTTTAAAATGTATTCGTTATTCTGAATATCGCTAGATTAAGCATAATTTTATAAAAAAGAACGTTATGTAATATGTAATATACATGGTTTGTTTGGAAAGTAATAGGACTGAGTCGATTTAAAAAAATTTATTGAGCCAATCGTTACAATTCTTTGGAAACTTTCAAAATAGGCTCCCTCTGCGTTGATGCCGTGCTGCCAGCGCGATTTCCAAGCATTGAAGGCGTCACGGAAGGCATTCTCAGGAATAGCCTTGAGAGCCGCGGTGCATGCTGCTTGGATCTTCTCTGTCGTCTCAAAATGCCTTTTCAGGCGAGTAAACAAAAAAGAGTCCGGGGGGCCACATCTGTGCTGTAGGGCGGCTGCGGAAGCGTTGGGATGCCGGTCCTGGTCAGGTAGCTGTTCACAAGAAAGACTGTATGAGCCGGGGCATTATCGTGGTGCAACTTCCAGTCGACTGCGATGTCTTGTCGGACCCGACTGACCCTTCGTTTTAGTCTTCTGAGCACTTCCACGTAAAACTTGGCGTTGAAGATTTGTCCAGGAGGAACAAATTCATGGTGGACGACGCCTTTGATGTCCTAAAATACAATGAGCATCGTTTTCACTTTGGATTTGCTCATTCTTCCCTTTTTTGGGCGAGGAGACGCCGTCGTGTGCCACTCGGAAGATTGCCTCTTTGTCTCGGGATCATACTCAAAGATCCACGACTCGTCACCTGTGATTACGTTATTCAAAAATTGGGGGTTACTTGCGCATGTTCAAATGCTGTGTCACAATGTCATGAACCGCAGATTTTGGTAAATCTACCATCTGGGCAATTAAACGAATACTTAGTCGACGGTCTGAGTTCAAAACTTTGCGCACACGAGTCACATTATCGGTGTTTATCGAAGTCGAAGGTCTTCCTTCATCAGCGACCTCTTCCCAGCCAACCAAAAAGGCCTGGTGCCACCGAAACACACCACTTCTTGCTAAAGCAATACCTGGGTAAGCCTGCTTGATCATATCAAACGTCTCTGTTGCAGATTTACCGAGTTTCACACAGAATTTAATCGCGTACCTCTGCTCTAAAGGGCGCTGCATTTTCGGCTTGCAACACTCTCAGAAACACGTCGCGAGAAAATGCCTGCCCTGACTCTCCAAGTGCTCGGAGACAACTGACCAGCCGCTCATTCGTTACCTAGGAATGGCCTCTACCGAATCCAGTCCTATTACTTTCCGGACAAACCCTGTACATCTGTCAATAATCAAGGAATCTTACATCAAGCATTTGTTTGCAACCCCTAAAAATAAAAAAATAAAAATAGAAAAGCACATTTTTCTCTATGTTCTTTGGTCTTAGCTACTGCTGAAGAGTGTTTACTTGATTATACCTAAACATTACTGCTGAACTATATAGTTCATATGTTCAGCATTTTGAATTGCATATGACCTTACTTGTTCTTACATTCTTTGCTGTCCTTGAGGGCAACTTTAATTATTTATTGATTTCGGCTATCAAAATCTACCAAAATAGAAGATTTCTCTTGGCATTCTGAGAATTAGAGTGTCTACGGATGTAGTTATTGGGATTGAAGTTTGCGACTTCCATGCGGAGAAGCTATTAGCAGTGTAGCAGCTGCTCTACAAATTCTTCCACACGTACAAACTCATCGTCTGCCATGAAACATTTCATTTATATGCTAATTCGTTGTGGCAAATTCTCATGCCATCCATATTAATATCTTTGATACATTTCACGTTGTTTGCCAACAGTAATATCTGGAAAAGGTAGGTTCGTAGGTATGAATTATATGTACCTTAATTTCGTGCACAAAGCATCTGAACCTTAAAACGAAATATGAATGATTAAAGTGAAAAGTTTCAGCCTATATTACTCAGTCTGGAGTCATTGCACTAGTCTTAATTTTTGAGACACTCAAACAAATAGATGCATAACCTAGCTACTACAAATCTATAGCTTCCGTTAGTATAAAGTAACAAAGCACGCAATAAAGTATGGGATATCCAGTCTAAAAAGATACTGATAGATGTCGACAATTTATTTCACCGGATTGTGCCATATTTCATTAAATATTCGGGTACACCCCTCTGAGGGAAGAAGTTTGATATAACATTTTTTTGATGATGGCTTATTGAGTTACAGACGATATTTCAGCAAAACTCGACTCAACTTTGACAGCATGCCAGTTCACTATTTTCAAAAACATTGATTTTATACACTAAGGTTAACAAGCAGCTTCAAAATATCATTCCGTTTAAAAAAATGTTCGAAAAAGGAGTCCAGCCGACATCGTGGAATTTTCAACAGCCACTTTTACGCTAGAATATCGTATCCGTATACTAATTTCGTTATCATGATTTTCACTTGCTAGCCTTACGCGTTCAAAGAATTATAGCCCAGACAAAAACTACAAAAAAATATTGTAGGTTTGCAGAAATTCCCACAAAGCTGGAAATTGGTACATACCTTAAATACATCGTTATGAATAATATATCAAAACTTCTTCTAAATGCATCTTGATCACCAAACAATACACGCAGCTACCACAAAAACCAGACCATTTTATCACTTGTTGTTTATGGAAAGATACATATGTAAGAAATTCTGGAATTCTGATAAACATACATAGGTGTTTACCTTTTCTTGTCACTCAGTATATATGGGGAAGCATTCATGTATGCGACTTATAGCACAATACATACTAATTCAACAAGATGTGCCAAGCAAACTGTAAGTGATTTCTCAAAAAAATTATTCCATGAGCATTCAAAGATTTGGATACAAAACAATTGAATGCGAAATGCTTGAAAACTCAAAAAAGAAGGTTATAGTATTGATCTGCATCATTTCAACACATCTTGGGCTGCCTAAGGTGCGTTCAAAGTGAATGCAAGAACAATGGTATTTTTGGAAAATCTGTATACATGAAAATTGCTTCATGCCTTTGTTATGTTATTGTGATTAATATTTCAAGTCTCCATCGATCCTAGGAGTGCAAAATGTTCTGTTGGAGGTTACAGAATTACCATTCTTTTATATCTTTCTGTAAGGGTATAACTAACTATACAGGGTGACTTCGAAGTTGAGTCATTTATTTTAACAGTGAGTAGATCTGATCAAAAGAAATGTTTTTTTCCTTTACCATTTTTCTGGTAAAATTGAAGTAACAAATTTATAGCCCTTTGGAAGTTTGAGTACCGCCCTGTCTCAATAATAATATTATGTGCTCGTGTTTGGCGACAACGGATATAATCCGCCTTATCGGTTCATCGCATCGGAAAGAAAAAAGCGAAAGAATTTGGAACGATGTTTATACAATTATTTTATTCATTTGTATACAGTCAGTGTCAGTGAATAGTGGTGTCTGTTGCGTGGCTCAAACGAAATAAAAAATGGCACATGTTTATGCGGATCGGTTTCCCAATCGAGTGCAACCAACCCCTCGTGCCTTTGTTAATGTAGTACAACGGGCTCGTGAATCAGGTGACGGCATGCCGGTGCTCCAAGACCTCACGATCAAATACAGGTCCGCACTGAAATACTTGTCCGGAGGATACTTTATAAAACAAGGTAATTTTTTTTTATTTTTACACACATATTTTGGTTTATCTTCCTTCTACAATCATTATCTGAAAATTAATGACTCACCTTCAAAGTCACCCTGTATACAGGGTGTCCGCAAAGTTGAGGTTTTCCTTTACACGACGTGTAGATCTTGAAAACATAAGCAATTTTTCTTAGTACCATATACACCAATGTCTTAAGCGAACCGAGATAAAGGGCTCTGCATCATCAAAAATATCTGAATACCGTCCTGTAGCCGCGACATCGCCGACTGGTACAAGGTCACTGGCTCAACCCGACGACAGAACTGGGTCGGGGTCAGTGTGTCAGGTCAGTATGCAACCTTCAACCGACGGTTACGGTCACGCGTGTAGAGGTAATCGCGTAGACGAGAATCCCTCAACAAGCACTAGAGACATGGCTAGAGAATTGCAAGTATCAAAAACTAAAGTGTGGCAAACGCTGCGTGAAGAGGGGCTGTATCCGTTTCACGTCCAACGTGTACAAGCCCTTCAACCTGACGATTTTCCAGCAAGAGTGTGGTTTTGTGAGTGGTTGTTGCATCAACATGACAATAATCCGGACTTTTTGAAGTGCATATTGGTAACAGACGAATCTACGTTCACGCGTAATGGGGTGAATAACTTTCGCAACACTCATGTTTGGTCAGTAGAAAATCCGCACGCTGTCCGTCGGGCACATTTTCAACAAACATTTTCGGTGAATGTTTGGGCTGGCATGGTGAACGGTATGCTCATTGGACCATTTATTCTCCCAAATCGATTGGACGGGATGCAATGCCTAGACTTTTTACGCAACATTTTGCCTTCATTGTTAGAAGATGTGCCATTAAGTGTAAGACAATCAATGTGGTTTCTGCGTCTGTTCGGTAGCGGATCAGCTGATTTCATTTTCTGTTGGAGCGGTATGATTTCGGGCAGAGACGTACTTAGCCCTTCTCGTCAACTGGAGAGTGAGTACTTTTTCCTTTATTTTTTTTTACTTGGTCGCCCTCGTTTCACTACACATTACCTTTGTTATTTCGAGGGTAGTTGTTTCTGAAAAGGAAAACCCCAACTTTGCGGACACCCTGTATATATATATCACTTATTCAAGGTATTTAAAAAATATGCCAGGGGTTCCGAAAGATTTCATGAAAGCTTGAAAAGTGTTACTGACCTTTAGTCTGCTGTTGCAACTAGTATATCAAATTGCCATTCAACGCAAACGTACTTCCGCATTTAAGATCAAATGTAATGAATATATTGTATCCATATTTTTGTTTTGAGCTAGTCATCATAAGAATGAGTTATACTGTTAACTTGTCATTTAGCAGCCATTTTTTGTAAAGTATTCCTCAATGTTTTGATGCAAATCTATATTTTTCTATAGCTACAAATAAATATAAAATAAAATATTCAAAAAAGTGTCTGGCTTCAGCATCCAGCATCTGCTTGATCGTATCTTGTAAACACTCTGCTAACGTTTCTTTTAACCTTCGGTTGAATAACAACAGTAATGGTTGTCACTTCAAAGTATGAAACAATTTTCAAGTGGGTATCACTTTTCTGAAAATTCGATTTACCTTTTGAATGATCAAAATGATTTGAGCACACCATAGGCAGACCAGGATGTATTTGGATGGTACGGATCTATACTATTACCTTCTTTTTTGAGTTGCCAAGCATTTCGCAATGAATTGTTTTGTATTCAACCCTTTGGTTGCTATTGGAATACATTTTTTAGAAAACTTGTACTTTTTTGACACACCCTGTATAAGTAGCGCGTATTTCAGTACAAGTTGCATGCATCAATGCTTCCACATATCGAGCGGATGTTCTCTACAATTTTCGTATAAGGTATTTTTGTGGTATCTTTTTCCGTTTTAGAGGAACATGACCAAACCTGATATTTTTGACATTTCAACCCAAATAAAAATAAGGATATGCGAGGAGTTTTGATATACGAGTCCCTTGCCACTTCAGTTGACCCACTTCAAGATTTGTACCAAAATATGCCTTTATAAACTAAACATGACGAAACTGTTTACTTCTAAAACAATTTATTTTCTCAAAAACGCTTTAGACACACTCTAGTCGTAAAAAATACATATTTGAAATCATTTAGACCTATAACTAATAGAACATCTGAACAAATAAACAATGTGCGAATAAATGCGCGAAGTTAACAAAGCAACAATTGAAAGATTACCATTGGGTAACATCACCTTTATTTTTTATTATGGCTGAAATCCTTTGGGGCATAGTGTTAACCAAGTTTTGGCAAAAATTTGGTGTAAAACAATCCCATATTTCTTGAAGCTTTTGTCTCAGTTCCGTGATTATACGAGCAGGATGTTGTCGTAGAACCTTTCATCTCGTGCCACAAAGTTTCAGGTGACAGATCTGGACTGCTAGAAACCCATTTCAAAAGTGGTACATTATTTTCTTCCATCCATTTTATAGCCTTTTTTGAGGTATGGCACGCTGCATCATCTTGCTAAAACACAAAATCTTGGCCGGACGTCAAACATTCTTCCATCACTGGTAAAAGCGATACTTTTAAAATTGCCAAATATTTGTTTGTATCCACATTTCCATCAATGAAATGAAGTTTTCCTACTTCTTTTGATAACATACTGCCTCAGACCATAATGGATGCTGGAAATTTCACTTTTCTCTTCAAACAGTCAACATGGAATGCTTCACTTTTTTTGCGAATAGCTGTACTGCGACTGTCACCAACACAAACTTCGAATCGGGCCTCATCACTCCATTGTATTGCACACCATTGTGTCCATTGTCTATGTTCTTTAGCCCATCTAAGCCGATTTTTCTTTTGCAGTGGAGTTAATAGTGGCTTTTTTTTGGCCCATAAACAAGTTGTGCAACTTTAGGGTTTTTACATCACTGTTTTTTATAAGAAAACTTACCTTGTAAGTGCTAAATCCCCGTTTGTGGGCCTCTCTATGAGTTGTGGACCTCGAAATTCTCCTTCCAACAGCGTCACTCCACAGAGCACTTAATTGTAAATAATTGGCACGCCTGTTTTTCACGATTATTCTTCTCAATGCTCTTCGGTCGTCATTTGTGATATTACTTTTTTTCACATATCGTGGCTTAATATTAACTGAACCAGTTACGTTATATCTTCTAACAATATTTCTCACACTGTACCGCGATAAGTCTAACAGAGTTGCAACTTCTGAGTTTGATTTCCCAGAATTAAAAAATTTAATTATCAGTAACCGAATTTTCTCACTAATAACCTTTCCTCTACCCATTTTGAAAACCTTAACTACCCAAAACTATTTTAAACGTATTCTGACAGCTGTGATTAATAAAACAATTGTCATGGCTTTTATTTTTCACAGCCACCTACGCGTTATAGACTTATTTTGCATTGAAATGAAAATAGGTTGATATGCTGTAATTGCAACATGTGTCATTTTTATGCTGCAAATTTGATTAGGGAGTGATAAAGCTGGTGTTTTCTATTAGAGTAAAGCGGGGAAATATGACAACATAAATTTGAAACGCTCACATCCTGGCCTCCATCGGACCTAGTCGCAATAAGATTATTGAACCTTAGAGCTTACACATGCAACTCTCGTTGCCCTATTCCCATCGACAAAAATACTATAATCAAAAATGTCCAATGACTCACTATTGCCATATTACCCGCACCTATGGGTAATATGGCATCTAGCTCTGGGTAATAAGGCAACATGTTTTCGTAACGTAAAAATTAGGGAATTCAACTTTTTATAGAAAATGCTGAAAATTGCAAAAATACACTTTTATTTCCAATGAAAACACTCAAAAAGTAAAAAACAAGACAGATAATCCTAATAATGTAACTGTTAATATACTTAGGTATACTGGTAAATATCCTTTAATGTGATTTTGTCTTGGTAGCTATTTCGGATAACGGCGTACACTCTTCGCAAAATCTGTCAGATTGCGTACATATTTCATGGACCCATTTCAAACATGTTACGCATTGGAGCCAGTCGCATTTGGGACCTTTTTTATCGTAAAAATACCCATGACATGCTGCACAAAATTCTGACTCATCAGTATCGATTTCTGAATCGTCGCTTTCTTGGGTTACTACCTCGGTTTCGGTGTCTGACGAATTCGGGCTTGGTGATTTTTAGTTTTCTTTTTTGGAACTACCATTTTCTTCCTAAGATCAACAATACTTTGCGTTTTTTCCGTTCTTCTTTTGGTTTTAATTTTGTTCTTTTTACTTCTTCCTTTGTTCGTTTTGCGCAAATTGTTTCTGGCGAAGTTAGTATTTCGGCATGTTGTTTTCGTCTATAGCCACTTGGTTCTGGTTCCACGCATGGAACCGGTGAAATTGCTACAAAGGGGTTCTGAAACCGGAAGTCCCATTTTGAATTGTTGCAGCCTTACACCAGGCAATATTTAAAAGTTGGGCGAACTGCAATCGGTTCAGTTTTCGACCAGGATTGTTATGAACCCAGTTTTGACAAGTTTGAGCCCAATAAAATTTTAAGGGTTTGAAGAATGAGCGATCAAGCGGTTGAAGCCAATGTGTGGTGTGGCTGGGCAAACAAAACAGGATGACGTTATTCGCTACCGCAAAATCCAACAGTTCGACATTAGAACAATGGGAAGAATGTCCATCCATAATTAATAGAACCTTACCGGCACCTTTCCGCGGAACAAAAAATTCACGAAACCATTGGAAAAAATTTTCAGATGTGACATAAGCTGACTTCTCGCCCATAACAACCTTTCCTCCAGGTGGTAGACCATCTTCAAATACCTTTTTTTTGTTTTCCCTTTGAATATTCAGCAGGGTGGGAAAACACTGCCTTCTGCGTTTACACACGTTATAACGGAAATAGTTTCTCCCTTTTCAGCACTCGTGATACAGTTTACCATTTTAGTGCCTTTAGTCACCACAACTTTGCCTGGATTATTATTTAACTGCAATCCAGTTTCATCGAGATTAAAAATGTTTTGAGGGTTATTTAATAAATTATTTTCTCTCAAAACGTTTCCTAGTAGTTCGAAATATTGGGTACATTCTTGTCTCGTCATGCCTTTGGCTCTGGCAGTAGACATTCCTTGAGCCTTACGTACTGCCAGTTCAGGATGTCGTCTCATGAAGGCGAGAAACCAATCTTGACCTGCCCTTTTTCGTTCGGTATTAAAATTATGTGGAATATTTTGTTGGATCGCAAAAGAGTATGCAAGCTTTTTTATATCATGAGCAGATAAAGCAAAGCCGTGCGATGCCATGTTTTTTATATATTTGACTAAACTTGTTTCTTGTACCATACTGCGTAAGCTTTTGCGACCTAATGCCACTTTATTTAAGTTTCCCGACCGCGTTCGGTTCTAACTGGAACATTATAAGTACGACTTATTTATCGAACCGATCCTTCACCTCCAAGAATATCAGATACTGCATTCCGAAGGTCTTCTTCTGACCATTGAACTCTTACATTTCTTCGAATATAAGAACGTCGCATTGTGTTAATCTGAAATAAGCCGAAAAACGCACCACATTAGGATCTGTCACATGAAAAAAATAAATGCGGTAATATGCTGCACCGTCACTTTTATGCGGCATATTGCCCCACTGCGCAACAGTAACATTTCAACTAAAACGCACAAACCCCGTGTAAATCCAGGAAGCGGTACATGTGTTAAAAGTTAGGTTATGGATCTTACTTTGCCTAGCAATAAGGATTATTTAAATCGGACCACGAAAACTTGAAAAAGTTCTTATCATATCTCATATAAAAATAATTTTTGGTTTGTACTTACCGGTTTTTTGGGTCTATCTTACACTAAATCAAGATTAATGTGGTAGGTGCCCTCTGTAACCGTCGGAGTGCACTATGAGCGTATTACCCTTTGCGGCATATTTCCCCGTTTTACTCTATATATTATCAAAATATTCATTGTTAATATTTTAAACCTATAACACCCTGCTACATTTTTATTATTTGTGTTTGATAAGAAAAAAACTAAGATTTCAATAGTTGGGCCAAGTGAAGTGGGAAGGGGCTCGTAGTATGCATAATGCTGTATTCAAGGTCTATACCAATTTTCAGCTTCCTGGGAATTTTTGCAATCCTTTCTCTTAATTTGACTGTATTATGAGTAGGAGGCATTTTTTGACAAGCACTCACGTATGAGAGAAATTTTCCGAGCTAGTTATATCTTATTGTAGGATTTTCTCTGAAAAATGTTGCACACTACACATCCGTTCCCACTTATTTATGACCTTTCTACTCCAGGTCAGTGACTTTCCCATGTAGCAGTATAAAACCTCCAATTCTTTCCAAACGCTGCGTGCCCTTTCTGTTATTGTTTTCATTCGTATTCCGAGAAGGCACTCTTTGCTTAAGCAGTCGTTTCACATACTGTAAACTCAGCATTACCAACAGAACGCAGACGTATCCCAAGAACGTATTTGATATTGCAGAGACACCGTCGTCCTTTAATAATGTTGGCATGTATTAGTTGGGTTCCAGGTTCCTTTTAATTATAGTAAGGGATTTTGTCCTTTATGCATGCTTGCAACGTGGGTACATTAAAACATGTGATAATGTACTACCAGTGGCGGCGGAATTTATAATTTACGTATCAGCAAGAGTAGAATACCGGTTAATTAAAAACAAAATAAATGAGTTCCTGAGTCAGTAGAAAAAAGAATCAGTTTTAATCTGTACAGCTTCCTCTTTTAAGTGTTCCTTTCTCTTGCCTCCTTTATAACTCGAAAACTACTACTCACAATTTGGTAAAATTTTGTTTCAAAATACAACTTTACAGATTTTAAGGATGGGCCCAGTGGTTGAGTGTCGAGCGAGAAATTAAAAGTTTCAGATGATGTCGCATAACATCACATATAGTATTTTTATAACAAATATTTTGTGCTAGTGTATCATCAGTTATTTTTCTATTTTTTTGCTTCGTTAATATCGTAAAGCAGTTATTCAGCATTCATATAACAGCCAAACATTGATATTGTTACATTTTGTGATTTTCCGAGTTTCTAATAGTTAACATTTTTTCTAGAGCGGTCATAACTTTAAGAGTATTCGACAATTCCTTTCTCGCCATTTTCCACTATCCAACTGAAAATATTGAAGCTGGAATGTGAGTAGTTCACATGTCTTCTAAGGAAAATAACATACTAAGTAATTTAAAATAAGTGCTCTGAGAGCAGCGTTGACAGATTTACCGATACAAAAATCCATTTATCCGTTATAGATTACCTTAGAAATATACAGGGTGTTTGTTACATGCTATTTGTTGATTTTTGATTGAAACTGCAATGCTCTTACCGAGATATGATCGTTCTTCGTTTTTTTGCTGAACTACCTACAATTGCGCATAAATATCGTTACAACTTTTATCTTTCTAGACACACAACGATCTGTAACATATTGTTGAAGATGTTTTGTAAGTAAAAATAGGTTTAAAAAAAGACGTAGTTTTTTTATTATCGAATTTCGAGTTTGAAATTATTTATACACTCCACGTGATTGCAAGACTTTGGAAGGTCATAAGTAATTTGTTTGAGAAGAGTTGCAAAAACTGATCTGATTGAGTATACGTTCATTTAGTGTCATTACCTCCAGAAACAAATAAGTTGTATTCATGCGAAATTGTAGGTAATTCAGCAAAAAAACGAATCTATCTATCTCGGTAACAGTAGCCCTTAGAGCATTGCGGTTTCCATAAAAAATCATCAAACAGCATCCCCAAATGCTCAAAAAATTTGATTGGTTCGCTAACGAGTCAGATTATTTGATAATATTTCTAATTATGAATGTCTTCTTACTTCCAAGCAACTGTTGTGCTGGCATTTCCTATCGATGTGACAAACGCATCTTCTTACATTCCGAACCATCCATATGTACATTATATAATTATAAGAATATAAAACGCGTTGGAAGTATAAACATAAATAATAATAATAATAATAATATTTATTTACTCTAAAATACAGGGAACATGAAACGAGTAAATAAATATAATATATCCATAGGAGGACAACGCCTGTGCATGGATCATATGTATGTTGAATTGCAAAATATAATAAAATAGAGAGAAAAAAGAAATTATTGGTAAGAATGGTAGAGCATTTATTGTGTAATATTTGAGATTATTTTATTAATTTGATTTCTCCCAATCGTGTTAATAAATTTTTTTAATTTTTTTTTTGAAGCCTAATGTATTGCGTAATTGTTTTAAATTATTTGGTAAATGTTCGTACAATTTTGGAGCTATATACTGGTGACATCGTTTCATTAGGGATTTGTTTGGTTTAGGAACATTTTTTGCGCGTAATTTATATCTGGTTTTATGATTATGTTTAATTATGTCGTGTTCACTAATAGTTTTGTGATAATGAGTGATGGTATGGAAGAAGTAAAGTTGTTTAGTATCATATACCTGAGCATCATTATATAAGTCATTAGTAGGGTATAATTTTGATTTGCCTAACATTGATTTTAAAATTCTTCTTTGAAGTACATCTAAATCGTTAAAGTATGTCGTGCATGCAGCACCCCACACTACTATACCATATGTTATGTGTGGCTCGACTAAAGCTTGATATATTATTCGTAGATAATATTCAGTTAATATACCGGTTAGAAATTTTATTTTATATGCTATGAATCTAATTTTCTTTAGTATGTGAGAAATATGTACATCCCATCTCAAGTGGGGATCTAGATAAATTCCTAAATATTTTGTATCATTAACTCTATTGATTTTTATATTTTTATCATTTACCTTAAACCGAAGGTGGTTATATTTTGGTAGATGATTAGATAGTGATCAAAATGGTAAAAAATTAGTTTTAGTAAAGTTAATTGTTAATTTTCGGTTATTAAACCACTGAATAATTTTGCAAAAGTCATTTTGGATAATATCTTTTAAGTCGTTCCAATCCTTACCTTTATAGAGTATAGCAGTATCGTCTGCAAAACTGACTATTTTACCAGTACTGTTAATTTTGAATATATCGTTTAAATAAATATTGAATAACAGAGGACCCAAAATTGTACCTTGTGGAACACCACATTTAACAAACATTTCTTTACTATACGAGTTTAATAATTTTACTGATTGCGGTCTATTTGATAAATAATTTTCCATTAAAGTATACATCTTTCCACGAAAACCTATTCTTTCTAAGATTTCCAAAAGTATATTGTGGTTAACTGTGTCAAACGCTTTTTGTAAGTCCACAAATACGCATATCGATGGTACTTTTCCATCTATATTTTGGGTTATTTCATCTACACTATACTTAATACCCCATCTGTTGTAGATTTGCCCGCTATAAAACCATATTGATTTGAATTTAGAATTTTGAATTTATTAAGAAAATTAATCATTTTATTAAGGAGTAATTTCTCAAAAACTTTAGCTAAACTTGATATAAGTGAAATAGGTCGATAGTTAGTCACGTCCGTATTATCATTAGATTTATAGATAGGTATGATGATTGCTGTCTTGAAAGCTGATGGAAATACTCCAGATTGGAAGGATTTGTTAATGATATAAGCAAGTGGTTCTGTTATTTGTTTGGCCAGTATCTTTAGATGTTCAGCTCTAATTTCATCAACTCCAGGGCTTTTTTTATTTTTTAGAGTTATAATGGCATTGAAAACATCCTGATAGTCTACTTCAGTTAATACAAATGAATTATTCAGTCTTGTTTCATGCAGATGAATATCAGCATTTTGTTTGATATTATTTGCTAAGTTTCCTCCTATATTCGTGAAAAATTCTATGAACTCATCACATATTTGCTGAATATTGTCTGTTTTCTGTCCTGTTTTTGTTTTTATTTCATTAATATTGTTTTTTGAAATGAATATTAACAAGCGATATTGAGTTAACACTTGTCATTGACCATTCGGAATTTGGAATATGATATCACAGTGTATCATAACTTTCTCGCAGGAGAAATAAAACAAAAAATTCAAATTTTATAAAATTTTCGAGTTATTATATAAGCAGACAAGCACCCATCACCGGTTACTATCCAAGTGAAAATATTTTAAAGTTCCATATCGTCCATTGACTTTCTGTGGTGCTCTATTGTATAAAGTTTTAAAGTGTTTAAAAACGTTCAAATTAGCTGTTTAATATTTCAGGTGTCTCTACGAAATGATGATCCTTATAATATACCGACTCACGTACCATCTAAGTTTGAAAAAGGTTCCAATCACACAGCACCTTGTCTGTTGAATAAAACTGTTTAGAACTTTTCCAAGTTGCTTCTTGTCATAATTTTGAAAAAGAATTTAAAAAGGTTACAAGCTTTTGGGACATGAATGCGATTTATTCACTATTTTATTGTGCTTACATTGAGAGCAATAGTATCAGAGTCTAATTTTTTTAGTGTTTCTATGTATAGATTATTATTATATGGCTTTGCATAAAACATACTCTCATCTTGTTGTAGGCAAAGATGAAAGGCAATAGCCAATACTTGGCTTTTAGGTGTGTTATTTTTTCAATATTCGCTCACTTTGTGAAAATGCCTCAATAAAATAGAACTGAATTGTGAAAGCTGTAAATCGTTCCCTAGCAGATTAGCTCTCAGGGCAAGGAGTAGCATGATTTAGTTCAGTTTCTAATCAGAATCCTACGTTATGAATTCAAGTATTTTCCTAACCTCGAACAAGTCATGTGACGATCCGTTGAAGCGGCTTTAAGTTTCCCAGTTGAAGAGTTATACTTCAGTGGTATATATAATATACAGGGTGGCGCATCGAAAACGAAACAGACGCATTTACCGGCAGCTCAGTTTTTTTTTGGAAAAACGCTCAGACCCGTCGATTTTGTTTTCGAGTGGGACACAAGTTTTTATAATGATATAAAATTAATGTACTTCAGTTCAGTAGTTTTGAAGATTTATTGGTTTAAAGCTTAAATAAAACTAATACATCATCATTAGTGGAGATTGATACATTTGGCAGCAAAGTAATTTAAAAATGAGGAATGAGCTAACCCGTTAGGCAACTAATGTTGAAAATGGCCACTATGACTCTCCATGCAATAATAAAGATTTTGCTCAAAACGTTGCCGCACATTTTGCAATATTCGAGGAGTAATTTGAAGGCACTCATTCACAATTCTTTGGCGCAGGTCTTCTAACGATGTTAACTGAGTAGCATAGATTCTGCCTTTTAAATGACCCCACATAAAGAAATCCAAAGGTGATACATCTGGCGATCTTGGGGGCCATTCAATGGCACCTCTTCTACCAATCCATCGATCTGGAAACGTCTGATCTGAATATTGTTGAACACGTAATGCGTAATGTGGTGGGGCACCATCATGTTGGAACATCAAACTATTCGCAATGTACCGCCGATCATTCTGATTTTCAATTATGGCTGTTAATCTAGTAATTCCAAATACATTTCACCGGTCAAATTTCCAGGTAAGAAAAAAGGATCAACTAAATGATCGCCAAAACGGTTCTCATGTCGCTTATTTCTGCTGTTCTATTAGCGCTCTGATTATTTCCGAAAAATATTTCGATAATTTCAACTCTTTTTGCTTTATGTAATAAAGCATTACAAGTTGTTTTAGCAACAAAGTTTGGTCAAATCAATCGCAAACTATGTACTAAATTCCTATTTAAAATAAGTACGAGATATTTCCTTATCTTTCTTCAAGAAATAACTTTTTTGCCACAAAAAAACGCTCCAATAGCTATTTTCAACAAAATGATAAACAAACCACGGGCGTAGTGAAGAAAAGCATTTACTCATTAAGTAAATTCTTTTAGTCAAATTTCTTCTGAAAGTAGTACAAACTAATCTGATGTACCTATTAAAGTCTACATTAAGCTTTAAATCAATAACTCTTCAAAACTACTGAACTGAAGCTCATGTATTTTACATAATTATAAAGGGAGTTGAAAGACCTTTAAAATGAGGGATCACTCGGCTCCCTTTTCCATTTAAGGTTTTAGGGCTGGTGTCACCCCCGCCCAGGGGGCTGCACGTATTAACGTGACTTTTTGTAAAACTTGTGTCCCCCTCGAAAACAAAATCGACGGGTCTGAGCGTTTTTCCAAAAAAAAAAAACTGAGCTGCCAGTAAATGCGTCTGTTTGGTTTTCGATGCGCAATCCTGTATATGTAAATCAAAAACGACTGGGGAGTGAAAGGCATCTCCTTTATCTTGCATGGTATCTTAAAAAGTTAAATACAAAAATTGTACCCACCAGTATGTTCCCGATTTGGCAATATCCTTTACAGGGCGATTCATAACTACGTGGTGACTTGAACATACATTTTTTTAAATGGAAAGACCTGAATTTTATTACAGATTCAGATAAGTCTTTACATGCAAAGCAATTTGATATAACATACTATAAGGTTCCAGTTTCAAATTGTCGAGGTATTGGGCAATCAATCGAAAAAAAAAGAACACTTAACCTTGAAAACGGCACCTCCGCAACTATTATAACTGTGGAACTGAATTTTGAGAAACTGTTTATTTTGAATACCTGACTACCCTGTATAGTCTACAAAAAAAACTGAAACAGGAAGTGGATAGAAAAAGAATCTCGGAGCATGGAGTTGTTTTGACAAAAATTTGATAGCTTAGCTGTAACAAATGTGGAGGTTCGAGTTGTCAGAGTTGTGTGATTTCTTTGATAGGTTGTATACTACATATATGAACAATCTAGAAATACATCCCTATATCAAATTACTCCATTTGAAAGGGTCTGTACGAAACTGCAATAAAATGTAGGTCCTTCTATTTAAAAAAATGTATGTGCAGGTCATCACGTAGTTACGTATCACCCTGTAGGAACAAAAATATTGTCCAAGCAAGGATCATACTGTTGGCTACAATTTTTGTAATAAAATCCTTGCGTAGTAAAGGATTTATAGATGGAGCCCTCACCAAAAGTTCACTCTGTATATGTGACATGAGGGACACGAATCTTGGAATTTTGTTAAGGCATATCCACTATAATTATAATTCAATTAATTTTACCGCACACATTGTACACCACAAAATTAAATAAAATCCTATGCTTTATTATGGAATTAAAACCCTTTGTGTTATTCTGCAAAGAAGCAGAAACTTTCGAGCAAATAAATTTACAGGAAAGCGGTGGATTCAATTTGGGAGTTTGCGAAAGTTTACCACGTAGTTGATTATGTGATGCGGGTGCGGGGCTTAGCAAAAATATCCAGATGGCAAGGAAGGCGCATCTTGCTTTTAGCGTCAGCATCCGTAGAAAAGGAAGGTTTTAGTTTTAATAAGGTTTTCTCTAAAGCGGCATAGTTCTTTGAGTTTATTAAGTTCTTCCAACGGAATTTGGGTTATACAGGGTGTCCGCAAAGTTGGGGTTTTCCTTTACACGACGTGTAGATCTTGAAAACATAAGCAATTCTTCTTAGTACCATATACACCAGTGTCTTAAGGGAATCGAGATAAAGGGCTCTGCAACATCAAAAATATCTTAATACCGTCCTGTAGCCGCGACCCGCGATATCACCGAGTGGTACAAGGTCACTGGCTCAACCCGACGACAAAACTGGGTCGGGGTCAGTGTGTCAGGTCAGTATGCTACCTTCAACCGACGGTTACGGTCACGCGTGTAGAGGTAATCGCGTAGACGAGAATCCCTCAACAAGCACTAGAGACGTGGCTAGAGAAGTGCAAGTATCAAAAACTAAAGTGTGAAGAGGGGCTGTATCCGTTTCACGTCCAACGTGTACAAGCACTTCAACCTGACGATTTTCCAGCAAGAGTGCGGTTTTGTGAGTGGTTGTTGCATCAACATGACAATAATCCGGACTTTTTGAAGTGCATATTAATGACAGACGAATCTACGTTCACGCGTAATGGGGTGAATAACTTTCGGAACATTCATGTTTGGTCAGTAGAAAATCCGCACGCTGTCCGTCGGGCACATTTTCAACAAACATTTTCGGTGAATGTTTGGGCTGGCATGGTGAACGGTATGCTCATTGGACCATTTATTCTCCCAAATCGATTGGACGGGATGCAATACCTAGGCTTTTTACGCAACATTTTGCCTTCCTTGTTAGAAGATGTGCCATTAAGTGTGAGACAATCAATGTGGTTTCTGCACGATGGTGCACCGCCCCATTTTAGACGCGAAGTGCGTGAGTTTTTGAATGAATTATTTCGAATAGGTGGATCGGACGTAATGGACCCGTAGCGTGGCCTCCGCGATCTCCACACTTAACACCATGTGATTTTTTTCTTTGGGGAGAAATGAAACGCTTAGTGTACAAAACTGAAGTGCATACGGTTGACGAACTTCGTCTCAGAATTGAACAAGCTGGTGCTTTCGTTCGGGGGAGGGACTCCATTCTCAAAGCCTGCACCGATGCTTGGCTACGTCGTGCACGCACCTGTGTTTTTGAATCAAACGGCGATAACTTCGAACAATACCTATAAAGTGCGTTTACCTAAAAACTGAAAACGCGGTAACGCCGTCATATTTGTTACCTGTGTTCGTGGTCTGCACCACCGCCGGCGTCTGCTCGGTAGCGCATCAGCTGATCTCATTTTCTGTTGGAGCGGTATGATTTCGGGCAGAGACGTACTTAGCCCTTCTCGTCAACTGGAGAGTGAGTACTTTTTCCTTTATTTTTTTTTAATTGGTCGCCCTCGTTTCACTACACATTACCTTTGTTATTTCAAGGGTAGTTGTTTCTGAAAAGGAAAACCCCAAATTTGCGGACATCCTGTATATGGTGTTAGTTTGCTTGAATTTTACAAATGCAACACAAATAAATAGACCTTCAGACTCAAACATTTGTTTAAATAGTTTTCCAAAAAAGCTGAAGCCTTTTATTAATTTATCGTGTACTCATAGTATGGTTCGAACACAGTGTAGGTATAAATGTTGTTATTAGGAACTGTTAGCGAATATTTAGTGTTTCAAGTAATATAGGTCTCCATTCTCCGTAAATGCGGCGGTAGACAGATAACTGACTACCTTGCAGTAGCAACAAAGATAAAACAGAAATAAGTTAACCATAAACAAATCATGGTGTTTCACTATGGAAGCAAAAGCCCAAGCTTACAAATATATTACAATCATGTGGTCAATTTTGACTAAATGTTCATATGAACATGGGTCCGTAATTTTTTAATTCTGGAAATCAAACTCAGAAATTGCAACTTTGTTAGACTTATCGCGGTACAGTGTGAGAAATATTGTTAGAAGATATAACTTAACTGGTTCAGTTAATATTAAGCCACGATATGTGAAAAAAAGTAATATCACAAATGCCGAACGAAGAGCATTAAGAAGAATAATCGTAAAAAACAGGCGTGCCAATTATTTACAATTAAGTGCTCTGTGGAGTGACGCTGTCCACAACTCATAGAGAGGCCCACAAACTGGGATTTAGCACTTGCAAGGTAAGTTCTCTTATAAAAAAAAGTGAAGCAAAAACTCTAAAGCTGCACAACTTGTTTATAGGCCAAAGAAAAGCCACTATTAACTCCAGTGCAAAAGAAAAATCGGCTTAGATGGGCTAAAGAACATAGACAATGGACACCTGAACAATGGTGTGCAATACAATGGAGTGATGAGGTCCGATTCGAAGTTTGTGTTGGTGACAGTCGCAGTAGAGTTATTCGCAAAAAAATGAAGCATTCCATGTTGACTGTCTGAAGAGAAAAGTGAAATTTCCAGCATCCATTATAGTCTGGGGCAGTACGTCATCAAAAGGAGTAGGAAAACTTCACTTTATTGATGGAAATGTGGTTACAAACAAATATTTGGCAATTTTAGAAGAATCGCTTTTACCTGTGATGGTGCAGCGTGCCATACCTCTAAAAAGGCTATAAAATGGATCGAAGAAAATAATGTACCACTTTCGAAATGGGTTTCTAGCAGTCCAGATCTGTCACCTATTGAAACTTTGGGGCACGAGATGAAAAAGGTTCTACGACAACATCCTGCTCGTACAATCACCGAACTGAGACAAAAGTTTCAAGAAATATGGGATTGTTTTACACCAAATTTTTGCCAAAACTTGGTTAACAGTATGCCCTAAAGAATTTCAGCCGTAATAAAAAATAAAGGTGATGTTACCCAATGGTAATCTTTCTTAATCGATTGTTGCTTTGTTAACTTCGCGCATTTATTCGCACATTGTTTATTTGTTCAGATGTTCTATTAGTTATAGGTATAAGTGATTTCAAATATGTATTTTTTACTAGAGTGTATCTAAAATATTTTACAGAAAATAAATTGTTTTAGAAGTAAATAGGTTCGTCATAGTTTATAAAGGCATATTTTGGTACAAATCTTGAAGTGGCCCAAATGAAGTGGGAAGGGGCTCGTATCTATTGAACAGTTTGGAATAACCTATGATAAATTTTGCATGTTTTACAAGCTGCTGAAGCTCAATACGAACGTGGATGAACATAGTATCATCCTGTATTCTTTGAAGAAAAATATTTAGAAGGTCAATAGCTTTGAACACTAACATTCGAATAGAACGACAACAATAGAAAATATCGAATAGTATATTTTACAAAAAATGTTCAAAGTGGCCCGGAGCTATTTGAGAAAATAAATTAATTAATTTCGTTTCAGGTACGTTATAGGTGTCTAGATAAGCCCAATGCTTAACTATTAAAAGTATTGCAATCAAAACAAATCAATATCATGCTATTTTTTCAAAAAATACTGGATAACATTATCCGTATCTACGTATATGAAGGGTCTGAAAACAACTGTAAATCATGTGATATTCACAAGTGGGCATACTTAATTAGAATAAAATAGTTCCATTCTTTTATAATTTCTTAAAACAATAACATTTCTTTTAGTGCTAGTATGCTCTAGCTTGAAAACGAAGCCGTTTCGGATCCATGTTCATATGTAAATTTCGTCTTCAAGTTGACCAAGGATTCGTTGGTTAAAGTTTGTCTACATACTTTATCAACACCCTGAATATACTACATAATACCAATAGTGGCATACTTCTCAACCAAGGTATGTAATGTACTACTTTGTTCCACTACATTATAACTTCTAAATACGACAGTATCATTTAACCAGTCCCTCTATAACATACTATACAAAATTAAAACTGTTTTTTCCAGCAAAGTAAAAAGTTAAACTATATTTTGTCCGGCGAATCAGAGACTGCAGCGCTCCAAACTTCTCTATAGCTCAGTTATCACTCTCTTTCGGCTTTCAAGCTCCGCTAGAGAGTTTTTTTACCAGCCCGTGTAAAGCCATTTCCGGATCCTATTATTCACTACTCTGTGCGGGCTGGCCAAAGGCTTGCGACGTCGACGTCCGCTCCGAAACACTCGCGAAATTCCGCTCATAAAAATGCTAAAAGTTAAATTAGGAGATTACAGCTGCGGCCATTCCGCAGTCGTATTTCGGCCCTTTGTTTGCAGGTCAGTGACTTGGGTATACACGGCTGTTGTTAGTTTGATGGAAGGGATTAAGTTTTTATCAAGGTTTGCTCCACGGGTGTTTACCCGTAGATCTGTGCGAATAATAATGCGCAAAAATATCGCAGACGCGGAAAATTCAATTATGGGAAATTGTCACACTTTGCCTTGTGCAGGTTATGGCCTCCTACTGTTTATCATGTATACCGATACAAATTCGACTCTCAGCATCAGGATCTCCTCCAAGTGTAGGACGCCTTCATGGCCTCCTTGATTTTCATAGTTCCTCCTATTTCAGAAAGTGATGTGTATTTATAGACTACTCTTCCGTGCCAGTGCTCTATTTTGATCTCATGTTACAAATATCTGTTTACATGAGATTTGATTTTGATTTTATCAGCCTGAAATTTCCTACAATTCAAAAGAAAACATAACCTCACAATAAGCGAGCGCTGACGCTGATACGGAACAGTAGTTATTTGATTCTTGTGGTCAGATTAATAGCGTGACGAGAAGTATATATTATTTGGTCGTTAGAACATCCTCGGTCTATAAGAATCCACTCGTTTCGACACAGATTTTCTGGTGCGGCATTTTCAATGGCCCACTGTTTATGCACGTATTGCCACAACGTTTAAATGCAAAGTCATACCTAGCTTTTCTAGAAACTTGCATAGAAAATGTGTTAGCAACGGAAGTACGAATGTGGTATTAGCACGACGGTGCTCCACCGCATGTTCGTCATGCGCATGGTTCAATAATCACTTTAGATAACGATGGATTGGCAGAAACGGACCCACACATTGGCGTGTGGGTCTCCTGATTTGAACCCGCTGGATTTATTTTTTTTGGGGGGGGGGGGCTTTTAAACAAGCAGTGTATGCTGAAGAAATTAATAGTGTTGATCAGTTACAAGAAAGGATATATAATGCGTTACATCAAATTCAAGCCACAAGAAATTTTGCGCAAATACGTTTTTCTTTATTAAGAAGATGCTGCACTTGTATCAGTCAGAATGGTAGTCTTTTTGAACATTTATTGAAATAAAGCTTTGATTATCTAATTTGTTTGTTTGCATGTTTACGACAACAGTGCACTCTAGGGAAAAAATACAAGAGTAGGTAATTATTTGTAGCAAACTAAAGGAAATATTTAAAAAAAAACAGTGGCGTACTATTTTTATTTGGAAAAATAATGTCACTAATCCCCTGTATCTCCACCACTGGTGCACGTTAATTCTTAGTAAACACTTTCGATTGTGGAATGGAATGTGGTAAATTCACATACCAAATTTCAGTTCATTCCGTTTGACGGTTTTGAGGATATTAAATTAAGTGTTTTTTACATGTTAATTTGCCAACACAATTAATTTGGAAAATATTTAAATATATATTGAATAACAGCGGACCTATGACAGTTCCTTGTGGGACACCACACTTAATATACATTTCTTTACTAAAAGATCTTGATATCTGCACAGATTGTGGGCGATTTGACAAATAATTTTCGATCAGTGAGTACGCGTTTCCTCTGAAACCAATTCTCTCTAACGCTTCTAATAATAATTTGTGATTAACTTTTTTTTTTATACTCCAACTACCACGAAGGCCTAAGGCCTAAGCACCCATTGGGTACCGTGGGGCTATAGGGGGATACATGGGAAAGGGGGGACGCCACATGGACTCTGGCGAGGGAACACGTGTGCATGCAACATGCACACATTCTGGCTCCGCCTACGAGAACCGCCGGGTGGTACCTCCGCGTTCGACAGTCAGAGACCATCTACCACCTACGGACAATCACAACATCCATAGCCAAGAGAAAAATTTCTCCTGGGACGGGACTCGAACCCGCACAGCGCACGGCGACTGATCAGGAGACTGAAGAGTCTACTACTGCGGCCACCGCTGCTGCCTAAAACAAACACACAACATCCATGGCGAAGGCGAGATTCGAACTCGCGGCGCGTGTCGAAAGCTTTCTTTAAATCAACAAAAATGCAGATTGAAGCGATTCTGTTATCAATATTTTGATGTATTTGATTTACAATTTTAGTTATTGCGTCCGATGTAGCCTTCCCTTCTGTAAATCCATATTGATTTTCACTTAGAATTTTGAATTTTGTGAGGTATCGAATCATTCTAGTAGATAAAACTTTTTCAAAAACCTTTGCTGCACTGGATATTATTGATATTGGTCTATACTTGTTAACATCTGTTTTTGTTCCTGATTTATGTATCGGTATTATATTACCTTTTTTTAAAAGTGAGGGATATATGCCAGATTCAAAGCATTTGTTGATTAGGTAAGTGAGTGGTTCTGTTATGTCCTCGGCTATAATTTTCAAATGCTCGCTTTTAATGCCATCAAACCCAGGACTTTTTCGATTTTTTAAGGACATGACAGTGGTGTATACTTCACATTGCTCGACTTTATCCAAAATAAATGAGTTCAAAGATCTTTTTGGAGGCTGAGTATTTTGTACATTTGCTTGTACATTACTTGATAAATTTTCGCCTATGTCAGTAAAAAATTGTACAAATTCATCGCATATTTGTTGAGTATTTTTCAATACTGTTCCCGATGTTGTACTTAACTCAGTGACGCACTCTTTAAATTTTGTTTTCCCAGTAATCTCATCAATTAGTCCATAACATCCTTTCCTTGCCCTACCCTTTGCCTCTCCTAAATACCAGAATGAACGATGATCAGACAGTTAGGCGAGGACATTTTTAGCACCAGCACGCCGGCCGTTGAAGTCAGACAGCAGACTCTTGCCTCAATTGCTTTTCTATAGTTATGTTTTAAGAGCAAATGTACGGAGAAATCTATGATGTGTGAAATATGTCTAATGATTGCGTATAACTACCGGGTTTGAAAGTGAATACCAATATAAAAAGTTACTACACACACTCATCCAAGTCCTGTAATCCCCTCCCCCTAATATTCTACCTCTAAGAGAAATTATTATTAAGCAATTAGGTTTTGAAGTTTTGGCAATGATAAATTTATTGCAGGCGAAACACGATTTTAACTAATGGCATACTGAAGGCTTAGAATATGTGTACGGAACTCTTTTACAGTAATGATATTGCTCGTAATAGTTTATTTTCCTAAAATCTAGATTATTCTTCGCTGTTGTTCTACACGATTATTACACACTGTATATGCATGAATCTGCTGGCCAGCACAAAAAATGCAAAGATAAGAAAAAACGTAAACAACGCCGTGTTCCCATTACCTGCTCCTCGTACGGATCATTGCATTTATTTATGCGGCCAGTTAACATTGATTTTTATTTTCTTCTTGTTTTAACTTTTAACGAAAGCGTATAGTATCGTCATCTGACTCGGATAGTGAGGATAGTCAATCACCAGTGAGTGCGAAAAGAAGCAGGAGGGTCGCAAAATACGAAAAGCTTCTAGAAAACATTCGCGAAATTCAACAAGAAGTGCGTAACGCCAGTGCAATGGCAGATGATTCAAAGATACCAAAAATCAAGCGAAAGCGTACAATATCGTGATCTGACTCGGATAGTGAGGTTAGTCAACCACCAGTGAGTGCGAAAAGAAGCAGGAGGGTCGCAAAATACGAAAAGCTTCTAGAAAACATTCGCGAAATTCAACAACAAGTGCGTAACGCGAGTGTAATGGCCGATGATTCGGACAAAGGTAGGAATCTTTTCAAATATTTTTAATTATTCCGGGCTCACTGAAAGCTGATTACTCAATAATCGGCAAGTGCCTTATTGAGTTTTGCCTAAGATGCATGTTCCGCAATAATTGACGAATGTCTTATCGTATAATATTACATTCAATAATAATAGAATGATGTGTATCTCCGGATTATATCTACGCAGAATGTATAATAATTTTTAAGTGTCTTATTATGCACACGTAACAAAACCAATGTGAAAGATAGCAATAGATTTCATATCATTCTTTTTTTTTGTTTTTAAACATTTATAACTCGCGCAATAATTTGCGGGCACACTTCGAAAATATTGGAAATTTTACTGGGTGTCCTAATTTTGACCTACATATCAAAGTAGCGATTTTTTTAAATAGAATGCCTCGAGTTTAATTGCGTATTTGGATACACCAATTCAAAAGAAGAAGATTGATATAACATACTATGAGGTTTTGGTAATTAGCTTCTGTGTTTTGTCCCTTTCGGCAACCCCTCAATTCGCCATTTTTGAATTTGAAGTGCTGAATTTTGTATCAAAAATACTTACACACCTCAGCTTTCATCTTATTTGTTACTTCTTCGAATTTTTCGTTTTTGCTCATACAGAATGGTCAAAAACGCAAATTGTACTTTTTATCAAAAATTTCAAATACATCACCCTGTATATTTGTGCAAGTTTGGATTCAATTTTTTATAAGCTTTTTGTTGATAGTAGACACATACGGGTTTTTACGGCTATTTTTCCTGCTATTAGCACGTATTTTATGGAACACCTTAATTCCCTAATAATCGCGTCATCCTTGGAAACAAATAAATTGTTGATTAGTTACAAACTGTCAAAATTAGCTTTGTGAACATTACAATCAGAACGTGTTTGAAAATGAATTTTTCTAAAGAAGAAATGGTGAATATGGTGTTCGTTTTGGGCAAAGCCCAAAGAAATAGTTTCCTAGCATGTTGCATTTATAAGCAATGGTACCCTAATATGCAACATCCAAGGCCGGAAACATTTTCCACACTACGAGAACGTTTTGAATCAATTGGATCAGTGGAATTTAGTAAAAAATGTATAAATGTAAATACAGGGGCCATATCAAAGTGTAAACATAAGGGGGGATTTTTATCAGCGTTTTTCCTACGTCACAAATCTCACGGCCATATAGTTACACCACCTTGTTACTTCACAAGCATTGATCTTAAAGATGCATATTTCTCCTTGGCAGTTAATCGCAACTATAGAAGATATTTACGTTTTAAATTCAAAAATAATCTATATGAATTTAATTGTTTACTTTTTGGTCTTATAGCTCCGTATATTTTTACAAAAATATCAAGACCCATCCTGATACATCTCAGACAAAAAGGCATTTTATGTTCAGCATATTTGGACGATTTTCTGTTGATTGCGAAAACCAAAAAATAAAGCTTAAGACATACCAGATTTGCCCTTGAATTCCTAATAAAACTGGGTTTTACTTATATTGTAGAAAGGCGAATGTATTCCAATACATGAGATTACATACCTAGGTTTCAAAATTAATAACTCAGAAATGTCAATTAGCCTACCTTCCAAAATAGAAGAGAAATGCTTAAATAAAATTATCATTTTATTAAATAAGAACGATGTCGCATCAGAGAAATCGCACAAATAATCGGAACGTTAGTATCCATTAAAGCGGTGGTAAAATACATCCAAATCAAAAGTCTGGAGCATGAAAAATACAAGTCATTGCTGGTAAAAAAGGATTTTAATAAAAACATCCTTTTAAGAATTGATAATATTACTGCAATTGCAACTATTAATAAAATAGGAAGTACTCAATATAAACCTATATCTAAAGAAATTTGGAACTGGTGTGAATCGAGGGATATTTTCATATATGCATCATACATCAGTTAATCAAAAACTATAATAGCTGACTCAGAATCGCGAATAATGAGTACGAGTTAAATAATTATGTTTTTTATGAAATTACAAACGTATACAGGGTGGCGCATCGAAAACGAAAAGTTTGATCAAATCAATCGCAAACTATGTACTAAATTCCTATCTAAAATAAGTACGAGATATTTCCTTATCTTTCTTCAAGAAATAACTTTTTTGCCACAAAAAAACGCTCCAATAGCTATTTTCAACAACAAACTGATAAACAAACCATGGGCGTAGTGAAGAAAAGCATTTACTTATTAAGTAAATTCTTTTAGTCAATTTTCTTCTGAAAGTAGTACAAACTAATATGATGTATTAAAGTCTACTTTAAGCTTTACATCAATAAATCTTCAAAACTACTGAACTGAAGCTGATGTATTTTACATCATTATAAAGGGAATTGAAAGACCTTTAAAATAAGATATCACTCGACCCCCCTTTCCATTTAAGATTTTAGGGTAGGTGTCACCCCCGTCCAGGGGGCTGCACGTATTAACGTGATTTTTTCCAAACTTGTGTCCCCCTCGTACACAAAATCGACAGCTCTGAGCGTTTATCAAAAAAAACTGAGCTACCAGTAGATGCGTCTGTTTTGTTTTCGTTGCGCCACCCTGTATATGGTGCTCCAGATATTGATTCATTTGCCAGCTACCAGAATAAAAAATGTCGAAAATTTGTATCATGGCATCCTGATCCAGAATCTATGTGCGTTGATGCTTTTCTTCTAAATTGAGGATCATATTATTTTTACGCCTTTCCACCGTTTTATTTGATTGGATAAGTATTGGAAAAGTAGTGCGAGACAAGGCTACAGGAATATTAGTGGTGCCTGATTGGCCCAATCAGTTCTGGTACCCTCGTTTCAAAGAACTACTACTTGATGACCCATTACGTTTTTTCCCGTTAAATATGATTATTTTATCCCATTTCAGATTAGCGAACCCTTTTCGAAAGACTACCCTGATGACCGGGAAGTTATCCGGCAATCTTTTATAGTAAAAGCAATGCCAGCCAAAGTAACTCCAACATTACTGGTTTCACTAGCTGAAGGGTCTTTAAAACAACATGGCCAATGACTATGAAAACGGTGCAACTATTGTTTGAGATTAAAGCGAAATCCATATAATTATAATTTAAATTTAGTGTTAGCATTTTTGTCAGAAATGCAGGGTTCGAATATTTCTTTTTCCTCTTTAAATACCCACAGAGCAATAATATTCTCTCTCAATGAGGAAGACAACAACGTTTTGAAGCGATTTTTTAAAAGGGTACATAAGTTAAACACACCACAGCCGAAATATGCAGACACGTGGGACCCGAACGTTGTGTTAAAACATTTAGAAACTATGTTTCCATTAGAAACTTTGTCCTTAGAATTATTTAGTTATAAATTAATTACACTTTTGGCATTAACCTTTGCTCATAGAAGACAGACACTCTCAAAAATTTCTATAAATAACATAAAAATTAACGGAAACATAACAGAAATTAGAGTGCCAGATAAAATTAAAACATCTGGATACCACAAATTACAGCCCTTGAGGATTTTTCCTAGCTTTATAAATAAACCTGCTCTTTGTGTTGGGAAAACTTCTATATCAATAAAACATCAAGTTTAAGAGGTACCAATGAAAAAAGATTGTTTAATACGTGGCGGAAGCCATATCATGCCGCCTTCCCACAGACGCTAAGCAGGTGGGTAAGTCATTTTAGAAAAAGGCGGTACAGTTACCACATTTTAAAACACTAGATATGCTAGCACGTCAGCGGCGTCACTGGCAGGAGTAAACCTAGAAGTAATTAAGAAGGCTGCGGGTTGGACAGACAAGTCCAATGTGTTTCAAAAATTTTATAATTGACCACTTACAACCTGTCCTACCGCGTTTGCTAGGTCAATCCTTGGTAATGTAAACTAGTGTAACTATGCGTAAAATTATTCTCATTATGTTATTAGTGTAGTGTCTAGTTGCAGTACCTATAGATTATTGGCCATTTTTTCTATATACAATTAGCATCTATAACTTGAAAGATTGTTGAAAAACTTTTCTTTATATTGATATTAAATAACATTTCTAGTTAAGCAGTGGCGGATTTAGAGGGGGGGCGCTTTTGTAATCTAATACCATTGTGTTGCTTTCCGACACATCATGGCGACAGAGGCATACTAACTATAAGTTATAGTAGCTATAGGAACTGAGTATTGTGACTTGTGACAAATCTAAGTCTGAACAATATATTAGCTATACAGATTGAATTTAAAAAATGATTTATGTTCTGTTTGTTGCTCAACAGTAATTAGAAAAGTGCGTAAAGCTTGATTGATTTTATTCTGGGTTGGTGTTGGATCGAAGCAATAGATATTATTACATACATATACATCTTTACCTACGCAGTTGAAAAATGCCGATGAAGTAAACAATTATTTTTCTTCCGTTTTCACACCTTCGGGCAATTGCAAGGATCTAGTTGATAAATTTAATAGCACCAAAATTAATGAAAGTGCTAGATTTGAATTTAGTTTTGCTACCCCACAAAATGTGCTAGACATTATTCTGTCCCTAAAATCTAATGCAGCAGGTTCGGATGGTATAACAGTCTCAATGCTTAAGCATTGCTTGCTTCGAGTACTACTACCCTTGACGCATTTATTGAACTGTTGCCTGGAGGCTGGGTATTTCCCTGATGCTTGGAAACTATCTCTTGTCAAGCCCTTGCCTAAATGTAAAAATCCAAAATGTCTCTCAGACTTAAGACCTATAACTTTGATTCCTGTTATATCAAAGATATTGGAGAAATTGATTGAACATCAGGTTTATCATTATTTCTCTAATAATGATTTCTTTCCCAAGTGTTAATCTGGTTTCCGCAGTGGTTTTAGTACAACTACAGCTTTAGCAAGGGTTTTAGATGACATCATTGCTTCGCTTGATAAGGGAGATGCTTCAGCATTTGTATCATTAGATTATTCTAAGGCGTTCGATAAAATAGATCATGAGCTTTTATGTGCTAAATTGAAGTTTTTTGGTTTTTCAGACATACCTCTAATGTTTTTTATAACATATCTTTCAAATCGTAAACAAGTAGTAGAGATAGATAACACTATATCTAGTCCGATTGATATAACATCAGGTGTCTCTCAGGGTTCAGTTTTAGGGCCCTTGTTGTACTTAATTTATACTATAGACTTGGGTAGCTCTGTGAAAAACTCTTCTGTGAAGTGCTATGCCGATGATACACAGATATATAAGAGCTTTAATAGTAACAGTTTACATACTTCAATCAATGAGCTTAATGATGGTTTGGAGGCAATAGTAGGATGCTCAAATGGTCACAATCTTAAGCTCAATAAGGATAAGTGCTCAGTGATGCTTTTTTGTCCTGCTGTCAAACGTAACACTATATTGAATTCTCTTGATGTAAAAATCGACAAGGAGCGTCTAGCTGTCGTAAATACTACAAAAAATTTAGGGTTGTTTATCGATTATACTTTACGGTTTGAGGAGCATGTTTCGTCTATCTTAAAAAAATGTTATGCAACTTTGAAGTGTTTTTATGTCAATCGCTCTATTTTGAATTTTAAAGTTAGAAAAAAGTTATGTGAGGCTATTATATTTCCAAGCTTATTTTACTGTAGCACTGTGTTCTATCATTGTCTTGATTCTATCACAAAAGCAAGACTCCAAAAACTCTGCTTGCAAGTACCATATAGCAGTGTTTACACATAAGATCATATCTTCTCGATCCCCCGTGTATCTTTATGAGAACTTTGTTTTCAGACGAAATAATTCAGAGATTTATTTCACACACAAAAAAAGACTAGAGATCCCTATGTATAAAACAACTTTATTTCGTAGTTCATACACTTACAATGCTATCCTGATTTATAACGGATTAGATGACAATATAAAGGATTGGCCAGTAAACAGATTTCGTAAGCATGTGAAACAGATTTATTTGTCATTGTAGTAATTGTCTAAAAGTTAGTTTTTAATTCTTATATTTTATTTTATTTTTACGTAATATATGTGTGTATATATTAGGTATGTCAGGAAGCTATCAAGCTCATTGTTTTGAAGCGTCTTTTACTGCTTGTCAAAGTTTCCTTTGATTAAGTATTTCAATTTATTATTTGGGTAGGTTAAGTAGAGTAGCCAAGAGCTAGACTTCGCCTTCGTAGAGGTCATATTATGTTGTAGTTTATATAATGTACTTAATAAAGACATTTTATTATTATTATTATTAATATTATTATTATTATTATTACACTGGTTCATTATAAATGACATGTACTTATTTTGTTTTCATATAATAAAATATTGCCCTTTTGAGGATTACTGAGCAGTTTCACTGAGGTTATTTTTTTGGTCAATTGGATAGGCTAGACATTAATGCTATATGGTTTCAACAAGACGGTGCCACAAGCCACACAGCGGGTGAGACAATGTACATATTGAAATCGAAATTCGGTGAACTTGTTATATAGAGACATGGTCCTGTCGCATGGCCGCCTAGATCGTGTGTTTTAACACTTCTAGACTTTTTTGTGGGGCTACATTAAATCATTGATTAGAGGAGCTCACAGCCAGTATTTAACGAGAGATAGCGACCGTTTCTATCGAAATATTTGTCATTGGATATTGTGTTCGACGAATACTTCAATCCAATAGTAAAATTTTCGAGATATCGCAAATGGTTTGCTTTTTATTTAAAGACAGAGCTCTCAAGTCCTTAATGGAAAACCCTTTATGAGCGATTTTTATTTTTTCATATTTGACCCTTTCCTCCGCCGTCACTGGACCGATTTTTAAAAACTACAAAGCATAGCAGCAACCATGTGTCGTAATTGTAAGCGCTGCAAAATAGGTACGTTGAAAAGCTTTTATTCGCTCTGAAGCCGAAAAAAGCTTTTGCTGTATAACCCTGCTGAGAGATAAATCACATTGCTTCAGACAGAAACAAATTCATCCGCATTTGCCTCACTTACCGCTCACCTGTTTAAAAAAACAGCGCTATCATTTTGGACTCTTGGGTAATCTTTCAGCGGATTCTCCCTTGGCGCAAGCTGGTTTTGTAGAAATATTTCACTTGCGTCACCATGATATCAACTAAACGTTGCTTAGGGTATCTGATACAGAGCAGATCAGAAGTTTGAGCTGGTATTGGTATCTAAAGTATCATTTTCTTGAAACAGTGTCTGTAGTTTACAGCTTTCAGAAGCTAGTGATATTTGTGTTTTAAATAGAAGGATGTGTTCATTTTTCTCTATAAGCTGAAATCATACCAAGAAAGTTTATTTTTTTATCATCAAGGAAATTACAGAATATATAAGAGGTCGGTTCTGAGAAGCTGAAGGACTTCGTGGTTCATCTTCAATCCACTTTCGAAAATGCTTGAAGCCACCAAAACACTATATTTGTATGCCGGGTAAGCAAGAGTTTCCCCTGGCACTGTGTCCAAGTCTAAAGCGAAATCTGACACCACAACGTTGCTTGAAATTGATGTCACCCCTTTTTAGAACACAATACAAAGAACTGCTATGTACAACTAAATGACTCGACCAAGTTCAAACTTGTACTGAGGGCTGATCGCATGTTCCCCTGCCACCTCTATAAGCCCGGCGCCGCCAGTCTTGACAGTTCGAACGCTCGTATGTATGTATGAAGAACTGCTTCTGGTGATCATCTGTCCACTCTTGTACTCGTGATTCTCGACTCTCACCAATTTGTATTGATCACGTTGACAGGTCTCACTGGCAGTTTAGATCATTATGCTTATGGGCGAGGCGTGTAGTCATCGATCATACTTGCATCCTCGTTGTCTTCATGCTCCAAATTTTCTCACGTATTGACTCTAAACGATCGAGGTGGATGCTTGACCATTCCATAAAATTGTGGCACGAGTCTCAATCAAAGCTCCTCCTCTCAGTGCTCCCGGTTGGACCTATATACACAACTGCCATGTTGGGGCAGGTAACTCTATTTTTAAAACGCCCAAATTATTACAGTCATGTAATAGCACTCGATTACAGCCCACTTACTTCTGACCTCGCTTACTGCGACCATTTTTTTATCAAAGCAAACGGCATGCATATGAGAAAGCCCATTTATTGTGAAAAATACATATTTTGCCAGTTTTGAACACTCTTTTGTAACCAAATGAAGTAAACAAACTATGAGCCATGAGAAGACAAGTGACAATACTCGTATGCCCAAGGTCTTGAGCACGGACTGAAAAGTACACTCTTGACATTCCAGAAGCATTACTTTGTTCCATTTTTGAATGCATCGAACAGCTATGTCAAACAATCACGAACGCTCAAGTTGTTACCGGGTAGTACAAAGTACGATCTGCAACAATTCACGAACGCAGTCTTGGTACGTGGTTTAGTCGACAGCTTCTGTCAAACTGAAATAATAGGCATCCGTCTACCGTTTTTGGTTAGTTATGCTCTATAACGTACTCAAATCCCATTTACCACGAAGCCTAGAAATAGGAGCATAAACTGTCTGGGGAAAGACACGTATTCGTAAGAAATCAATGCTGGAGGGTGTGGCTCGTATTTCTCTGTTGCTAATTTTCATTTTGAATTGCTGGCGTTAAGTGTTTGCTCACTGCGCTTGGTATATACACTAAGTGACATATAAATCCGAACACCCAGTTTAAATAGTTTTATTTTAATAAAATTTTGTATAAGTACTTAATGAAGCATAATAAGTAAATGATAAAAATTTCAAAATGATTGCACTGCTTTAAAGCCCTTTGACCTTTAATAATGTGTGGATGCACCCTGATGCGCTACGCATTCTGCAACGCGTCTAGGCATGCTTCTGATCAGGTGGTCAATGTCCTCCTGTGGTATCTCATTCCAGGCAACCACCAACTCCTCTCGAAGTGCTTCTAGAGTCTGAGGAGGACGTTGCAAATTGAGCAATCTCCTACCCATCATATCCCATACGTGCTCAATTGGGGATAAGTCGGGAGATCTTGGTGGCCATGGTAACAATGTGACATCATTATGTTGAAAGAAGTCTATTGTGACTCTTGCAACATGTGGTCGGGCATTATCTTGTTGGAAAGTTGGATCTGCCAGGGTGTCAAGATAGGGTAAAAGATGGGGTTCTAGAACTTCGTGGATATAACGCTGCGCGTTCATGTTACCTCTGATGAAGATTAAAGGTAACCTGGAACCATAAGCTATAGCACCCCAAACCATAACTCCAACATGCGATGAACATGTCTTTCAACAAAAAACTGTGGATTCCTCCTTTCACCACGTCGCCTTCTAACCCTGGCACGACCATCGTGCATGCCTAAACAAAATCGAGACTCGTCACTAAAGACAATACTGTTCCATTCCTGATCCCAGAGTAACCGTTGTCTGCACCACTACAGGTGATTACGTCGGTGTTCTCGAGTTAAAGGGAGGACCCAGTGTGGCCGGTATGAAAACAAGCCAAAACTTCTCATTCATCGGTAAACACTTCGCATGCCAATAGGTCTTCCGTGTTCTGCAAACCATTCATTTGCAATGGACCTGGTAGTGGAGAAACGGTCCCTTAAGGCCAATAAATAATCTTAGGCGGCGATCTTCACGGTCTATTGTTCTACGGCGGCGTCCAGTGCCCCTTGCTCTTTGCGTACGGCCTTCTCGAAGCCATGCCTGACAACACCTAACCACAGTGTCTACACTTCTTTGCACTCTAACTGCAATTGCCCGAAAAGAAAGTCCAGCTTCCCGAAGTCTCACTATACGGCCCCTATCAAACTCACTAAGTTGACGAAATCGTACAGGTCTCCGTACTCTAGGCATCGTAACCGATCGTAAAGGATGTCAAGAACCAAAATCCGCCAACGTTGATTCTTTACTGCGGCTGAAATATTCATTTTTCGAGCGTTAGTGAATTAAAAAAAGCAGTATAAAAACCGGAATGTCCAACTGATAAGGCTGACAATTTTTTCACTTGTTATTTACAGTAAGATAAATACATTCACCAACTTTTATTAAAATCAAACCATTTAAACTGGGTGTTCGGATTTATATGTCACTTAGTATAGTTCACTTCCTTCTTCTTGAACACTATCAACCTGAATAGCACCTCTAATTTTTCCAATTGTAGGATGACAGTCCCTACCATAGCTTTCAGCAAGTTTTTTTTCCCAATCTAACGATTTAATTGCCTTATTACCAGTTTTTTTTAGATCTGTTTTTTCTTCAATCTTGATTTCATGATGTTGATTTTTTTAATAAGCTTTTAGTATCTAATGGTTTACCGAATGACGGTTCGTATTTTTTCAACATCTTCTTAAAGGCAACGTCCTTTCTCATTTTTATTTTTGAAAAATATTTTTTTGAATTTTGAAAAGTAGCGTCAAATTCTGAACTCCACATTCAACGCTGTCATCTGTTAGTAAAGGATTGTGTCGACACAAGTTAGCCATTCTGAGAAAAAACTTAGCTACGAACATGTATAGCAAAACACTTAATAGATCAAGTCAGCCAAATAGGCTCAAACAATTGAGATTTGCATATTTAGCATGCCTTTGTGTACAATTTTTAAGTCTTTCAGGATTTGGCTTTCCTGAGAAAATAGGCTACCCCCACTCTTCAGAAAGTCTTCGAGGCATGTGCGTTTTCACATTGACATAGTATGACTTCTGTACTTATAGACAAGCCAAGGATTATCGCACAGACGGAAACGAGTGACATGGTTTTTCGTCATATTATATCAAAAAATTATATAAACTCTTTCTTGTACTAACTTTGCTGATTATGTCTGTCTTAGCGCCTGTCGCTGACTGATTATCCGGTACCGAAAAATCTACTGGAAACCCAGTTTACTTGTCAAATACAGTTAGTACGAGGACTGAGATTTAAATTCACTCCTCGCTTTTCACCAAACTTCTAGCACGACATACCAACGACGAACAAACTTTGTCTTTCATCAGCGCAGCGTCAAAACAAAATTATTACTACAGCGAGGCACGTCTTTCTCGATATAGCTCAAAAGCTGGTAGCTATATTCACAGCTTAGTTATTATTATTCAATCTTTAATACTAAAGTAGTTGCTGTGGTGGTAGCATTAACCAGTACATTACACATTTGTTGTTCTTTTGTCGTTTAACTTCGCTCGCCAATTGGCGAGGAAGCATTGTAGTCCCGCGAAAGTTTTGTTGCATGTTTTTTGGATGTAACATGATACGGAAAATCATGTCACTCATTTCCGTCGGTCTAGCATTCGGTTTGTTTGTATGTACGTTGATCCTTAATCTCTCCAGAACATTGGAAGTACAGCTCGGATTTTGACACAAAGTGCCTTGGACAATAAAGTCTTTGAAAATATATTCTACGACGCAGCTACCAGCACAAAACAAAATCAAAATGAAAGTACTTAGACTTTGTAGTGTTGACGTTTCGGAGATCCCTGCTGATTTGTAGAAAATGTTTTGTGGGATAAAAATTTGGGGTAATGCCAGGCATTTTTCTTGGCGATATTGTATTTATTCGCTTCCAGCCCGGATGATTGTACGCATCTCAGGGTCTGGGTCTAATGGTACGGCATATTTAAGCGACTTGATCCATTAGCTGCTTTGGTATATATGTTCGGGATTACAAGAGCTATCAACTTGGGGTGACCCGGGATAAAGAAAATAGCATTCGATACCGTTCCAACAAGGAAACTTCACAAATTAGTTTTGAAACTAAGAAAATGCATTGTAAAGTGGAGGAGTGGGGCACTAATTGAGGCATGTAGTCAGTCTCGGGCCACATCCGAATTTATTGTCCGGAGTGCAAGATTTTCCACGATACAGCATACAAACTGCATTTCATCATGGTGGGCAGCGTCGCGCTGAGATTTATATCAGACGTATTCGTCTCATCGCTTTACCTCCCTCTGCTCGTGCACTTTTTCTGACTGAACACAGTAAGACTACAAAAATTACTGTCACACATCACACATAAATACGCAATCGGTTTCTACGCGCGGACGTTTGTTTGTCGAAGTTCATAGAAACACGTTTCCTAGTTTTGCCTTACCACCTTAAAGTTTTCTTGCCAACGTATGAGTCTTCCACATTTATGCTGTCACTGTCAATATGATAACTTGGTTGTCATGGGCGTGCGGTTCGAGTCTTCCTTTTTTTGATCTTAGATATGAATACAACAATGTCTGAAGTTACAACTACAATGTCGACAGTTTGTGTTAAATTTATTGCAGCATTTTCGGAAAGTGAATAATCATCATTCAGTTCATGTGTATGTGCAAGAGCGAGTAACAGCTACGCAGTGTGCAATGTCCTTTAAGGTTAGTTGAGCTCCGCATAAGATACAGTTAGTCAATCTGTTTAATTATTTCGTATCGTACCGCCAAAAACCGTGAAAAGATATGTATGTATGCATATTGACCAGAGAGAGATACCAACAACATTTTTCCCTGTCTGCTTTTCTGGTCACGTACATCGCTCAGCGCCATTTGCTTTACTGTTGGTAGAATTTCAAGCCATTTGCTATGCTTGGCAGAACTGTCAGCAGTGAGCCTCTCGCTGAGCGTCAGTTCCAGTTGCCTCTGGCAGACATTCACGTAGATCTTAGTCGTCAAAACAATACGTGCAGTTAGCGTATTTAGTCTTCGCTACCCGTTTTAGGCAGCAACCATGTTCGATGAGGAATTTAACATCTGATTTAGCTTCCTAGTCCACGATGCTTAGGTAGACGTGTCGCACCTGCACTGCCACATGATGAGCTAGTAACTACAGATCAACTTGAAACAAGAATCTCTCTATGTCCGAACTGACGCTAGATTTTCATGTCAGAAGCGATCTGTCCTGGATTAATACGTTACAAAAAACTGTAGATAAATAGCACGAAAAATATGCGAGGAATGACGTTCAAAAGCAAATGACAGATGGCAGAGTAGGTTGTGGAAAGGGCAGGATTTCTTAACTGCTCTACATATATAGATGTTGACAAAGTTTCCGAGTAAACTTCATTGGATGACTTCTTGCGTAACTTTGAGAAAAGAAGCTCGTGAAAAAGTGTGTTTGAAAATACTCCAAACTTCTGCTAGAATTTGTTGATACTTAAATGGTACTATCGTATCACCGAGATTTCAGATAAAGTCGTATAAGAAAAACTTTGCCAAAAAACTAAAACTATATTAAAATTCTTCATTGAAATACGAATAATGATTTATTTTAAATTTTTGGCAATACAAACGGCTTCATGTTATATTGTATTAAATTTTAATAAAATTGATCAAAAAGTCACAACGATTTTTTTAGAAAAACGAGAAACAGGACAGAAAATTTGGACTCTATGTATTTTGAGAACGGGCACCAGTTTATACGAACTTTTTCTACTACCAAATAACAAAGCTAGATATTTTTGGACAAATAGCTTTGGCATGATCTGCAACCGCTTTTAGAAGAGCAAAAAGAAAGTAATGGATGTGTACTTAAAAAAAAGGGTACACAGTCTTATAGTTAAGTCCATCCAGTAGAGATACATATGTGATTTTAATTGTTGACCAGAAAAGACAATGAAGTTTTATTTTATTATAGTTCTATTATTATTGCAAAGCCAGTTTGTCATTTCTTGTCATTTGTTACCCTCGTGCCAGGGGGGGTGGTTGTAGATGCACTTCCCTGCACGATAAATGTTACTTCTGGGGTTCGAAGTGGTTGTTGATTTGGAGGATTAGGGGAAATGAAAAGATTGCCAATTTCCAGAGCTTGCCCAAAATGTATTTAACTAATTTTAATAAATCACATGAAGGGTGCTATTACAAAGTTTGTAGCAAACTACCTGTAGGGTGCTATGACAGGATTTTCAAGTATTCAGAATGATCACAGTAAGCTCAAAATTTCACTTTGCAATGGTTAATCGATCACCTAACAACAAATGAAAACGAACATTAGTGACTTACCAAGTTTCCGGGGGTATGCATACCTCAGGATCACACCAGCTGTGAAGTTAGGATAAATAATTCATATTAAGTGAAATTAGCTGCTTAAGTATATAGATGCAGTTCGACGGGGTTTCAGCACATGGCGTCTGTGGACATTGGCAACAGCTGAATCAGCTCCCTTCATCAGGGGCTGCTTGGAACTCTTATTGCAGGGCAGGGCATGGAAAAGTCGTCAGGGCTTCATCTGAAGGTATCAGCAGTAGTTTGGTGGAGAAAACGTAAGGTGAAGAAGACGAAAAGTTGGAAGAAGACAAAAAAGGCCTGAAAAAAAAATCCAATATGGCGCCGGGTTCCATTTTAACGCAAGCCGAATTGCTTACCTCTGTTGGAGTGTGGCCTAAAAGTGTCGGCTAGAACGCCGTAAAAGCGTCGAAGACTTCCGTTTCCCACATCCCCGTGGGATTATATGAGACATAAAAAGGAAGAACGCTTAGACTTCATTTGGCGTAAAGATCCGCAAAATGCGTGCTTCTCAACAGAGCTTACGACCAAAAAGTGATGTCTCTTCAACTTGGACACGGAACACAAAGTTCGAAAGGAGCAATGGAGCAATGGAACAACAGCGGACTGTTCCCGGACTGAAAGGACCGAACACTTGTCAAAATGTAACATTGAGGTTAGGAAAGAAACGAAGACGTAAACAATTCTCAGATGAAGGGGCCTCAACTAGAAAATGAGAAAATAGGTGGAGAGTTACGTATAGACCATAGAGAAAATCTTCAGCTAGTTAAACTAGGAAATATGTCTACCCTTGTTTAGTGTTTACGATTATTGCAGAGTCACAGCAGGTCCTACAAGGTTTTCAAATTAAACCTGTAACACATTTTTATTTTTTGGGCGGATAGTTAGACCGACTTACAAAAAACAAAAAATGGTGAATGTGTCTGTTGCAGTTCTCATACCAAAAACTCGGAGAATCAGTATACTAAAAGAAAAATTTCGTTAAAACACCTTGTAGAAGTGTATTCAGAGGTATCATGATCGTGACCATGATCGTCACAAGGTCAATTTAAGGGAGTGTTGATTTTCGTATGTTTATAGTGAAATAGATCTCGCACCAGAATTCAGGAAACTCAATACGAGAGGTAGCTATACAACGGCACAGACAAGCCGTGCTTGTTTCCTTGTCTCTAGTTATGACCTTTAGAAGGTCAAATCAATTTCATGTCGATTTTGTAGGTGGAAGGGAAAGAAAAAGTGCACTAGTGTAAACGTTCCTTCAGGATATTTTATTTTATTGACTAATTTGAGGCCTGTTTTGGTCTGCTTTCGACATATCGAATTATTTGTCATATTTTCCGAAGAATAATCGGACTGTAGTGTCACGGAGAGCATGTCAAGAAATCACGAATACCTGAGATTCGCAAATAATAATAATAATAATAATAGACGTCTTTATTTATCCACAATTACATTGTAGTATAGCCAAATATCAGACTTACATGGCGAAGTTTAGCATGCTGCTACTCTTACACTTAACCATAAAGTCGCTAGCAGATGTTCAAAAGTATCTACAAACAGATTTGGTTCATTACATCGAAAGTAAAATTTAAAAAAAGAGAAAAAGGCATACATTCCAAACCCAAATTTACCAAAAAATTACTAATCTGAATTAAAGATGGAATAAAAAAGAAATGAATGATTACGTAAATTATATGTTTGGAGGGTTGAGTAATAATGTTTTAACTTTTTGTCGAAAGACAGGTAATGAAAATTCTTTATATACTTCAGGAAGGTCGTTATAAATAGTAGCAACATTGTAAGAAAAACTGCGTTCAAAAAGTGAGACGTACGCAGGGGTATTCTAATATTATTTTCTCTGAGAGTTCTACAGTGAACATCGTTATTAAATGAAATTTTTTCCTTCAAGTAATAAGATTTAGACGTGAGCAGCAACTTGTGAACAAAAACTGAATAGTGATACTTGACCATGTCATTAGTTTTTAACCAGTTTAGAACGGGATATTTCGCTGATACATGATCAAATTTACGTAAGCCAAAAATGAATCGTATACAATTGTTTTGAATAACTTGAATAACGTTTTTAGTGAAATTGTCTAAACAAGTATAGTATACGATATTACAATAATTTAGTATAGATATGACCAATGCTTCACATAGTTTTTTACGCAACTTAAAATTTAGTAAATACCTGTTTGCTATAAGAGTGCGCAGCCGTAGGTAGGTTTTCTGAGATAGACTTTCAACATGTTGAGTAAACCTTAATTTTGTATCAAAAACAACACCAAGAATTTTTGCAGAATCAGAAAATTGCAAGATTTGGTTATTTATCTGAATGTTCAAGAGCTGCGTTACATTGTATGTTTTTCCTTGTGCGCAAAATAGTAACATTTTAGATTTTTGTGGATTAATAAGTAGATTGTGATCTAAAGAGTATTTAATTAATTTATTAACATCGTTTTGTAAAATTTGAGTAGTATTATTGACATTATCTGGGTTAAAATAATGAAGCAATTGCGTATCGTCTGCAAATGACTGGACATGATCAAATTTACGTAAGCCAAAGATGAAGCGTATACAATTGTTTTGAATAACTTGAATAACGTTTTTAGTAAAATTGTCTAAACAGGTGTAGTATACGATATTATAATAATTTAGTATCGATATAACCAATGCTTCACATAGTTTTTTACGCAACTTAAAATTTAGTAAATACCTGTTTGCTATAAGAGTGCGCAGCCGTAGGTAGGTTTTCTGAGATAGACTTTCAACATGTTCAATAAACCTTAATTTTGTATCAAAAACAACACCAAGAATTTTTGCAAAATCAGAAAATTGCAAGATTGTGTTATTTATCGGGATCTTCAAGAGCTGTGCTCCATTGTATGTTTTTCTTTGTGCGCAAAATAACATTTTGGATTTTTGTGGATTAATAAGTGTATTGTGATCTAAAGAGTATTTAATTAATTTACTAACATCGTTTTGTAAAATTTGCGTAGTATTATTGACATTATCTGGGTTAAAATAATGAAGCAATTGCGTATCGCCTGCCAATGACTGGACATGAGAATTAGCAATACTTTTGCTTAAGTCGAACGTATATATGAGGAACAGAAGCGGCCCCAATACAGAGCCCTGAGGTACGCCTGAGGGAATTATTGTCACTTGAGACATTTCTTGATTGAGAAAAACACACTGAGTACTTTGATGAAGGTAACTGTCAAAACATGAAAGGGATACACTGTCAAGACCTATGTAATTTAATTTAGCAAGTAATAATTTATGATTGATGCTGTCCAAGGCTTTCGAATAGTCTATAGAGATTAAGGCTAGTGCCATTTTCTTATCTAAGGCACTTAAAATATTGTCTTGCAGATTAAGTAGGGCAGATGTTGTACTATAATTTTTTCTAAATCCGGATTGAGTGTCGGGAAGTATAAAGAACTTTTCTAGGTAAGCGGTCAATTGGAACTTTATAATCTTTTCTAAAATCTTGGATAAAATTGGTAATAAACTGATAATAATAATAATAATAATAAAATGTCTTTATTAGGCACATTATATAAACTACAACATAATGTGACCTCTACGTAGGCGAAGTCTAGCTCTTGGCTACTCTACTTAACCTACCCAAATAATAAATTGAAATATTTAATCAAAGGAAACTGTGACAAGCAGCAAAAGACGCTTCAAAACAATGAGCTTGATAGCTTCCTGACATACATAATATATACACACATATATTACGTAAAAATAAAATAAAATGTAAGAATTAAAAACTAACTTTTCCACAATTAGTACAATGACAAACAAATCTGTTTCACATGCTTACGAAATCTGTTTACTGGCCAATCGTTTATAATGTCATATAATTCGTTATAAATCAGGATAGCATTGTAAGTGTATGACTACGAAATAAAGTTGTTTTATACATAGGGATCTCTAGTCTTTTTTTGTGTCTGAAATCAATAACTGAATTATTTCGTCTGAAAACAAATTTCTCATAAAGATACAAGGGGGATCGAGAAGATATGATCTGATGTGTAAACACTGCTATATGGGACTTTCAAGCATTTTCTATGCACATCCAACCAAGCTGAAATCTCTTTAAGGGAACATGATCATACTCCTTGAGATTAAATACAAATCGACAACAAACTTTAATGTAACATCTGAAACCCTATTCGCGTATTTGTCAGATTATAATTTTAGGAATCCCTTGGCCCCATGGACATTTTTGTTCTGGAAGGCAAGAAATATGTCATACTGAATGCTAAAACAAATCGACCAGGATCCATTTTTATATGTTTTGTGCATACGTATTCCAAAAAATTTGGTACAGCAATTCTTGTTCTGGTTTATATAGTTAACTTTCGTTGTTCCGGTATCTTTAACATTTGTTTGAAATTAGTACTTTATTTGAAAGGTATGTTCTAAATACAGTCGGAGCGAACATTTTGGATGTTTTATTTTTTTGTGCTTATGCTTGTTTGGCTTGCATCATCCTTTTCTGGTTGACATTTGAAAAAAACACATTTTTTGTGTATTTGTATTGTGCTGCTTGTTTTTTTTATTTTATTATAACGTATCATCAAATAACCCGTAGCCTTCTATGAGTGGCAGGAACCACATAAAATTCGCAACACGAAAGTGTGGGCCGTTATTAGCGCTTTGTAGGTTATATGCACAAAACTAGGAAAATCGGTCCAGCAGTATCGGTATGTTGAAATCATGTCACTTGATCTTACGAAAATTAAATAAATATATGTTCTGAACATTTTGTTGGAAACAAGCTATTGGAGTGTTATCGCATGAAGCCTTTATACCAGGACAGCCAGGGAAATGAAAAAAAACGACCCCAAAACTTGACGCGTATCTGAGGTTATAGCACGAGGTCCGACTGCTTGAATTTGCAAGGTTGCCATTGCCAGGTAATCCTTCTGTAATCTGTTCCGCTATTATTTATCATTGATAAAAATCAAGTTTAATAAATAAACAGTCACCTGCAGATTCAAGCGACCGGATCTTAGACCAAGGAAAGAGGTCATATGGCGGATCTGTCAAATAGCAGCGTTGCCAGATTTTTCCCTCAGAATTGCTACTTTTAAGGAAAAATCTCCCAAAATACAGATGATAAATCGAAAGGGGTACATTTGGTTCAAAGAGCGACTGGATGCTTCCTTTCCACGAAACATATGAAAATTCCCCATGTTTCCCGTAATTTCTCGTGGTACATAGGCTCCATATGTAGTCTTGTCAGTACGTAGGGTAACAATGAACACGAGATGAGAAGTTATTTATATGGTTATTTATATGGCTAATATGGATGAGAAAGTAAAATTTATTTCCGATAACACTGTAGGACTTTTTGACATACATGCACCACTAAAAACAGTGAGAGTGTCTAAGCCTCGTGCACCATGGCTCACAAACAATTTGAAAATGATAATGAAAGACGAGATAAGGCGTTTCATAAATATAGACGATCTCGAACGGATGCGAATCGAAATCATTACAATGAACTGAGAAATTTGACAAAAACTGCTATACGTGCAGAGAAATCACGCTACCTTCAACATCTATCTCGACAAAGAAACTCTGCAGCTCTTTATAAAGCTCTTAAGTCATTTAGAATTCAGGATTCTAGTAATACTGACGTTGATGACTGATTTAGCAGTTCCCAATGAAATAAATAACTATATTACCAGTATATTCCAGAAAAGCGACGGTGATTGCTCGGAAACTATCGAATTGTATAGCCAAAACAAATTAAATCAAGATTTTCATTTTCAGTTCCGTCTTGTCGATATATCTACAGTATTGGATGCTATTCCCAGTATCAAGTCCAATTCTAGTGGTATTGATGGCATTACCATTGAGATGATTAAATTGTGTCTACCTGCTGTAGGAATATATATTTTGCACTTAATAAATTGTTGTTTAGAGCGCAGTGTTTTTCCAAGTGCTTGGAAGGAAGCATTAGTGCAACCTCTTCCAAAGATTCCCAATCCCCAGGTTCCTGGTGATCTCCGACCTATTAGCTTGCTGTCGGCTCTATCAAAAATTCTAGAAAAAATTGTTTATGTGCAGTTGAATGAGTATTTACTCGAACGCAGCATTTTGCCATTAAATCAATCAGGCTTTAGAAAGGGTCACAGTACCACTACTGCTTTGGCACGGGTTTGTGACGATGTACTAACAGCGGCGGATAGGCAAGAAGCAACTGCACTAGTCTTATTGGGTTTCAGCAAGGCTTTTGATACCTTGAATCCTAAGCTGTTAGTTTCTAAATGTAAATACATTGGGTGTGACGACTTGGTTCTGGAATGGATAGATTGCTATTTAAATGAACGACATCAAGATGTCGTCATACAAAATAAACTTTCAGACAAAAGGCCGATTTGTTCCCGCGTGCCTCAGGGATCCATATTAGGTCCACTTTTATTCCTTATATACACCTTTGACATTTCTAACACCCTTCAACATTGTTCTAGTCAATCATATGCTGATGATATGCAGGTTTTCCATAATTTCTGTCCGAACAACTACCATTTAGCTAACAACCTTATCAATCAGGATTTGCAATACTTATGCACATATGCTGCAAAACATAATTTACGTCTAAACGCATCGAAATCGACAGCTATACTTTTTTGCTCCAAGAAAAAACGTACTTTCCTCAAATCAAAGTTAAATTTATCAGTAAATAATAGTATGCTAATATTTTCCCATTCTGCAAAAAAATTAGGTTTGTACTTGGATGAAGATTTCAGATTTCAAGAGCATGTTGGCTATGTGTGTAAGTCTAGTTATTTTAGACTCAGGCTTCTATATGCATGTAAAACTGTTTTAAATAGAAAAATTAAGAAAATGTTATGCGAGTCACTCATACTCAGTAAAATCGCTTACTGCAACATAGTTTATTATCCCTGTCTGGATGAAATCACAAAATACAGACTGCAAAAAATTCAAAACTCATGTAGTCGTCACATAAAGAATTTAAGAAGGTACGATCATGTTTCTTACTCAATATCTTCAATGAATTGGTTGAAAATTTCTGATATTTTCAAATACAACTTTGTAACATTTGTCGTAAAAATATTAAAAACTTCTGTTTTGGTTTATCTTATGCAAAAGCTTGTTCGTAGGAATTTAACTCACAATTTGAATACGCGCAACATTAATCTCCTGACAATACCACAACATAGGACAGCCATTTTTCAACGGTCTTTTACGTATAATGCGGTGAAATTGATCAACTCTTTCGAACAATGATCCATCAGCAACTTTTCTAAAAAAAAATATAAGAACTACTTATTGAGCTCTTATTGTTATTGTCTTCTCTTTGAATCGTACGTATTATGTTTTTTGTTCTAATCGTACGCATTATGTCATATTTATGAGTTCTTCTTTTACTATTATTCTTCTTTTTCCTTTTCTTTTTCAGTTTTTTATTTTATTTTTAAGGTAGTAATGAGCATTGACATGACATTTATGGTTAAGTATAAATGGCCATTGGCCAGACTTCGCCATTTGTAAGGATAGATAATTATGTATGTGTTACAATAAAGTCCATTGTATTCAGTTGCTAATAGCGTCATCTATCATGAGGTGTTAACGGCATTTTAGTAGTGAGGAGTCCAATAGCAAGGATCCATACCACTAGATGTCGGCATAGGACAACAGAGTACAAGCGGTATACTCCTATTTGACTTTTAGACCCCTGTGATAAGTAGCACCTCAATTTCATCATAACGCTGTGTGTCTGTGCTCCAGCTCTTTCACTAAACACACCCTCCCGGTCATCGACACTACAGAACCACTGGTAGCGTTCTCTCTGTCATTGCCCCCGGGAGTGCGATGTGAAATGGAACGTGAAATCTCACCGCTCTAACGCCACCGATGGGAAAACAAAATTTATAGAAAAAGCTGCAACTCACGATACACATACGTTGAGCAAAAGGCTTCCGGATAAGCCGTTTAGCCCTTTGAAGGATGACAGGGCTGCAACGCCATCTAGATCACCGTTTTGTATTTGCTTTGAAGCGTAATTTTCAACCAGATGAACGGAAGTTGACTGTTCAACCAAAAAATAGTACAACGACTAGTGCAGCAGTATCTAGATGTTTCTGAGACTCCCAAGGTCTATAAAGTTTTTTGATTCACAACGTTTCAATCGATGTTATCTTCAATCCTCATCAAGTGAACTGGTAAGATGTTCCTTTCTTGACTATTTATATCATTTGATGACGTGGCCGGTGGCTGGTTGTGACGTGTCCCTCATTCCGGTTGGTTGAGATGCAGTTGCTTGATGTTTCTTACAATCGACTGCCACACTAGTTTAATCAATCCATACATGGAGTGGCTTGGGTCAATCGCCTTCAAAACTTCGATGACAAGCCGCAGGATTGGCTTAGATATATGGATGACGCTTTCGTAATCTGGAACCATGGAGAAGACAAACTACAAGCCTTCTTCGAATACCTAAAGGATCTAAGACCATCCATGAAGTTCACCAGAGAAGAAGAAAACAACAACAGCCTCCCATCCTTGGACGTTATGGTAACAAACAACAATTGCAGAATAGAAACTACGTATACACAGAAAAACAACACATACAGGACAATACCTAAATCTATGTTCTAGTCATCCAGTAACCACGAAGAAAGGCGTACTTAGAACCCTCATCGTCCAGGCAAAGAGCATTTGCAACATGCAAACAAGTCTCGAGGAACAAATTAACAGCATGAAAGAAGATCTAACAGAAAATAGCTGCCCAAGACGACTGATAAATCAATTACTGAAAGAAAACAACATCAACAACAGTAGAAACAAGCGAAATGAATCACAGGATACACTAAATCTACCATATGCTAAGAGAATATCGAAGCTAGATTTTCAAGAAACACCAAACTTCGCAGTATACGACAAAGCCAATTAACAAAACCAAAACACCAAGGATTGTGTATACAATGGTACCATGTGAATTCGGAGACATATTCACAGGAGAAATAAAAACACTACTCTCAGGAACAATAAAGAAGCATAAACCCAACACGGGACGGCGGATACCAGATCATGCTTGGACAAAGCACCACAGAATACTTTTAGGATCATGCACTAAGATTTTACACAAAGAAACACTCTGGCATCGGAGATAATTCAAGGAAATGGCCTTCATAATAATAAGTGAAAATGTTTACAGTAATCCAAGTGCGAAAATTAAACCAGTATGACAGATGACTGTAACAAACATCAAGCAACTGCAACTCAACCAACTGGAATGAGGGACACATCACCAAATGGTATAAATAGTCATGAAAGTGGTATATTTTCCAGTTCACCAGATGACGATTGAAGCTGACATCAATGGAAACGTCGTGAATCAAAAAAATGTATAAGCAATGGAAGTCCGAGATACATCAGCCCAATCATCCACATTGTCATAAAATTTCAAAAACATGAAGCAGTATTCGAAATGCAAGTAAGTAAAGACCCTAGAGTCCTTCTTCTGTTACTTATGCAGGACGCCGCGAAATATTATGACAAACTCTCATATTTATTATGACAAAAACTAATGGCTACTACGGAAAATGGAGCCATGGAGCTCCACCACGTGTAATGCAGGAACTTGCTGCTGAAAATCCATTTTACTGAAATGTTTTTTGAACGATACTGTTCTATCATTCAACAGAATCTTGATAAGCTGGTTGGAGCTTCATATGTTCATGTCAAGGGATAGCAATTAACTCATTGAGATCGCCAGGGACTATCCCTAAAGTAACATCATTGTTTTCGCACTTTGTATAACAATAGCTCAAAAATTAAGCTAAACAAGTATGTCCATTTGCTTTCAATAAAATGAGCCGTTCGTATGGATTCACACTCAACTCCGATTTCCAAAAAGTTGGAAAAGAGCAGAAACTCGATTACGATTATGTGCTTTCTCGGGTTACTGTTTACGAATCTATCATAATAAATACGATTTTTACAAGATGATGGAACCAGAATTCAGTTTCCAAATTGATAGAACTGTACTGAAACGATGTCAAACAAGATCAAGTTTTCAGCTCGAAAATCGCCATGTCGATGTAGATGGTATCAGATATCGAACTACAGGACAGCCTTTTCATTGTGATCGAGGTATTTGTGAACTTGAGGCTATATCCGCAAGTGGCTAAAAATGCATATAAGATCAGAAAATTCTCTAGTAATTCAGCTCATCTACTATCTTCACTGAAGATTGGTCGGAGCTCTCCTGATTCATCCCACCCAATCAGACGATGATCCTTATTTGTGACACTTTTCTTAGGTTAACCCTTAGTTACCGTAGTACTAACAATCGCAATTACAAAAAATAAATTATTTTGCGTGTTGTAAATATTCAGTCAGAGTGGAATGAGACCTGAAGTGACACATAATTTTTACCATACTTCATTTAAAAAAATAAAAACATCGAACATCATTCGTTTCGACATATTTCTACACAAATTCCTTATCGTAGTTAGCTATAAAAAAACACAATATTATATGCGGAATTAGTAACAGATTCTAAAATATGAATAAGCTGGCCACTGAGACATAACTTAGTTTGAGTGATAACTTGAAAGGAATAAAAAAATACAAGGTGTGGTCAAAGATTGTGTTTAAAATTTTTACAAATTTTTGACGAATGCTCCAGAAGTACCCGACCCAACGAAGAAAACATAAAAATTTTGTAAAAAAATGTATTTATTTTTCAACATAATCTCCTTTGAGGTCTATACACTTTTCCCAGGGATGTTCAATACGTCCGATACCCTTTTTATAATAAGAACTGTCTTGCTCCTCAAAATAGCCATTAACTGCCGACATCACTTCTTCATCGTTGGAAAAAGTTTGACCACTGAGCCATTTTTTCAAGTTTGGAAACTTAAAATAATCCGAGGAGGCCAAATCTGGTGAATAGGGTGCATGAGGTAGCAATTCAAACTTTAATTCGTTAATTTTGGCCATTGCAATAACGGATTTGTGAACTGGTGCATTGCCTTGATGAAACAATACTTTCTTCTTAACCAAATGCGGCCGTTTTTGCTTGATTTCATCACTCAAACGTTGCAATAAGTTCGCATAATACTCGCTATTGATAGTATTATTGTTTTCAAGATAGTCAAGGAAAATTATCCCACGCGCATCCCAAAAAACCGACGCCATAACCTTGCCTACAGATGAAACGGTCTTCGCGTTCTTTGGAGCCGGTTGCCCCTTTTTAGTCTATTGTTTTGATTGCTCTTTTGTTTCGGGTGTGAAGTGATGGACCCATGTTTCATCCATGGTTATGAAACGACTCAAAAATTCTGCTTTGTTGTTGTGAAACTTCTCTAAACACTCAATTGAAACATCTTCACGACACTGTTTTTGCTCGATTGTGAGCAATTGCGGCATCCCTCCTGCACACAGCTTTCTCATGTTCAAATTTTCAGATAATATGCGATAAACCGCACTTTTTGAAATGCTTACTATGTCTGCTAGCTCGCGCACTTTCAGTCGACGATCATTCAGTACCACTTGGTGAATTTTCTGGAGTCGTCACCTCATTTGGTCGACCACTGCGATGCTCGTCTTGGCAGCTCATACGGCCTCATTTAAACTCTGCCACCCAATATTTTGCTGTTGTGAACGAAGGAGCTGACTCACCCAGAGTAGAATCCAGTTCAGCTTTTATATTGGTTGAGCTGAGGCCTTTGAAATAAAAGTATTGTACCACATAACGATGACCAGTTTTCTCGATTTTCACGAATTCACTGAAAACGTTCAGAATTCATGGCTGCCAAACAAATACAAAACAACGTGGTGCCTTTAAACACCCGTGCTTTATAGGTTGCATACTTTCTAATACAATGATATTTTCCAAACAACTATCGCCATCGCTAGGCCAGGCTGGGTACTTCTGGGACCACCCTCGTAGGCTTATGGTACATTTTACATAAATAAAAAGTGTTTCTTTTAATTCTTGGTGGACATGTTTTCTTTTTTAATAATTTTTTCTGCGGAACATCCTCTGCAGCACGGTCAGGGAATGATAGAATTCTACGAATTGTAATCAACTGTCACGCTTTAGTTTTGTATTTTCTGCACGCCTAATAAGATGGGGTCTTGCCAATTGATCAGCAAGAATTTTTAGAAAGTCTGCATTTTCGATCTTTGTGCTATTTTTGAATGACTGATAAAGAACATGCGGATTTACACCACAAACATCAAGTAACTACGGCCAGATCGCATTCTAGTTGGTGGTCTACTATAGTGCAAAGAATATTCACTTTCCAGTTTTTGAATTATGCGACGTTTATCGAGTTGCGATGGTGCACCATGACGACCATATTTAGCACAATACGCTCTTTGAGTAGCGACAACTCTTCTCGAACTTTGTTAGAATATTTAGGCGATTTCCAAACTGCCTTACTGAACACAGAATAACTCAGCTATCAGAAACTATACTTCTAAGATGGCGGAAGTATGCTGACAAAATCCTATCGTCCCTATTGGGAAACCCTGTAGTATAATTTCCGATTCATTCTTGAGGATCTGTGCTGACAAAAATAATCCACAAAGTTGACAGGAAATCACACTGGCTATACAAAAATCTTAATAGATATAGTACTCGTAACATAGACACCGTAGACCGGTCACTGTGACCGCTATGTAACTTTTGTCATTTTTCTATTGTAAACCGATAAAGGTGCCACTTTCAACTTTTAGGGACAAACTGTCCACGTGGTCACTTGAAGGTGGCGAGGATATTGCCTAATTATATTGAAGTAAGGGTACGATATATAGAAATAAATATGTGCCGCGGTCTCAGTCGCACTACGGCGGTTAAGGGTTAAGCTTGTAAAAAACCCGCACCCCTACACCCGTATTACGTAACTTAAAAAGTGACATGAGATCGATTTTTTATGACATTATGTAGGTATTCCTTCCAATATGTGAGTATTTCGATTAAATTTCACCTTTGAACTAACTGACATTCACTTCAGGCTCACTTGTCGTAGGCGCGGAACTAGAGGCACAATAGCGGCTACCTAGCGGTCAACTTGACATTTTACTAGTTCTTCGACATTATACAACTTTTTTACGTAATAACACCACTGTTCGAGCTAGCCCTTGTAAAACTCATCAGACTGTCTGTTTCTGTATCTCTCTTAACACTGTTCAACGTCCCTGTCGAAGTGAACCGATTTCCCAAATCAAACAGGAGTTTTTATTTATCCGGTGCCACTCAAACGTCATGTCGGAAAAGAGAGTAGCGGTGCTGAAATGTGGCGATAAAAACATGCTTTCCTCTTTCCACATCGATCGATTTTCATGCTGTTTACCGAAAGTACAGAACAGAACAGAAGTGGGTTTAAAGAGCCGTAGTAGACGTCTTTTAGACGAGGTGTAAACATCGCATTTGTGGAAGTAACTTTCCAACTGGATTTTTTACGTGACCGCGTCTGTTGGACGCCCCTTAACATGATTCAAGAGGTTAACGGGCGCTAACCGGTTGCAAACCGGTTTAAACAATTTTTCCAAGCCACTTGGAAGAATCATTTGTTTTCGCTCCGGACAAAGATATTACTTTTTTGGATTATTCTAAACAAAGGAGCTCCCTAGTAAGCTTCTTCTATAGTTGACCGGTTTCGAGTTATGTTTGAAGAATTCTACAAATGGCCAACTTCGATGCTCAAAAAACTTTGTTTATAATTATTATTTTTGAGGTTGCTAAGTATCTAAAACAATCATTTGCGACGTACTGGTCCTCTCTGATGACCGCCATTTCATATGCAATTTAGTTGGATCGTGATGGTATTATAACTTTACCACGATAACTACTGGTTGCCTATGTTGTAGGCTTTCTATCAGCAACGGAATCATACAGCCAATAAAGTGAGATACTTTTAGTTGATGGCAATAGAAGGTCAGGGCATTAAGTCAGTTGAATCTGATGGAGATGTTCCACTTATGATGTGTCACTTTATATCAAGCACAACAAAAGTTGTTTGCTAAATGTCACGATGGTTTATTCTAGCTGCTCACTTACTCGAAGCTGAACGTGCTATGATAATTCATTTTTAGCTGGGGGTAATACAAGTATTGATCAAAACTAACAAGAACCTTGATCATGGCCATATATTAGTATATCATACATATGTTACGACGAGCTGGGGCATAATAATGCTGTCAGTTTTGTGTGGATTGGCAAACCGTATGACATCTGAAGGTTCATTTTATATTCACTAGCACCGATTCAATATCTTTATAATATACAGGATGTTCCTTAACGATATGCGAATATTTAAGGGTGTTAATCTACATGAAAAATTAATGTTAGTTCGCTTTATAAACTATGGTTCAAAAATGTTTCCTTACAAAATTTCGGGGTGTTGAAGTTTTAGGAAAAAAAATGGAAATTAATTAATATTTTCAGAACCGTTTCAGATATTTCACTGATATTTAGTACATAGTGAAAGTTAATAAAGTTGCATATTTCTCAATGCAAAAATAATTTTTAGCTTTAACAGTGGCGTGCGTACAGGTATTGCCTTCGACATTGCTCAAGAAAAAATAGTACGCCAATAGTTTTTGGCAAAAGAAATTATTTTCGAATTTCCCATTCAATTTAAAACAAATGATCTCTCCTGAATTGTTTTCCTTCGATGCGCCATTTTTGAGTAAAAAAATAAAAACTGTTCTATTGTCCGAGAAAATTAATGTAGTAGTTGAAGAATGCAATTTAGCAATAAATATCTAGTTGCTCTGGAATATGTCACTGGCTTTTGATATCTGACAAGTCTCCGTTATTCAAACCTGTCCGCTCTGGCATCTTTTTCATTATTTAGTTTTTCAATCTTGTTAATAATGGTTAATTGTTCCAATGTCGATCCTTTTCTAATATTCATCGTCGTCTTGTTGAAACTGGTTCTGTCCAAAAAGGAACATCCGAACGTAGACCTCTAAGTGTGAGGACACCTGAAATTGAGGAAGCAGTGCTGCATGAAGTCGAAGAACATCCTGAAACGAGAAGATCGCTAGACACTTAAATATTTGCCATCAAATTGTTTGGAGAATTTTAGTGGATTTTTAGTGATATCCTTACCATATTTTAAGAGTACAGGCATTACTTCCCATTGATTTTCCAAGGCGTGTGACCTTTTGTCAAGGATATTTTCAAAAAATTACACAAAATCCGCGATTTAAATCAATGATTATGTTCATGGACGAAGCTAATTTTTCTCGAAATACCATTCAGAATTTCCACAATAATCATTTGTGGGCAGAAGAAAATCCCTATGCCGTAAGCGAAACCCATTTCCAACACCAATTTTCGGTTAACATATGGTCATTAATTATTGGCAACCACTTTGTTGGCCCATTCTTCTTGCCGGGACGACTTGACGGACAGACTTACGTCAATTTTCTTCAACTCCAGAAGCCTTTGCTGCTTGATGATGTTCCATTAGTAATAAGAAACAATATGTGGTACATGCATGATGGTGCACCAGCGCATTTCAGCGTAGCGGTTCGTAATTATTTACAAACTGTTTAACCAAATCGTTGGATTGGCCGCAATGGGCCCCAAGAATGGCCACCAAGGTCCCCAGACCTCAACAGCTTAGAGTTCTTTTTGCGGGGCTATCTTAGAACACTAGTGTACAGAATTCCCTTTATTATTGCAGAGGAATTAAGAGAAAGAATAGTTGCAGCTTGTGATATAATAAAAAACACGCCAGGGATATTTCAACGAGTGCGCAATTCCATGAGAAGGAGGGCGGAAGCATGCATACTAAGTGAAGGGGGCCATTTTCAACTATTTCTGTAATTATTTCGTTGTCAATACCCGTATGCACGCCACTGTTGAAGTTAAAAATTATTTTTGCATTAAAAATATGCAGCTTTATTAACTTGCACTACGTACAAAATATCAGTGAAATATCTGAAGCGGTTCTGAAAATATTAATTAATTTCCATTTTTTCCTAAAACTTCAACACCCCGAGTTTTTGTAAGGAAGCATTTTTGGACCATAGTTTATAAACCAAACTAACATTAATTTTTCATGTAGACCCACACCCTTGAATATTCGTATATCATTAAGGAACACCCTGTATATTATGCTTCCTAATATTTCATGACGAAAATATCCACCTGTTTACAAAGAGGTTGAAGTTCAAATACTCTCCTGAAAGTCCTCGAATGGTATTTTGGCACTAGCTTATTTGAAAATATTGTTATTCAGTGGTTAACAACAAACTATGTGTTCCTTCATATAACTGGCAACCTCAAAAATCATTCTTGACTTAGTTTGAAGCATTGAAAATAGCCAGTTAAAGGGCTTTTAGACATTAAGTCGCCTGTAAATGGAAAACGGTCAACTTTATCGAAAAATGGCTAGCCACTCTTTTATTCATAATGATACAAAAAACCTACAAAAATATCTGGAACGGAAAAAACATATTTTGTACTATTATAAAAAAGTAATTTGAAAAATGTGCACTGCGTTGCGACCCTGCAACCCTTTTATTCATATTAAGGGGAATGACACCCACGTGGTTATGAAGAAAAAAATCGACGACGACGCTTCTCCCATGAATGCGAGGTATGCGCTTTGTCTACATGCTCTTCACCATAAAGATACAGAAAAATAAAAAGCCGAAATAGACGTCGTCCGGTTCACAATGGAAGTTTAAGCGCGTAGAGGAAAATGCTTTGTTCTTACCAATCTCGTAGCAAAGTGGTTCGAGTTTATTATAGCAAACATTTATTCGTCATGGAATGGTTGTAGCTGACGTTCCTTGTGAGTTGTAAAATTTAATAGAGGGGGTGCGGAGCCATACCGACTGCCTACTTGTGCGTCAGAGACGGGCTACTTGTCTCATAACTATATTGCGAACTTTAGGAAACGGTAACAGCATTTTGGGTGCAGAACGTATATCAAACTATAACATATACAGGGCGTTGCCATTTCTTGGTTGGAGACAAGGCATGAACATTTTCGAAGCAAAGTTGTACTTTTAAAATATTTAACATTAAATTTCATTAGTTTCAGCACATTTATAAGAGTTGTGTTTTCTTTTGTAGTTATAAAGTGTCCTATTCCAAGTTTTTCGGTGTTCTTTGTGTGAAAAATGGTCGTATCTAGACTTTGAAAAAAGCATTTTAGAATGTCGAGATTCTAGTTTTTAGGATTCTTAGCTGGAACATTGTAGGAGCAACGGTTGTCATACTATTATAACGGATATTGCATGAACACTTTTTTTAACTTTTGCGTCCTTCTTGTTAATAATAACAATAATAATAAATCGTCTTTATTATTATTATTATATAGCTACTCTTCCACTTAACCCTGTTATTTTCATGGTTGTGAACCAATGTAAATACATGTAATTAACATGTATGAATATATACAGTGGCTAACCGAAGGAACACAAAAATATTGCAAGACATAATATAGAAAATATAAACAGATTCAGCAACACGTCAAATAAAATTTTTCTGGCGGTTACTAATCTAAACTACAAACTACTACTTAATTACTACTAAGAGTCATTTTTGATAGCAAATGCTGCTTGACACAAACTTTAAATTTAGTTTGAGATAAATTTTTGAATGCATCAGGTAGCACGTTATACAATTTGTTACACAATTATACCTAAAAGAGCGAGTAAATAAAGCCGTACGGTGCCGTGGAATATCTAATAATTTGCCATACCTGAGCATGCGATCTCTAACAGATTGCCTGAAAACAATTTTTTTCAAGAGATATTCGGGAGTTCCCGTGATAATCAAATTATGAATGAACTTCAAGATAAAATACTCGTAAGAACTATTAATATCTAACCATTTTAAACTACGAATACAGTGTGAAACATGGTCATATTTTCTTAAACCGTAGATGAGGCGACAGTACGAATTTTGAATCAGTTGAAGTCTGCGAATTGAGACTTGATCTAAGTAAGGATAGAAAACTATAAGGCAGTAGTTGATTTTTGAGAGAACTAGGCTTTCACAAAGATGTTTTTTCAATTTGAAATTGATGAAATGCCTATTAACAAACAATGTTTTTAGTACAACAAAGCAGTTTCTTACTAATTTAGATATATGCTCACGAAAACGTAAATCCTTGTCAAGTAAGACACCCAAATGTTTTGCAAGATCCTCATAAACTAAAGAAGTGTCATTAATGCGTACTGTCGTGTTATTTCTGATATTAATGATTTTGTTTTTTTGGTGCAAAAAGATCAGCTTTAGATTTAGAGGCATTCAGCGTTAAGGAGCTATGCTTGGAAAAACTAACAATAGTGGCTAAGTCACAATTCAACTCGTCAACAGCTGCTACACAGTCATCTGGATCAAAAGTTTTACATATTTGTGTATCATCCGCAAAAATCATCACTTCAGAGGAGCGTATCAGTTTACACATGTCTGATATGTAAATGGAGAACAATAGCGGTCCTAAAACAGAGCCTTGAGGGACCCCTGATATCACATTCTTATATGTCGAATATGAGTTGTCCAAATGTAACCTTTGCATACGATTCTTGAGATAACTAGTAATGAACTTGATAGATCCTTGAGAAAATCCAATATATTTGCATTTTGAGATCAAAAGTGAATGATTGATAGTGTCAAAAGCCTTGGAGAAGACAAGCAGTACAAGAGCCTCTGCTTGACCCCGATCCAAAGCCTCAACAATATCATCAGTCACCTTAAGCAGGGCAGTGGTGGTGCTATTCCCTACTTTGAAGCCAGACTGGTTTTTTGGAACTATGTTATTCTCAGAGCAGTACTCTTTCAATTGATCATGTACTATGCCTTCCAATATTTTTGATAGAATCGGAAGTAAACTTATTGGGCGCAGGTCAGAATAAGCTGAAGGGTTATTAGTTTTTGCCAAGGGAACAATTACTGCTTGCTTCCATGCAGAGGGAAAATAGTGAAGTTCCAAACAAGAATTAATCAAATGCGTTAAATATTTACCAATCACAGGAAGACACAGTTTTATCATATTAGGCGTAACACCATCATGCCCACAGGCATTAGATTTTATTTTAAGTAAATGCGAACGTATATCTTCCTCAGTGGTCATGACCAGATCAAATTTGAGCGATTCGTCAAGTATGTTATTATCATAAAATTCTATTTCACTAGCACAGAGCTGAGTATTATCTTCAAAAACAGATAAAAAATAATCATTTATCTGCGTTGCGTTACGTAAACTAACAGGTATGTGGTTACGCTTCTTAGTCTGCATGTTCAAATTCCTTATACCCTTATATAAAGAAGATGAATTATTAGTTTCTTGTAAGTGCTGAAGATAACCAGCGTCTTCTCTACGCTGTGCTGCAAGAGCATAATTTCTCAGTTCTTTGTATTCTGTCCAGTTCTGATTTGTCTTATTGTGTTTGTATTTTATTAAAGCTGCATCCCTCTGCTTTTGGCCCACGGGTTTAGTTTTTCTCCTAGGTCATCACATTATGAATCAGAGAGCCCGTTTATTCAGCTTCAATATACTGTTTTTAAAATTTGGATGCGATTATTTGGCAGAGACTCTGAATGAAAAAAGGTCCTTTTGTCATCGACCACTGATATCGCGATGTCCAGTAAGCCTATTTCCAAAAACTGGGATAATCTTTTTGTATGATTCCATTTCAGTCTTTGACGTTATTATGTTTTGTTTCCTTAGAGTTGATTTTAAGAGACCAAAACAAGTCACTTTTTACCTTGTCTTTGAAAATTAATCGCGTTTTAGCAACTTGTAATTAAGCCTCAATGTACCCCCAATAACTCTACACGACAGCAGATTGATCCATTGTACTGTTTCTCCGGGCCTTTTTTTTATTAACGGTTAGGCAGGTGGAGTGGTTCCTTAGATATCGATGTCTTTAATTAATACTCCAGTCCATATAAGAGTTTTACTATTATAGTCATATCATCCCTAAGACTTCTGCCTAATTCTTTTGACTATTATTAATACTATTGACCACTTTGCAAAACGGAAGTGCAATTATCATTGACAGCTATAAGCTGCCAGTAGCTGCCTAGGAAAGTTACCTTACTTTGATACTTTTACATAACATCACTTGCTTTCTCCAGGTTGCTAGTTGTATTTCATCGTATTGGGGCATGATACCAACACTCCAGAAGCAACTGTACAGGACTGTTAGGCTAAACGATCAGCAATTGCAACTTTTCCTCAATTATTTCCATCTATTGCCATCCCCGATGTAAGAAACGGAGAAAATTCCAAACTTGGTGGTTCCTTAACTTTCTGCAAGTCAGTGAAAACATTTCACACCATATGTCCAAATTGATAACCTATCACAAGTATCATGCTCGGCCATCAGTTTTGAGCAATTTAATCCTTTCCCTGATACTGGTAAACATTCATAAATATTGAAGCTCACCTCAATTATCTTTGCTGTGATTTATCCCTGAATCTGCTCGAATAAATCGAATGAATATGTATCCGTATTTCCTTTGAAAATGGATATCCATTTAAATATATATTGATTTGCTCATAAATTTTGCTTTATCTCTATAAGTAGATATAAGTTAATTCCGAGTATTCCGTTTTGTACTGCCAATCAAGGGGGAATGCTTTATTTCTATCACTGAAAATGGGAAACTACATACTCATTTACTTATGCAAATATTCCTTTTAATTTCATTCTTTCTACTTCATCATCCTCTTGCATGACGCATAGAATTCTAGTCTGTCAGTTAATTCAGTATGCAGTATCATAGCTGGCGGGAACTCGTATACCAGTGTGAATTGAAGACACATCAGTACATTTTTTAAAAAACAGTGTGGCGGTTTCATAATGTCTACATGCTAATAGTTTTTGTAAGAAATAAACTGCAATATAATCATGATACATTCACTTTCAGCGATGGAATCAAAATTTTAAACATAATGATCCAAATTAACCATAACAAAATTGAGGTATCTGCAATTTATCGTCCGCCATGTTCAGAACCCCACGAGTTTTTGAAGAATATCGAATTTTTTTTTCAAAATCAAAATAAAGTTCATTTAAAGCAACATATTTTCTTGGGAGATGTCAATATAAATATTTTGGACGATGATCCCATCACAAATGAATACTTGAATATCCTATCAAGTAACGGATTTCTGTCCTATATAAACCTACCTACAAGGTCTATCAGTGGCACATGTATAGATCACTGCTTTGTGAAAGACCTATCCAACAAAATTACTTGTATACCAATAATCCTACAAAGCGATATTACTGACCACTTCTCCACTATTTTACTGATATCTTCAAATGAAAAACATTCTAACATCCCTACCGTTAATAACAACCAGAAAAATTACAAATTTTTTGTCGACAATTCAAAACTAATATCAAATGTCAAACAAGAATCCTGGGAACAATTATACTCTATAAATAATATAGACAAAGCAATGGGTCTGTTCATAGAGAAAATAAAAAACTAATAGATATTAGTACCAATAAAGTAATAATTAGTCACAAAGAGAAAAGCAGAAATGCCTGGATTACCAAAGGATTAATAACATCGGCAATAGAAAAAGAAAGACTATATAATGTAATGAAACTAACGCCAACTACAGAGAATACCGACTGCTACAACCAATATAAAAATAAATTTATAGAGCTTGTAATAAAAATACTCAACAGATATGTGATGAATTTGTACAATTCTTTACTGACATAGACGAAAATTTAGCAAGTAATATACAAGCAAATGTACAAAATACTCAGACTCCAAAAAGAACTTTGAACTCATTTATTTTGGATAATGTCGAGCAATGTGAAGTATACACCACTGTTGCGTCCTTAAAAAATCGGAAAAGTCCTGGGTTCGATGGTATTAAAAGCGAGCATTTGAAAATTATAGCCGAGGACATAACAGAACCACTCACTTACCTAATCAACAAATGCTTTGAATCTGGCATATATCCCTCAATTTTATACATAAATCAGGAACAAAAACAGATGTTAACAAATATAGACCAATATCAATAATATCCAGTGTAGCAAAGGTTTTTGAAAAAGTTTTATCTACTAGAATGATTCGATACCTCACAAAATTCAAAATTTTAAGGGAAAATCAATATGGATTTACAGAAAGGAAGGCTACATCGGACGCAATAACTAAAATTGTAAATCAAATACATCAAAATATTGATAACAGAATCCCTTCAATCTGCATTTTTGTTGATTTAAAGAAAGCTTTCGACACAGTTAATCACAAATTATTATTAGAAGCATTGGAGAGAAATGGTTTTAGAGGAAATGCGTACTCACTGATCGAAAGTTATTTGTCAAATCGCCCACAATTTGTGCAGATATCAGGATCATTTAGTAAAGAAATGTATATTAAGTGTGGTGTCCCACAAGGAACTGTCTTAGGTCCGCTGTTATTCAATATATATTTAAATGATATTTTCCAAATTAATTGTGTTGGCAAAATAATTAGTTTTGCAGATGATACTGCAATATTATATGAAGGCACTGACTGGTCTGATCTGAAAAATGTAATTGAAAATGATTTTATCAAAATTATTCAGTGGTTTAACATTAGAAAATTAAGCATTAACTACTCTAAAACACATTTTTTACCATTTGGATCTTATGCTAGACATCTGCCAAATTACACAAATTTCTCCTTCAATATTAATGATCAAAAAATGCAAATTAATAGAGTGCCCAACATAAAATACCTTGGAGTGGTCTTAGATCCTCACTTACGATGGAACATCCATGTCAATTATATTTTAAAGAAAGTTAGATTTGTATCCTACAAAATTAAATACCTTGGGAATATATTGACAGAAAAATATCTTCGAACATTATACCATGCACTGATTGAGCCTCATCTCACATATGGTATATTAGCATGGGGAGCTGCATATTCCTCACATATCTATAATTTAGATGTTTTTCAAAAAATGATATTTAAAAAACCGAAACTTTATCCCACTGAAAAATTATACGCAGATGTTCGAATGTATAAGACAGCTTTATTTCTTACACAGTATCACTCACTACCATAAATTTGTAAACACCGACCAAAAAATTAAACATAATCATTATACCAGGTACAAAATTTGTGGCACAGTAGTTCCTCAACCGCATAAATCTATAATGCAGCGATCATATCTCTATTTAGCGCCTAAATTTTATGAAATTATACCTAAAGACTTAAAAGATTTACGTTTCGGAAATTGTTCCAAAAGAAATTTAAAAAAGTGGCTACATTCTATATCTAGGACTGAAATTCATAAACTCATAAATACGAACATCAACTAAATACATAATCTACTGTAGCTAATTTTTGTCCTCTTTTGTCATTTGCATTCTACAGTTTCAACTTAAATTATTGGTCCATGTACAGGCGATGCCTTCTATTGGGCCTGTTTTAATTTTATATTTATTTACTCATATTGTTTGTTACCTTTGTACATTGAGTGAATAAATATTATTATTATTATTATTAATATCTGTAAGTAATCGAACCATTGAAAAAATCCATAAGCTTTATAACCTTCCAATGAACTTTATTTCGAGAATGAGCTAGTGCCTCATAGAATCACATAACTATAAGCAAAAAGGGTGCTCCTAGAACATTAATGTTTATTCAACTATATAGGTATGAATATGATAAAATTATATCTAATACAATGAGATATTCAACTGGGATAGGGATTCAAAGCAATAAGTTAATTACAGCAGAAGGAGCTTTCCTTTGGTAGAGTTCTCCTCGGATCTCGACTTGGTGTTACTTTAACGTTAAGGACAATGCAACTCTCCCAAATGTCGAATTGGCGTGTGTTTGATAGAATATTCTATATAGCTATATAGCTCATCAAATAATATGGAGAAACCCAATTATTGATCAGACTATGCAGAATCTGAATGTGTCCCTCTTTAAATGCGACACCACTGAAGCAGGTAGTTAGTTCTGCGTTATAGCCTCAAGTGGCAGGCTCTCATAGATTTTCTGCTAATTCACGATTCAATTCTCAATTTGCCTTCTGGTCCTTTTTCCTTCCATGACAGTGAGTCTATAATGATAAATGAATTAAATGACATGGATGGTTTTATTTAAGATCCGTTAAAATTGTAATCAGTATAAGTCGGAGGCTTATGCCTCGTGTGAAACTCATGGATACAGCATTATTACAGTAGACGATTAGGTGGCTTTTATAGCACAAGCCATGAAAGTCCTTTATCACAATTTTTGTTTTTTTCTCAAGGCTTTCCCCTGAGTCAATTATAGCTACATTAACAAACAATAAAAAGTTCCGAAGACACTGCCATGACGTGCTCCGGAATCGATGTAAAATTCAGTAGATTTTGTGTCATCAGCTTTTACAAAAAAAATCTCTTTTCCAAAAAGTTATATGGGAAACAGTATCGAATGCTCCTGTAAGATCAAAATACGAGATGTCCAGTGGGAAAGTTCACATTTTAAATTTGAATTACGCGGCAACCGTATACGCGGAAGTGGGGAGGGGTCTTGATCGACGCGTTCTGTGTGCGGGTTAAATAGTCACAATAGAACGCTGGACCGGAGCACACGTGCTTTTGCTATCGAGGCTTACTTTAAGAGTGGTGATTCATACGTATCTGCGATTCGGAAATTTTGTGGACGATACAACATTCACCGAAGTAAGAACCTATAGAAAATGTGCGTCGAGTAAGTGATTCGGTCATTGCAAATCCTCGGCGTTCTGTACGGAAGCATTTCGCTGCTTTGTGAATGCCTAGGTTAACGCTGCATGGCATAATGAAGAAAAAATGGGTTTTCATCATTATAAAATCCAATCAGTCCATGCTCTGAAGGAAATTGATTACGTATTATGGACATTTTGTGCTGAACGGACGTTGAATCTTTTTTCTACCCAGCGCAGACTCGAGGACATTGTTTTCAGTGACGAGGCCCATTTTCACTTAGACGCTTATATGAACAAGCAAAATTACAGATATTGGGCACCAACGCACACAAAAGAGAAGCATCAACAACAGCTACATAGTCCAAAGGTGACTGTTTGATGTGCCACATCTTCTAGCGGTATTATTGGGCCGAATTTGTTTGAAGATGAAAGCAGTAATGGATTGAGAGTCAACTCCGAGAGATACAAGGACATGATTTACACTTTTTTGCTCCTATTATAAGAACAAAACGTCGATTTAACAGAAACACATGGTTTCAACAGGATGGGGTCGAGAGAATCGATGGACGCGGTGAAAGCACTTTTCCTCAAAAGGTTATATCGAAGTTTGGAGACTTTTTTTGGCGGCCTAGGTCACCCGACCTCACGCCCTGCGATAATTTTTTGTGGAGTTATCTAAAGTCAAAAGTGTATTCCAATAATCCACGAACACTGGAGGAGCTTAAAGACAACATTCGACGAGAAATGATCAACATCACTCCGGAACTCTGCAAACATTTGGACGGAATGATATACATACACGAAGTAAAACCCGCGGATTAAGTTTGTATTTTTTTTTTAGATCAAAGGGTGAACTTTCCCACTCGACACTTTGTATATTGCTGCTACGAGCATGCAACTGTAGATATTGTCAAGTGTACGCTGGTCTCATAATTTTGTTAAAAACCTAGCTCTAAAACGAAACTGAAGATTTAACAAGATTTTATTAGGGGTTAAATAAAACTCAGTCGTTATTGCCATTACTTTTTATATGATTTTTGAATAAATACTTAATATACAACTATTGTAGATTCCTATGTCCAAAAGATCCTCTTTCTTATTATTATTATGATAGAGGCTAATTTTGATGAAAATGAAAAATTAGCTTTAATTACTGAAGCATTGATAAGCTCAGCAAGTATTGGTTCAATAATCTCAGCATTCCTTTAATTAGCAAAACGGGAATCTCATTGGGTCCAGTACTTATTTTATTAGGTAAATTGTTCATTATATCTATACTAAGTGACATATAAATCCGAACACCCAGTTTAAATGGTTTTATTTTAATAAAATTTTGTATAAGTACTTAATGAAGCATAATAAGTAAATGATAAAAATTTCAAAATGATTGCACTGCTTTAAAGCCCTTTGACCTTTAATAATGTGTGGATGCACCCTGACGTGCTACGCATTCTCCAACGCGCCTAGGCATGCTTCTGATCAGGTGGTCAATGTCCTCCTGTGGTATGTCATTCCAGGCAACCACCAACTCCTCTCGAAGTGCTTCTAGAGTCTGAGGAGGACGTTGCAAATTGAGCAATCTCCTACCCATCATATCCCCCACGTGCTCAATTGGGGATAAGTCGGGAGATCTTGGTGGCCATGGTAACAATGTGACATCATTATGTTGAAAGAAGTCTATTGTGACTCTTGCAACATGTGGTCGGGCATTATCTTGTTGGAAAGTTGGATCTACCAGGGTGTCAAGATAGGGTAAAAGAAGGGGTTCTAGAACTTCGTGGATATAACGCTGCGCGTTCATGTTACCTCTGATGAAGATTAAAGGTGACCTGGAACCATAAGCTAGAGCACCCCAAACCATAGCTCCAACAGTGTGATGAACATGTCTTTCAACAAAAAACTGTGGATTCCTCCTTTCACCACGTCGCCTTCTAACCCTGGCACGACCATCGTAGATGCCTAAACAAAATCGAGATTCGTCACTAAAGACAATACTGTTCCATTCCTGATCCCAGAGTGACCGTTGTCTGCACCACTCAAGGCGATTACGTCGGTTATCCCCAATTGAGCACGTGTGGGATATGATGGCTAGGAGATTGCTCAATTTGCAACGTCCTCCTCAGACTCTAGAAGCACTTCGAGAGGAATTGGTGGTTGCCTGGAATGAGATACCACAGGAGGACATTGACCACCTGATCAGAAGCATGCCTAGGCGCGTTGGAGAATGCGTAGCACATCAGGGTGCATCCACACATTATTAAAGGTCAAAGGGCTTTAAAGCAGTGCAATCATTTTGAAATTTTTATCATTTACTTATTATGCTTCATTAAGTACTTATACAAAATTTTATTAAAATAAAGCCATTTAAACTGGGTGTTCGGATTTATATGTCACTTAGTATATGTCGTTACTGGTGATAACAAAACTGAAAAACATGGCACTTGTCTTGTTAGAGGTGCATTCATCGGATATATTGGTGAAATGAGATGATCTTTTTTTCACTGACAGTAGATAAGCATCCACCACAGATAATAATAATAATAATAATAATAATAATAATAATAATAATAATAATAATAATAATAATAATATAAGTTCATTCACGTATAAAGTATTACAATTTATTCAAAATAAATATATATATACGCAAATAAACTGAAATAATCCTACAGAAGAATTTAATTCTTGTGCGAATTATGGATGTGCAAACAACGAACGACTTTTTAAAAAAGCGACTTTTTTAAAAAGTCGTTCGTTGTTTGCACATTCATAATTTTCGCTGCGAACAGGATTACATTTTTGTTGGCCTGGAATGGGTTTCTTGGAAAAAACATTTTGCGGTGGTCTGATAGCTTGAATGCTCGAGGGATAATGAGGTTTAAAATTTTGTTTAGGTGGTTGTAGATGCATAGGACCTCTAGGGAAGGTTTGTTCCGGGTCTAGTCAAGTTTGACTATTTTCGGCTCTAAACTGATTGGGCTTTTGAGAAAAATTGAAATTAGACCTTTGGACATTTTGATTTGAAGCTTGTACTTTATTCTGCGACTGAGGCTGTTGTCGTTTATACAGGGTGTTTCAGCTTATTGTTGCATAACTTTAAGATTCGATAGAACTTTTAGAATTAATGCATAAAGTCTATATAAACATGGGTAGAAAAATGCGTGGCTTCCGAAATACAGGGTGTTTAAATTTACTTTCTAAAATAGTTTTTTTTTGAATATGTCGAACAATATTTGATGTATAACAGTGAAAATTGGTATAAAAGGGTTTTTTTGGTACGACAAATCGAATAATGGGCATAGTTTTACTGTAGCCGCTAGAGGGCGCTCTCTACTGTACCTGTGGTGTATTAAAATGACTGAAAATTTTTTCTTAGTGCAATTTTTTGCTTTTTGAAAAAAAATACTGATTCTTCGCTCTTTTTAACATAAAAAAGCTCTCTTGTGAGTTTTCGTTATAGTTAGCCGTTTTTGAGATATTTCGATTTTTAAGGTTCGATGCATTTTTAATTATTTATGGGAAAATAATATTTTTTTTACATTTTCGATTTGGGCATTACAATTAATTAAGATTATCGTTTAGATTGTGTTTTTAAACACAGCAACAATTCCTAACTCCAAATAAACACAAAAAAACAGAATATTAATTTGTTTAATTTTCCAATATTATTTTTAACAACTTAAATTAATTGTTTACTACTAAAATGCTATTTGGATAGTTATTAGTTGCTTGAAATATAAACCCAATTGTTCAATACACAATTCACATCTACGAATGATCGAACGTGGTATAGCATTATTCAAATAAGGACTTATTTCATCACATGCATTCCTGATTCTGTCTATTAGCATATCTCTTGTGGTTACGGGAGTCCGGTACACTTTTTCATTTAGAAATCCCCACACAAAGAAATCTAATGGATTTAGGTCAGGTGATCGTGGAGGCCAGACGACTGGTCCTCCACGGCCGATCCATCGTTCTGGATAATTTTCGTCCAGCCAGTTTCTAACTATTCTCGAATAATGAGCTGGACAACCATCAAGCTGGAACCAGGCCAATCTTCTTAAATCTAACATAACACCATCCCTCATATTTGCATGTTCAGCCTTTAAAAATTCCAAGAAGGTCGCAGCATTTAACTTTGCAGCAAAAGGTAGGGTCCAAATAGTCGATTACGGTAGATACCAATCGTTCACACTAAATTCATGCTGAAAATTTATTTCCCGAACTGCATGTGGATTTTCATGCGACCAAATATGTTGATTATGAAAATTTACCACTCCACGTCTAGTGAAGCATGACTCATCGGTCTGTAAAACGTTACTTAAAAACTCCCTATTATTATCAGTTCTATCAAGAATCCACTGACAAAATGTGATTCTTCGTTCTCCGTCCCCTTGCACAGGTTGCAAATGGTAAGGACGTCTATGGTCATTTCTAAGAACACGGTGAACATGGCTTGCTGAAATTCCCAAGGCACCAGAAACTCTCATAACACTTGTGGTCGGATCTCTATCAAACTCACGCAGAATCATACGGGTAAATCTGTGCTGACGAACATTTATGTTTTGATCCATTTGGAGATTTCCAAAACCATTTTCAATTATTTGGCGATGCACTCTTACAAATACTGAGCGACTTGGATGTCGTCTGTTTGGAAATCTTCGTGCGTATTCTCTGGCTGCTTCTGCTGCGTTTCCATTTACAAAGCCATACACAAAATGAATATCCGCTAACTCTTGATTGGAGAATAAAAATGGCATTTTTATAAAACTTACAAAAAAAAACAGGTAAAAGAAACTAAATTTCGTGCATTCACAATTGCAAAAAACGTATCAGGTTTCAACAGACAACAAAACTAACTGTCAACTAATTGACGTTTAACCTTATTCTGCTTTCAATTCCAAAAATATTTATAGGCACAGCCTACTTCTAAAAATTATCGAGATACTGACTTTTTAACGTTATTTTATCATAGATAATTAAAAATGTATCGAACCTTAAAAATCGAAATATCTCAAAAACGGCTAACTGTAACGAAAACTCACATGAGAGCTTTTTTATGTTAAAAAGTGCGAAAAATCAGTATTTTTATTCAAAAAGCAAAAAATTGCACTAAGAAAAATTTTTCGGTCATTCAAAGTCTTCATATTTTTGGTTAGGTTCCTGAACTGACGTGTATAAGGCGGTGAGAAGAGTTTCTTCATTTCTAGGATCTTTATATTTGGATAATAATAATGATTTTAAATCTGGCCATGTTCTCGGACTAGTTAGATGCACTAAATCTCTTAATTCGCTTTTCAGCTGAGAAATAACGTATTGGAAAGCATATGAAACAAAAGGTGTATTAGCAAATTCTGCAATAATCTTATCTGTTACCATATATTCAGCTATATTAAATTTAAATTGTAAATCTTGAAGAGACATGGTTCACCGATTAAAATAAAGACGTGAAGGTGTCAAAATAACTTGTCTAACAGGTGTATTTTCGGCCACAGGTGCTAATTCAGAATCGGATATTAACTATTTGCAAATAAAGTCAATTTTATAGACGTCAAATAAATTCACTTATAGATACAGATACAGTAGAGTTCGAAAAAATTTCGAGAAATAAATCGAAAAACCACTGGGTACAGCAAACATTGTGAATGCTGTTTCTTACGCTACACTGGGCACTAGCAGCTTCATTTGGAGAGATCTGAGATACCTCCTTGGGCCAATACAGCTCCTCCTGATTGACAGCTTGCCTGCCGTGAATCCAACATCTCGCTCCTGTCGTTTTCTCAAGTATCGTTGCCTGCTTCCAAAATACTTAGCAAGTATTTCGGCGTGGTACTTCGATGGTAATGGGCCTGCTCGGTCCAGCCTTCAAAGTTCTTTGTGATCGACGTCAAAACGATTGAAATCGTACCCGAACACACCGCACCTTCTGTTGAATAATGTCGCTTTTTTAAGAAGTCGTTCGATGTTTGCACATTCATAATTTGTCTCGGAAAACATTTTTCGCAACAATTTTTGCTTCGTACATAGTCAAACATAGTTAAATAAATAAATAAATTTGAACACAACATAACCATAAAGGTAAGTGTAATAACATTATATTATCTATAATTTTTTTATTTCAATTTTGAATCTATTTTTATTTGAGATGGATTTGGTAAAAATTTATAAAATCTAGTTTGCTATAGTTTTATATACGGTTATATATAATTCAACCTACAAGGTTCATTGCAACAAAAGCACAAGTTGTTGACCTGGACTTAGAAAAACGATTGGTTACGGCAAGGACGATTAGACACAAACTTTATATTCTCACAGATCCGGTGCGAGTTTCCCATGAATTATGTTCCTCCAGTTCGCGACACGATTAGAGGAGCGCATGCAACAGTGAAACTCGGAAGCTATCTTAGTTTGAAAGATAAACGGCAATAATTGTAGGAAACTTCGAGGGAACTGATGTGAGCACTTCACTTGGTAACTCGGAAGTCGATTAGGTTATTGCAATGCTCGAGCAAATACTAATTTTCCTGGAAGTTGAGCAATCGCGATATCTGCGGTTGGAGCTTTGATACGCAGCTTCCTCTCTATTTGAGTCACGCGCATCAGCTGGTCAACATATCGAATAAAGCTTCGAATACTTGCGTCTGATCACAACAATGCACAAAATTTTTCTTTATCATCAAGACGTTATATTGACATACCTAAGTGACATATAAAATGCAATACCCAGAATTATTTGTTGAATTTCCAGAAAAACTTATTTGTTATTATGCAAGTATTCACTGATATTGTTGTTGAAGGCACCCCGAGCCGTACTTTTTATGTAAAGGCTTTTTTTTGTCATAAAAGGATGCGAAAAATATGATCATGCTTACTTAGTAGTCAGTGATTTTTCTGTGTTGGTTTGTTTCGTTGTCGTTTCATTGCATTATCAGCCTAGAGCTCGCACACGTGCTAATTTCACTCAACGGAATCCGTTTCAAATTACTCCCGAAGGGTTCTCAACTGCGTAGATTTGACGGCAAATGCCGAAATCAAAAAGCAGTTTAATAATAAATCCCTCTTTGAATTTTGGGCAGGCACTGAAAACCAGAGCGTTTCGTATACTACTACCATTTTCAACATCCTACCTTTGCGAAACAGGACTTTCGACGGTGGCTGCTTTGCAGACCAAATATAGATCGCAGCTAAATATGAAGAACTCGGAGAGTCTATTTCAAATATTATAACTTGCTTCGACAAACTTTGCTCGGCAAAGCAGGCCCAAAGGAGTCACTAGTAACTGTTATTATTTCTCACAATTAATATTTTTAAACTTATTTTTAATTTAGTATTGATAAATACAGTCCTGTTTATAAGTTTACCTACCATAGCAGTGAATGTGTATTTTATTTTAGATGTCAGAATTTTGCTTTTCTTTCCTTTTAGTAAATTATTCAATGTTGTTAGTATTTTTTTTCTGATATGCTCGCGCCCGCCCTTTAATATTGACATGCCCTTCTAAGGGGCGCGTTCCACAGGTTGCGAAATGCTGAATTAAACTGTTCCATCATTCTTCGTCTTGGATAAGGCGTTTGAGTTGCAAACTGTTTGTTACCTTCATGGAAAAAAACCTTTCTGGCCGCCATGGTTTATGACAAATCTGCCATTTATTTTAGGTGTAGCATATCCAGATTAAAAAGAGAATCAGAAATACAGGGATCAAAACAATTCAAAAAGTTCATATGGCCCATGGTCCAAAAGTCCATAGATTTTTGTCTAAATGGCTTTATAGTCTACAACTTCAAGTGCTTCATATCGACCACAATCCTGATCCTGATCCTCGAAAATGGCCAGCAAGATCGCCTGACCTCAATCCGATGGATTTCTGGTATTGGGGAGAACTTAGAGGGATGGTTTATGGGGCTGGTCCAATATCAACTGAAGCACAACTTAGCGAAAAAAATTTAATGCGGCTGAAATAATAAATGGACAACTTCGAGGACTTCGAGTAAGAAGAAATTGGGTTCATCGTAATGAAGCTTGTGTAGAAAGTGGAGGACGACATTTTGAACACCTTCTTTAAGTACAAAGAAAAGGCAGTGGGTTTTAAAAAGAAAAACAATGTATGTTTTAAAACTGTGTTCCCTAGTTATATGTGGATTGTTTTAATACCTTCAATAAACTTTCACACACCAGGTGAAGCGCTGAGACAGTTAGTGGTAAGTCCGATTTTTTTAATTGTTTGCATTTTACGAGTACATTATAAAATAATGAAATAATACCTAAGAGCCAAAAATAACAAACTCGATCTTTATTTACACTGCGTTCCGTCGTAATTTGCATCAGGCACTGCGGCGTTGTCAGATTTTATTTTACTTTAAAGTCGCTTTTCTTTAAAAAAATGCCGTTTTGACCCCCATGTTATATGAAACTTTTTGCTTCTTTTATCTTCTATATCACCTATTTAAATAATGACTATCATTTTACACCCTATATATTGGTGCATCCCATTTTCGTTAGCTATAGTTGTGACAAAACGTTGTTGTTTATCATCATAAAGCTCCATATTCATAATTGAGATATTCCGCGGTCCACTTTCATATTTCACCCTTTTATGCATGTGTATCCGACACAGTGGCCATTCTCATTACGTCCTGCCCTGGGCGAAACAGCTTCCCATTCGCTTTATGCGACGTTTAGAAACGAATTCCTCGCGGCCGCACAAAGCAGAAGATACCGCGCATGAAGCAATTTTCAATTTTACATGCAATTTGCTTGCAAAATGCCTTGCTTTCGACAAGGTTTTTCAATGTCAGCTATATAATAGGCAGACAGAAATGATCGCTTGCATTCTGTTCTTATCATTTAACACGACGAGCATTTCCTTTAGACGTATTCTTAGGTATTTACTGTAGAGCAGTCTGTTTGGAGCGCCAAAATTGGGTATTATGACATACATAAATTGTCGAGCAGAGAGGTGGAGGCCACCCTTAAGTGTACAAAGAATTGGAGGCGTACTGGGTATAATGTTCTGAAAAGAGATCAGAATCACCGAACAACCTAGAAGTTGTCTGCAGAGACCTGAAAGGCAAAACTCTATATTGGAAAGTTTATCAGCGAAATTCAAAACTGGAGGAATATGTCTTAAAAATTGGTAGAAAATAAGAACAGGAAGAGAGGCCGACAGGCTATGTGTCTGCGTCATCAGCGGACGTGATGTGAGAGATGTTTGCCGAGCCCTTTGAATGTAGGTGAATCCATCACTGCAGCCACTATCGGTAATATGTTTTATCCGATCGTCCTTAAATCAACATAGCCCACAAATCATATTGTGATTGCCCATAGCATATGCAGTAGTCTACCAGGAATGGTACAGATCAAATGAGATTATGTCTTATAATTATAATACATTCGTATACAATATATATATTATAAAATACATTTTTGCATAGATGAACTAGTCGTCTTTATGTGTATTTCGTTTTTTTTAAAGCGCCAAAGTGTGTGACTAGTTTTATTGAGCAAGTACAGTTTAGCTTTTGGTTCGCTTAATCATGGAGCCGAGGATGTTGGTTTTATATTTCAAATTGTAACTGAATTAAATACCTATCTTCGAACGACTATTCTATGTTAATCTGTTTAATGCTGCTTTTGAAAATATTCCAAACTACAAAATTGAATTATATTCAAAATTTTTGGTAAGGCGCACATAGTAACAAGATATATAGGTACCTATCAACAGACTTGACGCCATGTCGTGTATTTACTTACGTGCTTATTAAGTTACGATGGATGGCTTTTAAGTTTTGCATATAGAAACATAGTAGGCCGCGCGGATCGAAGGTCAGCACTGAATCTTAACCTCACTCTTTAGTAAACTTAAATTCAAAGTTTCACAACAATACGTGCAGTGTTCTCACTACAGTGAATTTTAAGGTGTCACCAAGTCATTAGAAAAATGGAACTCAACCGAGAACATTTTTGCGTCATAATTTATTACAACTTTCAGAGATAATTATTGCAACAAAGATGCCTTGCTGAGTTACTGTCGATTTTAGACAACGAAGCGCCATATCAGTCGACAATTTGCCGTTGGTACGGAGAATTCAAACGTGAGCTGGTGAGTCTTAGCGACGATCCCAGGGTGGGCGCACCAAAAACGGCAGTCAAAAGATTTTACATGAAGACTTAGGAGTAAGAAAATTAGTTTCACGTTGGATACCCCACCTGTTGACTGAAGAGCAGAAAGCAGCCAGTGCTAATTGGTGTCAAAAAACGCTTGACCGTTTCAATTCCGGAAACTCAAAAAATGTGTACAGCATTGTTAGTGGTGATGAATCGTGGATTTACTGTTATGAACCAGAAAATAAACGACAGTCGGCTGTTTGGGTGTTCCAAGGTGAAGAAAAACCAACAAAAGTCATCCGTTCTCGAAGTGTTTCGAAAAAGATGGTCGCGACATTTGCGTCAAAAGCGGATTATATTGCAAAAATTCCTCTTAATGAGCAAAGAACTGTTACTGCGGATTGGTATACCACCATTTGTCTGCCAAAAGTCATCACCGTGCTTCGAAAAATCAACCCCGAAAGAAGAATCATCCTCCACCAAGACGATGCAAGCTCGCCCAAAAAAAAAGGCAGTATTTAATGGAAGAAAACGTGGAATTATTGGACCATTCTCCATATAGTCCCGATCTAAGTCCTAACGATTTCTTTACTTTCCCGAAAATTAAAAACAGACTGCGTGGTCAAAGGTTCCAGTCTCAAGAAGAAGCAGTTGAGGCATTCAAAAATGCCGTTTTGGATCTGCCAGCAAACGAGTGGAATAAGTGCTTCGAAAATTGGTTTGAGCGCATGCAGATGTGTATTAATCTTCGTGGAGAATACTTCGAAAAACAATAAAGTCATTTAAAACTACCTACCGTGTTGTTTTATTTCCATATGCAAAATTTGAAAGACATACCTCGTAAGCAGACTTTGAAAAGTCATAGAGAAAAAACTACAAAGCGAAAGGAAGACAATTTATATTTTTAATAAAATAGGTACAAACGGGAAATTTATTTCTCCAAAATAACATCATCGGGATGATAACTGGGACGTCGCAAATTCGCTTAAGGCTTTCTCTGTTCGTATTGAGCTTGGACGCCTCGCAGGTTTCTGATTCAAAGTCGAACCGGTAGACTAGAACACACTGTCGTGGATACTCTGACGTGCCATTGGGAAACGTGCTTAATTTGGATGAATTATCCAGAACTCGTCAGAACAAGATTTCGTCAGGATTCTCATCCATAGTAGCCGTAGCCTTACTATACCGTGGACCGATCGTTAGGTGATTTATCGTCTTCAGATCATAGATATGATGTAAGTATATTACTATTACCAAAGCTAAGTAAATAAGTTCAAGTGTATTCGTAAATACATAAATGTGTCAAAAAAGTAGCACATAAAGTAATAAACAGAAGACTGTTATTTTTATTCACGTTTTGGAAATACTGAACTAAGCACAAATTGTCTACATTGTCTACTAATTGTAAAATCCGAATGCTGCACCTCTGGTCGTTTTGCAGATGACCATTTGACTAAAGTTGTTGTTAGTAAAAAAGTGGTACTGGTAGGCTATATTGAAACAATCTATGCAAATGGTTTGATGTGTGTTTTCAACAAAGATTTTACTTGAGATAAATCCTGTGAAGTAAAGACACGTAAAAAGCGTCTGAAAAAAAGGTGTGTCGTCCACTGAAATCCATCAAAATTCTATAACGACGACAAAGGAATTGGCACATTCCTATGATGCAATCGAACGCCGGTGTCGGTTTTTTTAGTGTGAAAGTATGTCTTGTGACGATGCACCACTTGCAACAGTAACGACTATCCAAAATATTAGAAAAGTATTAAATATTTTCTATGTTTTTATCATTGTTTCGGGTCAATTTTTTACCAATAGATGCTGCAGTTGAGCGAGTCTGTGTGGAAGAATAATATTACAAGCTCTCCATCTCAAACTGTTTTAGGAGCTTTAATATTCAACGATTGCGACGTCGACGTGGAAGGTTTATATACCAATTGAAACCTTGGGAGGTCTTAAGGAGGAATTATTTGATAAATGATAATTATTAATTGAATTTTTTAACCTCACCCTCTTTTCAATTATCGCCAGGTGGTTTTGTGAGTTATTTTCAAGAAATATGAGTACAGGGTGGCCCATCCATGCGTGGACGGAATATTACTCATAAACAAATACATTTTTCGAAAATCTATTCATGAGGTGTAATACATAACATTTTAGGGTACATTTCTAAAATATTGTCTATCATACAGGGTGTCCCAATTTCGACCTACTTATCAAAGTTATGATTTTTCAAATGAAATGCCTCAAATTTTATTGCATATTTGGATAAACCAATTCGAAAGAAGAATATTGATTAAACATACTATGAGGTTTTTTTAATTATTTACTTAGATATAGGATGTTTTGTCTAGAAAAACTCCCCATTTCGGCAACCCCTCAATCCGCCATTTTGAAATTTGGAGTTCTGAATTTTGTATAAAAAATTACTTACGCACCTCAGCTTTTATCCTATTTGTTACTTTTTCGAATTTGAATTTTTGCTCATACATGGTGGTAAAAAACGCAAACTGTAGTTTTTCTCAAAAATTTCAAATGCATCACCCTGCATGTTTGTGCAAGTTCGGATTCAATTCTTTATAAGATTTTTTTGGTATTAGACACATAAGGGTTTTTACAGCAATTTCTTCGGTAATCAGCACGTATTTTATGGAACGGCTTAATTCCCTAAAATATCGCATCATCCTTGGAAACAAATAAACTGTTGGTTAGTTACAAACTGTCAAAATTAGCTTTGTGAGCATTATAATAAAAACGTGTTTGAAAATGAATTATTCTAAAGAAGAAATGGTGAATACGGTGTTCGTTTTGGGCGAAGCCCAAAGAAATAGTTTCCTAGCATCTCGCATTTATAAGCAACGGTACCCTAATATGCGACATCCAAGGCCGGAAACATTTTCCACACTACGAGAACGTCTTGAACCAAGTGGAGCAGAGGAATATAGTGAACATGTATAAATAATCCGTGTGACCAATGAGGCGAATTAGCTGGAGGTTCTATTAAAGTTGCAGGAAAATCCCCATATACGTGCACGGCAAATTGGAGCAGAAACTTCTGTCCAAAGGATTATTCACAAGCATAGGTACCATCTATATCACCTATGCTTGCTACAAGGCCTTCGTCCTCAGGATTTCGCAACTCGAATGGAACTTAGTAGAATAATGCTAAATAAAGTGAGTAAAGACACTACTTGCCTGGATAAGTTTCTTTTTAGCGATCAGGCAACTTTTAACAGCCTAGGTGTTGTCAACAGGCATAACATGCACTATTATGCGACGGAAAACCCTTACTGGGTTAGGCAAATAGATTTCCAAAATAAATGGAGCTTAAATGTTTGGGGAGGAGTTATTGGCAGACAAGTTATCGGGCCTTTCCTTTTCGACAACAATTACTTGAATTTTTTGATCGAGCATTTGCCTTTGCTTTTGGAGGATGTCAACCTGTAAATTCGGATGCATATGTTCTTCCAACAAGACGGCGCACCTGCGCTTTAACATAATCGTGTGCGTAACTATTTGGACACCTGGAGTAATAATCGTTGGATCGATCGTAATGGGCCTATATCTTGGCCTCCTAGATCACCAGATTTGACACCGATGGACTTTTTTCTATGAGGCTACGTTAAGCGAGAGGTTCATAAATATCCATTATCTACTGCGGAAAAAATGAAGAAAATGATTAAGGATGCTTTTCTGAACATAAGCGAACCCATGCTGAGGAATGTGCAACGCTCATTTATTCAAAGGCTACGGCTGTGTATTCAACATAGTGGAGATATTTTCGAGCAGTTTTTGTAGAATAGGTCTAGAGCAGTGATAGTTGTTTGTTTATGTTGTTGTTGGCGCTTCTTTCTGCTTAAGTGGGATAATATTGACACGACTAGGATGCAGTTTCATTAGGATGGTGCCACATGCCATACTGCCCGTTAAACAATTCAATTGCTACATGAGACATTTTTTGGTCGAGTACTTCCTTATTTCGTTGATCAGGTTGGGCCCTCTAGAGCATGTGTTTCAACACCATTGGATTTAACTTTATCGGTTTATTTGAGATCAAATGTCTAACCCAACACTCCCACTGACACACGAGCATTTAAGGAGGATTCAACGTTACCTATAGAAATTGAGAAACATTCATTCTAAATAGCCTTGAAAAATTTTGACAAAAGAGTGCCTATGACTTGTCCGTATATAACCTTACGTGCACTTTATGATTCAGCAAGAAATAACATCCTAAAGAATCTAAATCCGTTTTCTGTGGCTGCGTGGATCTTGGAACATCCTTTAGTCACTTATTCTGCATGCACAATGCAAGTATTGCGAATATGATGAATATTATAATATTACCCCAAGGACGTTTCCAAGAATTTATGAAAAAATACGGAAACAGTAAATATCTAAATAACTGAAAAGCTTTTTCGTTCCCTCTTTTCTTTTCAGGCATACGAAAGAAGTAATAAATCAAATATGCTTCCCTTTCAGATATACTGCTGGAAATTTTATCGCCTACTCAAATGAGAAAGGTATCGTAATTGTTAATATTTCAGGAAAGATATGCACGGCACTTTTTTCCAGAAGTCTGTCCTAACTGTTCCATCCGATTTCCATGGTTTCAGTGACCAATGATGAGTTTGAACTGTATAGGTACTAAGGACATGAAGCTTAATGTCACATGATCTGCCCCACAAGAATCAGGTGACTCAATTTTGTAGCAGTTGCGAACAAATCGTCGCTATATCGGAATATCGTCTAACGGACCCTGACAAGGGAGACAAAGGATAAATTGGTGCTTCCGGAAAGTTAAATTGGTGGACTGGGAGTGTCGAATACCCAGAAGTCCGACGATGGACGATGGACCAATTTACTTCCGAGACTGGAAAACTTTTGAAAATAGGTGTGAGTTTTTGGAGACTCAATTTAGTGTTCGCCCCTCCAATCATAGAATGCCGATTTCAATATAAAGAGGAAACAGTTATTTACTTGGTAACAGGTGGATGTCAACCAATATGAGATAGATCACGCAATGTGGATCCTTACTTTGCCAGTCTGTGAACAGGTTGGGACTCGGACAGTGTAAAAACTGAATCGTGAAGATTTAAAAAATCTGGAGCAACTAGTTAGTACGAGCCCCTTCCCACTTCAGTTGGCCCAAGTATTGAAATCTTCATTTTTTTCTTATCAAACACAAATAATAAAAACGTGGCAGGGTGTTATAAGTTTAAAATATTAACAATGCATATTTTGATAATATATAGTAGAAAACACCAACTTTATCACTCAATAATCAAATTTGCAGCATAAAAATAACACAGGTTGCAATTACAGCATATCAACCTATTTTCATTTCAATGCAAAATAAGTCTATAACGCATAGATAGCTGTGAAAAATATAAGCCATGACAATTGTTTTTATTAATCACAGCTGTCAGAATACGTTTAAAATAGTTTTAGGTAGTTAATTAAGGTTTTCAAGATGGGTAGAGGAAAGGTTATTAGTGAGAAAATTCGGTTACTGATATTTAAATTTTTTAATTCTGGGAAATCAAACTCAGAAATTGCAACTTTGTTAGACTTATCGCGGTATAATGTGAGAAATATTGTTAGAAGATATAACGTTCAGTTAATATTAAGCCACGATATGTGAAAAAAAGTAATATCACAAATGCCGACCGAAGAGCATTAAGAAGAATAATCGTGAAAAACAGGCGTGCCAATTATTTACAATTAAGTGCTCTGTGGAGTGACGCTGTTGGAAGGAGAATTTCGAGGTCCACAACTCATAGAGAGTTCCACAAACTAGGATTTAGCACTTGCAAGGTAAGTTTTCTTATAAAAAAAGTGAAGTAAAAACCCTAAAGTTGCACAACTTGTTTATAGGCCAAAGAAAAGCCACTATTAACTCCACTGCAAAAGAAAAATCGGCTTAGATGGGCTAAAGAACATAGACAATGGACACCTCAACAATGGTGTGGAATACAATGGAGTAATGAGGCCCGATTCGAAGTTCGTGTTGGTGACAGTCGCAGTAGAGTTATTCGCAAAAAAAATTAAGCATTCCATGTTGACTGTCTGAAGAGAAAAGTGAAATTTCCAGCATCCATTATGGTCTGGGGCAGTATGTCATCAAAATGAGTAGGAAAACTTCATTTTATTGATGGATATGTGGATACAAACAAATATTTGGCAATTTTAGAAGAATCTGTTTTACCAGTGATGGACATCCAGCCAAGATTTTGTGTTTCAGCAAGATGGTGTAGCGTGCCATACCTCAAAAGAGGCTATAAAATGGATGGAAGAAAATAATGTGGCAGTCCAGATCTGTCACCTATTGAAACTTTGTGGCACGAGATGAAAAAGGTTCTACGACAACATCCTGCTCGTATAATCACCGAACTGAGACAAAAGTTTCAAGAAATATGAGACTGTTCTACACCAAATTTTTGCCAAAACTTGGTTAACACTATGCCTCAGAGAATTTCAGCCGTAATAAAAAATAAAGGTGATGTTACCCAATGGTAATCTTTCAAATGTTGCTTTGTTAACTTCGCGCATTTATTCGCACATTGCTTATTTGTTCAGATGTTCTATTAGTTATAGGTCTAAGTGATTTCAAATATGTATTTTTCACGACTAGAGTGTATCTAAAATGTTTTAGAGAAAATATATTGTTTTAGAAGTAAATAATTTCGTCATGTTTAGTTTATAAAGGTATATTTTGGTACAAATCGTGAAGTGGGCCAACTGAAGTGTGAAGGGGCCCGTACAGTCATGATCGTCAATATTACAATACTTCCAGGATTTAAGATGGTTATTTGTATATATACAAAAATGCTTCTTGTATTAGCTGTCTTCGTTTGTAATGTTTGGTTGGATTAAAAAACTTAGCGATACCGCAAATCACCTTGATATTCATGAGAGTGTTTTAGCTATCACAAGTACGGCGTGTGTGAAGGTTAACAATAACAAACTATTCCGAACACATTTTCATAACCAAATTCTTGTAGCGAGTAAAATATGCATGTATACATTCAAGCAAAGTAAATTATGCCATATACAGTTGTTCCTCAGCATTAACAGATCTTGTGGATGATGTCATCAGAGAACAGGATGCGGGAAATGTCTTGGTGTTATTGGATTACACGAAAGCATTTGACATGATTAATCATGAGATACTAGTGGCTGTTCTGAAATATATTGGATTTGAGCAGCCCTATGCATTAACAAATTCTTTTTTATCTGAAAGGATGCAGCGCTTGACTTTGGACGGGAACATATCAGATAGATCATGGGTATTTTGGATCCATTATTCCTATTATCCTATATACCTTTCATTTCATGAAGTTGCTAAGTTATTGCCAATATCTTTTTTATGCTGACGACACTCAAACTTATGCCTCTTTTAAACCTGATCTGTCAGAACTTATAACAAACCGACTGAGTACCGACTTGAACAGCCTTCTCAAAACCTCTGAAGAGATCACTTATTAAAGATAAACCCTAGTAAATCGACGGCTATAATGTTTTGTAGTGATTTCTACAGAAACATATTAGAAAATAAAATTAAGCTCAAACTAGGGGACAATATAATATCATTTAGGGATTCCGTGAAGGATTTGGACTTAGTGGTTGATTCTTAACTAAAGCTTAGAGAGCACATAACTCTGTGCCTAAGAAAAGCATATTCAACGTTAAAAATAGTTTACCCCCATAGACATTACTTATCACAAAATACTAGAGCCACGCTCTGCGAAGCTTCAACTTTGCTGATATGGTATATGGCCCATTTTTTGATAGTGTGGAACTAAAACGGGTTCAAAGAGCTCAGAATTCTTGTCTGAGACTGATATTTGGCATAAGCGGTAGACAAAGAGTATCCCACAAACTGACTGAACTGGGATGGTTGAATATGGCTCAGAGGCGTACCTTGCACTGTACTTCCTTTCTTTACAAGATTATAAAATATATAAGCCCTCCTTATCTTCACTTAAAAATTAGTTACCGGACGGATGTACATAATCCAAACATTAGAATATTGAATTTGATTACAATACCATCACACAATTAAGAATCATTTAAGAAATCATTCTCATATCAAATTGCCTTTTTTTCTCTCGGTAGCAACATTTAAGAGGAGCCTTAAAAGTGATTTACTATCTCAGTTATAAAAAAACATACCTCCTGTTCCCCCTTTTCTCATTCTCTCTTTCCCTCGCTTTCTCTTCTCACTCGAAATTTCTATTTCTCTACTTACTATACTTCGCTATATTTCTTAATATCAAAACATTATTGATTATCAATGTCTTAACACCCATTTGCATTATTATAGAATTGTTTAAATTTGTTTGTTTTTTTTGGCTCTAGCAGCTGCTTCATTAAGGGGCAAGCTGATGTAGCACTTTATTCTCTTAAGGCTTTTTGTTTGTAAACTTTTATATACTGTTTAATGAGGGCAATAAATATTATTATTATTACTATATTACAACTGAAAGACTGCCTAAAAGAAAAAATAGGAGTAGTACTAGTAATGGTAGTAGTAGTAGGAAGCTAGTCCACCTCTGATCCTTTTTGCCGACCCCGTGGTAATAGTTTACAGCTGTATGTCTTATAATAAGGATAAAAAGGAATTATTAGATTAATTTGCGGTCCGAAACCTTTGGACTCATGTGGAGGAGTTTTCAAATCGAAGGATGTCCTAAATCTTAACTGCACTCACATTTTAAAATACATAACTTACATCAGTAACTTATAAACGTACTATCGTATATTCCAAAATATACTATACTTTTATGAGTTATCAAATACATGTTAGCTCACGTACAAGTTGCAGTGATGGGCACTTACGCGTATAGATTATTTGTCTACGTCTCGATGTATACAATCCGTATACAATGTATACATTATGTATACAATAAATAGAATGTAAACAATGATGATACTGTATAGAATCGTGTAAGTGAGGTCAGGCTTATTCACAAACGGCAGAAAGTTGGGGCACAGTGAACCGCTAACTTTAAAAAATATGGTTGTATACATTGTCTATATTGTATACATTGTATACATTGTATACATTGTATACATTGTATGCGTTGTATACATTGTATACATTGTATACATTGTATACATTGTATACACTGTATACATTGTATACATTGTATACGTTGTATGCATTGTATATGTTGTATACGTTGTATGCATTGTATACGTTGTATACATTGCATACATTGTATACATTGTATACGTTGTATACAGTATACACTGTATACATTGTATACAATGAGAATTTCTTGTTATTCCTCAATACATTGTATACATTGTATACATTGTATACATGGTATACATTGTATACATCGTATACATTGTATACATTGTATACACCGTATACGTTGTATACATTGTATACATCGTATACATGGTATACATCGTATACATTGTAGACATCGTATACATTGTATACATTGTATATATTGTATACATTGTATACATTGTATACGTGAATATCGAGACGTATAATTTACCATTGTATACGCGTATACAATGGTGTATTAGACATGATGTATACAATGCGCCCATCACTGACAAGTTGTATCCAAGCGGTTAATAAACAACCGAAAAATCTTTGTTGACCTTTCTTGCGACACATGAATCGTGGCTTAAATGTCAAAGTAACGTTGAAGTTATCGTCTGCGTATGTGGTATAAGACAGCCTTGACCATCAAAAATACCGCGTACGTGAACGTTATAGTAATCTCTTTTCGCGTTTTTTTTTTTTTTTAATTTCTTTTTCATACGTAAATCATTGGTTTAAATGACAAAGTAGCGTTGAAGTTTGCGTTTACGCTGGCGGTATTTCTTACAGCCAAAACTCTCTGTCTATGACTTCCGAAGCTGTATTAACCAACGGTATGAGGCAGAAGACTGATTAAATACGTCAGAAGTTTGACTTATAATAGAGAAGGGTAAACAGGCACTACTAAATGCTATAGTTCCTCGAAGTGGAAGCATTGAAAGCAATCTTAGGTGTATAGTGAAGGGGATATACGCAAACTGCGCACATTGTTCTCAGATAATAGACCTTATCACATGCTTGGATGATACAGCTGAAGACGCTCGGTGAAAGGCTCATTGTTGATAACAGAACGGAATGGGTGCAATCTGCCAAACAGTCTGTTTTCATTGGTAATCCTCTATCAGAGAGGCTTATTCAATTTGAAATCAGTGACATACTTTGTAACAGGGATGAAGCAACTTTGTATTCTTGCATTAGAAGCAAGACCAAGCAAACTTTGTATCGAGTCGTCTAATGAATGAGCGACACAGGTTACTTCAAATCATTGTTTACTTATTTATTAAATGATAATGAATAATTGACAATAACACCACTTCATTATCGTTGGTCGGTAGCGAGCAAGAAGTTGTTAGCACTGATGTAGAACTTCCCAGGTCTAGATTCGAATATGTATCTACCGTTATAACAGCGGTTCGTCTAGCTTTTGTTCACATCAATTTTTAATGTGTGTGTGATTGTATTAAACTGAAATTTGTTGGAACAGCGGATGCGGCACTATTTTCCAGTTCAGTATAAGTATCGTTTCAGGTTCAAACCTCAAATTCTCAAGTCAATTGCACAGTTGTATTCGTACAAGGCAGCAGCGGTGGCCGCACTAGTAGACTCTTCGGTCTCCTGATCAGTCGCCGTGCGCTGTGCGGGTTCGTGTCCCGTCCCAGGAGAAATTTTTCTTTTGGCTATGGATGTTGTGATTGTCCTTAGGTGGTAGATGGTCTCTGACTGTCGAACGCGGAGGTACCACCCGGCGGATCTCGTAGCCGGAGCCTGAATGTGTGCAGGTTGCATGCACACGTGTTCCCTCGCCAGAGTACGTGTGGCGTCCCCCCTTTCCATGTTTCCCCTATAGCCCCACGGTACCCAATGGGTGCTTAGGCCTTAGGCCTTCGTGGTAGTTGGAGTATAAAAAAAAACATTCTACATTCCACCACAACGAGAACATTACCTTGCGAGGGTGAACATCTTTTTTAGCGTAAGCTTGTCCGATAAGAGGTGTACATAAATTTGTCAGTCTTTCTTAATTTCATGCAAACCTTTTTCTTCCTTACCATGAAGGCATCCGATCTCTAGAGCTAACTCATGCATATTTCTTTGATTATTCTCTTTAGATAGTAAACGTACAAAAATCAGGACAGTTTAACTCACTTAGAACACTACCCGTTTCTTGCATTTAATTTTTATTTGTGATCAAATACTCATATTTCTATCTTGAAATTAACTTTAATTTTTTCAGCTTTAGGACCGCCAGCAACAATTTTACTAAATAAAATTTTATTAGTTTTTCGGAAGTAATGGGTATTCTTATTTATAGTGTATTTACACCCAAGATAGTTTGGATGCGTGATTGCCAAAAGCAAGGAAGGCGTACAGGGCCGCATTCAGGGCTACCTCCGAATGATGGACTACCACCAACGTGTTGTAAAACAAAGATGACAGTATTTAACGAAATTATCTAATATAGTGAAGTAGTTATAGTCAAGGGTGTCGCAAAATCAAATTTTTATTCTTGAAGGGGTGTTTTTCTACAGATTTTTCACACTAGACAACATGGAGAAATACATACCAGAGGTAACCAGGTGCTCACTATGCACAATGAATCCGTAGTCAACGAGGGGTAGAGATGACACTTTTGTACATGGAATAAATATAAGGCTGTTCAATCAATTGAAAATAGGTTTTGAAGGTGCACTTCGGACTTGCATTGTCTGTAGTTTATCTGTAAGTTAATATTTCACTATAACTAGGATTCCCATAATATGTATTCTGTGACAAAACAAAAACGCGAAACTAACTCAGACTCACTTGAAGAGCTAATGTCATTAATGTTTATGATGATGGATTCAAAATCTCTCTCAATTATATTGTCCAGCTCCCACATTGCTACCTCCACTTTCTCCTGAACATGCTGCACACATTTTTGGCATCTTTTTAGTGTGATCCTCTGTATAGCAATTCTGAACAGCTCTTGCATGTCAGAAAATTTAAATGTTGTGTGCAGCAACAAACATCTGCCCATATGAGCTCAATGGGGTTGAGCTCACAGTGGCAAGGCGGCAAACGGAGTACTGTTTTGTGGTGTGCTTTGGCCATTTCATCTATGACATATTTATCATGTTTTGCTATGTATTGTTTCACAATATTTAATAGTTGTAATTTCAGTAAGGAAGGGTCGAAAGTTATATTTTTGGAACGGAGCCAGCTCTGAATGTCTGATTTCCTAGAAGCTGAAGTTGGGATTTTTTCTATTTCGCGAGAATGATAGGAAGCATTATCCAAAACAACCACAGAATTGTTTTCGAGACGTGGTAAAATGCCTGAAAACCACTTCTCGAATGCTTCCCCATTCATTTCTTCATGGTAGTCAGTTGCTTTTTTGACTCAAAAGACCATAAGCCGTCATCCACGAAGCCATCTACACCCCCAATGTGGCAAATAATGAGCCTTTTCCTTTGCCTAGAAAGATAAAATCAGCTAAGTACACATGCACGTCTTGTAGGTACGAAGATAGAGATATTGTGCGCAAAAATTGATACCGTGAACTACTTCGATCTATTTACCTGCTGAATTTTTCAATCCGGTCGACAGTCCATCAAGAAATGCCCTTCTGGATGAAGTCTCAGTTTTGTTAACCCATACCTTCGGAGTAGTGTGCCCAGCGTTAATCCAGGTTTCGTCCAGGTAATAGATCTTGCTGATCCCTGAATGAGTTAATTTTGGTCAGGTACTCTCTCCTCACAGAACAATTTCTTCTCTATTCATAAGTATGCTGTTACGACCTCGTTTCTTCCATTCGAAATTAAGATGCTTCAAAAGTTTATGAATAGTCGAACGTTTGAACTTTGGTAACATAGCATCCTCGTTAACCTCCCGTAGTACTTTATCAACTGTCGCTATTTCGTTTCTGAAGAAGAACTCGTGCACTTTCCTCCGAATCGCATGCTTGTCAGCGTCATCTAATGATCTTATGATACCTTTGCGATTTTTACCCGTCATTGGCTTGGAAAAGGCATGCTTTTTCTTATGTTCGTTCAAAACATTGTACACTGTCGCTTGGCATACCCCAATTTTATCTGCCACTTTCAGAGCTATTTTCGGGTTAGTTGATGTTTCGTCTTCCTTCCGCTCTATCTTGAATGTATTAAATATGACATCTTTCATGTCTACGCTAAGATGTCTTTTTTTATCGCTTTCTATGAGGGCTAAGCCTACAGCCTCGTCAGCAGTATCTGTACTGGACATGTTCAGGATTGGTTCAAAACAAATAATAACGAGGAATAACAATAACAAACAGAAACTTAACAAATTACTCAAATACACCTAACAACAACAACAGCAACAACCAAGCAAGGTGAATACGAAAACACGAGCACGCAGTGATACACGCGACGGTCGGTGGCCTGAATGCAACTCTGCCTGCCCTGTCCCTGCCACGCGCATTATTCCGCCAGGCGACCGCTTGAAATTTAATGGCGAATTGACCAATAAGAGGCGTTGTCCCCACCTGTTACCGAGAGATCACGCGCTAACTGTTATTATTTACATCTCATCTTGAATTTGGATTCAGTTTAGATAGTGAGGTACCTAGGATAACGGAGCAGCAAAATAGGAAAACTTGAATGCTCTCGAATATTGTTTAAGTTTTCATTCTATTACACGTAATGAAAACAACCGAGAACGATCTCGATTCTACTCTTGATTTCTAGAAGACCGATGCATCTATCAAAGTCTCTCGAAAGGACCCTAGCGCCGCCGTCGTTAGTTGTTTTGAGGAGGCGCAGGCGAGGGTTGTAGATATTTATCTCAAGACAGTTGTAAACAAGCACTCACGACATTATCTTCCCCGCCTCTTACTTGGGACTCGGCAAGTCACTGCGACTTCGTCTGCATACAGGGTGTTCATTTGAAAACTTTCCACCACGGATTGATCGCGTCAAGACACGTCACAAGATTTGTTAAGGAGGGCACCTTTTTAACCAAAAGGCACTTCACCTCTTTTCACTCTCTGCCCACTAGAGTCATCCCCTTGAACATTTTAAGTGACTTAGGATATCGAGTAATATCTTGTTTGAAAGGTCTTTCGAGGTCCTTTATTTTGACGTTTGATTTTTTGAAATCGGTCGAATCGTTTTCAAGAAAATTAGAAAAACCTTTATTGATTTTAATTTGTTGAGATAGAAAACAAAAACTCACGAAAACATCACTTTTTATTTCAATAAGTGTTCAAAATGTTGCCCGCTATTGGCCAAACAAGGATATAGGCGATGTTCAAATTCCTCGTGGACACTTCTAAAAACCTGTTGTGGGACATCATGAGTGCTTTCGATGATGCGTTGACGAAGTTCATCTAATCTTTCAGGTTTGAGAGTGAACACAATAGATTTCAAAGAAAAAAGTCTAATGGTGTAACAAATTTTTGTTAATAATACATTTATAAGTTAGTTTATGGGCACATATGCTTGTAGGCATTTAAATTAGTTGCTTGTTTGATTGAACTGCTTTCAATACTATTATGACATTGTAATAGCCAAACTTTATTTTTTTGGTCTCTCCTATACCATCTTTTTTTTTTCGTGTTCATGTGGTTAAGTGTAAGAGTAGGTTCCGCTAAACTTCGCCATAATGAATCGCTCTCTGTGTATCTTTGTAAAAAAGACGATATTATTATTATTATTATACTAAGTGACATATAAATCCCAACACCCAGTTTAAATGGTTTTATTTTAATAAAAGTTGGTAAATGTATTTATCTTACTGTAAATAACAAGTGAAAAAATTTTCAGCCTTATCAGTTGGACATTCTGGTTTCTATACTGCTTTTTTTTAATTCACTAACGCTCTAAAAATGAATATTTCAGCCGCATTAAAGAATCAACGTTGGCGGATTTTGGTTCTTGACATCCTTTACGATCGGTTACGATGCCTAGAGTACGGAGACCTGTACGATTTCGTCAACTTAGCGAGTTTGATAGGGGCCGTATAGTGGGACTTCAGGAAGCTGGACTTTTCGGGCAGTTGCAGTTAGAGTGCAAAGAAGTGTAGACACTGTGGTGTCAGGCATGGCTTCGAGAAGGCCTTACGCAAAGAGCAAGGGGCACTGGACGCCGCCGTAGAACAACAGACCGTGAAGATCGCCGCCTAAGATTATTGGGCTTAAGGGACAGTTTCTCCACTACCAGGTCCATTGCAAATGAATGATTTGCAGAACACGGAAGACCTATTGGCATGCGAAGTGTTTACCGACGAATGAGAAGTTTTGGCTTGTTTTCATACCGGCCACACTGGGTCCTCCCTTTAACTCGAGAACACCAACGTAATCGCCTTGAGTGGTGCAGACAACGGTCACTCTGGGATCAGGAATGGAACAGTATTGTCTTTAGTGACGAGTCTCGATTTTGTTTAGGCATGCACGATGGTCGTGCCAGGGTTAGAAGGCGACGTGGTGAAAGGAGGAATCCACAGTTTTTTGTTGAAAGACATGTTCATCACACTGTTGGAGTTATGGTTTGGGGTGCTATAGCTTATGGTTCCAGGTCACCTTTAATCTTCATCAGAGGTAACATGAATACGCAGCGTTATATCCACGAAGTTCTAGAACCCCGTCTTTTACCCTATGTTGACACCCTGGCAGATCCAACTTTCCAACAAGATAATGCCCGACCACATGTTGCAAGAGTGACAATAGACTTCTTTCAACATAATGATGTCACATTGCTACCATGGCCACCAAGATCTCCCGACTTATCCCCAATTGAGCACGTGTGGGATATGATGGGTAGGAGATTACCCAATTTGCAACGTCCTCCTCAGACTCTAGAAGCACTTCGAGAGGAGTTGGTGGTTGCCTGGAATGAGATACCACAGGAGGACATTGACCCACCTGATCAGAAGCATGCCTAGGCGCGTTGGAGAATGCGTAGCACATCAGGGTGCATCCACACATTATTAAAGGTCAAAGGGCTTTAAAGCAGTGCAATCATTTTGAAATTTTTATCATTTACTTATTATGCTTCATTAAGTACTTATACAAAATTTTATTAAAATAAAACCATTTAAACTGGGTGTTCGGATTTATATGTCACTTAGTATATTATTATTATAAATCAGGAGATCTAGCAGGCCATTCTATAGGTCCACTTCGCCGTATCCATTTATCTGGAAACTCGTCGTCTAGCCATTGCCGCACCGGAAGAACATAGTGAGGAGGAGCGCCGTCACTCTGGAAATATATTTCAGCCCCATCAGTGTTTCCATACTCTTCGATTTGGTTTTCAATGATTTCAGTGACAAACGGATTGATGGCAATTGCCAACATATTAATAAACAATGGTCCAATCACTTTGTTTCCTAAAATGCCTGCCCATACAACTCAAAATTAATATTTAACGCACAAACGGAATCGTGGGACGAAATTTTTTTAACAAATTCTTTAGACGAAGCTACAAATTTATTAATACACAAAATTCAAAAAGTAATTGAAGTTAGTACTAATAAGATTAAAATAAGTCACAAGGAAAAAAGCAGAAATGATTGGATGACCAAAGGACTAATAAAATCTGCAAACGAAAAAGAAAGACTGTATAAAATCATGAAATATTCACCCACGAAAGAAAATATAGATCATTATAATCAGTATAAAAACAAATTTATAGAACTTTTGAGAAAAACAAAAAAAAATTACTATATAAAACAATTGAATAATAATTCATATGACTCTAGACACCTATGGTCCACTGTCAATGATATATTCAATAAGTCATCCTATTCAAAAAACAATATTAATGAAATAAAAACAAAAACAGGACAGAAAACAGACAATATTCAGCAAATATGTGATGAGTTCATAGAATTTTTCACGAATATAGGAGGAAACTTAGCAAATAATATCAAACAAAATGCTGATATTCATCTGCATGAAACAAGACTGAATAATTCATTTGTATTAACTGAAGTAGACTATCAGGACGTTTTCAATGCCATTATGACTCTAAAAAATAAAAAAAGCCCTGGAGTTGACGAAATTAGAGCTGAACATCTAAAGATGCTGGCCAAACAAATAACAGAACCACTTGCTTATATCATTAACAAATCCTTCCAATCTGGAGTATTTCCATCAGCTTTCAAGACAGCAATCATCATACCTATCTATAAATCTAATGATAATACGGACGTCACTAACTATCGACCTATTTCACTTATATCAAGTTTAGCTAAAGTTTTTGAGAAATTACTCCTTAATAAAATGATTAATTTTCTTAATAAATTCAAAATTCTAAATTCAAATCAATATGGTTTTATAGCGGGCAAATCTACAACAGATGGGGTATTAAGTATAGTAGATGAAATAACCCAAAATATAGATGGAAAAGTACCATCGATATGCGTATTTGTGGACTTACAAAAAGCGTTTGACACAGTTAACCACAATATACTTTTGGAAATCTTAGAAAGAATAGGTTTTCGTGGAAAGATGTATACTTTAATGGAAAATTATTTATCAAATAGACCGCAATCAGTAAAATTATTAAGCTCGTATAGTAAAGAAATGTTTGTTAAATGTGGTGTTCCACAAGGTACAATTTTGGGTCCGCTGTTATTCAATATTTATTTAAACGATATATTCAAAATTAACAGTACTGGTAAAGTAGTCAGTTTTGCAGACGATACTGCTATACTCTATAAAGGTAAGGATTGGAACGACTTAAAAGATATTATCCAAAATGACTTTTGCAAAATTATTCAGTGGTTTAATAACCGAAAATTAACAATTAACTTTACTAAAACTCATTTTTTACCATTTTCACCACTATCTAATCATCTACCAAAATATAACCACCTTCGGTTTAAGGTAAATGATAAAAATATAAAAATCAATAGAGTTAATGATACAAAATATTTAGGAATTTATCTAGATCCCCACTTGAGATGGGATGTACATACATATTTCTCACATACTAAAGAAAATTAGATTCACAGCATATAAAATAAAATTTCTAACCGGTATATTAACTGAATATTATCTACGAATAATATATCAAGCTTTAGTCGAGCCACACATAACATATGGTATAGTAGTGTGGGGTGCTGCATGCACGACATACTTTAACGATTTAGATGTACTTCAAAGAAGAATTTTAAAATCAATGTTAGGCAAATCAAAATTATACCCAACTAATGACTTATATAATGATGCACAAGTATATGATACTAAACAACTTTACTTCTTACGTACCATCACTCATTATCACAAAACTATTAGTGAACACGACATAATTAAACATAATCATAAAACCAGATATAAATTACGCGCAAAAAATGTTCCTAAACCAAACAAATCCCTAATGAAACGATGTCACCTGTATATAGCTCCAAAATTGTACGAACATTTACCAAATAATTTAAAACAATTACGCAATACATTAGGCTTCAAAAAAAAATTAAAAAAAATTATTAACACGATTGGGAGAAATCAAATTAATAAAATAATCTCAAATATTACCCAATAAATGCTCTACCATTCTTACCAATAATCTCTTTTTTCTCTCTATTTTATTATATTTTGCAATTCAACATACATATGATCCATGCACAGGCGTTGTCCTCCTATGGGTATATTATATTTATTTACTCGTTTCATGTTCCCTGTATTTTAGAGTAAATAAATATTATTATTATTATTATTATTATTATACATGAATTTCTTGGGGGTACTGTGTGTGCCCTTCTACAAAAGCATGAGGATTTTCATTGCTCCAATACTTGCAGTTATACTCATTAACAGATCCATTTAGATAAAATATGCATTCATGACTAAAGCAGATATTCTTAACAATAATGGTATTTTGTCCCCAGGATGTCGAGATTGTGGACCAATCTACAAGAGGACGCTTTTCCCAGTTCAAGTAACCTTAGGCAGTTCAAAAAACGTATTAACAAACTTTCTTTGGGATCATCATAGCAGCCGAGGTGTTCCGGCATTTAGGCTTCTGCGTGCGCGGCTGCTTTGATATGAAAAAAAAAACTCTTTTGGCTAGTGTGTAAACTATTTTGGAAGTAAAATCTGAATCAACAAATTAATTTATCCAAAGATTGTCACAAAGGTAGCTAACAGCAAATTAAATTCTTTCTTTCCCAATACAACAAATAACTAAACAGGTGTAACATTAAATACAGGTCGCCCAGAATTTCTGCCTTGATTAAAAGAATGCGGATAATATTCGGGTTGTTATTTGGTTGTTCCCACGTATAATCTTCCGAATTGCTGTTTATGTTGGTAGTTTCCGTTTTAAATTATAAAGGAATTGTAGGTTTGGAAAACCTCAACAGGCGACACTTGAACACTTATTGAAATAAAATTGATATTTTCTTTAGTTTTTGTTTTCTATCCGATTGTTAAAAATCAAACATACAAAATAAAGGACTTCGAAACACACTTTGAACAAGCTATTACTCGATACTCCTTGTCGTTCAAAATTTTTAAGTTGTCCCCCTTGACAAATCTTTTGACGTGTCTTCGCGTTTTTTCTTTTAATTTGCAGTTTTCGATAAATATGTGGTGGGAAGTTTTTGGAATGAACTACTTGTATAATCCCGAGGGGACTTAACTAATTATGGTGCTTTTCAACAGCGTCCACGATATATCTGTCATTTGATGGCAATTTTCCTAACTTATTTATGGAACGAATCTATAAACCGTGGGAAAACGTTTCTCTTGATAAGGACTTGAACTGGCAGAATACTAGACTAGGTTTTGACAACTATGCTCTACGTTATGAAGACGCTCAAAATCAAGTTCAATCAACAAAATTCGGCTACACAGGATGATTATTAGACCAGGAACTGCTTTATTGCATTTTTGTATTGTCTGCAGTATCTTTACGGTGCATATAATAAAGTAAGAGCCGTAAATTCCGCAGGACCGAAAGCCCCCCTTAAAACCCCTCAAATTTTATGTCTCTAAGGCCCGTATCATCAGTCGTCCCTACAATTGTAGGGCGCCTTTATGGCCTCCTTGATTGTCATAGTTTCTTCTTGTCATCTATTTGCATCAAATTGTGCTTGCTTTTGAGTTATATCATGTTTTATCAGCCTGAAATTTCCTACAATTTGAAAAGAAAACCTAAACATATCTTCACAATAGGAGAGCGCTGACGCTGACACGGGACGGGTGCAATCTAGAAATTTTTGAAAGAGAGAAAGCAGCATGACAATCAAGGAGGCCATCAACGCGCCCTAAAATGGTAGGGACGACTGACGATACGGGCCTAAGAGACCCGCTAATGCAGGCAATGAATTTCGCGGACCCTAATCCAGACATAAAGGGGTCGAGGACTTAGGTCCGCACCGTTTTGTTTGATGTTCGGCCTTTCAATTAAAAAGCTCTTAAAGTTAAATCGAATTCGGTACCGCATTAGCAATACTTTACACCGAAGAGTGGATGGCCGAGAACATTTAACCGTATCAAAGGGTGGCTTTCGCGCAACGAGTGATAAAAAAATTAATTTCAAATGATAGCTGCACAAGGGAGATACTGATGTCAAATAAAGGGTTCAGGCAAAATTTATATCAAATAGGAAACTGTTTATCCCTTTTCGGCCTACTGGCTTTTTACGATGACCTTCAATTCACCGTCAATTTCTGTTTAATTATTGCCTACGATTTGGGCGTAACAGGAGCTATAGACACACGCATCTTATAGTCTAATCATATTAACAAATTTCCCAGAAATAAATGTAAAGTTTAGTTTTATTGGTGCAAGTTGTTCAAGGGGGTATAAAATGGGTATAATTTTTGTGGGAAATCTTTCTATTTGACAAAAAAGAATTAGAAAACGTGTGTAAATAACCACAACAAAATTAGAGTAGATTGGTCAAGTAGTTTTCGAGAATTTCTAATTGTTCATCCCAAAACACCTGTTTTCCGGCCATTACTACTAGTTTATTGAGCTATATACAGGGTTAGTTCAAATAGCTTTTAATAGCAAAATACCTTGCCTATATGAATCACAAACCATTCCGAAAAATAGATGTTATTTTTATGCGAAAAACAATGGTTTTGGCCTTGTGGGGTGCGCAAACCCCCGGGACTAGGCTCGAAAAGTGATGCCCGAGTGACGCCACTATTTAAAAGTGAAGGTATTGGTCAGGATTTCCTTAATGCCGAGATTTATTCTGGAGGTTTTCTGAATGATTCCCCAGCAAAGACTGTCAAATTAAAATCCTTTCCGCTGCTTCTACCGACTGAATAGATCAAAATTTTGTACTTAGTCCTGCGAGATACTTAACCTTTGTAGACAGGTTCCTCCTCTAGTCCCAAAAGGATTACCACTTCTCGGATATAAAGTATTGATGTGTATTTATGCTTAGGCAGCAGCGGTGGCCGCAGTAGTAGACTCTTCGGTCTCCTGATCAGTCGCCGTGCGCTGTGCGGGTTCGAGTCCCGTCCCAGGAGAAATGTTTCTCTTGGCTATGGATGTTGTGATTGTCCGTAGGTGGTAGACGGTCTCTGACTGTCAAACGCGGAGGTACCACCCGGCGGATCTCGTAGGCGGAGCCAGAATGTGTGCATGTTGCATGCACACATGTTCCCTCGCCAGAGTCCGTGTGGCGTCCCCCCTTTCCCATGTATCCCCCTATAGCCCCACGGTACCCAATGGGTGCTTAGGCCTTAGGCCTTCGTGGTAGTTGAAGTATAAGAAAAAAAAATATTTCAATTCACTGAAATGAAGTAGAAAGACGTGTCCCTCAATCCCTGATCTAAAAGCCAAAGGGCTGAATTTCTGCTTTAAGCATCTGAATACAAAAAATCACATTGAATTTTCTTAGTACTATAATGAAGTATTTGCCTGTTAAGATAGAGTTGACATAGGACAGCAAAGCGTCTTTTAGTAATATTACCTACGTTAGGTATGAAGTTAAGGTTGTCTTCAATTTATTTTATGATTCCTCAATTAGAATAACACTGCCGTTTAATCCTATAATGAAGTTAGTTTTAATATGACTTCCAAGTCATTTATGAGAAAAAATTAATGTATATATAGTATATATATATACTATGAAACAGAAGCGGTCCAAGTACTGAGCCTTGTGGTACTCGCGAGGAAATCGAACATTCAGGCGAAAAGTCTGTATTAATAACTACTCTCTGAGACCTAGTTGTGAGGGAGCTATCAGTTGCAACGAGTTATTACAGAAACCATAATATGCATTGAGCCATCAAAAGTTCATGGTTTATTGTATCAGATGCCTTGGTGAAATCTAAAAGAACTAACGGTGTCACTTGTGTGTCCCAGGTTTTAACAATGTTACGGGTTAGGTCCAATAATGCTGCACCGGTGTTATAGCTTGTTCTAAAACCACATTGTTTATCCGGTAATATACTAGCCTCTATAATAAAATATAAGTGATTTGGATATACATTGCTTTTTTAATAAGAAATGGTAAAATACTAATAGGTATTAAATATACGTATGTAGTCGAATTGTTAGTTTTTGGTAAGGGTAACAGGAGAGCTTTTTACCGCGAATTTGGAAACACACTTTTTTTAAACAGGTATTTCTCATATATAAATGGATATTATCGGAAAACATAACTGAACCATCCTTAAGGATACACCATGAGTTTCTAAAGAATTTGATTTAAATGGATACCTCAATATCTTCTCAATCAATCAATCAATATCAATCAATCAACAACCTTTATTTCCATACAGACAATATATAATTGTATTTGAATTGTCAATTTTTCGTTCGCTACAAACCTACAACTATTGTCAAATTGCAATGTTCAAAAATTCATCAACACGATAAAAGCACTTGTTTATCAAAAATTGCTTCGACTGGAACTTGAAGTCGTTAATATTTTTAACCGAGGTAATTTGGCATGGTAAATTATTTTATTATTTATTAATTTTATTAGGTGACCGAAATGCCGCTTTTGATTTGCTGAAGTTTACATATAAATTATTACAAGTCCTTGTATCATAATTATGCATATCACAATTTCGCTTGATTTTTTCATTATTTTTAAAAACATGTAAGCACAACGTATTTTTTGCAACTTTCTGTTGGTGAGATGCCTGCTAATGATCGGATGCATCTTTTTTGAGACACAAATAGATCTTCAGAGCGCGCTAACCAACACCAGAAACATACTCCATATCTTAATCTCGAATCCACATTAGCAAAATAAACTTGTATCAATTGTTCAGCTGTTAAGATGGTTTTTAATTGCCTCAACACATAGCTTTGAGAGTACATTTTTGATGTGAGAAATTCGCAGTGGGCCTTCCAATTTAAGTTCGAATCAAAATGAACTCCTAGAAATTTCACTTCTCCTCTAAAATCGAGTTGATCGTCACCCAATCTATCTTAATACTCTTCTACAGTCTTTTGAGCATGATAAAAATGAATAAGCGTTGTTTTGGAACGATTCAAGTAAAGTGAGTACTGGTTAAACCATGTATTGATATTCCTAATTAAGTTGTTACATTTATTTTCCAAAATTATATTTGAATTACTTGATATTATGGCAGAAACGTCATCAGCATATGCTGTAAAATGAGTATCTGGATGAACATTATCAAACTGATTAATGTATAAGAGGAAAAAGATTGGTCCAAGAATAGAGCCCTGGGGGACTCCAATAGAGATGTCTAACGTACTTGACATAAAGTTTTTCATATTGTTGCCTGCATCAAGATATTGTACTGAAACATATTGTTTTCTTTGGACTAAACACGATCTGGCCCATTTAAGAGTCTGACCGACAAAACCATATTTAACAACAATCTCCAAGAATTTGTTGTGATCACCAGAAGAACATGTACGCCGATGTATTGGTTTGGTAGGCAAATTATACAAGTATGCACTACTACATAATTTTGGCGTCAAACAAGTCAATGTAAAGTGTTTCCAATAGTAACGCTCTATGCTTGGCCACAGCGCATGACGAAGTGGCAGCCGTGTTCCCTTAGTCGCTATATTTTATTATAGAGCGTTACAGGACTGAGCAATCGTAAAAAATTATTACCAAAACCAATGCTCCATTCGTAAATGTTTTGGGAACTCCGTGCATTTTATGGTGTCGACTACCGTCCTGCAGAATCCACAATTCGCCGTTTAATAAACAAGTTCGAAACATCTGGGTCTGTGACAGACCAGGAGCTGCCTGTACGTCAGCAGAAGGTAAGATACCTTGAAAATATTGCTGCAGTTCGAGAAAGTGTGCACGGGAATTCGAAAATTTAAGGGCTTATGGCTTTACCCTTATAAAGTGCAATTAGCAAAAGAACTGAAGGCCAAAGATCATAGACAGCGGCGTGGATTCGCTGATTGGGCGCTGGAGCAGCTGGAAGTCGATCCTGATTTTGAACGAAAAACAATATTTTGTGATGAGGCTCGTTTCTGTTTAAGTGGCTTTGTTAACAAGTAGGATTGCTGAATCTGGAGCGACGAAAACGCACGGGAGATTCATGAGATCCCACTACATCCCGGAAAAGTTACTGTATGGTGTGCACTGTGGTCAGGCGGAATAATCGGTCCATATTTTTTCAAAAACGAAGAAGAAGTGACACTTACTGTCAACGGTGAGCGATACAGAGCTATAATAAGAGATTTTTTTACCTGCAGTGGATGGAGTCGATCTAACAATGTGGCTTCAGCCATACAACACAAGAGACACTGAAACTATTGCATGGGAAATTTGAAGGTTTCGTTATAATATCGCGAAATGGTGACGTTAATTGGCCACCTAGATCCTGTGACCTAACGCCACTGGATTTTTTCTCTGGGGCTTTCCAAAATCTGAAATATGTGCTAACAAACCGCCGACGGTTGCCGGCTTAAAGGCTACGATTAGACACGTTATTGCTGAAATTGATCCACTTATGCGATAACGTCATCATACATTGGGTATTCAGGATTCAACAAACCAGGCAAAGCCGCGGCGGGCATTTACCTCATATAATTTCTAAAACATAATGTTAACACATTTACTTATAATAAAATTAAAAATAGATCACTATCATTCTCGAAATTTATTTTATTGCGTTACAAAAATCGAGCCCTTCTAATGGAAAACCCTTCATACGGGGTATTTGGAAGGTCGATACAAAGTTTTGATAAGGTGACCATTTAGAATCGTTCAAAAAAAACCTTAGTTCAAAGTCTTACAGTTTTCAAGTTATTCGAGATTTTCGATTTTTATTGAAAAAAAAATACGTCTTTTGTTCTTGTTATCACTGAAAGAGCATCAATCAGGCTATATGAAATAGTTTTTAAATACATGACAGCGTGGTTTTTTCTCCGAAGGTAGAGAGAAGAAAAACAAATTGACTGTAAAGAAATAATAAATACATGTTTTCCTATTTTTGTGATACTGATAAGAAGAAACGTCTTTGCGTACATGATAAAACTAAATTCCATACATTCTTGTTTTATTACTTTCCAGAGCAGATTACAATGGACTAGAAGCACGACGGTTGTACCAAGGGCGATTTCCCGGGAGAAAAGTGTTTTACAATACCTACCGACGCCTTTACGATACTGGAAGTGTAGCACGTAATGAACTTGGTATTAATCCAGATTGATATCCTCCTGAAGCCGGAGATCTGATCCTCCAAGCGTTTCAAGATGATCCCAATACAAGTGCTAGGAAAGTTGCTGCTGATCTTGATTTGTCGCCATGAAAGGTTTGGAGTATCATGCACCGTGAACGAAAATGTCCTTCTCATGGTGTTGGCGTACGAGGACTTGAAGATCGTGATCCTTTCCGCAGAAGCCAATTTTGTAGTTTTCTCTTACATAGTGACATTGAGCATGAACGGTTCCTGGAAAGCATTCTATGGACGGAAAGATAGAATTTTTCAAAAGAGGGCATTATAGATTTTCACAATTTGCATCAATGGGCTGATAAGCAGGAAAAAACAAGTGTCTTTCCAGCACAAATTTTCCGTTAATGTATGGGCCGCCATCACGGGGCAAAGATTAATCGGTCTTTATTTCTTGCCTGAAAGAATAAACGGCGACAACTATCTTCACTTTTTGCAAAATGGTCTTCCCGAATGACTTGTAGGAGTAGAAATTCCAGATGACATGCAAATTGCTTTCGAACACGACGGATGTCCAGATCATTTTCGTTTAGACGTAAGACAATATTTGGACGATACTGTTCCAATAAGCTTTTTATTTAACCCAGATACTACTACCGTCCTTTATAAAGGCATTGCGATTCAAGGATTCTGTAAGGAGTTTCAGTAATTTTACAGAAGGTGTCGCCACCATGCTCTGTCAAAGAACATTATTACTACCACCAGTTACTACACTTTAGTCGCATGCGTATCGCTTGAGCCATATATCAACATTTATATAGTGTGCTTCTATAAATAGTGATCATGTATGAGTGGAGGTAAGTTTTTGTTACAATTATTGTACTCACGAATATCTGTACTATTCATGGTTTTCAGATATTAGTGATACAGAAAAGTCTACATTATCCTATATCAGCTGTTTTGAGGTTATGATCTAGTTTTTACACCTGCTCAAAGTTGTCGTCCTTTTTAAAGGACGGTAGTAACATATACAGGGTGTCCCAGAAGTCGACGTCAAGCAGAAACCGGGTGATAGGCAAAGTCATAACAGCTATCAGAAAAATATTTAAAAAAAATTTATGTATGTGTTTTGAAAATTATAGGTCTTTGAAAAAAATATAGAAATTTCACACCCTACGGCAGTCTGTCAACTCCTGTTACTACAAATATTAACTTTTTTTGGATTCTATTTTTACAATGTAATGATGAATAATGCATCTTCAAACTGGTGTCTCAACCTTACTGTCAACTTTTCTCGTTCAGGAAAAATTGCCACTTATTTCCCAACCAAGTATTCCAAAGTAAAACTTTGCTCAACTTTAACTGGCTGTACTGGAAAAAAATTTACTACGATAGTTTGGCAAGTAACCTTAAAAGTTGGCGCATTTAACAAGGATTCCAAAATGTTATAACACTTAGAAGGTTACTCGTTAACTTATGCACAATTTTTATTTGAAGAAAAACTGATGAAAATTTTTCAAAATTTCCTAATTAAACAGCGACTATGAAAACGCACAAGGACCCTTAAGGATAACTGTTTGCACAACAGTGGGCGTCAAAATGCTACTGATGATGATTTACCTTCACAGCAAATGCTCAAACTATTTTCCTTCAGCCGCAATACACGCTCGACATCTTCTTAAAAAAGATCGGGTTATTAAACGAGCGAATCCACGGTTATTAACAAACTCAGCTGCTTCCAATAGTCTTTGCCGTAGCTCAGCTACATTTTGAATTGGCTTGAAATACACTTTTTCTTTTACAGTTCCCCAGTAAAAAAAATCTAACGGATTCAAATCTGGTGACCGGGCTGGCCGCGGTATTGTACCAGACCGCCCTATCCATCTGCCTGGAAAGTTTTGATCGAGATACTCTCTCACTGAGAGTGCATAGTGCGCTGGGCAGCCATCATGCTGAAACCACATGTCCCTGTAAATACTCAGTGGCACGTCCTCCAATAAATTTTCTAAATGATTTTGCAAAAAACCTAAATAAACCTCAGCAGTCAAAGTCTCTGGGAACTCAAACGGACCGATTATTTTACCATTTAAAATTCCTGTCCAATGGTTTATCTTGAAGCGATATTGAGATTTATCTTCTCTCATCAAATGTGGGTTTGCTACGGGCCACTCGTGTAAGCTATGCAGGTTCATGTACCCATCTTTCTTAAATGTGGTCTCATCTGACCATACAATTTTATCAAAGAACCGTGGATCTTCCCTGTGTCTTTCTAACATTGTGCGACAAAAAGCAACTCGGGGCTCATAATCCCGGGGCAGAAGAGCTTGAACACGCTCTTCGTGGTATGGATGGAGCACGTTTTTTTGCAAGATTCTATGGGCTGTACTTTTGGGAACACCTGTTTTTAGTTCTATTGCGCGCACTGAAGTACTCGGGTCTTCTTCGACAGCTCCTAGCACCACGTCTTCGTAAGGAAGGAAAGATCTTCCCTCACCGTGTGATTGGTTTGGTAGTTGGCCCTCTGAGAACAGTAAGCGGTGCACATTTGTGAACACTCGATGATCTGGATGACGAGCTGCATTCGGGTACCTCTCACAGTAAAGTCTCGCTGCAGCACTAGCGTTGCATCTGCATTCCCCATAAATGAGGTGCATGTTAGCATATTCTTGTACGGTGTACACGGACATAGCGGCACTGCATAATCACACTATTAAAGATAGTCTAAGGAAAGCAAATGTTGTTTTGAAGAGCAATTAAATAGTCCAAATCCAAATCACAAGCGATCAACAGTCCAGTTCACGAATCCAAAATTAGTAACAGTACGAAATCAATAAGCACGAACATGTAAAGATGCGCAGTAAACGAAGGAGTACTGATCGGTATCAAATAGCAAATAAGTGATGTGCTTCATCCATACCACCTACAGCGTGTTCAACCTCTCCTGCCCCGGCATTATGAGCATCGAGTTGCTTTTTGTCGCACAATGTTAGAAAGACACAGGAAAGATCCACAGTCTTTGAAAAAATTTTATGGTCGGATGAGAACACATTTAAGAAAGATGGGTACATGAACCTGCATAACCTACACGAGTGGCACGTAGCAAAACCCACATTTGATGAGAGAAGATAAATCTCAACATCGCTTCAAGATAAACCATTGGACGGGAATTTTAAATGGTAAAATAATCGGTCCGTTTGAGTTCCCAAAGACTTTGACTGCTGAAGTTTATTTGGATTTTTTGAAAAATCATGTACAAAATTTATTGGTGGACGTGCCACTGAGTATTTACAGGGACATGTGGTTTCAGCATGATGGCTGCCCAGCGCACTATGCACTCTCAGTGAGAAAGTATCTCGATCAAAACTTTCCAGGCAGATGGATAAGGCGATCTGGTACAATACCGTGGCCAGCCCGATCACCTGATTTGAATCCTTTAGATTTTTTTACTGGGGAACTGTAAAATTTCTATATTTTTTTCAAAGACCTATAATTTTTAAAACACATACATAAATTTTTTTAAAATATTTTTCTGATAGCTGTTATGACTTTGCCTATCACCCGGTTTCGGCTTGACGTCGACTTCTGGGACACCCTGTATGTACCTAAAAAATATTCTCTGATTTTAGAAAGCCCTTGAAGTTACATGAACTTCTAGAAGAATTAGAACATCCCGATAGAATTCCTGTTCCTCCTGATGGCGTAGTACTTTCTCCACCACAGAACGGAAATGATGACGTCACAGATTGTGATTCGGGAGATGAAGATTTTAGAACACTGAATAATCTTCCAGGAAGTCAACTGAGAAATGATGTGGAAATAATCGGAGACGCCATGAGTATTCAAAATAGGCCGCCTAGCGTAATATCATCGATACAGGAAGATTATGAGCAGTTTTATGACTCTGAAGATGATATACCCCTATCACAACTTTATCTCAAAGCATCAGCATTCAAACTAGAAGTTACATGGCCTCGTCCGATAAAAAAGCTCAAGACACTATCATGGACTAATGAACATATTCCTCCCCCTTCCGCCATTGAATGGAATAAACCTGCTGGTCCCATGCAAGAATTGTCTTCCATGTAGTTATTTGAATGTTTTTTTGATGCCGAAGTTATAGACATGACAGTTGAATACACTAATAGATATGTACTACAAGGAAATTTGGATATTGAAGGAAGAGAAATTAAGTGTTTTTTAGGTGTCCTGACATTTAGTGGGTACGTGGTTCATCCTAGGAGATTTATGTTTTGGGAAAATAGGAGTGATACTCACAACGATATGGTAACTAAAGCTATGTCATGGGACAGATTCTCACAAATTATGAAAGTCCTCCATTTCTGCGAAAATACTGATCTGGATAAATCGGACAGGTATGCAAAACTTCGTCCATTGTTTAGTTTATTGAATACGAAGTTCTTAGAGTTTGCTCCTTTGGACCAACAGCATAGCATCGATGAAGCCATGGTTCCCTATTTTGGCAAACATGGCTGTAAGCAGTTCATAAGAGGAAAACCTATAAGGTCGGGGTATAAACTCTGGGTAGGAGCTCTTCCACTGGGCTATGCGATTTGGTTTTGTCCTGATCAGGGTGCATTGTCAGAGGCACCAGACAACAATAATTATAAGAATATTTATGGATTAGGCTCAAGTGTGATCCTACAGTATACAGATATCCTAAGAGGCAAGTGGAGCGATACACAGTTCCACTTGTACTTTGATAACTTCTCCACTTCACTTCGTTTATTGGCTGAGCTGAAACAAAGAGCCTTTTGTGCCACTGGTACTATTCGTGAAAATCGCTCATTGAACTGCCCACTGATGAAGTCATCCCTGATGAAGAAAACAGAAAGAGGATCATACGAATATCAATTAGACAAGGATACAGGAATAGTTGTATGCCGATAGGATGACAACAACGTGGTGACAGTTGCTTCTAATTTCACTCCAGTCCATCCTGTAGGTTTGGCGATATTCACAGAAAGAAAAGAAGCAGCCGAACATTATAAAAACCTACAATAACTATATGGGTGGTGTGGACAGAGGAGACCAAAATGTTAGTCTGTATCGAATGTCCATGAGAGGAAAGAAGTGGTACTTCCCTTTATTTGCTCAGTGCGTAGATATGGCCATTCATAATGCTTGGCAGCTTCACCGGTTACAAGGAGGTAAAATGGATCAAATTGAGTTTAGGAGAGGTCTGGCTTGGAACATTCTGGAAACTAATCAGAGAAATGTTAAGAGGGGTCCATCTAAGCGAAACACGAAAGAAAATGCTTATTCTAGATATGATGGGCTCAATCACCTTGTAGTTTATCAAGAGAACCAGCAACGTTGTGGCGAATGCCATAAAAAGTTAAGTTTCGCTGCAGAAAATATAGTGTTCCACTACATCCTAAAACGTTTCGAACAGTATCACACCGAATAGTTGTTTGTTTTATGTCTTACAATATGTGTCCTTGAAATAAAATATGTGCTATCAGCAGGTCATTTTACTACCGTCCTTTTTAAATAACACCTCGTAACTCTTAGTTAGTGATAAAAAAGTTCATAAACCGGTTTTGGTTGTTGAAATGGAGTCAATTTACTGTACTCTCACTAAGAAAGCGGCAAATATTGGGAAAAAACAGTTTCAGTAATATCTGGGTTAATGCAGCAGGATACGTTATTAAATACAACAACTACCGCAGTAACTCTTAGGTCCTCACTTTGAACACCAATAAAGCAAGTTTCAATAGTTTATTTTGTTTCGTTTACTCATCTAAAATTTGAAAATCCGAATATCTCAAAAAACCGTAAGACTTTGTACTGAGGTACGTCTGGCTTAAAAGCCCTATCCCCTCCCCAAGACCTTGTGTCGACCTTCCAAACAGCCTGTATAGCCTTGGCTCCTAATCTACTAGAATTCGTTGAACCGCTAAAGCCAAGTCATAAGCAGCCCGCTGAACCCGAAAACTAATCCTGTTACACTTGCTCTACCTTTTCTCAGTCCTTTTTTACACCCGCTCTTCCTAATTGGCTGCTTTCATCTTTATCTGGCATACTGATGAACTCATCACCACGTACACGCCTCTACAGGCTTTACTACGAAAGCTGAGTTTTGGAGGAAAACTCTCTGCTCGGCCAGTAATTGCCTTTTATGTGTGGGTGCACTCGCTTGCAGTCATAAATTTAAAATGTGTTTTCTTCTGAGCACAGGCTTTAAAAAATACTTCTTTAGTTTAAGGACGTGAGGTGGCAGAGTAAAAGGTACGTGGAGAGCCGCTAAAGGAGTCGGCACGCACCGAGACCGTTATATGAGACCGCGAGGCTAGTCATACAGGGCGCAAAATATCCCAACTAGCAAAGTAGTGGATAAGCTTTTGGTAAAAGAACCGTTCAGCCATAAAAGTTCTCTATTGTTGTTTCCTGAACACCAAAATGCTGGCTTAATGTTGTGTGGAATGCAGATTTGCCTTCTGCAACATATTTGCTCTAAAATGAAGTGTTTAAAATATTCTTATAGCATAGTTATACAACACCGTATAGGGCAAAAATAAAATGAAGTTTTCCTACTCCTTTTGATGACATACTGCCCCAGACCATAATGGATGCTGGAAATTTCACTTTTCGCTTTAGACAGTCAACATGGAATGCTTCATTTTTTTTTGCGAATAACTCTACTGCGACTGTCACCAACACAAACTTCGAATAGGGCCTCATCACTCCTTTGTATTGCACAACATTGTTGAGGTGTCCATTGTCTATGTTCTTTATCCCATCCTAGCCGATTTTTCTTTTGCAGTGGAGTTAATAGTGGCTCTTCTTTGGCCTATAAACAAGTTGTGCAAATTTCTTTCTTCTCTTCTTACTTCACTTTTTTTTATAAGAAAACTTACCTTGCACGTGCTAGATCCCAGTTTGTGGACCTCGTAATTCTTCTTCTAACAGCATCACTCCACAGAGCACCTAATTGTTAATAATTGGCACGCCTGTTTTTCACGATTATTCTTCTTAATGCTCTTAGGTCGGCATTTGTGATATTACTTTTTTTCACATATCGTGGCTTAATATTAACTGAACCAGATAGTTATATCTTCTAACAATATTTCTCAGAATGTACCGCGATAAGTCTAACAAAGTTGCAATTTCTGAGTTTGATTTCCCAGAATTAAAAAAATTAATTATCAGTAACCGAATATTCTCACTAATAACCTTTCCTCTACCCATTTTGAAATCCTTAACTACCAAAAACTATTTTAAACGTATTCTGACAGCTATGATTAATAAAAACAATTGTCATGGCTTTTATTTTTCACAGCCACCTATGCGTTATAGACTTATTTTGCATTGAAATGAAATGTAATTGCAAATTTGATTAGGGAGTGATACACTTGGTGTTTTCTACTATATATTGTATTCATTGTTGATATTTTAAACCTATAACACCCTGCTACATTTTTATTATATAAGACTTCAATAGTTGGGCCAACTGAAGTGGGAAGGGGCTCGTACTCTACTAGGCTCTATAATACCATTCGTAGGGAAATCGTTGCACAATACTTGGAAAAATGCAAATGAAAACTGGAAAATTGTCGCCTTGACGTTCGAAATGGCTTCGTCGATACCCAGGCTAGACTGAAGTTTTTGCTGCTGACTTTGTTATTCTTGTGATACGGATTGCGGTGTTGCCAGCTTATTAGATGTTGTTACTACCTTTGCTGTTTTGTTATATTGTTATAAAAAAAGAAGCTGCGGATAAAATATTGAGGAACACAAAGTTTGCCAAATACCAAGAGGTGACTCCAATAAATATTGCCATTGTACATGCAAGAACAAACAAAACAAGACTGGTGATGTTTATGTTTTATGAAAATTTGTATTCTCACGAACAGTTATCAAATTTTTAATCAATTGTGTGTCGTGTCCACAATTTGCACATAAACAAAAAACAGTTGTGTATTTATATTGTAGATTCCCATGTGTATAAATAGTGTGTCTAGGTATTTTGGGGTAACATCAAGGGTAACATGATATTTTGATATTTAAATTACAGTAAAATACTTTGCATTATAATAAAAATAATGCATCCAACAAACAACTTAACTTTCTTATAATGTATATAGTAGAACACCTAAACAAATATATTTTTATACAAATCTATCATAGACTAAATTTTTTTTAGTTATTTTAGAGAATTCATCCTAAAAACGTTCTTTGTTAAATGCATTATTTTTATTATTATTTAAGTATTTTACTGAAATTTGACTATCAAAACATCATGCTACTCTTGATGTTACCCCAAAATACCTAGGCAGACACTATTTATACACATGGGAATCTACAATATAAATACTTGTTAAGGCGAGGCAAGGTTCACTTCAGATGATAACTCCAAAAAAGGCAAATTCAAAATATTTATTTTGCCACGCATAAACATTACAAACAAAGGAATTCTACAATATTGAACAATGATGAAAACAGGGAGTCTCTCGATTATGAAACCGAAAGATGGAACACTTTAATACCTGCAAGGCCCTGGAAATCCTAAGAACCCTTAATCCCTTCTAATTAATAACCAGTTCAAAAATATGATGTAGTTATAATATGTATACAGGGTGTTCATTTGAAAACTTCCCACCAAAAACTACTTCATCCCCTTTCACCCTCTGCCACCCAGGGTCATAATCATAAAAGTTTTAAATGACAAAGGTGTTCTGGAGTCCTTTATTTTGACGTTTTATTTTTTTAAAATCGGTGGAATCGTTTTCAAGAAAATTAGAAATATCTTTATTAACCTTAATTTGTTCAAATGGAAAACAGAAACACACGAGAATACCACATTCTATTTCCATACGTATTCAAAATGTTGCCCGTTATTGGCCAAACAATGATATAGGCGATGTTCAAATTCCTGACGGGCATTTTCAAAAGCATGTTGTGGGATATCATGGCAGCTTTCAATGATGCGTTGACGAAGTTCATCCAAAGTTTCAGGTTGAGGAGTAAACACAATAAATTTTAAGTGGCCCCATAGAAAAAGGTCTAATGGCGTCAAATCAGGAGATCTAGCAGGCCATTCTATAGGCACTCTTCTGGAACTATCTATATTTCAGCCTCATCAAGTGTAGAACTTCCTTCCTCTTGGATTTGGTTTTCAATGGTTTCAGTGACAAGCGGATTGATAGTATTTTCCAACATATCCAAATAAATAACTCCAATCCAATATCGATTAATAGACAATGTCCTCCATGGTACTGGGTATGCCCTTCCACAAAAGCATGATGATTTTTATTGCTCCAATACCTGCAGCTATGCTTATTAACAAATCCATTTAGATAGAATGTGCATTCATCACTGAAGCAGATATTCTTTACGTGAATGATATTATCATTAATCGCTGTAATTTCTTCACAAAACTCAACTCGTCTATCGAAATCATATTTAGATAAAAGATTGACTGGTATTTGTATCTTGAGCGACATGTCCTGCCTTGTTCCAGCTTGTAGTTGACATGGGAGTTCGTTTACTCAGCATCACTGACAGTTGTACTCCAAGGCTTACACAGACATTATCAAATAATCAAATAATACCTAAGAGCCAAAAATAACAAACTCCATCATTATTTACACTGCGTTCCGTCGTAATTTGCGTCTGGCCTTGCGGCGTTGTTAGATTTTATTTTAGTTTTAAGTCGCTTTTCTCTAAAAAAAAAAATCCGTTTTAACCCCCATGTTATATGAAACTTTTTGCTTCTTTTAATCCCCTCTATCACCCATTTAAATAATGACTATCATAATGTTTACACCCTGTAGTGTAAACGATCTGGCGCTATGCCATATTTAACACAGAAGTGTTTTAACCGACGACACAGTAGAATTCTGTAGTTGTCCAGCCATTGTGACAGAATCTTGCACTGAGCGAGATCACTGTGAATGGAGTGTGTTAGAAATTGTTTAAAGACTATTTTAATCCAGAAAACATCACAATCTATAGCTTGTGCGTGTGAAGTAAGGCATTCGTGATCTATCCAAGGCAGGTAGACGAGATACGCCTATGAGGGTTACGCGGCCCTTCAGACTCGATCATCATCGGATTATTGACAGCGTAACAAGGTCAAGTCGCTTAGTTTTTTCGCCTTTCATCGCAAGCGGAGCACAGGAACGGAGGGTCTAAAAGCCCTCTTGCCGATATTAAAAAACGCTCCTCGAGGACAGCGGGAAGGCTGCAGGTCTAAAGAGCGCGACCCTACAAATTGATCCATGAGGACGTGAAGTAAATAAGGAGCATGCTAATGAGTTGCACATAAATCACATTTGGAGGTTCTTCAAAAATCATTCATCTAAATTTCACTCTTGAGTTTTGAATTTTATTGACAGTCTCTTCTTTCTTATATTAATCTTACAACTAATATTGAACTCTATAGAAAAAGTATTTAGCACATCTTCTAGCTTGTCTAGTATCTTCACAGTAGACAAGTATGGAAATATAATAATGGTTATGTTAGGATTTCAATATAAAATAATAAAAATGCATTAGCAAAAGGGTTATGACGTGAAGTAGTTCGGTTAGAGGCTGAAACTATCGCCATCTTTGTTGAAAAATACAGTAGAATCGTACTCCTCAGTTTCAGAAGCTCTCGATTCCCAATTCTCATGTTGATATCACGAAAACAGTTTGGACGGTAGAGAAAATTTGATTTCGAAAATTAAACTCCATGGCCTAGTATCTCTTTAATTAGTAAGATTTCACTAAAAAATATTTGGCTCAATATCAACATTTTCTCGAGCTTAAATCAAGATTGCTTTCTGATGCATTCGTTACAGCCTATTCTGTATATAGAGTTGACCAGCACATTCGCTTCCCGTCGATCACGTGCTACCGGTAGCGCGCAAAGGCATTTGTGGCAGATCACAACATATTCTTGAGTGTTAAAAATAGGAAGGTGTAAAAATCATAGAATCTTTCTCAATTTTCCCAAATTCTCGTAATAAACAAAAGCAGCGACAAACACTTGAAAAAATATACAGGACCACCAAAAAAGTGTCAGGGGAGCCCTATATTATACAGGGTGACGGGAAAATAGATACGGAGCCGGTGGGGGGAGATACAAGCCAATCTGAGTCGATTTTTCTATAGGAACTACTGTCCGAAAATTAGCCGTTTTCGAATTATACTACTTTTTAAGATTTTCTAAAATTAACATCCTTTATACGTTAACCGAGTCATAAAACTTGAAAATTGGGTGTTTCATTTGATTTTCCTTTGATTTTACATATTCTAGAATACGAAAATTGATACTCAAATGTACATTATTGACGTTATCTCATGCAGCAAGCTTCAAAATAGTTCGATTTTTGTTAAAAAAATCTTCGTTCATGTTAAACGCTTCAGTTTACTAAAAAAAGTCGTGTACAAATTTTTCGTACAAAATAATCACAAAACATTTACGTTTCATTACATTTCAAATGAGGAATAAAAATCACAAATCGGTTAAGAATTGGCAAAAATGTGCCTATTATAAGAGAAGGAAGGAAAAAATAATAAAAATACTACACTTATAAAATCATACCTTTATACAGGATAATTTGTTTGAAATTACATTTTTTTATTTTTATAATATATTTTCAATATGGCGCCCTCTATTTCTAATATGCTGCATGTATTATAATGTTTCTGAGGTCTGCTATTGTGGGTACAGGATTTTGGTCAGAGTATACTAAAGTTTTCATGCGACCCCCATTCAAAAAAGTCCATAGGTGTGAGATCGAGACTGCGTGCTGGCCATAGGATTGGTCCGTCTCTGAAACAGTTTCCCAATCGATGGGTCGGTAGAGGCAGGCCAATCCCATGGCCAGCACGCAGTCCCGATCTCATACCTATGGACTTTCTTGTGTGAGGTCGCATGAAAATTTTAGTATGCTCTGATCAAAATCCTGTACCCACAACAGAAGACCTCAGAAACAGGATAATACATGCAGCACAAGAAATTCAAGCCTTTCTTAGGAATTCGGCGGTAGTAAAATCAGCTGTCATAAGAAGAACACGTGTGTGCATTAGAAATAGAGGGCGCGATATTGAAAATGTATTATAAAAATTAAGACATGTAGTTTCAAACAAATTAACCTGTTTTAAGTGAAGTATTTTTATTGTTTTTTCCTTCCTCTTATAATAGTCATACTTTTGCCAATTCTTAATCGATTTGTGATTTTTAAACCTCATTTGAAAGCTAATGAAACGTAGATGTTTTCTAATTATTTTGTACGAAATAATTTGTATGCGACTTTTTCTAGTATACTGTTGCGTTTGAGATGAACGAAGATTTTTTTAACAAAAATTGAACTATTTTGAAGCTTACTGCATGAGATAACGTCAATAATGTACATTTGAGTGTCAATTTTCGTATTTTAGAATATTTTTATTGTAAAACTAAAAAAAAATCAAACGAAACACAATTTTCAAGTTTTATTACTTGGTTAACATATAAAGGACGTTAATTTTATAAAATCTTAAAAATTAGTATAATTCGAAAACGGCTAATTTTCGGACAGTAGTTCCTATAGTAAAATCGGCTCAGGTTGGCTTGTACTATCTCCCCCCACCGGCTCCGCATCTATTTTCTCGTCACCCTGTATTTTAGTTAGAACTGAGGATCGAAGGACAAATACGAATCTTCGACACTAAGATTCTAGTTTTTGGTATTTTAATGGAGGTGCATCTCTGATACAAAATGCGCGATCATGTTTTATAGGCACGAAGGCCCGCTGGATGCTACAAGAAAAGATAAAAAGGCGAAGCAGAAACCTATTCTCAGATCATTCGAAGACAAACGTAGCTGGAAACGACGAACAATATAAATGGACACATTCATATAAAAGATCACTAGATTATGATTTTTATAGCCTTGATGTCAAATTTTTGGCAATGTCGACTTGACGTTGACCATCTTTGTATAACTCAATGATCTTAGTTTTCACATCGAAAGACATTTATGGACCGCGCGACATGGTCTTAAAATCACTCAACTTATTCCACAATACTTTATGAACACAAGCTAACACTCTTCTGACACGAAACTGCACTAAACTAATGTTGCGAAGAATTTGTCTACATATTTTTATCCCTCATAAAATGTGCTTATATTCAGACTCGTATTGTGTTCATTGCAGTTAATGTAAAAACAATGAATTTAGTTTTTCTACTAATAACGCATTTGTTTATGGAGCAATGAAGTACGAATTCGTTTTCTAAAGGAATTTAGGTATATATTTATATTTGTCTATATACTTTTGTCCTTTACTGTACATGCTAACAGTAATTACACACAGCGCGGGCACGGTGATGATTTCCCGTAATTCTCCTCAGTTTTTCGTAATTTATAACTTTGAACATAACCCCTCTTCAGGAAGCACATTCAGTAATGATTTTCTCACACAGCAAATATCACTGATTTTAAACACATGCAAACCAATACACATTATCATCGAAACGCGATCTTGCTATTCAACCAATTTTCTTCTCAGAGATAAAAACTATAGTCACGGACCACTCAGCCTCACAAAACATATGCAACCGATAATGCATGTAGTTTAGTTGAGTGATTTCTCCATAGATGGACGTTCTCAACGATCCTAGTGAGCAAACGGGGAATGACTGTTTACGCCCTATAAACTGCAAGTTGACATTTTATAAGTTTTTTTAACGTTGCGTAGGTTTTCTACATGATACCCATGCGGATATAAGGTAAGTTACTTAGGGTATCCTAAGTGAACATTGACCGTACTATCTCATCGAGTAACTGCAGCCGTTGCCTGGCGACAAATAAAATGAACGAAGACCGTTCTCCTGATCGATACGCATACATCAGTTTGAAGATAGTGAGTGATAAAGTTTTATCGCTCTAAAGGTTGAAGAAGTTTGTAGGCAGGCAAGTGGGACCTAACGCATGGGAAATCTATTCATAAAATACAATGATGCCTGATTGTAGAAAAAGTAGTTTTTATACAGGGTGCATTTGAAAACCTGCCACAACGGATTTATCAAAAACCGCTGATTAATAGAAAAAACCCAGAGACACGTCAAAAGGTTTGTCAAGGAGGACAACTTACACTGATCAACAGCCAAAAAATATCCTAAATAAAATCAACAAAATATTACTATTTTTAATGAGCTAAAACCAGAATGAAACTTATTTATTCAATATTAGTTCAAGTTTTTGGGATACGGTAATTATATGTGTTCCTGCTGTGACAGTGTTCATATACTGTAATTCACAAGAATGCACGTGCTACATTTTTATATTCGGCAAGGAAAGATGATGTAATCGGCATGATTGTGTTACGTTATACATACGTGTACATTATATTGTTTTATATTAGCCATTTTTTCCTCAGTTGGCTGACAGCGTTCATGCAAGATGTCTCGAAAGTGTGTAAACAATCCAGATCAGTTTTGTTACGTTTGTGGTGATGTGACTTTTGCGTCTCAGAGGCGGTCTATTACTCCACTAATAACAAAGGCATATCAGCTTTATTTCGGTTGTAAGCTAGGTGATCAAGACAAACAGTGGGCACCCCACATCTGCTGTAATACATGTGTTTCAAGTCTGAGGAGCTGGTTAAATGGCAAAAAACTGTCTATGCGCTTTGCTGTCCCAATGGTTTAGAGAGAGCCTACAAATCACATTAATGATTGTTACTTTTGCAGGGTACCTTGTGTTGGATAAGCCACAGGTATGTCCAAGAAAAAAAAATCGGTTATTAACTACCCAAACATACCATCTGCGATGAGACCTGTGCCTCACAGTGACGAAAATCCTATTCCAAAACCCCCAGAATCCTACACTTGCGAATCAGAAAACGAATCAGACCATGGCGATCGAGTGATTCGTCAGGAAGAAGATATGCCATCAATGTCAAGAGATCCTGATTTTATACCGAGCACGTCATGCCACCAACCGCACAAAATAACACAGTCAGAATTAAATGAACTTGTAAGAGATTTAGAACTTCCAAAATGTAACGCAGAGTTACTTGGATCAAGACTGCAGCAGTGGAACTTGTTAGAAGACGATGTTTCGGTATGTGTTTTTCGTAAACGCCACAAAGACTTACAACCATTTTTCAATATGGAGAATAACTTGGTTTTCTGCAGTAACATTAACGGCTTACTGGCGGCTTTAAATATAAACTATAACCCAGAAGAATGGAGATTGTTTATAGACAGTTCAACATTGAGTTTAAAGGCAGTGTTATTGCATATTGGAAATATTTTACCATCTCTTCCTGTAGGGTATGCAGTTCACATGAAAGAATCATATGACAATATGAAGTACCTATTGACATGCATAAAATACGATGAGCACCAATGGCATATTTGTGGCGATTTGAAAGTTGTTGCACTTTTACTTGGGCTGCAGCTAGGCTACACAAAGTTTTGCTGTTTTTTGTGTGAATGGGACAGTCGGACAAAGGCACTTCATTACACCAGACAAAACTGGCCTGTTCGTCAATTCCTAGAGCCAGGTCAAAAAAATGTACAGCATATGCCGTTACTAGATTCGAAAAAAATTTAATTACCACCACTGCATATCAAGTTGGGCCTAATGAAAAACTTTGTCAAGGCATTAGATAGAGATGGGTCAGCTTTTCAATACCTGCGTCAGAAATTTCCAAGACTAAGTGAGGCAAAGGTTAAAGAAGGTATTTTTGTTGGGCTACAGATTCGAAATATTTTGAAAGATACACAGTTTGAAAACACTTTAACATTTATTGAAAAAACTGCTTGGAATGATTTCCGTCTGGTGGTCACTAATTTCTTGGGAAATATAAAAGCTGACAACTATAAAACCCTTGCCAAAAATATGCTGTCATCGTATCAAAAGATGGGCTGTAATATGTCTCTTAAGATACATTTCCTACACTCACACCTGGACTTTTTTCCTGACAATTGCGGAGCCGTAAGTGATGAGCACGGCGATCGTTTTCATCAGGATATTTCAACAATGGAAAAAAGGTACCAGGGAACGGAATCTTTCCATGCTTGCAGACTTCTGTTGGACTCTTGGTAGAGATGCTCCAGAAACGATCCATAAAAGAACAGCAAAAAGACAGCGCATATAGTGATTCTTATAAGTATATGAATCTTGTTACTTTTTTTAATATATCCTTAAAAATAAAAAGTTTTTTTTCTAAACCGCAACTATTTATTTTATTTCATTGTCATTTTTGGATTCAGCGCCCCAAAATTAACAAAGAAGTGCACTTTTCGCACAAGATACAATTAAAAAACTAAAATTTGTTGTCGAGTGTTATTAACCAAAAACTATTTCACCCCGTTTCACCCTGGACCCCCCCCCTCCTGGACGAACTGCATTTATTGTTGTACCTGTGTTTTCTTTTAATCAGTGGTTTTCGATAAATCCATGGTGGAGTGTTTTCAATTGAACACCCTGTATACTCTGACACAGACACCCAGTGCGTCTTTGTATACAGTGACACGTATAGCTTACTATCGCAACAGAAATACGAGATTGTGTTCTTTGGACAAAGCGCTTACTTGCTCAAATACGTGGTACTGCTATTTGCCATTTGTCAGGGCGGTCTGTAAGACCTTTGTCCATTAGTCACCGTCTAATGTACGTGAATCTGTCAACCACGGTTGCCCAGAAACCGTGAAGCAAGAAAGGGAAAGAGAGTAAAAAAGAAGAAGAGCAAAAAAACACAATTTAAGAGAAAACACCTAGGCGTTTCGACTTGGAGCACGGATTAATTTTGAGGGTAATTAAAAACGAATTTTGATGCATGTTTTGTTAGAGTGTAATTTTGGGCTTTCAATTTTTTATCAGAGTGCGAGACGTGGGCTTGCTCCACTGTGAAGTCCACTGAGTCACGCAGCAAAGGGTTGCTGTGCGATTCAGCTTGACTCTCAAATGAGAAATTCCAGCCGGATTAATAAATACTACTGTGATATAAAAGTAAAGGAGCATCAATATTTGTAATCGGCGCTTACTCATTGCCTTACTGCCAACGACATGTAATCAGTTTGTTAATTAAATATCGATTAAGGTTAGAACGGTACACGACGTGATATTCCGGATCACAACGTTTCTAGGAGAATATGTTAATGATGAGTTAAACATGGGATCAATACATAAATCTATGGTACCAACAGGCACTCAGATTGTCACGTTGTTGAAAGGATGACATGACACCCCTGAGCATGTAAAATTTTATGAAAACTTGAAGTTTCGAGTATGTCGCGGCAAACATCGTAAACAACGTAAATCGGTATATAAGGACATATATTGATACTTGCATCAGCCTGTATATATTGGATATGCGAAATGCATATCATATATGCCGCGATAGATTCATTTATTCTGAAAGCAACAGTCACATAAACTTCTCTGTTCTTTTAATTACTTTTTACAGAACTAATATACATTTCGTTAGTTATTGGTACATTGATAGATGAGTTGACGTTCCTAATTTCTGGTTTGTTTTGTTAGTGAATTGAACAAGGTTTCAACAATGATATGAAAGACTTTCTGGTCTCATAGTTTCTACCCCAATAGGATATGCGTTTTAACATGGTGATATGATAACATACATCTAAAAAATGCACAAAGAACGCTAGGAATGTTAAGTACTACTTATATATATTTACCTGTGGGGCTTGGAGTGAGTGTCATGAGGAAATAATGAACATTCTTGGTGCTGAAGTTGTACTTCCTCAGCCAGGTGGGCGCCCGGACCATCCCCTTTTGTTTATGCAGCACTGCGACGGCATTGTTGATGGCTTTGATGTACTCCCTAACCCCGAAATTTGTGTGCGGCAGGATGAGACCGACGTTTAGGCTCTCGTTGCGCCTGGACTCGTTCCTCCCGTGGAAATAGAACCCGGCGGATGCGGTCGTCGCGAAGGCACATAAAAGTAGGCAAATGGTTCCACGTAGAACCATTTTGGCAGCAGCATGTCAAGCGGGGCCACGCGTAAACATCGTCCAGGGTGGACGAGCCTGCAGCCCGAGCGAGCACGTTGGGAGGCTGGAGCGCCGTGTTTTCGCAGCGACGCGTTCGCGATGTTGCCACGTTGGACGAAGGAGTGGCTGCGGATGGAATCGACAAGTGTGGAAAGTAAAAGTGGGAGATTTGTATGTATGACGAAAAGCTGCGGGTAGATTCGCCCATAAGCCGCTGCGGATTATGAGCGGATGCAAATGAGGAACGGACTTTAAGCCGAATTCATTCGCTTATTGGTTCAATCCCAGCAGTTATTCGCTGCCTTGTCAACAGTTCAGTGTCAGAATGCTCGATAATGAGATGCATAGGATTCAGGGGTCGATTTGCCATTTGTCATTATGAAAATACAACACTGAGTTCTTTGTTGTTTCCCTCGATGTCATAAAGACCATATATTTGCCGTTGTATACCGATCTCCTATGAAAACTTTTGCATCTAACCAAAATCTGTAAGATCTTTCTGTAAGATCTTTTTTTAAGTCACTCGATTGGAACTTGTTTATAGTACGAGCCCCGTCTCTAAGAGTGAATTGTCACAGCTTCTAATTCATAAAATATAGTATAGTCTGGATTTTTATAAACTATATTTTCAGTTCACGCATCACCGCTTGTTATCCTCAAACAAAATTTCAAAACCTCAGGTTGACAAAGACGTGCCTGAACAAGCGTTTAGAGTTATAGGTACATATAGTGCCCCTCTAAGAATTGGCTCCTTTTATATTTTTTGTATGGCCGTTTAGTGAAAAAAGCTTCATATAAATGATAAAGGGCCATAATAATAATAATTATTGTCTTTATTAATTGATAGCAAGATACAAGGATATACAGTGCTTTTATTTAATGTCCCCATCCCCTTTGATTTTTTGAACGGATAAATTCCAAAAATTAAAACCTGAGGTTAGGAAACTGATGCGAGGATACCACATTTTAGAGTAAAATTGACAGATGGGCGCCATCTTGGAAAAAATATATGAAAACGGGGGTTTTGTGGCACATCATTTTGAAGCTCCTGACGAGTACTTTATAATCATAGAATATAAAATCAATACCTTTACCTACTACAAAATGGTGGTACATTTAATAATTACTTGAACACAACTTGAATATCTCTACAAATAATTGTAATTCCCTGCCGTATCCACAGCAACAGCGATAAAAACTTGTTTTGTTATTTTCCGTTGACAGTGACAAGAATATCAGTACGGAAACAAACATAATTGTACAGTTCAAATATTCTTATTTAGTTTTTGGCTTTAGTGCTAGATACTGTTTGAACTATATTTAAAATGGTCAATTCTCGTCCACTGGAAGGAAAAATCGAAGCGATTTTTATTTATGGTGCGTCGCATAATTTTCACGAGACCGAAAGGATTATCAATGATCGGTTCCCGAATCGTCCTATCTGTAGGAAATATTTAAGGGAACTTGTATCTAAATTTTCAGCTCTGGTAGTGTAAACAACAAAACGCCCCCAGGTCATCCGACCACCCTGGAAGAAAAGCAAGTTCAAATAATTGGTAAGATCATAGTAAATGCCTAACAGTCTACTTCCTCCATCGCGAATGTATGCGAGGTTTGTCCTTCTACTGTATGGAGACTTTTGAAAAAGAATAAGTATCACCCATACAAAATTCAAATGGTACATCAGCTAACTGAAGATGACCCTGATCGAAGAACTGAATTCTGCGGGACTATGACGGAAACCATTGCACGGCATCCCACCTATATCCAAAATATTTGTTTTAGGGATGAATCTACATTTTTTCATAACGGTAATGTGCATAGAAGAGATTTTCGTTATTAGAGTGACACCAATCCTCACGTCTTTCGGGAAACTCATGCTCAATATTCATAAATTAACGTTTGGACTGGGATATTGGTAAATCATATTGTGGGGCCTCTATTCATCGAACAAACTTTAACCGGGGATGGATATGCTGGAGAATACTATTGACCCTCTAATCACCGAAATCGTAAAAGCGATACTGATTTTGTTTCCCAACAAGATTATTTAGATAATTTTCCCGGTCGTTGGATTGGCCGCCGAGGTCCTGTGGAATGGCCAGCTTGCTCGCCAGTTTTGACAGCCTAAGGGACAATTTCACCAACAACAGTCCGTTATTCGCCACCTATCGGGTAACAGACCGTCAGATACTGCGAATGAGCTTCAAGTTCCAATCAACAAATTTTAGCAACCAATAGCTATGAAATGTTGAAAACAAAATACTGTCAAAGTATGAGATAACAACTTGAAACATCACCAGCTTATCGAAATTTTAAGAAATGTTTCATTTTTGAATTAAATTCATGTTTTAATTACTATTTTTGATTTTTTATTCATGTTTATATTATTTTCTTCAATTGGTATGTGTGGATGTGGATGTGTGTGTTTTTTCCTATAAACCGCTTGCAGATAGCCATTAAGCACCTACTTGATGACAGGCTCTACCAAAAGATATAGCTCGTTTCCAAACATTCATTCATTTACTTGCCGTTCATCAGAACCATTATGGCACCTTAGATTGATATTCCCACAAAACCATTCAGGTTATTTGATATCCATACATCCATAAAGGTGAATATTTTCCGTTGTTCAGGAACTGAACAAACATCCACACTATATTCACAGCGATTAAGAAATTCCCAAATATATGCCTTAAAGCTACCAGCAAACCTAAAACCTGCAAAAAAACTACAAATTTGCCATATTTTTCTTTTTTCATGAGTACATATTATAGGTTATATTTGTATTAGACATTATTTGAATACAGCTGATTATTGCATTTCAAGGATTGACACATGTGTGGGATCTGTCAACTCTCGGTACCAGTCACAAAACATATACTCTGAAGGTTTAATTCCCTGCTATTCAATGACACGGTGACTTGTGTGGTTATCAGCGGCAATTTTGTGAGGGTGCGACAGGGTTGCCAGATTGTACATTACACCTAAAAGGGTACTTAATTACATAGCACCTGCCTGAGAGTATACAGGAAAATGGCGTCAAGTAGGTTGACTCTGCACTTTCCACGCCATACCTTCATCAGTTCATAAAAGATTGTTATGCAGAATTAAAAGCTGATCACGAACATCCATAACACAAAGCTAAACTGATCAAATCAGTCAAACATGCCTACACAACCAGCCCATAGAAGTTCTTTCCTGGCCATACCGGTAGGTCATCTGGCAACATCGCCTTTATCCGATTCCTGACTGCACAGACAGGCTAAGACCGGTACGCTCGCCAGTGATCCCAGACAGCAGAAGCAGTGACAGGTAGTGAAAGCAGTCCTCTATCATTTTGTTCTAAGGGAAGCTAAATAGGTGAGAAGAGCTATAGAGATTGGGAGACTACAAGCATTCAGAAACTAAAAGAAAAATGTGGAGAAATGGATTGATAGTGTCATACCCTCAACTTACTTTATTTTGAGTAGAAAAGCCTTGTTAGATATTCTTTCATCATATATTTATGTTACATATAAAAGTATCATACCATGGGATTAAAATAATTTTTTCACCTCACTAAATAAAATTTGGAGCGCAGCTGCATAAGAAAATATAAGTTCCGTGATTATGTCTGCATTATATAACAGCCTGGTTGAACAATACAGGCGCTGACTAGTCGCTATCAAATATGAATGGAAGCGTAAATTGCTAAGCTGTGCCAAATATGTTTCATTTAAAATTTCAGAGGATGACGTTTTGCAAAGGTATCCAGCACATCTTAACTCAATCACCACGCAACAATAACGTACTCTACACGCTAGGATGTTCTTATATTCTTATTTACCACTTAGATACAGAATAGTACAAGTTATGGAATCCTGTTGGTAACATAACTACAGTGAGTGTAAAAAGTATTCGTACACCTGGTTTCCATAACGAAAAATGCCATATCTCGCCTAATTTATTGGTGTTAGACATCCGAAACAAAATAGATATGTACATTAGATTCTGCTTGATTCACTTTTATCGATCGAATCCAAAAACAAAACAGAATAGACTCTAAAAATAATAAAAAGTCACAAGAATGTGTCTGGTGGGCGCAAAAAAAGTATTCGTACAGTCGTAATAATGCCGAAAAACTCGCTTATCATTCGGTAGACGATAATACTCCCTAGGTTGCTCAGTTTCAGATTCTGTGCTGTAAACATAGGCCGCAAAGGCAAAGAAACGTGTTTAGAGGAACGAAAGTTAATTTTAAGGCTCCATAACCAGTGCAAGTCGCTAGGTGCTATATCAAAGTTAGTGGGACGACCCCGGTCGACTGTACAAACAGTAATTGATCGGTACTGTGAAACCAAAACGTTGGTAAACAAGGCCAGGAGTGGACGACCCAAAGTTTTGAGCGAGCAGGACAAGAGAGTGATTGCACGGACAATCAAAACGAACCCAAAAGTGAGTGCGCCGAAGATTGTTGCTGACCTGTCACAGAGGGGGACCAAGGTGTCCATCGCGACAGTGCGCAACATGTTGACGAGCGAGGGGTATCGCGGGTGCACGCCCCGGAAGAAGCTGTGGGTAAGCAAAGTCAACAGAGCCAAGCGTATCGCCTGCTGCAAGGAGCACCTAAATGACACTGCAGAGTTCAGAAATAAGACTATTTACTCAGATGAGAGTAAATATAACATTTTTGGTTCAGATGGTAACAAAAAAGTGTGGCTCAAGAAAAATACAGATCTTTCTGTCGAGAATTTGTGTGCCACTGTAAAACACGGTGGTGGATCTGTTTTAGTGTGGGGTTGCATGAGTGCTTCTGGGGTGGGTAATTTAGCTTTCATCGATGGCATCATGGACCACAAGAAGTATATAGAGCTATTGAAGCAAAATAACCCCATCATTTTTATTGTAATTACCTTCATTATAAAAAGTTTGGTAGCCAGGTAAATTACAGTTCTTAATAGACACAATTTGAAAGGTTTCCGTGAAAACAATAACGTCAAAGCTATTTAGCTTATATGACTCTATATAAGCCAGAAAATTATCCAAATATCTGTTGATACTTCTTATATTAACATGAATTACAGTTACAGCCAATGAATGTGCAATATGTGACAAGAAGGTTTTTATCTGTTCACTGTCCATTATTTCACTCAAAGAACCATCGTCTTCATTAATTATATCTAGAATTTCCTCATTTATGTGATTTACCATTATGCTTATTTACTATAGTCAGTTCTGGACTTCCAGATTCCAATTTGGTATTTTAAACAAGGACAGTTTGCACTTAATGCACTATGATCTGTTGCGTACTTAGTTTTATACAGCTTATTGGCCGTGTTACAGTTCACACACGTCCTCTCCTGACTTTCACATTCTGTGGTATTGTGACTCCCTGCACAGTTTCCACAGAGTTGCTTTCTAGGACACCGATTACTTTTGTGTTGAAATCCCTGACACTTGAAGCACCTAGATACAGTCAGATCCTCATACACCGGCATACGCTCCCAGTCTATATGAATTTTTTCATTTTTGATTATTTTAGAATATAAGTTTCCTGAACATTCCGCATAAATTGTGGAGGTATCTTTATTTTTATGTCTTCTAATATAATGTATCTTTTAAAGTGTCCGTTCGACTGCATCCATGTATTCTGCTTCCTTATACTTTCTTCAAGCTCCTCTATCTCCTTATTACCCACATATCCTACAATTTTAATTTTCGGTAACATCTTTTTTGGTAAATTGACTTCATATTTACCTTTTAGTTTACGTTCTGCTGATTTCTTCAGTCTTTCTAGCTCCTGTTCTGTGTCGCACTTTAGTACAATATTTCCTTTCTTAGTTTCCTTAGTATTTCTAATTCCAACATTGATTTCGCATGGATTTATCAACCTTTGCACCTCCTCTTTATTCTTGCCTATATTTTGTTGGCTTTTAGGCCTAATTATTATGGTAGGCAGACTAGGCTTATTAATGTAATCCGGCGCGGATGTTGTATTTTTTAAGACATTTGCATAAGTGTCACTTCTGTAGTTTACTTTCAAATCTGCTAATTCTCTTTTGATTTCCTCCATCATTTTCACCATATAGGGCATTCTTGCTATTAGTTGCTTGCATTCATCACAAATCAACAAAAGAACCCTCTTCTGTAGTGGCATACATCGCACTTCCGAAGATGTTAAATTGACACAATCCTTATGAACGCTCCCAAAACATGAATCATATTTATAGTAACCATTTTCTCCATGAAATTCTGTTTTACACTTGATGCATACCTCGGCTTCAAGTTCATTGCCCTCCATCCTTGTTTATAATTAAGGATTCTGTTTTGGGATGGTTATTATGATTGTGAGGCTATGTTTTCTTTTTAAAATTGTAGGATGATTAAATCAAAAGTGTGAAAATTTGATGCAAACAGATATTTGTGAGATATGATCCTGGATAACTAGACTATAAAACCAGCTAGTTATTCTGATGGCTATTTTTTGTAACTGGTACTTTTTGTAAGCAAACTTTTAGTTGCTGTGTACACTTTTTTGTAAGAGAAATGTATCCTACTTACTGCAATTAACCACAAATGAAAAACATGTGCACAACCAATATTTCAGCCCTTTGTACTACATTCAGCATTTTCGTAAACATGTGCCATTTTTTATTCACTCACGCGTTACCGACTGACACATCGACTGAGTACAACTGAATAAAATTGTACATAGTAAAAACATCGTTTCAAATTCTTTCGCTTTTTTGTTTCCGATGCGATGAACGGATAAGGCGGATTATATCCGTTGTTGCCAAACACGAGCACATAATATTATTATTGAGACAGGGCGGTACTCAAACTTCTAAAGGGCTATAACTTTGTTACTTTAATTTTACCAGAAAAATGTTAAAGGAAAAGAACATTTCTTTTGATCAGATCTACTCACTGTTAAAATAATTGGTCCGATTCTAATCCCAGAATTTATCATGATGTTCATACACAGCACCCACAAAAATTAAATGTTCGGGTTGGCATTTTTGGCGATCGTTTAGTTGGTCCTTTTTTGTTACCTGGAAATTTGACCGGTGAAATGTATTTGGAATTGCTGGAAGACAGAATGATCGGCGGTACATTGCGAATAGGTTGATGTTCCAACAGGATGGTGCCCCACCACATTACGCATTATGTGATCGACAATATTTAGATCAGACGTTTCCAGATCAAAGGATTGGTAGAATAGGTGCCACTGAATGGCCTCCAAGATCGCCAGGTTTGTTACCTTTGGATTTCTTTATGTGGGGTCATTTAAAAATCAAAATCTATGCTACTCAGCCAACATCATTAGAAGACATGCGACAAAGAATTGTGAATGAGTGCCTTCAAATTACTCCTCAAATATTGCAAAATGTGCGGCAACGTTTTGAGCAAAATCTTTATTATTGCATGTCATGGTGGCCATTTTCAACATTTAGGTACTTGCCTAACGGGTCAGTTCATTCTTCATTTTTAAATTACTTTGCTGCCAAATGTATTGATCTCCACTAATGATGATGTATTAGTTTAATTTAAGCTTTAAATCAATAAATCTTCAAAACTACTAAACTGAAGTACATTAATTTTATATCATTATAAAGGGAATTGAAAGACCTTTAAAACAAGGTATCACTCGACCCCCCTTTTTATTTAAGATTTTGGGGGTGGTGGGTCTGAGCGTTTTTCCAAAAAAAACTGAGCTGCAGTAAATGCGTCTGTTCCGTTTTCGATGCGCCACCCTGTATATAAGGCCGATATAGCAAGTTCGCCATCTTAAAGTTCTCTTTGAACTGTGCGGCTTCAATACCATGTGTGCTATTTTGAGTGACTTCCTGGTGTGAGGGTGGAGCTGAAGTTAACTTACCAAGACCAGAATATAAAACAAACTAAAGCATATCAACGTGATTATATCGGTGTAGATTGTATGCTTCACTAATGGTATTGATAAGCTTTATAATTGAGTTGAAATTACATCAACCTATGTGGGCGATACTCTGGTAATTTCATCAATAACTGCTGGAATCAGACTTGATAACATCTATTATTTCAAATAATATTGTTGTCCCGGTCATGGTGGTAAGCTATTTAATCACAATGTACTGTGGTATACATACACCCAGATGTGCTATTTGTACCTGAGCATAATTTATTTAACGCATTTGTTCTGACCAATAATTGGAACCATTTACAGGGTATCTGTATAGTGTGTCAAAGATGAATAAATTCCTTACTGTTAGAGTTGCAGAAAAAAACTGAGATATAACAGTTGTAGCCAGAGCTAAGTGCTACAACCTAAAATTATGTTTAGCTGTACAGGGTGTCCCATAAATTAGTGGGAATGTATAGTACTTATTTACATTTTCTAACCACTTTTTATCAATAACATGACAGACGGATATTTTCCTAATAATTCCAAAATTATGGTTTTTATTTCTAAAACATGGAATATCTTAGAAAATACTAGAGTTGGTTACAGGCAATGCCCAATAAAACTGGAAGAGCACTACGAGACGCGATGTATCGAGTTATAACATACAGGGTGTTTTTCAAGAAAGTTACATCTTTCTGTTTTGACTCACCCTGTATTTATCGAATGAAATATGTACAGGAAAAATATTGGATATGAATGTCTAACACTGTTTCCATCACTAAGTGTAATAAAATAGATTTTATCTAAAGTGTGTTTAATATACGGGAAATCAAATGTACAATGATTTTAACGAAAAAGTGGCGGTATATTCCGGAATACTCAATACAAACCCCCAAAACCATACATTGCCAGAATGACCAAGAAAATGCTTTTCTTAAATTCAACAAATACAAAAAAATACAAGCTTATAATGTCACTAATTTATGGGACACTCTGTATAGTTTAAAATAATTTTAAGTTGGAGCCCTTAGCTCTGCCTGCAACATTTATGTTTAATTTTTTCTGCAGCTCTGATAGTAACGAAGATATTGAGCTTGGACACACTATTTGGACACACCCTGTATAACAAAAGGTTGCACAGGTATTTCCGCTAGTACGACAGGTTACTAAACGTACCAAATGATATAAGTTCTTGTAGCAAAATAATTCATAAAGTTCCTTCACTCCCTATGCATAAGTGAATGACGTATTGTGATCGTAAATATTTTAGAATTTTGAGTTCAATATTTCAACTCATGACTGAGACAACAAATATTTAAGTTAGCTTTATACATGAAAAAGAACTCTGGCTATAGGCACCGCACTTTATACTGATATGATTTTATATTTAATCATTTCTTTAGTGCTGTCACTAGAAGGTGATTCCAGATGCCCTCAAAATTCTCTTGAGTCAAATGCTCCCCAGAACCCCATTTTCTGTACGTAGTTTTTAATAATTGGCCCAAAGCGAAAAGTAACAATACTCGACACGAGGTACCATAAACAAAATTGTTAAAAATCGTGCATCAAAAATTAATTTGGAGGACAACAAAATACTGAAGTGTGATGCCAAGTTCAGCTTTTTGAATTTCAATTAAGAGAACAAATAAGATACCCTCTTTTTATCTAAGATTTCTGAATTATTTTGATATCCCTGTTTTTTCACTGTTTTATTCCTGATTACGTACAACAAGTCAACACCCATGCAGTCAATTTTATATGTTTTTCACATGCGATTTATGTCATAACACTTGCCCTTGTTCGAGAGCCCTATAAGCATGAATACAAATGCGCGTGCCTTGAGAGACCTCATCTAGAACAAATTGAGTCGGGACGACGTGCATAAAAAATTGCAACTGTATGAAAAGCTTTCAGAACTGAAAGCATAGTCTTGTAAGGAGCATCCTCTTATATTTTTTGTTATGGCTACACTCGGTTTTGCACTGACATATACTTTTTCATGCTGCTAATTAGATGGCGTCAACAATAGTGGTCCCACATTTTGTTGGCTTGGATTTGCGTAGTTAGTTGTTTAATGAAATGCGTGAAATAGAATTTTTTGTAGAGCAGCGTAGGCAGAAACTCGAATACCTGGGCACCGTGACTGTTATAAGGAACTTGAAGAAGCAATCTTATCCGACTTTTGCACTGCCAATTTTACCAAAACTAATATATAACGGTCCCTTGGACCAATAGGAAAAGACCTTATCGAAATGCTATTTGACGGAAGCTGTCAAAGCTCTCTGAATTTCAGTGATGTGTGCTAATGTGTGGTGAAACGTGAGCGGACAAGTAAAAAAAATAAATGAAATAGTACTGTTCAGCTGAATTGAAATTCTCAGTACACCTCTGTCGTAATTTCGGTATTTACATCGTGGTTGTACGTCGTATAACTGTACGGTGGCGCGGGTGCTGTGGGCGTGATCGAGGGATAGGACAGGACCGGCCTCAGTTTGGTTCAGGTTTGATTGAGTTTACGGTGCCCAATATCTCGGTTCTCTTAAATCATTAGTGTATATGCTAGTAAGCAAAGAAAACCCCAAATTTGTGGACATCCTGTATAAAGTAACCCCGAAGATCCTTCGACCCATCAGCATCATATGTACTCTATTAAAGGTATTCGAAATGATTTTGTTTATTAAAATGAGGGACTAAAATTGACATTCTTCCCGAAAATGAATCAGGGCGCAGATCAGATCACAGCTGCACAACGGACTTGCTTAAAATAACAGACTATATCCTGATATACACTGATGATGGCCACCTATGCATCTTAATTTTACTAGATTTCTCGAAGACTTTTAATAAGCTAAACCATTTTCTGCTGATGACTGTTCTACACTACTTGGGTTTTTCAAACAGTGTCGTTTATTTGTTCAGAGATTATCTCAAAGATTGCGCACAGGTTGTCAAAGGCTTTGGTGAATCATCCGAATTGTCTAACATCCATCGAGGTGGACCACAGGGATCTGTTTTAGGTCCACTCTTATACAGTCTTCGCACTTCTCAGATGCACAAATGTTTTAAACGTGTCTCATATCACTGTTGACACTGGTGACACTATTTTACATATTGGTTTTCTTTATACTCCAACTACCACGAAGGCCCGAGGCCTAAACACCCATGGGGTACCGTGGGGCTAGCGGGGGATAAAGGTGAAAGGGGGGACGCCACATGAACTCTGGCGAGGGAACACGTGTGCATGCAACATGCACACATTCTGGCCCCGCCTACGAGATCCGCCGGGTGCTACCTCCGCGTTAGACAGTCAGAGACCGTCTACCACCTACGGAGAATCACAAAATCCATAGCCAATAGGAAAATTAATCTTGGGACGGGATTCGAACCCGCACAGCGCACGGCAACTGATCAGGAGACCGAAGAGTCTACCACTGCGGCCACCGCTACTGCCCACTATCTCATGCTTAAATGCTTCATGCTGCTGCTTAAATAATCAGATAAGAACCGAACTTAAATTAACATAAATAAGGACCTTCATGTTTTTTATCAGTTAACAAAAACATTGTCTCTCCGGCAAGGCAACTAAATCTAAGGCTTTATTTAGTATTCGGTAGAAAAAAAGATTCGGAAACTATATTCCAAATTTTGACATTCATTTCGGACAAGACAAAGTAACTTTTACAAACTCCGCAAAATGTTTAGGGGTTATTCTGGTATAGATCTACGATTTTCACAGCCTATTTCTGTTTCAGATAACACACTATAAGCACACCCTGTATGTATTTTGACAGCTGGTAGAATTTTGCTACCACATTAATTTGATGCAACGTCTAAGGCCCGTATCGTCAGTCGTCCCTACAATTGTAGGGCGTCTTTATGGCCTCCTTGATTGTCATAGTTTTCTACTTCTCCGTGTCAGCGCTCTATTTTGAGGTTATGTCGCAAACATCTGTTTGCATCAAATTGTGCTTGGTTTTGAGTTATATCATGTTTAATCAGCCTGAAATTTCCTACAATTTAAAAAGAAAACATATCTATACAATAGGAGAGCGCTGACGCTGACACGGGACAAGTATAATCTAGAAATTTTTGAAGGAGAGAAAGGAGTATGACAATCAAGGAGGCCATAAACGCGCCCTACAATTGTAGGGACGACTGACGATACGGGCCTAAATGCTGAATCAAGCCGAATCGCACAGCTACCTTCTGTTGCGTGATTCAGGAGACAACATAGTCGAGCAAGTTCGCAAACATTCCAGGTCGCGCCTCGCACTGTGATCAAAATTACATTGTGAATTCAGACCAGACAAAACTATTTCAGTATACAAAACCGATCAAAATTATTTTTTGAACTTACAAAATTATTCAAGTAGTCAATGCAAATAATTTCTACCTTCCTTTCTTTCCTTCTTTCCCTTCTCCCTTTAAACATGTTCGGTATCTGAGTAGCCAAACCTGACAGACTAACAGATCGACGAGACTTCTAACTAAGAACAAAGGTCCACTGGACCGCTCTGACGAACAATGACTAAACGCTGATGGTATGGCGTAATGACCCGCCTACATTAGATAGTAATAGGCATGTTCAAGCCGGATTTTCAAACGATTTACAACCATGATTTTCTGTTGACAAAATGGATTGTCAAACGCACTTCACGCTTATTTGGTTAATTGCTTCAAGACTTCGTCAACCATCAGAACAAGCCTAATATATATACTAAGTGACATATAAATCCGAACACCCTGTTTAAATGGTTTTATTTTAATAAAAGTTGGTGAATGTATTTATCTTACTGTAAATAACAAGTGAAAAAATTTTCAGCCTTATCAGTTGGATATTCCGGTTTTGATACTGCTTTTTTTTAATTCACTAACGCTCTAAAAATGAATATTTCAGCCGCAGTAAAGAATCAACGTTGGCGGATTTTGGTTCTTGACATCCTTCACGATCGGTTACGATGCCTAGAGTACGGAGACATGTACGATTTCGTCAACTTAGTGAGTTTGATAGGGGCCGTATAGTGGGACTTCGGGAAGCTGGACATTCTTTTCGGGCAATTGCAGTTAGAGTGCAAAGAAGTGTAGACACTGTGGTTAGGTGTTGTCAGGCATGGCTTCGAGAAGGCCGTACGCAAAGAGCAAGGGGCACTGGACGCCGCCGTAGAACAACAGACCGTGAAGATCGCCGCCCAAGTTTATTGGCCTTAAGGGACCGTTTCTCCACTACCAGGTCCATTGCAAATGAATGGATTGCAGAACACGGAAGACCTATTGGCATGCGAAGTGTTTACCGACGAATGAGAAGTTTTGGCTTGATTTCATACCGGTCACACTGGGTCCTCCCTTTAACTCGAGAACACCGACGTAAACGCCTTGACTGGTGCAGACAACGGTCACTCTGGGATCAGGAATGGAACAGTATTGTCTTTAGTGACGAGTCTCGATTTTGTTTAGGCATGCACGATGGTCGTGCCAGGGTTAGAAGGTGACGTGGTGAAAGGAGGAATCCACAATTTTTTGTCGAAGACATGTTCATCACACTGTTGGAGTTATGGTTTGGGGTGCTATAGCTTATGGTCCCAGGTTACCTTTAATCTTCATCAGAGGTAACATGAACGCGCAGCGTTATATCCACGAAGTTTTAGAACCCCATCTTTTACCCTATCTTGACACCCTGGCAGATCCAACTTTCCAGCAAGATAATGCCCGACCACATGTTGCAAGAGTCACAATAGACTTCTTTCAACATAATGATGTCACATCGTTACCATGGCCACCAAAATCTCCCGACTTATCCCCAATTGAGCACGTGTGGGATATGATGGGTAGGAGATTGCTCAATTTGCAACGTCCTCCTCAGACTCTAGAAACACTTCGAGAGGAGTTGGTGGTTGCCTGGAATGAGATACCACAGGAGGACATTGACCACCTGATCAGAAGCATGCCTAGGCGCGTTGGAGAATGCGTAGTACAACAGGGTGCATCCACACATTATTAAAGGTCAAAGGGCTTTAAAGCAGTGCAATTATTTTGAAATTTTTATCATTTACTCATTATGCTTCATTAAGTACTTATACAAAGTTTCATTAAAATAAAACCATTTGAACTGGGTGTTCGGATTTATATGTCACTTAGTATAGTTATAGTATATTATATATCAATAGTTCATTTGATTATCTGCCCATTTTTCATTTTATATCAGCAGCATGCCTTTGAGCATGAAAAAGATTGCTGTATTATTAAAAAAGGCAATGTATACTCATATGAATGAATATGATTTGAAATGTGGTATACTACCATCTAGACAATGCGGTTGTAGGAAAGGATATAATACGGCTGTAGCATTGTTAGAACTAACTGACAACAGACCTTGGGATAACCATCTAGCAACTTCCTTAATTCTTCTAGATTTCACTAACGCATTTGCCACCATCAACTGTTCGCTTTTATTAGCCAAATATAAATTTTATGGTTTATTTGAATCATTAGTTGCTCTAAGCCAGGAGTTCCCAACCAGGGTGGCGCGCCTCCCAATGAGGGCATACGGAGATGTCAAGGGGGGCGGAAGGCGTTTGCATTTTAGAAAGAAAAAACAAAAAAAATAAACAAACAACATTAACAAATAACATTACAAGGTAATGTTTAATTTACACGCATAAAATTTGAAAATAAATATAATTTTCAATTATTCTGTCGACCGCTGTTTCAAAACCCGGCGTCGTCGATCGCAGTGTCTCGTTAGTACCTACTCTTATTTTATTCAAGTTTTTCGATATAAAACAGCTATTGGTTTATTCAAGCTTTAAAGGTTTCTTTATTAGAATGGAAATAAATGTCTTTGTACCTGTATAATGTGCGTTCTTTGTATTTATTGAAAAAGTAAAAGGGGTCATGAACATATAGTTTATAGTCCGGGGAGCCCCCACAAAAAAAAGTTTTGGAATCCCTACTCTAAATAATAGCTTTTTAAGAAACAGATCACAAAGATTTGTCATCGATATGAACACCTCTCCTGAGGCTTTAATATCATCTTGAGTGCCCGAAGGTGCGGTTTTTGGACTACTTCTTTTTAATTTATATATCTACGATCTGAATGAGGTTGATAAGCACTGCAATATTCAGTTTTATAAATAAGTTAAGTAATTTTAATACTGCAAATATAATAACTGCTGAGGCTCAATATTTAAGATCTATCGACGAGCATGCATAATCTTGGATGAAATCCAGAAAAATCAAAATCAATTATATTCTCTATTAAAAAATTGAGATACCAACATGAGAAATATTGGACTATATCATTAAATGGTGAAATTATAAATGTATGTAGGACTGTAAAATTCTCTTGACGAATGTCTGAATTTTATTCCTCATGTGAACAATGTTACAAAAAGTTGTTTTTAGTACGCCGGCAATTATCCTTGAAGAAATAAATTCTCGATTACAAAACTAAAAAAATTCTCTGAGTCATTAATTATTTCGAAAATTATAAACTGCGACATTGTTTATCATCCGTTTTTAGATTCAGTATCCGTCAAGCGCTTGCAAAACATTCAAAATTCATGTTGCTGGTTAATCTGTAACTTGTAAAATATGTCCATTTTAGCTACCCTCAATTGGAAAGGTTATCTATTCCTAATCTGTTTGAATTTCATATACTATGTTGTATTCATACGCTTTAACTTACCTCAAATCCCCCATTTTTTAAAGGTACGTTAAAATTTCGTGGCTGTATGCACTCATGGGATATTCAATGCCTCCTACAGAGCTTCATTTTTTTACTGAATGCGTTACTTACGATGCTACTATAATGTACAATGCTTTACCCTCTGATACTAAAGCCTTAGAGTTCGAGAAATTAAAATACTTTTTTCTTTTCAAAAAATCATTTGCATAAAATATCTCCTTCTGCTTATATGCATTCATTCTCTATGTTTCTGTGATGTAAGAATTTTTGCGTTTTATCCAATTGTGATTTAGTTTACTCAATTAATTCGTTCTTATGTTGAAAACTCTGCATCTTTAGTGGTATATAATTATTATTGTTTATTTTGTAGATAAAAATCTCACGGGCCAAGTGGTACGCCTTTTATGTTTTGCATATAGAAACATAGTAGGCCGCGCGGATCCAACGTCAGTACTGAATCTTAACCTCACTCTTTAGTAAACTTAAATTCAAAGTTTCACAACAATACGTGCAGTATTCTCACTACAATGAATTTTTAAGTGTCACCAAGTCATTAGAAAAATGGAACTCAACCGACATTTTCGCGCCATAATTTATTACTTTCAGAGACAATTATCGCAACAATAATGCCTTGCTGAGTTACTGTCTCTTTTCGGGAACGAAGCGCCACATCAGTCGACAATTTCCCGTGGGTATGGAGAATTCAAACGCGGACGGGTGAGTCTTAGCGACGATCCCGGGTGGGTGCACCAAAAACGGGAGTCACCCAGGAAAACGTCGATGCTGTGCGCAAACTCATCATTGAAGATAGTCATGTGACATATCGCGGTATTGAGGCCTCCTTCAAGATCTCAAAGACCTCAATTTAAAAAATTGTACATGAAGAATTAGGAGTAAGAAAATTAGTTTCTCGTTGGATACCCCACCTGTTGACTGAAGAGCAGAAAGCAGCTAAGGTTAATTGGTGTCAAAAAACGCTGACCGTTTCAATTCCGGAAACTAAAAAAATGTGTACAGCATTGCTGGTGGTGATGAATCGTGGATTTACTGTTATGAACCAGAAAATAAACGACAGCCGGCTGTTTGGGTGTTCCAAGGTGAAGAAAAGCCAACAAAGGTCATACGTTCTCGAAGTGTTTCGAAAAAGATGGACGCGACATTTGTGTCAAAAGCGGGTCATATTGCAACAATTCCTCTTGATGAGCAAAGAACTGTTACTGCGGATTGGTATACTACCATTTGTTTGCCAAAAGTCATCACCGAGCTTCGAAAATCAACCCCGAAAGAAGAATCATGCTCCATCAAGGCAATGCAAGCTCGCTCACAGCCCAAAAAACAAGGCAGTATTTAACGGAAGAAAACATGGAATTATTGGACCAGCCTCCATATAGTCCCGATCTAAGTCCTAACGATTTCTTTACTTTCCCGAAAATTAAAAACAGACTGCGTGGTCAAAGGTTCCAGTCACCAGAAGAAGCAATTGACGCATTCAAAAATGTGTATTATGTATTAATCTTCGTGAAGAATACTTCAAAAAACAATAAATTCATTTAAAACTACCTACCGTGTTGTTTTATTTCCATATGCAAAACTTAAAAGACATCCTCGTACAATCACTTGGGCTAAACTTTTCCCAGTAAAATCGAGTAACCATTATTATTATTATTATTATTTTTTCAAGGAAGCTCGTCTTGCATTCAATTTTCCATCTCCGTGGGTCTATTTACAGCATAGATAGATAGATAGATAGATAGTTTATTGTCCTATTAGATCATGTTACATGATATAAGACTTATCAATATCAATTTGAAGGTCATATATGCGTTTGAGCAAATATGCCAGAAAAATACTTATAATTATAAAATAAATAATAGGTTCAGCTCAAGAATCGTAATGTATTCAATCTGTATCGGTAAAAATATATACATATACAGCGACTTTTTTTATCACAAAAAATGTTCGTCTAGCCGGTAAAAATCATTGAAGCTGATACAAAGAAAAGCGGTAGGAGAATCTGTTAGAAATACATAATAGATAAACACAACAAACATCGAGCAGTAAGGACAAATGGTTAAAAGCTTAAAAAGAAAACATACATACTTTCGTTAAAACTCAAATAAAAAGTGAAATTAAAATACATTTACTCCACGATAATAGACAATTCACTGATAACGAAATGATTGACAGCTTAAAAGAATTTGAAAAACAGATACTTTCATGTGTTAGTAAAACTCATGTAGAGAGTAAAAGCATTTTTCAACCAGATATTTCCTGAGATGTTTTTTCAGCGCAAGGATATTAGTGCTTCTCTGCAACTCACTCGGCAGATTATTGTATACCTTAGTGCACGCTAGAGTGGGAGATTTTTGGAACAGGGCGGAGTTATGTGTCGGTATACTCAGATCATGCCCTGTTCTAGTGTTGTATTGATTATTAATGGCGTTGTTAAGAACAAATCTATTGCTATGTTCAAATGCGAAGATGGCACATTTGTAGATATAGATGGAAGTTAATGTAAGCAGATTATAGCGTCTAAATATTTCTTTACAAGAGTCCCTCTTATTAATATTAAAGATTAATCGAAGTACTCTTTTCTGCAGGATAAATAATCTGTTAATCATTGTTGCCTGTCCCCATATGATTATATTGTTAGTGAGGTGGCAATAAACTAGCGCGTAATACATATCTAAGAGTGAGTTTAGATGGATGTTGGGCTTTAATTTCAATATTGCAAAATAAGCACTGTTAATTTTGTTGCAAATGTGATTTATTTGTGGTTGCCAGCTTAACTTACTATCATCATGAGTTCCTAAGAAGACAGTTTGATCTGAAAAGCTATCAATATCCATGCGTGGTTTCTTGTTGAAGAAATGAATTTCAACAGTCTTATCTTCATTCAAAATGAGGCGGTTAGACTGGCACCACTTGCTCATTTTAGTTTTGACTTTCTCAATAGATTCGAGAAGATCCTGCGGTGTCCTGGCACTGACGACGATAGATGTGTCATCCGCATAATTAATCTCGTATGATTATCTTCCTGACAGGAAGTAAGCTCTAAATGAGAGATTATAAGCACGGAAATTGTTTGTAATTATAAATCTCGCAACTCGTATAATTGAACCACAATACAATTGCCAAAAATAACTTTTCTGATTATATGCGCAGGTGGCAAAGACTTGTATCACCAAAGTTTATCTGACTAGTCCAATAGAAAAAAAGTGCTGTTGAGCTCTGAAAGTCAGCTTAGTGATCTAAGCAGCATCTTTCCAACTAGCAAGTATCCTTTCAACGTTTGAGTTCTTCCGGTTGACTTCCGGGGAAAACAGGGTATTTATAAACACTTCTTTTTATTTCAGCCGTCTATACAAAATGGGCCCTCAAGAAATTTAAAATATGTATGCGTTCGTGGAATCTTCTGATGTCTGGAGAAAATGTAATAGTCTAATTATTAAAAGCATTGTGCTTTCAAAAAGGAAATTTCTCAGCTGGAGATATCGCCGAAAGCTAGGCTAAAGTAAATTCTTTAATTGGAATGAATAAAGACAGTAACTCTATAACTATTTTCCACCATTTACCATGGTAAGGGATGCTAAGTAGGCTGAATGAGAGCACAGCTGCGCTTTAAGGTAACTCAGAAGATGACAGGGGGTCTCGCAATACAGAGTATTTCCAGAGGTAGACGAAAAGGATGAATTTTTCCATTGACTGTTTTTCAATTCTACAAGTAGGCAGAATCAGAATTTCAATATGACATTTCGCCTCTTAACCTAAATCATCAATTTTATTTACTCTAATATCTAATAAAGTGGCATTGCCTAACCTCAATCCATGTAATCTGTCATATTATCGACAGAAATCTTCATTATTCTAGCATGAACGACGGAGCCTCACTACAAAACATGAGGATCTGAAACGCCCGGTGGACAGGGTGACCCGTGTTTACCTTAAATCACTTTCATTTCGAAAATGTGTGGCTGAGCAGTAGAGGAAACGCTACGGATTGTCAGATTTGATTGTTAATTCAGTTGGCATGGAAAAATTTGCGAAACAACAACCCGTTATTTTATATAACTATCATTTGTTTCCTATGGAATATGTTTATTTCTTACAAAAAGCACATTGCTATGGCCAAACCTTTATCTTACTTTATACAATATTTTCAGAAAATTGATTCAGTAGGATTTATCGAAAACCACTTATCGAAAGAAAAAACACGTTAAAGAATTTGTCAAGAAGGACATCATTTTAACCAGAAACTATTTCATCCCTTTTCACCCTCAGCTACTCAGGGTCATCCCCTTAAAAATTTGAAAGGTCTTTTTGAGTTTCTTTTTAAGTCCTTTATTTTGGCGTTTGATTTTTTCAAATCGATTTACCATTTTTCCAGAAAATTAGAAAAATCTTGATTTATTTTAATTTGTTCAAATAGAAAACAAAAACACACGAAGATATCACTTGTTATCTCAATAAGTGTTCAAAATGTTGCCCGGTATTGGCCAAACAATGTTGTGGCGGTATTTAAATTTCTGACGGACATTTTCAAGAACATGTTGTGGGATATCATGTCAGCTTTCTATGATGTGTTGACGAACTTCATCCAAACTTTCAGGCTAGGGAGTAAACACAATAGATTTTAAATGGCCCCATAGAAATGAGTCTAATGGCGACAAATCAAGAGACTTGGCAGGCTCGCCCTATCTATTTATTCTGGAAACTCGTCGTCTAGCCATTGCCGAACCGGAAGAACATAGTAAGAAGGAGCGCCTAGCTGGAAATATGTTTCGTCAATTTGGTTTTCAATTTTCAATGGTTTCAGTGATAAGCGGACTGATGGTCTTTTCCCACATATCTAGATAAATGTCTCCAATCAAATTTCGATTAATAAACAATGGCCCAATCACTTTGTTTCCTAAAATACCCGTCCATACATTATTTTTTTTTCGATACTCTAAAAAAGCATGAGGATTTCCATTGCTCCAATACCTGCAATAATGCCTATTAATATATCCATTTAGATAAAATGTGCATTCACCACTGGAACAGATATACTTTACATGAATGGTATTATCATTAATCGCTGCAGTGATTTGTTCACAAAACTCAACTCGACTGCCGAAATTTATGGAGTATAGTAACTGTGTGTACCGAGCCCAATGAAATACCAATCGAAGCAACAATTTGTAAACCATTTGCAAGGAAAATCTGAACCTTAATTAATGTTCACTATCTCAAGATTGTCACAAAGGTAACTAACAGTAAAGATAAACCAAAATATGTGTGTAAAAATAAAAAAAAATTTTACCTTGTTTTATAAAGTATCCTCCCGACAAGTATTTCAGTGCGGACCTGTATTTGATCGTGCGGTCTTGGAGCACCGGCATGCCCTCCCCTGTGAGGTCTTAAGTCACCTGACTCACGAGCCCTTTGTACTGCATTAACAAAGGCATGAGGGGTTGGTTGCACTCGATTGGGAAACCGATCCGCATAAATCCGTAATGCCGCGTAAATAAGAATCATGTCCACAAGTTCAGCATTTTCGTAAACATGTGAAATTTTTGATTTCGTTTGAGCCACGCAACAGACACCACTATTCACTCACGCGCGTTATAGGTCAAGAACCCGAGGCGTCAGCAAGACGACACCGCCAGTCGCAACGACAGCAGAAACCTTTATTAAAACTATTTTCCTTTTATATTTTTAATTCATTATCATTCCAACTTGTAACACGTTCATGTCTACAAAATAAATATTTTTTAAAAACTCCTTGTTGTGGCTGAGAAACATAATTGGCGCTGCGAACAGGATATCTGCACGGCATCCACCCAAGAAGGATCATCGGTTCGTCTTAACGATTTGGCAGATTTCTACCTGGGGTCACGAAGAAACACCGAGAAATTGGAGGACCATACTGGCGATGAAAATCAGTGCGATTCTTCTCATCCTGTAAGTCCATTTCCTTTTCATATGAGTTCTGAGTACCCTCAAGATTCATTTCAAGCTATAGTTAATTTTTCACACAAGTCGCAAAACAAATCTAGATTTCAACCCTACAGTAAACATTCAAAGAGGTCAGAAGACGATATTGTTGATAACCCATCTAATACTTTCGAACAATCTACAAAAATGGTTATATCTAACTCTGATGTTAATAACTTGTGTAATACTCTTCCTGAATTTAAAGTTGGAGATAATCTTTCTACATTTATAAGCTCTGTAGATAATTTAATCACATTTTTCAACCAACAAGGAGCTGATGCAGTACAATTGTATATTATTAATGCACATATTTTATCCAAAGTAAAAGGTGAAGCTCGAGATTTTCTGAACATTCATAATAAAAATTCGTGGCCAGATATTAAACCACTTTTATTACAAAAATACGGTGACCACCGTAATGAAGAAATTTTGTTAACTCAATTAACTACAACTGTTCAGAAACGCTCAGAGACTTACCAAGATTATCATCATCGTATAACCTTGGCACTGAATGACCTTTTACAACATGTTTTATTAAGTGAAAGTAATGCCCAGGCAGTAGAGTTCAAGGCTTCATTTTTCCGGAAACAAGCTCTAAGAACTTTCTGCACAGGCATCAACAACCCTTATTGTGACCATCTTTCTCATTTCGAATTGAATACTTTAGATGATGCTCTCCAAAAGTGTATCTCTCTTGACAATCACAGACAGCAACAACAATACATGTCTTACTTGAAATCCACGAATCACCCCCGCGATTACCAAAAACCTCAACCTCGTCCCAATCCAAACAACTTCAATACTTCGAACAAACCCAATAATCCCAATAACCAATACCATCGTAATTTTAATCAGCCCAATTCGTCTAATCAATCTTTCAACCAAAATTCTATGCACCCTAGACCTTTTGGCGATATAAATAAGCCCATCCAACAGAGACAATCTTTTCCGACAAATCGTCAAGTCTTTGGTCCATCGTCTAGGCCTAATAATTCACAAGACCAACGAAACCAATATAAACCAACTCCCATGTCTGGTATTCATTCCCAGAGATCTTCAAATTCCAAACCTACCCCAATGTCTATGTCCTCTTACCGCACGTTCCATCATAATGTTGAATGTGAACCCGAGTCCCCGCCTAGTTTACCTTATAACGAAGCAGACTGTATACCTGAGACAGATTGCTACGAAAACTTTGATTCTCCTGAGGAAAATTTTCTAGAACCAGCCTCAATGGAACCCGCACCCAACATAGAATCATTCAGTTGAATAATTTTTCCAAAGCAACGAAACTTCCTTACTTCTACCTTCCACATTCCAAATTAAAAGTTCTCATCGACTCCGGTGGCTCTGATACAGTAATTACTCCCAGAGCTGCTCAAAATTTCGACTCGAAATATGAATTCTATGAACCTTTTACCCTCATATCGATGAAAACCCCAAAAACATATACACGCAATCTTTACTACCCTTTGTTCGAAGAAATTGGTATACAGCAAGCCCTTACAATTAGAATTGCCGACTGGCATGACGATTTCGATGTACTTTTAGGTACAGGTGAACTCGATCAACTAGGAGCCAATATTGATTACGAAACACATGTATTTTCTATTCCAAAATTACAGATCTCTATTCCATTTAAGATAATTTACCGTAGTAATAAACGGCTACGTATTCCGGTCTCCATTAATAATGGCGAAGTTGTCATTTCTGATATTATACATGAAAATCAAGTAATAGTTCCAGCATCAATTCATGTAGCTGAAGACGGATTCATAGAAATTCCACGTCCCAACAATGTTGAAATCAACTTCTCACAACCAATCTCCGCCACATCCATTTCAGATTTCGAAGAAATCACTCCCCCATCGTCTGGCGACAATTATTTTGATCTTAATTTGTTACGGACAGACCATTTGAATGCAGAAGAGAAAGAAAAGATCCTCCATCTTTGTCATCGATTTAAAGATATTTTTCATACAGAAAATTCTCCTTTAACCGTTACTACTTCTGTAAAACATGTTATTCGAACTAAAGATGAAACACCAATCTTCACCCGCTCTTATCGACACCCAAAATCAATGCTACCTGAAATTTCCGACCAAATCAATAAATTACTACAGAACAATGTCATCCGCCCTTCTATAAGTCCCTACTCAGCCCCTGTATGGATAGTTGCGAAAAAACTTGACGCAAGTGGTAAAAGAAAATTCCGTATGGTCATCGACTATAGACGTCTTAACGAAAACACAATCGAAGATAAGTACCCTCTTCCCCGCATTGACGAAATTCTTGACAACCTAGGACGCTGTTCATACTTTACCACCCTTGATTTGGCACAGGGTTTCCACCAAATCGAAGTCCACCCAGATTCTATAGAAAAGACAGCTTTCACAGTTCCTAACGGTCATTTCGAGTACCTTAGAATGCCTTTCGGATTACGAAATGCACCAGCCACTTTCGAGAGAATGATGGATGAAATCCTAAGAGAATTCTTATACAAATCTTGTTTTGTCTATATGGACGACGTCATCATATTTTCCAAATCCCTCCAGGAACATTTAATTCATATTAAACAGATTTTCCAAAAATTCCGAGAAGTTAACCTCAAGATTCAGCCCGATAAATCCGAATTCTTGAGTAAGTCAGTAGCGTTTCTAGGCCACGTCATAACACCTGAAGGCATAAAACCAAATCCTTCAAAAATTTCAGCCATTGAAAACTTTCCTATACCCAAGACGGTGAAAGAAATCAAAAGCTTTCTTGGTCTGGTAGGATACTACCGACGTTTCATTCCGAACTTTTCCAAAATCACATACCCCATGACACGCTGCACTAGAAAAGGTACTAAAATCGATATCGAAGATCCCAGATATATTGAATCTTTCGAGAAATGTAAATCCGCTCTCAGTAACTCCCCTATTCTCCAATACCCTGATTTTTCCCTACCATTTACCCTCACTACAGACGCTTCAAACATAGCGATCGGTTCTGTCCTTACACAGAAAGGAAATCCGATAGCCTATTATTCTCGCACCCTAAATTCAGCAGAGAAAAATTATTCTACAATCGAAAAAGAACTTCTTGCCATACTCGATTCCTGCAAAGTATTCCGCCCCTATGTATATGGTGTAAAATTTACTGTGGAAACAGATCACAACCCCTTAGTCTGGTTATACAAAATTAAGGAACCCAATTCTCGTCTTGTCCGATGGAAACTCAAACTTGAGGAGTACAATTTCGAAATTAAATACAAGAAGGGAAAGGAAAACGTCGTCGCCGATGCTTTAAGTCGCATCGAAATAAATATGCACGAATCCGAGTCTCTGTGTGCCAACCCTCCAGATGATGATGACGACTTTGATGTAGATGACTTCGTTAACCAATCTTTCGAAAAAGAAACTGGTCAATCAATCCAACATTCTTCTCATGAAAATCCCGTTGCTCTCGTCCCATTCTCAGAAGAACCTATTAATCATTTTTCAAATCAGATCATAATAAATCTAGGCACCGATTTTAACACCAAATACCGTCTGAAGTTCAAGTCCAAACACGAATATCCCATCACTCTTTCCGAAAAAGACTGGAAAACCGACATCAAGACTGCTCTCCATCAAACTATAGCCCCCAATCAACGATACTACATTCTGACTGACAATCCCGATATCCAAAAATATATTTCCGACTTCGTCCGTAATACTTATAACCAAAACATCCAAATATTCTTCTGCACCAAACGAGTTCAAGATGTAGAGAGACCCGAAGACCAATTACGACATCTCCAAAATTACCATAAGGAAAATCACAATGGTATTCTCGAAACACTTAGTCATTTAAAATTACACTATTACTGGCCTAATATGCGTTCTACAATTTCAGAGCATATTAACCACTGCGATATTTGTCTTCGTAATAAATACGAGAGACACCCATATAAATTACCCCTAAAAGGTCCACTTCTAGGACAAAAGCCTTTCGACATCCTTCATATTGACACATTTTCCTGTAATCGAGAAACTTTCCTCACAATCATCGATTCTTTTTCCAAGTATGCCCAAGTGTACAGTATACCTGACAAAATGAATACCACAATCCTTAGCAAATTACGTCACTATTTCTCCCACCATAATTATCCTCGAAAAATAGTCTGCGACGAAGGTACCGAATTTTCAAATAACCTCTTCAAAGAATTTTTAAATCTTCACAAAATCGAGCTACACTTTACGACAGTGAACAACCCGAATTCCAATAGTCCTATCGAAAGATTTCACTCTACTTTTACAGAAAAGCTCCGTGTTATGCACGACGAACGCCCCAAAGAATATTTTACTGATCTCGTTACACATTGTGTTTTAATTTACAATCAGTCCATCCATTCCGCCACAGGTTATTCACCTTTTTCTATCTTATATGGCCCATATGCAGAAGAAATACTTTTTGACAATGACTTACCTATCTACGAAAAATATAACCAACGACATAAAGACGAACTTCGACCTTTCATTGACTCTCTTTATCGAAAACTCCACGATAAAGAAACAGCAATTTTAAATAAACGCAATGAAAGACTACCCGAGATCACTCCTGCTCCAGCACCTGGCCAAACCATATATATTCAGAAAAATCCCCGAAATAAATTATCTGCACCTTACGTATCAGCCGAAACTACTTCTAGTAGCAATACCAAAATTCAGGCCGTTACTTCCAAAAATAGACCCACCAATACCCATCCTAGAAAAATCAAACGTCTAAGGAAAATACCCTTGTTACAGGATCGTCATCCTGACGAACCACAACCTGGCCCTTCAAGTGCACCTGATCCCGAATAATGGATACTATCGTGAACTGATAGGCCATGCTCAAGAGTTAAATCACTATCACCGACATATTATTACTGTTAACCTAACTGCTATCGACGCAACGCTTAAAATGACTCTAACTAACTTCCTATTCCTTAACAAGACTCTCACTACTTCCAACTACCGAATATTTGAACAATATAACCATCTCTATTCCGAGACACTTGACAATTTTCATAAAATAATCCGACCCCGTCAAAGGCGAGGAATTGCTAACTTTTTGGGAACTTTTATTAAATCAGTGACTGGCAACCTTGACGAAAACGATCGTATATTTTTGGAAAGGCACATCTTCAGTATCGAAAATAAACAAAATCGTATAATCAATGTGCTTAATAATTCGACAAGTTATGCATCAGAAACAATAAAAAGATATAATATTCTGATTGAAACCATAAATAATAATACAGTGAGAATCACACAAGATATTAATTTTCTTAGAGATGAATTCCAGCAGTTTATTACTCTTCAAAGCGAAATTCGTAATATTGATCGTTTGAATCAATTCATTTTAAAGCTTATTAGAAGTATTAACCTATCTGCACTAGAACAACCGAACATAGAATTATTTTCACTTTCCGAAATCACTGACTTAGAAGAAAAGCTAAAATCTTTATATAAATCAAATTCTCTTTTATCAGATAATTCACATCCCTTTGAACTTATCGAAAATTCACGTTGTTCATTAATTACCACAAATACTCAGTTACTCATCCTTTTCAAAATCCCGATCCTTAATGATCACTCTTTCCGACTTTACCATATTTATCCCATACATAATGAAGAAAACATTGTACTACTGCCTCCTGCAACTTTCTATGGAGATAATCGCTGGTATTCTACATGCACCGATGTAGGACCAAAAATCGTATGTCAACCCGCTTCCACCACAAGATGTCAGCTTCCCAGCTTAGAAAATTGTACCACTGCCAAGCTTTCCCAGCCTGTCATCCACCAAACAAAGAAAAACCTGATCGTCAGTACAAATGAGCCAATCCAAATCGTTGAAAGATGTTCCCAGACTCACCGAAATATTAGTCAAGCAGCAATTGTTTATTCTTCATGCCCAATCGAAATTAATGGACAGATTTACAGCACTACTTTAGAGCAAATCGAAGTTCCTGATATCATCCCTATAAAGATCCGCCCAAAGTTTAACTTACAGATCAACGAGTTGCAGCCACTCAAAGATGTACCACAGCTATCGGCCATACAGCCCTTACATCTAAGCCCTACAGTGACGTCTACAACAACTTGGTCCATGGCAACCCTAATGCTCATCATCGTCACAGCGAGCATTTACTTCGTCTTAAGAAAAAGAAGAAGACTCCAGACGCTTTTCTTCAAGCCGAAAATTTCCATTGCCGACTTGGAAAACCTAAAACTTCAAAAGTCCGAGGACGGACTTTCAGCTTAGCGAGGGAGGCGTTATAGGTCAAGAACCCGAGGCGTCAGCAAGACGACACCGCCAGTCGCAACGACAGCAGAAACCTTTATTAAAACTATTTTCCTTTTATATTTTTAATTCATTATCATTCCAACTTGTAACACGTTCATGTCTACAAAATAAATATTTTTTAAAAACTCCTTGTTGTGGCTGAGAAACATAATTCGCGTTACCGACTGACACTGTCTGTATACAACTGAATAAAATAATTGTAAAAACATCGTTCCAAATTCTTTCGCTCTTTTAAGGCGGATTATATCCGTTGTCGCCAAACACGAGCACATAATATTATTATTGAGACAGGGCGGTACTCAAACTTCCAAAGGGCTATAACTTTGTTACTTTAATTTTACCAGAAAAATGGTAAAGGAAAAAAACATTTCTTTTGATCAGACCTACTCACTGTTAAAATAAATGACTCGAAGTCACCCTGTATAGCCTAGCTACCAATAGGACAGTTCCATTGGTGCAAATAAATGAAAAATTAATGATCATCACCTTACCAATCGTTTGCCAAGCTGATTTGCATCCCCAACCCATAGGGTGGAGATGATAGAGGACCCCTGCGCCTCTGGCGCATAACTCCTCGACATTCTGCTCTGTACACAGATAGATATAGTCAAACAATGGTAACACTAAGAATACTTAGTGCATCTGAAATTTCCGTAGTGGCTGCAGAAATAGCCAGTTTATAAATGCCAGTGATTCCGAAATTATTGTATTATTATACTGCATATTTTATATGTCTATTTTTTGGGCATACAAATCCCTCAAAACTCAAACAGGGTACTTTCAGTAATCGCGAAAAAACTTCAAATGGGAGAATGGTTTTCAGATATAATATACGAGCCCCTTCCCACTTCAGTTGGCCCAACTATTGAAATCTTAGTTTTTTTCCTATCAAACACAAATAATAAAAATGTAGCAGCGTGTTATACGTTTAAAATATTAACAATGAATATTTTGATAATATATTGTAGAAAACGCCAACTTTATCACTCCCTAATCAAAGTTGCAGTATAAAAATAACACCTGTTGCAATTACAGCATATCAACCTACATTCATTTCAACGCAAAATAAGTCTATAATGGATAGGTGGCTGTGAAAAATAAAAGCCATGACAAGTGTTTTTATTAATCACAGCTGTCAGAATACGTTTAAAACAGTTTTGGGTAGTTAAGGTTTTCAAAATGGGTAGAGGAAAGGTTATTAGTGAGAAATTTTTTAATTCTGGGTAATCAAACTCAGAAATTGCAACTTTGTTATACTTATCGCGGTACAGTGTGAGAAATATTGTTAGAAGATATAACGTATCTGGTTCAGTTAACATTAAAGTAATATTACAAATGCCGACCGAAAAACATTAAGAAGAATAATCGTGAAAAACAGACGTGCCAATTATTTACAATTAAGTGCTCTGTGGAGTGACGCTCTTGGAAGGAGAATTTCGAGGTCCACGACTCATAGAGAGGCCCACAAACTGGGATTTAGCACTTGCAAGGTAAGTTTTCTTATAAAAAAAAGGGAAGTAAAGACCCTAAAGTTGCACAACTTGTTTATAGGCCAAAGAAAAGTCAGTATTAACTCCACTGCAAAAGAAAAATCGGCTTAGATGGTCTAAAGAACATAGACAATGGAGACCTCAACAATGGTGTGCAATACAATGGAGTGATGAGGCCCGATTCGAAGTTTGTGTTGGTGACAGTCGCAGTAGAGTTATTCGCAAAAAAAAATAAGCATTCCATGTTGACTGTCTGAAGAGAAAAATGAAATTTCCAGCATCCATTATGGTCTGGGGCAGTATGTCATCAAAAGGAGTAGGAAGACTTCATTTTATTGATGGAAATGTGGATACAAACAAATATTTGGCAATTTTAGAAGAATCGCTTTTACCAGTGATGCAAGAATGTTTGACATCCGGCCAAGATTTTGTGTTTCAAGAAGATGGTGCAGCATGCCATACCTCAAAAAAGGCTATAAAATGGATGGAAGAAAATAATGTACCACTTTTGAAATGGGTTTCTAGCAGCCCAGATCTGTCACCTATTGAAACTTTTGGGCACGAGATGAAAAAGGTTCTACGACCACATCCTGCTCGTACAATCACCGAACTGAGACAAAAGCTTCAAGAAATATGGGATTGTTTTACACCAGATTTTTGCAAAAACTTGGTTAACACTATGCCCCAAAGAATTTCAGCCGTAATAAAAATAAAGGTGATGGTAATCTTTCAATTGTTGCTTTGTTAACTTCGCGCATTTATTCGCACATTGTTTATTTGTTCAAATGTTCTATTAGTTGTAGGTCTAAGTGATTTCAGATATGTATTTTTTACGACTAGAATGTATCTAAAATGTTTTTGAGGAAATAAATTGATTTAGAAGTAAATAGTTTCGTCATGTTTAGTTTGTAAAGGCATATTTTGGTACAAATCTTGAAGTGGGCCAACTGAAGTGGGAAGGGCTCGTAGTAGGTACATTTTTTGTGGCATTCGTGAGGTAATGTTTGGCCCCGTATTAAAAATATATAGTTTTTGTTACGCTAGAGTAACTGTTAAAAAAACAATTTGGTCATTGGTCCTGCTATAACTAGAGAAGTGATAGTGTTAGGGGTTTGAAATCCTGGTACCAGTACTCTGACCAAAAGATCTATAACTCCCCCAAACTTGACTTTATCTTGTTTTTTTTATTTCTGATGACTTTGAACGCAATCAAATTTTCGTAGATGAGGCAAAATTCAGAAAGAAGTTAAACTTTGTTCGTTGATATATTTTAAGACATAGTCAATAGTTTATTTGAAGGATCAAAGACTGTGGAATCCGGCAAAACTCGTTTTTCAAATTCTAATCATCCAGTCACTTTTGTATAACTCCAAATACATCACGAGCAACTCGAGGTGTGCAATTCGAAAATACGTAGAGTTTGATTCGCGTTGAAAGATCGGGAAATTGTTGATCTAGAAATGCCATAAAACTTCATTGATCAGGCTAACTAGCCAAATGTTGAAAAATAATTTATACAGAAGGATTTATATATTTCTCAGAGTGATTGCTAAGGTCACTGATCTCCAAATAAAACATTGTGCGTAACCTTTTTTATCAAAAACTAGGAAAGCATCTTCAAAATGAGAACCAATGCTTCAGTTGGTTAAACGGTTAATTGCTTATTTGCAAAAAAATCCTTCAATTTCTGCCGAAAAGGGCATAAAGGTAAGTACGAGATAGTAGATTAACATAAAAAAATCTTCGAAAATGCTCAAGGGACAGCTACCCCCTTGCTCCCCCGGGTACGCCCCTGCTTGAGAAAACATGGGAGCTAAGGAAAGCTATATAGTTTTGAAAGCATGAATAAATACATTCCAAATCCAACTGTCAATGCCAGAGAGAACATCTAGTAGAAAAATAGAATTTTTTTCACATCTAGCCAAACCTTAACCTGTATGTCAAATGCAGGGTTCAAACTCTAAGAACGAACTGCGGACAATTGGACGAAGTAACGCCTGAACTTATTAAGTCTCAACCTTGTCTCGAAACTAAATACGTGATTCAACTTTGGAAGTGATTATTTGACACTTTTTGCTGACATGAAATGAAAGTATTCGACATTAACCTTTTGGAAGCAACGCATCAATTAGTAATACAGCTTTCATCTGTACGACCACACTTTCGCAGTCTCCGATTCTGGTAATAGATGCCTTCTTCCAACGTACCAATATTCCGACATAAAATTGTTTCTTTAAATCTCATTATAAGTTATAAGTCTTTAATCCTAATGACCTTTTGACACAGTTCTTCAAGTTTTTTTAGCAATGTAGACTTTACAGATGTGATGAATTTCATTCAAAGCAAACTGAATCTAAGCAAGGCTCCTCACGTTACCACTGGGAGTGCTTGAGAATGAAAAAACAACGTCTGGCACATTACAGTACACAAAGAGCCTAATGGGAAGGAAATTTGCAAGGCATTGTATAGACGAAAGTGCTGACTGCTTTGTGTGGGGGTTGTAAACACCAACTTCGTAATGGAATGGAATAAGTGTCTCTCGCGTACCCAGAATTTCTAACAGATACCGCATATAACGTTACGTAACCTCTGAAGGGTAGTATCATGGGCGTAACCGGACACATTTCGCTATCCAGGCACTGAACGAGAACAAGATTTCGGATAAATACTGGTTGTTTCGTAAATGTGAGACAAACGTTCTACAAGATGAGATTCTTTGGACTACTTTAATTGTAAGACCTCTTAGTCTTTTGAAGACGTTCGTCTGTACAAGCAAAAGTCACAAGTCAGGTTTCCCAATCTGCTAAGACAATTTAAAATAGCTACCACTAAAATGTTGTTTTCATCTTTTATCTTTATTGTTTTATTGAGCTAGATAGATATAATATATACTAAGTGACATATAAATCCGAACACCCAGTTTAAATGGTTTTATTTTAATAAATTTTTGTATAAGTACTTAATGAAGCATAATAAGTAGATGATAAAAATTTCAAAATGATTGCACTGCTTTAAAGCCCTTTGACCTTTAATAATGTGTGGATGCACCCTGATGTGCTACGCATTTTCCAACGCGCCTAGGCATGCTTCTGATCAGGTGGTCAATGTCTTCCTGTGGTATCTCATTCCAGGCAACCACCAACTCCTCTCGAAGTGCTTCTAGAGTCTGAGGAGGACGTTGCAAATTGAGCAATCTCCTACCCATCATATCCCACACGTGCTCAATTGGGGATAAGTCGGGAGGTCTTGGTGGCCATGGTAACAATGTGACATCATTATGTTGAAAGAAGTCTATTGTGACTCTTGCAACATGTGGTCGGGCATTATCTTGTTGGAAAGTTGGATCTGCCAGGGTGTCAAGATAGGGTAAAAGATGGGGTTCTAGAACTTCGTGGATATAACGCTGCGCGTTCATGTTACCTCTGATGAAGATTAAAGGTGACCTGGAACCATAAGCTATAGCACCCCAAACCATAACTACAACAGTGTGATGAACATGTCTTTCAACAAAAAACTGTAGATTCCTCCTTTCACCACGTCGCCTTCTAACCCTGGCACGACCATCGTGCATGCCTAAACAAAGTCGAGACTTGTCACTAAAGACAATAGTGTTCCATTCCTGATCCCAGAGTGACCGTTGCCTGCACCACTCAAGGCGATTACGTCGCTGTTCTCGAGTTAAAGGGAGGACCCATTGTGGCCGGTATGAAAACAAGCCAAAACTTCTCATTCGTCGGTAAACACTTCGCATGCCAATAGGTCTTCCGTGTTCTGCAAACCATTCATTTGCAATGGACCTGGTAGTGGAGAAACGGTCCCTTAAGGCCAATAATCTTAGGCGGCGATCTTCACGGTCTGTTGTTCTACGGCGGCGTCCAGTGCCCCTTGCTCTTTGCGTACGGCCTTCTCGAAGCCATGCCTGACAACACCTAACCACAGTGTCTACACTTCTTTGCACTCTAACTGCAATTGCCCGAAAAGAAAGTCCAGCTTCCCGAAGTCCCACTATACGGCCCCTATCAAACTCACTAAGTTGACGAAATCGTACAGGTCTCCGTACTCTAGGCATCGTAACCGATCGTAAAGGATGTCAAGAACCAAAATCCGCCAACGTTGATTCTTTACTGCGGCTGAAATATTAATTTTTAGAGCGTTAGTGAATTAAAAAAAAGCAGTGTAAAAACCGGAATGTCCAACTGATAAGGCTGAAAATTTTTTCACTTGTTATTTACAGTAAGATAAATACATTCACTAACTTTTATTAAAATAAAACCATTTAAACTGGGTGTTCGGATTTATATGTCACTTAGTATAGAAATGATAAGATTAAGTGGATAGTGAATTTATAAATAGTTTAAATTCTTTTGCGGAATGTAGACAAAGAATATGATTTAAACACTTCAGGTATTGGATTATACCTGATAGCTAAATTATATGAAAAACTTTGCTTAAGTAATGTTATTTTGTGCTGAGGAACTCTTATAATTTTGTGTCTTAACGGTCTAGTGTGCACATCCTTACTGAAAATCATCTTTTCTCTGAGGTATAAAGGCTTTCACGTATGCAACAATTTATGTATGAAAATTAAATAATGATAGTTTACTAAATTCTCAAATTTGGACCACTTCAATATTTACAGATATGACTAAAAAAATGAAGCGACTTTTCAAAAACCACCATTGATTGAAGTTGCTTTAGAATACTTTAAAAAATCACCCCTTGATACAATATATAAGACGTGTAGGAATGGCGTCAGGTTGAGTGAGTTCCCACGTATCTACGTAGGTCTACAGATTTTTCATACGCTAAATGGAAAATCATTCATACCCAAATCCTGTTTGAGTATAGTTATTGATACTATATGTAAAACTCAAAAATGATCCTCACAGGATTGTAAAATCATTCGGTCTCTTTAAAATGTATTTGACTATACCCTGAAATGATCAGAAACTCGAAGAATGGCGAAAACAGATTTTGAGATCTCTTTAGTTTAGTATAAAAAACTGTGAAATGAACTAGAAATAAGTTTAAAAACGACCTATTTTTTCGCTTCTATGCCCATAACACAACAAATTTATGTTCCGCATCAAAAACGGCGTTGTCGATTTTGAGACTACGTGGTTAGAGTGCCACTCATAGACTGACCGAACAATCGACAGACCTTTGAAAACAAGTGTAATGGTTCTTCGTGATGCAATACGATACAATACAAAGTTGATATCCGAGAATCCTGATCAGAATATTTCTCTAGCTTGTGTGTGGATAGTAAAACATAATTTTTAATTTTTTTCGTTCCTTCTAGTAGTCTTTGCCACCGCTATAATACATCAATGTTCCACAAAAACAAAACGTCTCGAAGATAAATCTTCCTTTAATATCGAGCAACACATTACATTTCTTTAATGTTCGACTCGTGTCTCATGCAATCCACCCGCACGCGCGGCCCTGTTTCCCGCCAAAACGAAAGTAGCAGATCTGCGGCCTCCAGCGTCACATCGGCAACGTGGGCGCCGACCGCTCGGCTCCGGCAGGAAGGGTCGTTTGCCGGCGCTTTCCTTCCGGGGACGCAGGCGTCGCGCCGCAGGTCGTCTATCTGTCTCTCTCGCACTCGCAGCGAAGGCTTCACGCGAGTAACGACGACAGGGGCGGTGGCTAGATACAGGTCGGTGTTGCCAAGTGGGTGGAAAAGGCTGAGGGTTGGGGAAAGGTTTATGCGGGTAAACGTTGGTGTGTCTGTGTCATGGTGTATCGTAACACAGGTGATCTGAGTCTTCAGAGCATTCGAGTTGGGATTCAAAGAAAAAATATCCTAATTATGGTTTGTTTATTGCAAACTGTGAAATGCAATTGAATCGGTCATTGTAAGCCATCGTAGGTCCCACAATCTTTCTGGTATGAATAAAAACTGCCATTTAATGTTGTTCACGGTTTGTCAGTAGCTATGAAAAAAACCTCTTCACTTATTTTGTTTTAGCAATAAATAAAATTAGTGGTATATAATTTGAACAAGACAATCATAATCTAGCGACGAAATTCTGATGGTTGTGTACAGTTGTAAAGAGACAACCGATTCGATTTGACGCATAGAGTTGGGCGACGCTTTCTGATAATTAGTTTGGTCAGATGAAGTTGACGGTAGCAAACCATTGTTTATATTGAAAATAACACTTACACATCAACCTGTTTACATGTTGCATGTTCGAATTTTGAATGTTTTAGTACTTCTCAGTAAAAAACGGTTTCGGAGGAAATACGGTTTAAGTGGTTACAGCAACAACATATTTATTTAATTGCCGAAATTCCATTGACAATATATTACAGAGCAAAGGTGGTACCAACAAGGATTGAAACAGTCGCTTCTATATTTCTTGAGGTTCTAGAATTGTAGTTAGTTCTCAAATATGCCAAACCTCAAAAACCTATCTTCATACTCAGCGGAATTTGTACATCAAGAAAAAGAATGTTGACATTCAAATTATATTATTTTTGCAACAGACTGGCCTAATGCTGACCAGTGTCATTTGTTACTAGAATCGAGCACTGTGGGAGTGAAAACAGCAATAATAATAATAACAATAATAATAAACGACTTTTATTTAGGATAAGGTTTACCTACAAGCTACGAGGGATGTCTTTTGAGTTTTGCATATGCAAATAAAATAACACGGTATGTAATTTTAAATGACTTTATTGTTTTTCGAAGTATTCTCCACGAAGATTAATACACATCTGCATGCGCTCGAACCAATTTTCGAAGCACCTATTCCACTCGTTTGCTGGCAGATCCAAAACTGCATTTTTGAATGCGTCAACTGCTTCTTCTGGTGACTGGAACCTTTGACCATGTAGTCTGTTTTTAATTTTTGGGAAAGTAAAAAAATCGTTAGGACTTAGATCAGGACTATATGGAGGATAGTCCAATAGTTACACGTTTTCTTCCGTTAAATACTGCCTTCTTTCAGGGTTGATTTTTCGAAGCTCGGTGATGACTTTTGGCAAACAAATGATGGTATACCAATCCGCAGTAACAGTTCTTTGCTCATTAAGAGGAATTGTTGCAATATGACCCGCTTTTGACACAAATGTCGCGACCATCTTTTTCGAAACACTAGACTTTTGTTGGCTTTGTTGGCCGACTGTCATTTATTTTCTGGTTCATAGCACTAAATCCACGATTCATCACCACTAACAATGCTGTACACATTTTTCGAGTTTCGGGTCAAGCGTTTTTTGACACCAATTAACCCTGGCTGCTTTCTGCTCTTCAGTCAACAGGTGGGGTATCCAACGGGAAACTAATTTTCTTACTCCTAATTCTTCATGTAAAATTTTTTGAACTGATATCTTTGAGATCTTCAAGGACGCCTCAATATCGCGATATGTCACACGTCTATCTTCAATTATGAGTTTGCGCACAGCATCGACGTTTTCCTGGGTGACTGCCGTTGTTGGTGCACCCACCCTGGAATCATCGCTGAGACTCACCCGTCCACGTTTAAATTCTCCATACCAACGGGAAATTATCGACTGATGTGGCGCTTCGTTGTCGAAAACAGACAGTAACTAAGCAAGGGATTCTTGTTGCGATAATTGTCTCTGAAAGTTGTAATAAATTATGGCGCGAAAATGTTCTTGGTTGGGTTCCATTTTTTTACTGACTTGGTGACACTTAAAAATGCACTGTAGTGAGAACACTGCACGTTTTGTTGTGAAACTTTGAATTTGAGTTTACTAAAGAGTGAGGTTAAGATTCAGTACTGACGTTCGATTCGCGCGGCCTACTATGTTTCTATATGCAAAACTTAAAAGACATCCCTCGTATTCCATCAATCAACCTTGAAAGACGATCACTAAAATATTGAAAACAATTTTAACGAAATTTACAAATTAAATACACCGTGCACATGCGTGTACAAAAAAAACTACAAAAGACATAATGTACAGAGATATTAGGAATTAAAGTTGATACTGAGAGTTAATTTAGATTTGAGGATCAAAACTAATTTGCTTAATTTCTTTTTGAAATTATTAAAATCAACATGTTTAGTAGTTGATGGTAATGCATTATGTAGATTGATTGCATTCTATGTAAAGCATTCATGAGATACGAAAGTTTTGTGAGGCATAGTGTCAGTGAAGCGAATATTCTGTGAGTGGATATGCTCTCGATATGTCAATTTAGTTTTCAAATATGAAGGAACTGAAGTGTATAGGAGTTTGTGAACATGTCATTATAAATGAAGTTCAGCTGTTCGTAACATGAACTAATATAATCGTATTTTTTTAAATATCAATCTACGACATGAATTTTTAATTTTGTGGACGTTTAGCTGAAACTGAATCTAGGAATGCGTATACTGATCACAACGTGTGAAAGGTTTGTATAAAAGTTTTGAAATCAAATATTGCTTTATTAGGTACAGATGCCGGAAAACAGAAAAACAGTTTTAGTTACATTATTTACATGAGAAATAAATTTGACATTTTCATCTATAAACAATCTTAATCTTCAACTAATCTTTCTATCTCAATAGTGTTAATCTTCAAAGTTATGCTCAAATTATTTTTAATAAGGGACCCTGTTTATATGACTCTTGTCTGTATTCACTACAAATACCCAGCTTGTGTCATTGTGAAGAGAAGGCTTACAATCGTCATGAATTCGGTCAAAGGATTTAAAGTGTTTTACGTTTATTTATCCATTTGAAGGTAGATGTTTGTAAAGACAGCATACTATGTCAAAATATTTCATTGTTTATGCGTACGAAATTAAAATCATCAGTCCCGTCATTAAAAAAAAAAGTACGCGTTGAAAACCAATCCGGCCACAAACACAAAACCAACCCAAAAAGCCCTTAATCGCTTCCCGGATCCGACACTCATACATCACCGATTCAATACGTCGTTATTGATCACTCATCGCCCTTATCGGCATTACACGTGTCACCCGGAAGAGAAAAATCACTCTCATGAACCTCTCGTACATTCCCGGTTTTCGGTGTATCGGGAAGCCGTTTACCCGGGAGCAGATTTGAGTTTGAATGGCGGTTCCGGAAATTTGGGTTTTTTATAAATGGATGCAAATGTTTGGACAGCCATTTGGATGGTTGAACGATGCTGTTTTCTTGATTTGGTAACTCGTGGTCCGCACCATATTTCGGGTAGGCAATACGTACAAAACTCCATATTCCGTCTGTACAAAACTCCATATTCCGTCTGAAAAGATAAAAGTCGCCAGTGGGGTTCCTCAGGATTCTATTCTTGGACCATTGCTGTACATCCTATACACCAATGAATTGTCGGGGGTGAAAATCATGATATAATAATAATAATTACGTCTTTATTGGATAACCCGGAGGGACATAAACAGCGAAGTTTAGCCAAGGCTACTCTTACACTTAACTGTTTATGTCGGTTACATCTGATGTTCAAAACATGGGAAAAAAATATATATATAAGAACAATGAAAAAAAGAACACATACCTAAGTATAAAATACAAATCGACACAATCTATATCTGTAGCAGAAATGCGTATTTAATCAATAGCGAGCAACATACTTTTAGTATGTTTACGAAAACTTTCCAAAGACATCAATTTAATACTGTTGTCCAACTGATTATAAAATAGTGCTGCATTGTATGTAAATCCTCGTTGGAATAATGCAGAAGTATGTGGGGTGGTTCTGATACTATAACGATTCCTAACAGCCCTGTCATGCACTTCGTAATTAAATCTTAACTTAGCTCTTAGATATTCAGGCTTTGATGACAATATTATTTTATGAACTAAAACTAAGAATTTATGTTTAACCAAACTTCCTAACCTAAGCCAGTTCAGTTCCCTATATTTATCACTTACGTGATCGTATTTACGCAACCCATAAATAAAGCGAACACAGTTATTTTGGATGATTTGAAGACGATTTTTGGTCAATTGATCCAAACATGGATAACAAACGACATCACAGTAACTGAGCATTGACATCACCAAAGATTCGCACAGTTTTTTTCTCAGCTTAAAGTTAAGCAAGTAGCGATTGGAATACTGGAACACAGGTACGTTTTTTTCATCAAATTAGCTATTTGGCTGCGGAATCTTAATTTTGTGTCAATTTCCACTCCTAGTACCTCAGCTGTTTGAGTATGCTGTAATGTTATGCCATCAATAGTCAGATGGAAAGAATCTTCGACAGTTTTCCTCTTCTGATCAGAACAAAACAATAACACTTGTGTCTTATCTGGATTAATAGTAAGATTATGTTCCATAGAAAACTGATGTACCTTATCTAAATCAAGCTGTAAAATGTCTGATGAATTTTGCGTATCTGAGGCGTCGAAATGGAATATTATTTGAGTATCGTCAGGAAATGTTTGTATCCCTAAATTGTCAACTGCTTTATACAGGTCACACGTGTAAATCAAAAAGAGCACAGGTCCCAAAATTGAGCCTTGCGGAACTCCTGACGGAATAGTCGTAATATTGGATTGATCGTTATTGATTGCGACACATTGCGTGCGACCGGACAAATAGCTACGGAAAAAACTGACAGCAGCATCATCGAAGCCTATATACCTCAGCTTGGCGCACAAAAGTTTATGATTTATTCGATCGAATGCTTCGGAATAGTCAATTGATACCACTGCTGTTGCTAACTTTTTGTCAACTGTCCTAATAACCTTATCACAAAGATCTAACAGTGCCGAGGTGGTACTATGGTGCTTCCTGAAGCCCGATTGACATGACGATATTATTTTTAGTTCCTCTATGTAATGGACAACTTGTTGTTGTATAATTTTTTCCAAAATTTTCGATAGCACCGGCAACAAACTAATGGGTCTAAGATGTTTAAGTTCAGTAGGTTTAGATATTTTAGGGACAGGTATAATTAGAGCCAGCTTCCACAGCTTAGGGTGGTAGCCATTTTCCAAACATGAATTTATTATGTGGGTGATATGGAAAAAAGTTACGGGAAGACTTACTTTGACCATGGTTAGTGAGAGGGTGTCAATTCCTTTTGCATCTGATTTGATATCTTTGATTGCCTTCAATATTTTCACCGGCTCGACAACTCGCAAAGAAAAACGATTTCGATGGTCCAATTTGTTGCTGTCATAAAACCGACATACATTTTTTGAGACACTGTCGTAACTATAAACTGACATAAAATAATTGTTAATACTATTTGCATCGGCCAGCTCATCTGGTATTGTTTGTTTTGAACGAGATTTTATGCTAAGCCTATTCAACCCAGACCATAAAGTTTTTAGATTATTTTGATCAGTTAGATTCTGAATGTACTCTTTCTTTTTAATTCGAATTTTATGTAGTGCCTTATTCCTCAGCTGTTTGAATTTATCAAGGTATTCAAGTGATTTACTAGCTTTATATTTGGTAAAAGCTGAATCTTTTTCTTTGATAAGCTTTTTCACTCCCTCATCCAACCAATGAGATGGCGGTTTATTAACACGTAGTGTCTTAATCGGAGCATGTTTGTTATAAATATTTCTGAGGGTTGTCGTCAGATATTCCACTTTAGCATCTATGTTATTCATAAAATATAAGTCATCAAGATTAGAGGTACACAGATCTGAAATGAAAGCTGCCTCATCAAACTCACGGAAGTCTCTCACGGATATGAATTTTTGATGCATCTTGCCAGCACTAAGTTTCAGAGTACACATAACAAGCTTATGGTCAGATATTTCATGAGCATCAAGTACCAAACAGCCAGTGACAAGTTCCGGCTGATTAGTGAAAAATGGATCAAGCAATGAAGCGGTGTCGTTTGTCACCCGTGTAGGAGATGTAACTAACTGTGAAAAGCCAGTTACCTCAAAACTCGAGGATATGATATTAGTTGAATTCAGAAAATCGTGATTCAAATCACCCAAAACAATAACATTGTCAAAATCATTAACGATGACGGGTAGCAAATTATCTAAGACATTAGCACAGTCCAAAAGACTTTGCGACGGCGGACGATATAAAACGCCAACCGCGAATTTATGTTTATTTACATTCACTTGCACAAAAAGAGTATCTAAATATACAACACGAATATCAACATTAATAACTTTTGCATTCAAATGCGATTTAATATAAATGCCAACACCACCGCCTCGTGAGGCTCGATCACAACGGAAAAAATTGTATCCATCGACACGTACAATGTTATCAGGGATGTCGCTAGAGAGCCATGTCTCACTTACTGCTAAAAAATCAAAATTCTCAGTTTTCAGTATAGTTGTGAAAGCATCAAAATCTGATAAAAGAGACCGTACGTTTAAATGTCCAATTCTTAACTCTTTAATCTTCATAATTAACCCTATCCATAAGATTATGATGATGAGAAATATATACTGGACATGACTCATCACCTGCCTTATGGGCTACATCAAATTTTGTATGAAACTTGATATTATGGTTAACACAGTTTTTACATTTTTCCGTGCTAGCTTGGCAGTCTCTAATACTATGATTTTCTGCACATTTAATGCAAGATACGGTCTGCACTCTGCAGTTTTTCGAACCATGACCATACGTACAACAATTAAGGCACTGTAAGACATGATATGGTCAGATACATAATGCTTCATCCATCCCAGGTAGACAAACCCGTTATCAATGATATTCTTTCTTACCGTTGGTGGAACTTCGATTACCAGATGCACTTGATTACTCTTTCTCGTTTTCAGCCTTGTGAGACTATCTTCATAGTTGACAAATTCTCCTCATCTAGGTTATTCAGCATCACAACCTTACGGAGTATACTTGCATCGTCGCCCAGATCGTCATCCAGTGTAACATTCTTGACAAGCAATCGAGGGTTTTACTTTTCAGACTTTTTTATTTGATACCCACTGCCTAATTTAGATTTTAGGGCAGCACTGAGTTTTTCTATGTCAGATCCATCCCTACAGTAAACTGCTGCACCTTGTTTCGTTTTCCTAGTTGGCTGACGTTGGCTATTGTTCAGAGGGCCTATGACGTCCTTAAAGGTTATTTTTCGGCTTACGACTTCCGTCTTAACGTGCCTAAAATCAAGTGGGGTGGATATTTGGAAACAGAAAGTATGCTGCTCTATTTTTCTTATAAAAACACAGATATTGGGACAGCTGCAGAAAGCATTTCTTTTCTGGTGGTTAGGATTGACAGGCGACTGGACTGAGAAGCGCATGTTGAGGATGATGCATTGGGTGCTTCTAGGTATTGCTATGCATTGAGACTGATTAGGAATGATGTTGGTCTCGACGCTGCCATATCGGCATACCACGCGTTTGTTCAGTCTAGAATTAGATATGGTCTGATCTTCTGGATCAGCTCGAGGGATATAAGCGCAGTTTTATTCTTAAAAAAATGCTTAAGAACCCTACTTAAAATCAAACAAACGGAGAGTTGTAAAGAAATCTTCAGCAGTAAAAACATTCTAACTGTTTCTCTGTATATACTGAACGCTTTAATGTTTGTTTTCAAGAACAAAGATATGTTTGAGGATACTACTAATAAATATAATCACATGACTAGGCATGAAGAAGACCTCATCCCAAATAAGTGTAAATTTAGTTTTTTAGTTTTATGGAGAAAAAAGCTCCATATGCTGTACCCTGATCGACGACAGCCTCATAAAACCCAATTTAGAAAAATAGTAGTTGATTTAATAAACCATGGGGGGCCTTCGAACGACCTAGAGGCCGTTACAGTACTGAAAATGAAAATCGCGACAGAAGCATTTTGCAAGCTGTCAACGAAATCCCTAGTGCATGAGAAAGAACTGTAGAACGAGAAATTGGTATGTCACAATCAACAGTACAGAGAGTGTTAAATGGGTTGGTTGCAACTATCCAATGCAACTATTCAGAATGGTAGTAAATCTAATATCTTCTATGTTGGGATGTTGTCACACACGCCACTTCTTACCCAGGATCGGGTATCTTATTGAGAATATTTCACCTTCAAGCAGAATCCAGGGAGGCATATGCCTCCCTTGCCCCCCAATGGGCTCCCATGCCCTTCGATTTCTACCTCTGGGGTCACATAAAGGATGAAGTCTATGGATTTGACCCTACCGCGACCATACAAATCCTGAGACAAAGAATTTTTAGTTTCCTACAACGTCTTGAACCAGCACACCTTCCAGAAGGGGTACTGCCTTCTATCTAAAAAGCGGCTATTCTTACCACTTGCCGTCTAGAAGAGAAATTTCTGTCAATAAGATAACCTCAAAAGGTTTACGTGAGTGAAAAAAATATACATAATTAAATTAGATGAAGACAGGTGATAAGTTATAAAATAAGTAGCAAAAAATATGTTTGTTTAGAAGTGTTTATAGTAAAATAGAAGAATAGAAAAAGCATGCAGCATATATTTATAATAAGTAAATTAATCAAAGAAATTAGTTAATTATCTAATTATTAAGAACTAATAAATGCTTGCAATGAGTAAGAACACTTAGGGTAGAAGTATGTTGAATGTTGTTTTCTAAAAATATTTTAGATACACTCTAGTCGTGAAAAATACATATTTGAAATCACTTAGACCTATAACTAATAGAACATCTGAACAAATAAAAAATGTGCGAATCAATGCGCGAAGTTAACAGAGCAACAATTGAAAGATTACCATTGCGTAACATCACCATTATTTTATATTACGGCTGATATTCTTTGGGGCATAGTGTTAACCAAGTTTTGGCAAAAATTTGGTGTAAAACAATCCCATATTTCTTGAAGCTTTTGTCTGAGTTTGGTGATTGTACGAGCAGGATGTTGTCGTAGAACCTTTTTCATCTCATGCCCCAAAGTTTCAATAGGTGAAAGATCTGGACTGCTAGAAACCCATTTCAAAAGTGGTACATTATTTTCTTCGATCCATTTTATAGCCTTTTTTGAGGTATGGCAAGCTGCACCATCTTGCTGAAACACAAAATCTTGGCCGGATGTCAAACATTCTTCCATCACTGGTAAAAGCTATTCTTCTAAATTTGCCAAATATTTGTTTGTATCCACATTTCCATCAATAAAATGAAGTTTTCCTACTCCTTTTGATGACATACTGCCCCAGACCATAATGGATGCTGGAAATTTTACTTTTCTCTTCAGACAGTGAACATGGAATGCTTCATTTTTTTTGCGAATAATTCTACTGCAACTGTCACCAACACAAACTTTGAATCGGGCCTCATCACTCCATTGTATTGCACACGATTGTTGAGGTGTCCATTGTCTATGTTCTTCAGCCCATCTTTTGCAGTGGAGTTAATAGTGGCTTTTCTTTGAGTTTTTACTTCACTTTTTTATAAGAAAACTTGCCTCGCAAGTGTTAAATCCCAGTTTGTGGGCCTCTCTCTGAGTTGTGGACTCTCCACAGAGCACTTAATTGTAAATAATTGGCACGCCTGTTTTTCACGATTATTCTTCTTAATGCTCTTCGGTCGGCATTTGTGATATTACTTTTTTTCACATATCGTGGCTTAATATTAACTGAACCAGCTACGTTATATCTTCTAACAATATCTCTTACACTGTACCGCGATAAGTCTAACAAAGTTGCGATTTCTGAGTTTGATTTCCCAGAATTAAAAAATTTAATTATCAGTAACCGAATTTTCTCACCAATAACCTTTCCTCTACCCATTTTGAAAACCTTAACTACCCAAAACTATTTTAAACGTATTCTGACAGCTGTGATTAAGAAAAACAATTGTCATGGCTTTTATTTTTCACAGCCACCTATGCGTTATAGACTTACTTTGCATTGAAATGAAAATAGGTTGATATGCTGTAGTTGCAACATGTGTCATTTTTATGCTGCAAGTTCGATTAGGGAGTGATAAAGTTGATGTTTTCTACTATATGTTATCAAAATATTCAGTGTTAATATTTTAAACCTAAAACACCCTGCTACATTTTTATTATTTGTGTTTGATGAGAAAAACCTAAGATTTCATTAGTTGGGCCAACTGAAGTGGGAAGTGGCTCGTAGATTCAAGATCATACATCTTCAGTTTCTATTGCTTAAATTCATTTCGTTTGTTTGATTTTTCTTCCGTTCATTGAAATAATGTTTACGTTTCTCCTCATTTTGCCAAGAGAAGCATACTATAGTTTCACTACCTTCCTGTGACTCCAAATTTTCATCATCAATACATTTTTTTTTTAGTTTTTATACCAGCTTTCGAAGTTAACGCGTAGCTCTTGTTCCTCAATACGTCCCTGGTGGTGGCAAATGATTAATGTTAGCTGTCAATCGCAAGACCTGCATAATGAAGATGGAGGAAGTTGGACTGTTCTGTGGTTCCAAGTTTCTGATGGAGAGCTTATATATAGGCTCTAGTACAGCTGTACCAGAGTTGACAAGTAATCAGTCAGGAGAATTTTACATTGGGCTATTATTTGAGGGTCTGAAAAGCTTAGGAAGTTCCAGCAGAAGTTTTTGCATTAAACAGTGTTTCTTAAAGCGGAGGGCTTTAGAAAAGATATTTATCTAAAGTGTAGTCCTTGTAAGGAGTCCGACCTTTCCACTTTGAGTGCTGTCGTAAGACAAGCTCTGAGTATCCTTACTATATTTCTGTATCTCAGGATCAGAGCATGTTGAGTCGATCTAACCAAAAATTTGTTTTATTTGTCGTAAGTCTGAGATGATATTGTGTGTTCATTTGCTATACTCTGATACCGAAATGGAAGATAGCAGCAAAACACATCCCACACTACCAGTCAGTGCGCGCCGCGTATTATTCCGTCTTCAAAGAGATGCCCCGGTGGCGGTTTCGATATTCGAGTAGTGTTCATTAATTTGTACTAACTAGGAACTTGCAACTGTACAAGTCAAATAGTGCATTGGAGCCACAACATGTTACGTGCCTTTGACAAATTATGCAAATGACTTGACATATATAGATCTTTATGTTTCAGGAGGCCTTGATCATTGATCGATATGAAATAAAATTGTGATGGTATATTTAGTTCAGTTCAGCTGATTTAGTTCTGCAAGCACCTGACCCAAATTTCTTCATTGTGGAAAGTTTCTACAACAAACAAAAACTGCCTTTTGCGTCCATACTCCTAGAGTTATGGACTCAACACACCTTACATTCCTTATGTCCCATTTAGAGTTGACGTGTTTTATTGATCAATAGAAAATAAACTTTACAAATATTACAAACGCGATTGACTACCAAACTATACATGGTGGCGCATGGAAAACGAAACAGACGCATTTACTGGCAGCTCAGGTTTTTTTTTTTGGAACAATGCTCAGACCCGTCGATTTTGTTTTCGAGGGGGACACAAGTCTGGAAAAAAATCACGTTAGCACGTGCAGCCCCTTAAGCGGGGGTGACGCCACCCCCAAAATCTTAAATGGCAAGGGCGGTCGAGTGATACCTTATTTTAAAGGTCCTTCAATTCCCTTTATATTGATATAAAATTAATGTGCTTCAGTTGAGTAGTTTTGAAGATTTATCGATTTTAAGCTTAAATAAAACTAATACATCATCATTAGTGGAGATCAATATGTTTGGCAGAAAAGTAATTTAAAAATGAAAGATGAACTGACCCGTTAGGCAAGTAAATGTTGAAAATGGCCACCATGACTCTCGATACAATAATAAAGATTTTGCTCAAAACTTTTCCGCACATTTTGTAATATTTGAGGAGTAATTTGAAGGCACTCATTCACAATTCTTTGTCGCAGGTCGTCTAATGATGTTGGTTGAGTAGCATAGATTTTGCTTTTTAAATGACTCACATAAAGAAATCCAAAGGTGATAAATCTGGCGATCTTGGGGGCCATTCAATGGCACCTCTTCTACCAATCCATCGATCTGGAAACGTCTGATCTAAATATTGTCGAACACGTAATGCGTAATGTGGTGGGGCACTATCTTGTTGAAACATCAACCTATTCGCAATGTACCGCCAATCATTCTGATTTTCAATTATGACTGTTAGTGCAGGATCTATAGCATCTTCCAGTAATTCCAAATACGTGTCACCGGTCAAATTTCCAGGTAAGAAAAAAAGACCAACTAATTGATCGCGAAAAATATCAGCCCAAACATTTAATTTTTGTGGCTGCTGTGTATGAACCTTATGATAAATTCTGGGATTAAAATCGGACCAATATCGGCAGTTATGACGATTTACTACGCCATTTAAGAAAAAGGAAAATTCTTCGGAAAAGCAAGTGTTGAATAGAAAATGGTCATCGTTTATAGTTCGTTCACTCATGTTCTCACAAAATTGTAATCACCGATCAAAACCGTCTTCATTAAGTCCGTGTACCAGGTGAATTTTATACGGATGAAAGCTGTGGGTCTTTAGAATCCATTGGACAGTACGTCGACTAACACCACACACACTCTCCAATTTGCGGGTAGTTAACGTAGGATCTACATAATTCTAATTCTATTGATTATTTCCGAAAAATATTTTGATAATTTCAACTTTCTGCTGTGGAATATACCATGGTTAATTTGTGTAATAAAGCGTTACAAGTTATTTTAGCAACAAAGTTTGGTCAAATCAATCACAAACTATGTACTAAATTCCTATTTAAAATAAGTACGAGATATTTCCTTATCTTTCTTCAAGAAATAACTTTCTTGCCACAAAAAAACGCTCCAATAGCTATTTTCAACAACAAAATGATAAACAAACCATGGGCGTAGTGGAGAAAAGCATTTACTTATTAAGTAAATTCCTTTAGTCAAATTTCTTCTGAAACCAGTACAAACTTATCTGATGTACCTATTAAAGTCTACTTTAAGCTTTAAATCAACAAATCTTCAAAACTGCTGAACTGAAGCTCATGTATTTTACATCATTATAAAGGGAATTGGAAGACCTTTAAAATAAGGTATCACTCGACCCCCCTTTCCATTTAAGATTTTAGGGTTGGTGTCACCCCCGCCCAGGGGGCTGCACGTGTTAACGTGATTTTTTGCCACTTGTGTCCCCCTCGTAAACAAAATCGACGGGTCTGAGCGTTTTTCCAAAAAAAAAAAACAGCTGCCAGTAAATGCGTCTGTTTCGTTTTCGATGCGCCACCCTGTATATGTGGACTTGACACAGTTTGCCTCTTAGGTACAGGTTCATGTCGTATCTCGATATTCTTCGTAAATGAACTAGAGAAAGAGTTCCGAGATTTTATAGTAAATCACTTTTGTATCATTATGGGCAAAGACTACAACTACTAGGCTTTTACTCAGCCATCAACGATTGTAACCAGAAATGACTGGGTAATGTTCATATAAGGGCTAAATATATTGAGCATATTCGCAGCAGTACGGTTTTGTATTTCCCAAGGTTTAAAAACTATTTGCTGCCGTTGTGCTTATTTCCTGCAATAAATCGACATTTCATCAGAATATTGATTTGGATAGTAACATCAACTTCAAATTGCCTCAAGTACCTTCGTAAGCAATATAAAAAAAAGCGTCTAGTAGATTGACTCTGCCCTCGCAAGGCTCATCACGAACCCTTACGACTCAATAGTTTCGTTCACGTTCACACATTTCTACCTCCGCCTTGAGCATGAATAGTGGTACCACGACTAAACATCCTTTGAACTGTGTATAATATCGATACGCGTGTGTTGAAAATATTTCTATCATTCAAGTTTTAGGCAGATATGTGCAAAGTAATCAGTAAAACAGCTAAATCTAATAATTAACATATTATCCGTTTTACTTACGACCATGAAGTAGAAACAGCTTTTGCTTACCTGTAACAGAAAAAATCGTGAATTAATACTTGGAAGGAGGGTTGTGTTTTTCGCGCGTGGGTACATACATACATAACGTTCATTCGGTTATTGAAAAACATGTTAAACGTGCCCTGAAATCAGGTCCAATATATACACCTGACCAGTACGTATCACTGGTTCAGACAGCCAAAAAGACTGGATTACCTTACGAAGTCCAAGAAATGAGCTACGCCGATTTTGTAGATCTAAAAAAGTTATCTGAACAGACATCTTTTAACTTTAAGAAGGACTCTTCCGGTGAGGTTGTAAAGCTGGCTAATGCAGCCATCATAAGGATAGAAAAAGAAAATCTAGATAAATTTTTATACAAAACTTCTTATAGTGAGCCTGAATATAGAGTTGTTGAGATTAAACAAAGAACTACCCGAACAAATCAAACTTTCGATAATGTGAAGTTGGAACCGGCTTATCGAGATATACTTCCGATATCAAAAAAGAAGTACGATGGACTGATGTTCCTGTTACGCATGAATACTATAAAGAAATGTTATAGCCCATTCTATAACAGCCTTAAAGTATCTAACGATGTCGATTAGTTTCTCTTTAAAACTTCTGTATCATAAAATTATTAGCTAGAATTTAAGTTGCGCGTACCTTTCATTTCCAAAAAAGTTACAGGTTCATTTGTTTCAAAAGTACATTGTTTAGTTCTTTATAAGATTTTTTATATCGCATTTTAATGTACAGGTTCTGTTGTTGAGCGATAATAAAAATTTTGAAAAGTATGATACTGAGTATATACCATGCTCCAACTCCAAAAATGACAACAATTACGTTCATAAAACGGCACAAATTAAAATTTAAAAAAAACAAAATGTCATATTTAAAAGAGAAGTCAAATTCTGATTGATATTATGTATTGTAATGCCAATGCCAGAAAATTCGTATGAAAGCGAGATCACCTAAGAGTCACGTTACACGTCAAAATAATTAAATTTGTTTTGGCTATTCTTAAACCAGCTATATCTCGAAATTATATAGTTTTGATTTGTGCCAATGTTGCAGCCGGTGAGCGATATGTAGACAAAAGATATATTTCTCGCTATCACATATGTGGTGTTGATTGATTTGTCTTAAAGTGCGAGTATTAGTGGGTTTATTACAATTATAATAAAACAAAATGGCAGGTTTTCTAAGGACGTTCAACCTTGGAATTCCTATTTCACGAGCTGCAGCTTTAACGAATTTTGGTATATGAGGTACCAATAAATTTGACTAGAAATGCAAGTAACGTTGAATATATTATCCCTAATAATATCCTTACTAATGTTATAAATAGGAAGATGATCACTCAATCGCGCCAACAATCTTGGTTTGTTTTTGATAATTAACAGTGTGTCGTTCTTATACAAGATGCTCTGGTGACAGAAGATTTTTGTCAATTCCAAAACCTTCACCAAACGTGAGGACCATCATGAATGCATTTTCTTTGCTACAAACATCAATGTACTGGAAGTATCCAAACCTTTAGCGATGTTTTTTTGTAAAGAAAATAAAAAGGAATGTGATCAAATCTGCCATTACGAGCAGCCAGAAAATGTGCAGCACGATGACGAAATTTAAAGCGGATATATTTTTGCTTTCATTTGCAAGCTCCTTCTAAGTTTCGTTTTACATGCAGGACATGCAAGGAACTTGTATCTAACATCGGATTTTTTAGATGCTAGCCATTTAAAATCACTTTAGACCGTTGAGAATTTACCATCGATATCCTAAAACACCCGTTTTACAGAGAGTGTGATGAAGCATGAGATTCAAATATATATATATATAACTTGAGACGTGTTCATTGTCGTCTAGACCAGTTAGGTGAAAAATTAAAGCTTCTGCCTTTTGTTGGGTACTTCGACAAAATTTAAGCAAAGAGGACTCTTTATACTTTTTTTAATTCTCTCTAGCTTTCAATGGACTTTGCCATCATCATCAGGAGAGTAGTATGTGAGGATGTTGCTAATTGTTGTTTTCGTATAGGATGAGGGAAACGTCCAGTAACATGGTGAGAGCTGGATACATGGTACAATGGTTAAAATTATATAAAATATGACAAGACAAGTTAAAGACAGATTAAAAATTATTTAGAAAATATATTATATAAATTTTTCACCTATATATATATATATGTCCATATTGTTATATCCCACAGCACCGATATATTCATCTGTGGTGAATTGAACAGAAAATAAATATTATGTAAAACGTACAACGTTTTGACAAGTAACGGCACTGTTTCATGCTTATTGGTAGTCATCATCGAAGGCGAGGCCTCACATGACTTTACTTTCTTCCAACGAGTTGTAGAAATAAAATATTTTCGTGTGTACTCTGTTCCATGGGCTCTAATTAGAGCTGTATGTACAGAATGCGAGTTACTGTATCTGGGAACCTGAAGTTGTTGCTAAAACGGCCCAGAGAAAAAAACTGAAGACATTCAGAAGAAACTGCAAGCATATCAACAGCTTCGTCGTTCTTAAAATGCATTTGGTAAGCACAAAAATTGTTCAAAGTAACGCGAAATTTCTGACAACTATTGACAATTTGAGGATTATTTATGTTTTAATTAGGTATTTGTTTTGCTGTATTCCATGGCCAGCTTCTATTAATTGCCTTTTTCGTATATACCTATTTGAATAAAAAATATGCCTATTGTTATAAAAATTACTTCTTTACCTATTAGCGGTATTCTGTAACATTTTTAAAATGGGTGTTTTCATTCTGATAAATAACAAAGATATCCAGAAAAATTAGTTGAAGGAGATAAAAAGTTAAGGGATTTCCGAATAAATTTTTTTTGGACTAAATTTTTAGGTTAGGAAGAAGATACCGGGATACGGTTTTCGCAAGCTTTTTTAGACTTCTTAAAAAAATCATACCGATGCATATAATTTTTTATAGAAAGTTATCCATTTCTGTCGGAACGTCGATAAAAGTCCTCTAGCGGCCACATGTGAATCTAACAAATCTTCAAATAATACAACATTTGTAGCCCGAATAGGTCTTTCCATCTAGCCCAAGCTCAGCCGTTTCGAAGATACAAGATTCAAGTTTTACGGGGAAACCTTTGAGTACCCCCCCCCCACACAAACCAAAAAAAAAATAACATTACCCTTGACTTTAAAGATCAGATATTTTTTTTTAGGTTAATAAAGTGGAATTCACAGAAACATCACTTTTTCAGATACAAGATTGCAGTTACACCCCTTAGCGGCCATTTCAGAAACTTGAAAATATTTTCCAAGTTTTTCACTTGGCCGTTTTAGTGAGTAATTTTTTTACCGGAAACCTCTACGATGGATAATAATAATAATAATAATAATAATAATAAATCGTCTTTATTTATAAAGTTACATAGTATTGGGCGAAGTTTAGCTAAATAGCTACTCTTCCACTTAACCCTATTATTTCCATGGTTGTGAACCAATGTAAATACATGTAATTAACATGTATATATATACATTGGCTAACCAAAGGAAAACAAAAATATTGTAAGACATAATATAGAAAATATAAACAGATTCAGCAACACGTCAAATAAAATTTTTCTGGCGGTTACTAATCTAAACTACAAACTACTACTTAATTACTACTACGAGTCATTTTTGATAGCAAATGCTGCTTGACACAAACTTTAAATTTAGTTTGAGATACATTTTTGAATGCATCAGGTAGCACGTTATACAGTTTGACACAATTATACCTAAAAGAGCGAGTAAATAAAGCCGTACGGTGCCGTGGAATATCTAATAATTTGCCATACCTGAGCATGCGATCTCTAACAGATTGCCTGAAAACAATTTTTTTGAAGAGGTATTCGGGAGTTCCCATGATAATTAAATTATGAATGAACTTTAAGATAAGATACTCGTAAGAGCTTTTAATATCTAACCATTTTAAACTACGAATACAGTGTGAAAAATGATCATATTTTCTTAAACCGTAGATGAGGCGACAGCACGAATTTTGAATCAGTTGAAGTCTGCGAATTGAGACTTGATCTAAGTAAGGATAGAAAACTATAAGGCAGTAGTTGATTTTTGAGAGAACTAGGCTTTCACAAAGATGTTTTTTTTGAAATTGATGAAATGCCTATTAACAAACAATATTTTAGTACAACAAAGCAGTTTCTTACTAATTTAGATATATGCTCACGAAAACGTAAATCCTTGTCAAGTAAAACACCCAAATTTTTTGCAAGATCCTCATAAACTAAAGAAGTGTCATTAATCCGTACTGTCGTGTTATTTCTGATATTAACGATTTTGTTTTTTGGTGCAAAGAGATCAGCTTTAGATTTAGAGGCATTTATCGTTAAGGAGCTATGCTTGGAAAAACTAACAATAGTGGCTAAGTCACAATTCAACTCGTCAACAGCTGCTACAGAGTCATCTGGATCAAAAGTTTTACATATGTGTGTATCATCCGCAAAAATCATCACTTCAGTGGAGCGTATCAGTTTACACATGTCTGATATGTAAATGGAGAACAATAGCGGTCCTAAAACAGAGCCTTGAGGGACCCCTGATATCACATTCTTATATGACGAATATGAGTTGTCCAAATGTACCCTTTGCATGTAATGATCTTGATAGATGCTTGAGAAAATCCAATATATTTGCATTTTGAGATCAAAGGTGAATGATTGATAGTGTCAAAAGCCTTGGAGAAGTCAAGCCATACAAGAGCCGCTGCTTGACCCCGATCCAAGCCTCAACAATATCATCAGTCACCTTAAGCAGGGCAGTGGCGGTGCTATTCCCTACTTTGAAGCCAGACTGGTTTTTTGGAATTATGTTATTCTCAGAGCAGTACTCTTTCAATTGATCATGTACTATCCTTTTCAATATTTTTGATAGAATCGGAAGTAAACTTATTGGGCGCAGGTCGGAATAAGCTGAAGGGTTATTAGTTTTTGCTAAGGGAACAATTACTGCTTGCTTCCATGCAGAGGGAAGTTCCAAACAAGAATTAATCAAATGCGTTAAATATTTGCCAATCACAGGAAGACACAGTTTTATCATATTAGGCGTAATACCATCATGCCCACATGCATTAGATTTTATTTTAAATAAATGCGAACGTATATCTTCCTCAGTGGTCATGACCAGATCAAATTCTATTTCACTAGCACAGAGCTGAGTATTATCTTCAAAAACAGATAAAAAATAATCATAGGTTCCCCGATACAGTACTTCGTATTCTTTGTTGGGCACCCTGTCCTCTTGTTTGAATTAATCAATCTGTTTAAACTGGTTTCCAAGAGCATAAAGTGACGATAACTCAGACTGAGTCATCGTTTTCACTGTTTCGGACATCAGAATAATGGACAAATTCAAAATGCTGTGATACTGCTCTGGGTGCAATCCAGGAAAAATCGGAATGGAAATGTCAGAACGCATACATCATTTTATACTCCCAGTGAATTATAGAACAGATACGGTGCTGTAACGTGTTTTGTAGCGAAAGCAATTCTTGCTATATTGAATCGTACGCGTCCGCGGGAACGGATCGCGCTTTGTGCTGTCACGATTTGAAAAATTCCTTTCTATATTGCCATTTTATATTTAGCCTCTACGTGATTTGAACTCGTACCACACGTTCTTCCTCAATGTGCAGGCGGTTTGGGAGTCTTATATGTTAAAAGCTTTTGAAGTGGACATTTACAAAATTCTTATCGCTCACAGGATAGCATAAAATAGAGGCTATTGTCTCTATGTTTGAGAAATATTCCTTCGAGTGTCACACAAACACATCCAATTATTCCAATTTCTAAAAAAAATGAAGCCTACTGAGTTTAATGATCTCAGACCTATCAGTTTATTACCAATTATATCAAAAATTTCAGAAAAAATAATAAAGCTCCAACTGACCGCTTACCTAGAAAAATTCTTTATACTTCTCGACACTCAATCCGATTTTTGAAAAAATTATAGCACATCTGCCCTACTCAATCTGCAAGACAATATTTAAGTGCCTTAGATAAGAAAATGGCACTAGCGTTAATCTCTATAGACTATTCGAAAGCCTTTGACAGCATCCATCATGAATTATTACTTGCTGACTTAAATTAGATAGGTCCTGAAAGTGTATCCCTTTCGTTTGCCTGAAGAGAAAATAATTTCCTGAGGTGTACCTCAGGGCTCTGTATTGGGGCCGCTGCTGTTCCTCATATACACGTTCGACTTAACCCTTAAATAACAACATGAGAATATTCATACACGAATGACAACATGGGGTCGCGTATGACCCCAAGCAGAAATACTGTTATTGATGATATCTTTTCATTGAAAACAATGCCAAAAATATTTTAATTAACTTTAATTAGAGAAGAAAAAGGAATACAACATTTTTAAATACAAAATGCACAAATAGCCTGCCTGTGTTCGGCGCACAAGTTACGCTTGCATGTTATACAGGTATCTCTACCTTTTCTGTCTAGAGTTCTTGGACATACGGAGCAGCGTTTGTTTCCTCTGGTTTCCAGACTAAGTGGTACCTGGTTTACAATATCCGTTTCTGCTACATCCAACACCTCTAAAATCTGCTGCCTGAAACAAAACAAACAATATTATATCGATAAGCTGCTTTTTCATTCTGTTACCTTAGATTGCGTGGTAAATTTGTTATTTCAAGCCTCCTTTCATATGTTCTTTGGTAAGGTCTTCACCCAGCTGCATCAGGAACATGCGTCGTGGTGTTTTCTTAGTGTCTGGACTATTGGCTTGATAGATCACGTAGGCATTCACAGTACCCCCATCAAGCATGCCGTATAAAACTCTAAGAGGCCATCTTTTCGTTCTTCTTGATACGGACTTACTGTGACATAGCTGGTCAAAAACATCGATTCCACCTTTGGTAGCATTATAAAATAAATTAATTTCGGATTTCCCTGAATTCTGGTCAACCTCGTTACCGTTATGCATTGTTGACAAGAGTAGTACTACCTTATTCTTTTTAGGAGTATGAGACACCAAAACTACGTTTCCATCGAAAACAAATCTGTTAGGCTCTCATATTTTTGGTCTGAGAAATTCAGTTGGAATTTCTGGTTTATTTTTTCGTAAGGTGCCTACAAATGTTAGTCCTACTTCCTTCAATGATTTTGCCATGCCCATAGACGAAAACCAGTTATCTACCGTGATATTCCTATTAGTTTTGTGAATTGGTTCGGACATTTTTAGAACATATTGTGAGGGTAACGGAAGGTTACTTGGACGATCTTCTTTGCCAATATATGGTACTGCTGAAACCATATAAAACGTTTTTGCATCACACAACATCATTATTTTGATGCCGTATTTATCTGGCTTATTTGGGATATACATGCGAAATGGACAGCGCCCTCGAAAACCCAGAAGCTGTTCATCAACAGTAACGTATTCCGATGGCGTGTAATTATTTCGATAATTTTCAACATATCTTTCCCAAATATTTCGGATAGCACAAAATTTATCTAATTCTCTCCTTTGGTTTCGGGTTGTTTTATCATCAAATCGAAGATTTTTTATAAGAAACGAAAACCTGTTTTTGCTCAAAGTGGCTCTAAAAATTGGTGCGCCATACTTTTTAGACCACAGCTCCTCTAAGTTTACATGATTATTCTTCAATACTCCGCTTATGTATAGTAAACCAAACAGTGCTTCTAATTCCGTTTTATCTGTCTGTCCTGTGTATCTTTGCGATTTTGAAAACTTTGCCTGATTTCTGCTTATTTCTTCATTTGTATGAGTAACAACTGTATGCATCATGTTATCATTAAAAAATAATTTCCACACCTCATATTCGGTTTTCGCAGTACGTGCTGCCCCTTTAGGTCCAGGAAGATGGACAACCAAATTTTTCTTCATTGTACGTGTATTTTTTGAATGAAAAGGTTTCGAGTTCCATTTGCAACCATTTTTCCCATAAATCACTTTTCTTTGCAGATCTGCTAAAGGTATCTCGTCGTCGGATGACTCGTTTTTAGTAGGCTCTTACACTATTTCGTCCGCTTCCACTTCTTCTTCCTCCTCATGATCTTCAGCTTCACTTCCACTATCACCCAAGTCATTATTACTATCGTCACTATCCTCTTCACCTCGTTCGTAGCGTCTTACAATTTCTTCGAGTTCTTTGTCACTTAAATATTTCTTTTGCGTAAACATGGTTTTTTATTCCGCAAATAACAACACGGGTCACGGGCGACCCCAATAACCTATAAATCGAATAATAGCTGTCGACCGCTCTCGTCGCTTTCTGTGATAATACTAATGGCTACGCTTGAAAGGTAGGTGGGGGGAGACGCCTGCAGCGGAATATTCGTACGAAATATGACTGAAATATTATTGGGCTGGGTCACAGGTGACCCCATGTTGTTGTTTAAGGGTTAAGCAAAGGTATTGATAATTCTCATGTCCAGTCATTTGCAGACGATACGTAGTTGCTCTATTATTTTAACCCAGATAATGTCAATAATAATACTCAAATTTTACAAAACGATGTTAGTAAATTAATTAAATACTCTTCAGATCAGAATCTACTTATTAATCCACAAAAATCTAAAATGTTATTATTTTGCGCACAAGCAAAAACATACAATGTAACATAACTCTTGAACATTCAGATAAATAACCAAATCTTGCAATTTTCTGATTCTGCAAATTTGATACAAAATTAAGGTTCATTGAATATGTCTAAAGTCTTTCCCAGAAAACCTACCTACGGCTGCGTACTCTTAGAGCAAATAGGTATTTACTAAACTTAAAGTTGCGTTAAAAACTATGTGAAGCATTGGTCATATCTATACTAAATTATTGTAATATCGTATACTACACTTGTTCAGACAATTTCACCAAAAAAGTTATTCAAGTTATTGAAAACAATTGTATACGTTTCATCTTTGAATTTGATCATGTATCAGCGTATCCCGTTCTAAGCTGGTTAAAAATTAATGACATGGTCAAGTATCAACATTTAGTTTTTGTTCACAAATCGCTGCTCACGTCTAAACCCTCTTAGTTGAGGGAAAAAAATTCATTCAATAATGATGTTTACTGTAGAACTCAAGAAAATAATATTAGAATACCCCTATACTTTCTGAACGTAGTTTTCCTTACAATGTTGCTTTTATTTTCGATGAATAAAGAATTTTTATTACCTGTCATTCGAGGTGACAAAGGGTTTAAACATTATTACTCAACCCTCCAAACATAATTTACGTAATCATTGATTTCTTTTTTTTCGTCTTTAATTCAGGTTAATAATTTTTTGGTGTACTTGGGTTTGGAAAGTATGTCTTTTTCTTTTTATACTTTCGATGTAGTGAACCAAATCTGTTTGTGGATAGTGTATACTTTTGAACATCTGCTAGCGACTTTATGGTTAAGTGTAAGAGTAGCAGCATGCTAAACTTCACCATGTAAGTCTAACATTTGGCCATACTACAATGTAATTGTGGATAAATAAAGACGTCTATTATTATTATTATTATTATTTTTACTATTTTTACTATTTCAATTACATACTCTCGACCTCCTCTGATCGGACAGTACCAGCCATCGGAACCCAACAAGGGTTCTGAGGTTCAGCTGGCTCTTATGTTAATACTCTTCTCAGAATGTGGGCTGATCCTGCAAGCAGTGCAATCTTTTGCAGTTCATATATATCTGGCTTTCCTGGTATTTGATCTAAGTACGTATGCATTCCCTTTTTAATTGCTCCCAATGAGCCAATTATAACTGGTATAACTTTAGCTTTTACTTTCCACATGCGCTGTACTTCTATCTGTAAATCTTTATATTTTGAGATCTTTTCTGCTTCCTTGATAGTAATGTTCTGGTCGTCTGGGATAGCTACGTCCACAGGTATGCAAGTTTTATCTGACCTATTATGAATGACGATATCGGGACGATTAGCTGATATGGTGTGATCAGTTATAATTGAATAGTCCCACAGTACTGTGCATTCGCTTCTGTTGATTACCGGGGGCGTGTTATGACTATACCATGTTCGAGGCACGTCAATCTGGAGTTCTTTACAAATTTTCCAATGAATAAATGTAGCAACCCTATTATGCCGATGTAGATATTCAGTTGCTGCCAGAACTGTGCACCCTGTAAGGACGTGCTGAATTGTTTCCTCTTTTGTGTTGCACCTTCTACATCTGCTATCGACTGGTTTGCCCAGGATCTTGCGCTGGTGGTATCTTGTGTTTAGGGCTTGATCCTGGGCTGCTATGAGCAAACTTTCGGTTTCTCCCTTCAGATCTGAACTGTACAGCCAAGATAGCGTGTTCTGTCTGTCTATGTAAGGCTTTTCCAGACTATGGAAGAATTGACCATGAAGTGGTTTGCGCTTAATCGATTCGATTCTGTGCTCTTCAATGCTGTTTCTGAGAGCAAGTTGTTCGCCCGTTGTTTCGACTTCGGTTGGAGCTTGTTCCTCAAGGAGATACTTTGCAAGGACACCTTCAGATATTTTTAGCAAAGAGTATTTTGCCTTATTCCACCAATTCTATCATACGGTCGGTGTTGTTTGAAATGTATTTGCTGAGATTGACGATGGCAATGTTGTACGCAGATTCAATCTCAATTATTTTTATTATTATTATTATATTGTTCTCAAATATGGACTCAGGTACAGTTGGTCGTTCCTGCCTACTTGTCTGCCAATAGGCAGAAACTGTAAGTCATGTTAGCTTTGTCTTATCTGAAGTAACAGAAGAAAACTTAGTCAAATAAATCAAGAGATACGACAGGTTGGCATAGACCAAGGGATTTCAAAGCTCATTAGCGACATGAGATGCTTCCTAATACGCAAAATAAATTAGGTGGGTGAGCGGCAACTATTGGGAACTTAGAATTTAACCTTGCAAGAAAAATGGTTCCACCTCGTACCGCTACACCGAGTTCAATCAACTGAGTTTTCTTGTAGCTTTATGTAAAGTGAAAAAATATTTTGTAGAATTTCTGATGCCGCCAGCAGTTACTGCTTTGCTTCTGTTCCGGCTGGTCTAGAAATACATTGGGTCTACTTTTTTTTGTAGTATTCAAGTCCGTATCTTTTTAATTTCTTTTTTATCCGGTCCAGTAAACAGCAACAACTTGGAGCGGTTGTTGACCTTTATCCTAATTGATTCCGTTAGCCTGGCTGTGTATGACAACGGCCACGAAATAGCAGCATAATAGCTCCTCTGGTAGAAGACCAAATTGCCTTATTTATCATGCAAATTGCTGTTTAGCTGCGATGCGATGCCGCGCTGTTTTCTTCAAATAAGGGAAGCGCTTCTGTTTTTGCTAATGAGCGCTGTGTAGGAATCCCTAAAATACAGGGCGACTCAGATTATTCCAAAGAACAATGCTTACACAGCACTTGGACATAATAGCTGCTTAATGTACAGGGTGTTCCTTAATGATATGCGAATATTTAAGGGTGTGAATCTACATGAAAAATGAATGTTAGTTTGCCTCATAAACTACGGTCCAAAAATGTTTCCTTACAAAAACTCGAGGTGTTGAAGTTGTAGGAAAAAAATTGATACTAATTAATATTTACAGAACCGCTTCAGATATTTCACTGATATTTAGTACGTAGTCAAAGTCAATAAAGTTGCACATTTTTCAATGCAAAAATGATTTTTAGCTTTAACAGTGGGCGTGGGTACAGGTATTGACTTCGACTTTTTTAAGAAAAAAATAATACGCCAACGGTTTTTTGCCAAATAAAAATTACTTTTTAATTCCCTGTCGAATTTAAAACAAATGATTTCTCTTGAATTGGTTTCCTTTGATGCGACATTTTTGATTAAAAAAATAAATTGTCTAACTTGCAAAATTGTTATTAATTTAATTGAAAAAATTAAACACGTTAGGCGTAATGAACAACAACAACTGACAACATAAACATAACACTAAAACGAACGAAATGATTACTGAAATGTGCTGGTGCAGCATCAAGCATCAAAGGCAACTGTTGTTGAAGAAAATTGAGGTAGAGTCATGTGTAACTGTACGCGATTTCTAGTAAATTGCTTCCAGAATAAAAGTTTTAGCTAATTGAAAAACAATCAACGTTTAATCTAATCTAATAAATCTTTATAAACAAAAACAAAACATAAATTTTTAATTCTAATAATGATTGTTATTTTAATTGAAACTTTTAATCAACAAGGGAAATGCGGACACTTACCCTTATCAGTGAGAAAGTGTCCGCATGCCTTCGATTAAGTGTACGCAACAACGACAAAATGTCCGCACAACAGAAACTTAACCCATTGCACATAGATCACAAGTAAATATGCCACTCTCGTAGCTGGTACAGGCTTCGTGCCACCAATATTTACAAATTGTACACTCAGTACACACTTCAGCCGTATCTTCGTACTTTTCTCGACATAGCGGACAATAGTATTCTTGTTTCGAAGATTTATCTGTAGCCTTATCCTTTTTAATATTATATTTCTTCTTTGGATTGCTTTTGGTTTTCATGTCTATCTTTTTTACTCTAATCTTCTTAGATTTTTGATCAATTTTTGTTTCTCCTCCAACTGAGTTTTAAAAAGACTATTGGTGATTATTTCCGCCTTGCTATGATTTTTGCGTCGAGTCTGAATGTGTATCGCCTTTGGTAATGGGCTTATATCGATTAAGGAAATATGAGACTGGTTATGGAAATGTTACGAAAAATAGAGGGCGAAATAATTTGTTGCTAGTGAAATTCTTCTATTTTCTCCATTGGATCTGAAGGTGCGTGTAATTGTTCATTGGCTATGATAATTTCAGCTGCAGCTTCCATGTTCCGTTGGCTAGGTAGTGTTGAACTTTGTTGATTATGCACTTCAGCAATAGTTACAATGACGTGTTGTTCAGCCGGTGATGCACTTGCTTGACGATGCGTTTCAGCAATAGTCAAAATCTCTCGAGTTTCTGCCAAATTGGCAGACGTAGAAGCACTTGATCCTTCTATAGATGTAATAGCTAAAGCTCGATAACTTTGCCTATCTTGAATTTCTACTGTAGATACAGAATTTGAAGTAGATTGATTTTGAGTGATCTAGAACGTAAAAATAATTCTTGCAATATTGAATTTACTTCAGTAGGGTAAGTATACTCATTTTAATGCTGCGGACACTTACCCGCGTATACTTTCCCCATCCCGTCAAAGCATACAAAAATTATGAAAAAAATAAGTACGACTTACCTTAGAGAAAACACGCAAATACTAAGAAAATATTTATTATTTTCTCCTGTTCACAGTCACTTTGTATATTCAATTAGATTAATTGTAACATTTTCACCATGAAAATGAATTTCACGAAAATTAATAATATATCTATACACAAATAATATCGTCGAATAATCATCCCCAGCCCTGTACGGCAAACATGTGACGCAGTACTTTCGCTTCGCAGTCAACAGCGAACTAAATGCGGCAGGTCTCGACAAGTTGTCAACCGTGGTATTCACACGTTCATTTCGGACACTTACCCGCTGCGTACAGTTACCCCACATGAGTCTAAGTCTGTCCGCCAAGTCGTCCCGGCAAGAAGAATGGGCCAATAAAGTGGTTGCTAATAATTCCTGCCCATACGTTAACCGAAAATTGGTGTTGGAAATGGGTTTCGGTTACGGCATAGGGATTTTCTTCTGCCCACAGATGATTAATGTGGAAATTCTGAATGGCATTTCGAGAAAAATTAGCTTCGTCCGTGAACAGAATCATTGATTCAAATCGTGGATTTTGTGTACATTTTGAAGATACTACTGACAAAAGGTAATGGGAAGTCATGCCTGTACTCTTAAAATATGGTAAGGATATAACAAAAAATTTGATGGCAAATATTTAAGTGTCTAGCGATCTTCCTCGTACTGGTTTCAGGATGTTGTCAGACTTCGTGCACCACTGCTTCCTCAATTTCAGGTGTTCTCACACTTAGAGGTTTACTTTCAGATGTTCCTTTTCGGACAGAACCAGTTTTAACAAGACGACGATGAATATTAGGAAAGGTTCGACTATCTGGCAAAGCACGATCGGGATATCTCTGGTCATAAATCTATCTGGCTTGCTCACCATTACCGTCAGCAAGGCCATATACGTAATGCATTTTCGCCATTTCTGCATTTGAATAACTCACCATTATTAACAAGATTGTAAAAACTAAATAATGAAAAAGATGTCACAGCGAACAGATTTGAATAACAGAGACTTGTCAGATGTCAAAAGCCAGTGACATATTCCAGAGCAACTAGATATTTATTGCTAAATTGCATTCTTCAATTATTACATTAATTTTCTCGGACAATAGAGCGGTTTTTATTTTTATTCAAAAATGGCACATCTAAGGAAAACAATTCAAGAGAGATCATTTGTTTTAAATTGAACGGGGAATCCAAAAATAGTTTTTATTTGGCAAAAAACCATTGGCGCACCATTTTTTTCTTAAAAAATATCGAAGTCAATACCCGTACGCACGCCACTGTTGACGCTAAAAATTATTTTTGCACTGGAAAATATGCAGCTTTATCAACTTTCACTGCGTACTGAATATCAGTGAAATATCTGAAGCGGTTCTGAAAACATTAATTAATTTCCATTTTTTTTCTTAAAACTTCAACACCCCGAGTTTTTGTAAGGAAACATTTCTGGACCGTATCTTATAAAGCAAACTAACATTAATCTTTCATGTAGATTCATACCCTTACATATTCGCATATCATTTAGGAGTACCCTGTATATACATAATATTAGAATAGGACTATAAGATCAATGGCAGGGATAAACAGGCTGACTAGTTGTAGGGATATTTTTAAACAGATGGAAATTCGAACCTTAACATATTTATGAGCTATTGATACACGTCAAAACAAATGTGACAAGCTTTTGCTGTCTAACCGATAATCACAACTATAATACTAGATACGTATTGCAATTTTCTTGTTCACGGGCTTGCCACAACGAAAAATGATCTGGGTGGGCATAAAGCTCTACAATAAATTATCAGACAAACAAAAAATTAAAAGAATGCTTCATAAAAAAGCGTATTGTTCCAGAAATGAGTTTCTCTGTGACAGTAGTAATTTTTAGATAATGCTTGTTATGTATAGCTTATTCACTGAAACAAAGCAGTTACGCCATATTTACTAAAATTTGATTGTCAACCTTAATGCAAAATAGATCCTGAATTGGTCCGTATAGTTTGAATTTCCCGGGTACATTTATATTGGTCACAGTTTTCTGTATTGTGATATTGTCGCAAAGCTTGTCAGGTTAGATCCAACGGCTGTTGTATATTTGTGGTTTGTGTTCGTTCTTCGAGGTGTCCTTTTAAGCATTTTGCTAAAATGCCGAAGCCTCTGGGTCAAAAGAATTCGTCATTTCTTTAACGAAATATTTTGAGAACGAACGAGATCATGGAGCTCCATTATTGCCTTTACAGTCCGTAACAGGGGTACTAGGTAGTAAATAGAATGTATTCTAGCTTTAGCGTATACAAAACGTATGCTCCGTAAAGTTGATTGCGGTAAGGCATCGAAGACATGAAGTAGATTTTGTGAAACGTACCAGGATCCAGTAGTTTGAATTAATGTGACAACCTGTAATGAAGTTTTTTTCCGGTGCCGTGAATTGTGTTCTTTCTGACCTCCCCTCGTATTTACGTTTTCTCGAAGAGAGGGAGATTAATCATTAATTATAGATCCGTTATTCTAAAATCGGGATAGTGCCCTGTTCTATATACTTATTATTTTGTCTCCTGTAAAGAGTTTCGAATACTCAAGCAAACATGATATTTTTATGACACATATTTATACGAAAGTCCCATATATACAAAAGTGTTTTATAGGTTGAGTCATTGTCACCAAGTGTTGCGACTTATTTTTTTTAAACGTTTGGTAAACACATTCATGAGAGAGCTATTAATTTAGATTAGTTTAAAGGTCCATTAGCGATAGTACGCGGTTTGATTTTAAGAGTTTTGTTATGGCTTTGGAGTTCGAGAAGCAAGTCTGCAGTGTGCTTACTTCCCTGGGGTGCAGATTGAAATCCAAGCGAGAACGAAACAACCAGAGCTTGAAGTGGACGCGGGTTAACTAAACGCCTGGCCTTATTCTTCACACAAACATATCCATATTGCTGTAAACCGTTCATCGCTTTGGGCTTATCGCATCGCACCATCACCGCTTGCTGGCTTGACCGCATACTGCTTCCGCTTTAACCGCTGCTTTTTAAGCGCTTTTGATTCAGTCCTTCTCCGCTCTATCGCTAAGGTAGCTAGATTCAGATGGGGATTTCCCTCATTTGTACATATAACTTGAGATATCCCGACCGTGCATGAAGTGTATATATGTGCTGTTAATATATCAGGTTGTGTTATAAGTCTTGCTTTTAATCACAAGTACCGTCCTGCCTGAAGTAAGAGATACAAAAAGAGAAGTAGTAGAAGTAGAAAGTAAAGAGTAAGTATCTCGAGTCTAACCCTTTGAGCGTAAAGCATCAAATCCCTGAATTATTTTCTTCTGTTTCAGTCTATAGTGTTGTCTCCACATTCTAAACAGGAGGCTGGCGCCAGAGAAGATGTTGAACTAGAGAGGCAGGTAGTTCGCCAGTTATTGACCCCGAGGAAATAGCGTTACAAACTGAACATGTCTGGGACATGATAGGTCGCAGACTCTCGAGTTTTCAACACCCTACACAGACTTTAGCAGCTCTTACTCACGAAGTTGCAGTAGCCTGAAATGAGATACCCAAACAAGATATCGACCACCTTAACAGCACGATGCCCCCGTGTGTGAATGAGTGTATAGGAAATCGTAGAAAAAGCTTCTGCAGTCACTTGACGAATCAAGCTGAAACTTTAATCATTTTATTAGTAAAGGACACTGAACATATATGCCAGAAATTATTAAAATCGTATAGACAAACGTAGGTGTCACTCAGTATGTTTTATGCGGACTGTCTAAGCTCTTAGAAAAAATAGCAAAACAACTAATTGATTATTCAAACACAAATAGTATCCTGCCTCCCACACAGTCGGGATCTCGAACAGACTTCAGCTGTGCAACTGCGCTGCTTCATAAACAGACGATATATACTAAGTGACATATAAATCCGAACACCCAGTTTAAATGGTTTTATTTTAATAAAATTTTGTCTAAGTACTTAATGAAGCATAATAAGTAAATGATAAAAATTTCAAAATGATTGCACTGCTTTAAAGCCCTTTGAACTTTAATAATGTGTGGATGCACCCTGATGTGCTACGCATTCTCCAACGCGCCTAGGCATGCTTCTGATCAGGTGGTTAATGTCCTACTGTGGTATCTCATTCCAGGCAACCACCAACTCCTCTCGAAGTGCTTCTAGAGTCTGAGGAGGACGTTGCAAATTGAGCAATCTCCTACCCATCATATCCCACACGTGCTCAATTGGGGATAAGTCGGGAGATCTTGGTGGCCATGGTAACAATGTGACATCATTAAGTTGAAAGAAGTCTATCGTGACTCTTGCAACATGTGGTCGGGCATTATCTTGTTGGAATGTTGGATCTGCCAGGGTGTCAAGATAGGGTAAAAGATGGGGTTCTAGAATTTCGTGGATATAACGCTGCGCGTTCATGTTATCTCTGATGAAGATTAAAGGTGACCTGGAACCATAAGCTATAGCACCCCAAACCATAACTCCAACAGTGTGATGAACATGTCTTTCAACAAAAAACTGTGGAATCCTCCTTTCACCACGTCGCCTTCTAACCCTGGCACGACCATCGTGCATGCCTAAACAAAATCGAGACTCGTCACTAAAGACAATACTGTTCCATTCCTGATCCCAGAGTGACCGTTGTCTGCACCACTCAAGGCGATTACGTCGGTGTTCTCGAGTTAAAGAGAGGACCCGGTGTGGCCGGTATGAAAATAAGCCAAAACTTCTCATTCGTCGGTAAACACTTCGCATGCCAATAGGTCTTCCTTGTTCTGCAAACCATTCATTTGCAATGGACCTGGTAGTGGAGAAACGGTCCCTTAAGGCCAATAATCTTAGGCGTCGATCTTCACGGTCTGTTGTTCTACGGCGGCGTCCAGTGCCCCTTGCTCTTTGCGTACGGCCTTCTCGAAGCCATGTCTGACAACACCTAACCACAGTGTCTACACTTCTTTGCACTCTAACTGCAATTGCCCGAAAAGAAAGTCCAGCTTCCCGAAGTCCCACTATACGGCCCCTATCAAACTCACTAAGTTGACGAAATCGTACAGGTCTCCGTACTCTAGGCATCGTAACCGATCGTAAAGGATGTCAAGAACCAAAATCCGCCAACGTTGATTCTTTACTGCGGCTGAAATATTCATTTTTAGAGCGTTAGTGAATTAAAAAAAGCAGTATAAAAACCGGAATGTCCAACTGATGAGGCTGAAAATTTTTTCACTTGTTATTTACAGTAAGATAAATACATTCACCAACTTTTATTAAAATAAAACCATTTAAACTGGGTGTTCGGATTTATATGTCACTTAGTATAATATAGTCGTTATATCAAGATCACTCAACCATCCTTGTGATTTTAGTAGGGCTTTAGTCCCAACAGATCATGTAACCATTTTAGCTATCTTAAAATCCTGCGGAGCATGTCTCGATCACTTGCAGTTTTTCGAATCATACATAGAAAATCGTAGTCAAACAGTTAAGCTTAGTTCTCGATAATATGCATCCATGCCAATTAAATCTGATGTGCCGCAAGGTTCTGCGTTGATACCATTGCCTTTCACAGTGTTCACTAGTGAGCCTACCAAGCTAAATTAAATCAGCTCAGCTCAAATGAATGCCAATAATGCTGTGGTATACCGTTCTTTCTCCTTGACTGACTGGAATACAGTGAATAATAAAATTAATCAAGATCCTGCTACTCCGGTAGATATTTCTGCAAGGCATTCAGTCCGATCATCAGTTTTGGGATACACACCTCAAAATAGGTATAAGTAATACTTACATTAAGGGCAAAGAATCTGGGCTAACCCATTGATTAGCATCTGAGGTTTCGAGATCACGCGCCGAAACGCATACGCATCGCTAAAGTTGCTCCATCCCATAGATCATATTTATCAACAGACACTAAGAAAATGTTGCGAAAGTTGTACTTCCACAATTTATCTACTGTGCACCTTTATATGGTCCATGTCTAAATAAAAACAGCCATCGTATTCAACGAGTACAAAACTCGATTTATACAGGGTGACTTCGAAGTTGAGTCATTTATTTTAACAGTGAGTAGATCTGATCAAAAGAAATGTTTTTTTTCTTTACCATTTTTCTGGTAAAATTAAAGTAACAAAGTTATAGCCCTTTGGAAGTTTGAGTACCGCCCTGTCTCAATAATAATATTATGTGCTCGTGTTTGGCAACAACGGATATAATCCGCCTTATCGGTTCATCGCATCGGAAACAAAAAAGCGAAAGAGTTTGGAACGATGTTTTTACAATTATTTTATTCAGTTGTATACAGTCAGTGTCAGTCGGTAACGCGTGAGTGAATAGTGGTGTCTGTTGCGTGGCTCAAACGAAATAAAAAATGGTACATGTTTATGCGGATCGGTTTCCCAATCGAGTGCAACCAACCCCTCGTGCCTTTGTTAATGTAGTACAACGGGCTCGTGAATCAGGTGACTTAAGACCTCACAGGGGACGGCATGCCGGTGCTCCAAGGCCTCACGATCAAATACAGGTCTGCACTGAAATACTTGTCGGGAGGATACTTTATAAAACAAGGTAAATTTGTTTTTATTTTTTTTTTTATTTTTACACACATTTTGGTTTATCTTCCTCCTACAATCATTATCTGAAAATTAATGACTCAACTTCGAAGTCACCCTGTATATGGGATTAAAGAGTATGAGCAAGCTTCACACAAACTGAAAGAATTAAAGTGGCAAACATGAGATTGCGCCTATACCCTCTCAACTTTTTTCACAAAATACTAGACTATAAAAGCTCCTCCCCACTATCTCTACCAAAAAATGTTATTTCGCGCAGGGCTGGGTTCATAAATTATTGCAGAGTGTACTTTGTACTACTCTTCTGTCAGTTGTCATTTTCATGGTTCATTGTCTTTTTTATTTTATTTGGTTATCAAAACCTGCTCAAAATTGTCAGAATATATATTTGTCATGATAGATACTACCTCGGATCCCTAGAACGTGCTTAGAAATTAGTCGGCTGTCATCGTCATTACATGACTCTGTAATAAGTTAGGCGTTCTGAAAATAAAGTTTCGTAGTATTATAGAGTAAAGTTTCATCTGTCAATCTACTTTCCATTCCTGTGTACGATATTACACTGCCGAGTGATTTACAAACGCACCCCAGATGTCCATAATGTTGACACGAGTGATAAACACCCAATCTCTCACAGGGAAGTCCTCTTTCAAGGAAGCTTCACATTTACCGCTGCTAGATATTATAATTATCTTCCTTAATATCTCAAATCATGCAGTCTACATAAATTATGAACAATTAAATTATTAAAATTTCCATGATCAATCTAGGTGACCCTATGTGTTGTTTTTTGGTTAGTTTTAGGTCAGACTATTTTTTACATGTATTCTGCTACTAACAAGTGCTGAGTGGAAGAACACCTCTGGGTGAACTTGCCCTTGAGGTTTTCCCAATAGCATTATTTTCCTTTTCATGTGTTTCTGAAATATACGTATATAATTTGAAAATAAATTATTCATGATTATTATCATTATTATTATTATAAGTCGGAGATGAAACATAAGGCACTCCTAATGAGGTAGGGTGAAAGTAAACATGCAGCATTCAAACAGTGGTTAAAAGAAAAACATCATTAAGATCCACGTTATTTATGTGGCATCACCATGTATGAGAACAATAGAACGACTGGTGACCTCTAACCACATAAATACAGTAGAAGGGGGAGCAAGGACACTAATTAAACTGTCTTGTAGTATGGGGTGCGTTTTGCTTTGGTGGATACAATGTCAGCATAAAGTTGTGAAAATGCGTCTCCAGTGGGGAATAAAGGACAACTGTATTTGTGTAGGCGTAGACGATAGATGGTATCCAGCCACCATCTTCAAATGTTCATGTCACTTTTAGGTTAAAATGTAGGATTCATGCAATAATTTATCATTTTTATTAAAATTATCATTATTGAAAGTGGCGAATAGTCAATTCCGTTATACTATTTGGACTACGGCTACAAATGTTTTACTGTTTACTTAAAACACATGTTTCAGGTTATTGTCTATACCGAAGCAGCCGCGCAGGCAGAAACCTAAATGACAGGACACCGCGGCTGCTATGATTTAAACATACAGGTATATCACCACTTTACAATAATTCGGGTTATCTGAAATATGATTTAAAGGCTAAATCATATCATATTATATCTTATAAGCTGATTACATATAAAAAATCATTATACAATTATAAAAATTTAAGGCGGCTTTCTGATGTTCACACTTTGAATACGCGAAACTAAAATTTATGTTATTCCTATGCATTGCTCAAACAAGTTTGGAAGTAGCTTTAACCACATTGCTCCATTCATTTTGAATAGGGAATTTGAACTATTCGAGGAAAGTTTCTTACAGCGGTTTGAAAAATGTTACATGTTATATCTCTGAACAAGCAGAAGGGTGTGATTTTCCACAATAAGCAGCTGGCATTGCGTTACTTTGCTAAGAAAAAATGTTTACCGTCAGTCTGAAACTCAGTTTACCCATATCTCTTTAGTTTGAGAAATCTACGTGTCTACAGTCTTTTGTTGACCATTTTTCTGGTATCAATCGAATTTTTTCCAGTTACTTGACCTCCGATTTAACCTTCTTGTATGACCGTTTAGAAAAAATATTTCATACAAACTTTTTAGAGCCTAATATAAAATTTCACGTGCAGTATCGTTTTTATACAGGGTGTCCGCAAAGTTGGGGTTTTCCTTTACACGACGTGTAGATCTTGAAAACATAAGCAATTTTTCTTAGTACCATATACACCAATGTCTTAAGAGAACCGAGATAAAGGGCTATGCAACATCAAAAATATCTGAATACCGTCCTGTAGCCGCGACCCGCGACATCACCGAGTGGTACAAGGTCACTGGCTCAACCCGACGACAGAACTGGGTCGGGGTCAGTGTGTCAGGTCAGTATGCAACCTTCAACCGACGGTTACGGTCACGCGTGTATAGGTAAACGAACCCGTATAATCGATTGTGTTTAAAAAAAATAATAATGGCACACTCATACACCAATAATGAACTCGTTGATATGTTGTTAATTTATGGCGAATGTCTTCAAAATGCTACAGAGGCTTCGCGAGTGTATGCAGATCGTTTCCCTAGACGACATCATCCAAGGCCCCGCAGATATGTGTACCTGGTCCAGAGAGTCAGGGATATGGGCCATTTGGAGGAATTTCCAGGTGGGCACAGTGGGAAGCCTAGACAACCACGAATGGTGCAAGTTGAGGAAGAACTACTGAATCGCGTAGACGAGAATCCCTCAACAAGCACTAAAGACGTGGCTAGAGAAGTGCAAGTATCAAAAACTAAAGTGTGGCAAACGCTGCGTGAAGAGGGGCTGTATCCGTCCAACGTGTACAAGCCCTTCAGCCTGACGATTTTCCAGCAAGAGTGCGGTTGTGTGAGTGGTTGTTGCATCAACATGACAATAATCCAGACTTTTTGAAGTGCATATTGGTGACAGACGAATCTACGTTCAAGCGTAATGGGGTGAACAACTTTCGCAACACTCATGTTTGGTCAGTAGAAAATCCGCACGCTGTCCGTCGGGCACATTTTCAACAAACATTTTCGGTGAATGTCTGGGCTGGCATGGTGAACGGTATGCTCATTGGACCATTTATTCTCCCAAATCAATTGGACGGGTTGCAATACCTAGACTTTTTATGCAACATTTTGCCTTCCTTGTTAGAAGATGTGCCATTAAGTGTAAGACAATCAATGTGGTTTCTGCACGATGGTGCACCGCCCCATTTTAGACGCGAAGTGCGTGAGTTTTTGAATGAATTATTTCCGAATAGGTGGATCGGACGTAATGGACCCGTAGCGTGGCCTCCGCGATCTCCAGACTTAACACCATGTGATTTTTTTCTTTGGGGAGAAATGAAACGCTTAGTGTACAAAACTGAAGTGCATACGGTTGACGAACTTCGTCTCAGAATTGAACAAGCTGGTTCTTTCATTCAGGGGAGGGATTCCATTCTCAAAGCCTGCACCGATGCTTGGCTACGTCGTGCACGCACCTGTGTTTTTGAATCAAACGGCGATAACTTCGAACAATACCTATAAAGTACGTTTACCTAAAAACTGAAAACGCGGCAACGCCGTCATATTTGTTACCTCTGTTCGTGGTCGGCACCACCGCCTGCGTCTGCTCGGTAGAGCATCAGCTGATTTCATTTTCTGTTGGAGCGGTATGATTTCGGGCAGAGGCGTACTTAGCCCTTCTCGTCAACTGGAGAGTGAGTACTTTTTCCTTTATTTCTGTATATAGGATGTCTCAGTAAAATGCTATCGAATCCAGCTGTATTTCTCCAACACCCTGTCCATTTTTAGTGGAAATGATAGACGCTTTTTCCAGATTCCATATATATGGTTCATCATATGAATTGCATTGATTTGGTCAAAAACTTAAATTTTGTGTGTCATTTATTTGTGTGTATCTGAGTTTAAACCAAATTGCGTCTAGCTGCTCATGCAATCTGACATAGGACCGGATACACACGATTGGATGACGGATAATATTTATTCATTTTATTTTGCTAGAGTAATGAAAAGAGGTAAAAGAAACCATAGATATTTAGAATCAAAGAAAGAGCGACTGTAATTTTCAATAATGCTATACAGGATCTTTCATTATAAAAAAGGACGAAGAAGCTTTGTAGTTTTTGAAAATCATGTAGTGGTAGAGAAGGACAAAAACAAAAAAGATAAAAATCGCTCGAACTTCGTTTTTTCACTTTTTAGAGTGTAATAACCATTTTTAAAACATTTTAGTGGTAAAAAATTGAGAGTTGTATGGGGGAGCGGGACGCCATATTTCATTTTTTTTGTTTTAGTATATCTATATGCTCCCAACTTCGCAAATCCTATGAATTTAGTAGATTATATTTTATACATCATAGATTTCCCCGTACATTTGCCCCAAAAACTAGGAATGATAGAGAAATGCTTACGGCACGCATCCATGCATCTGCTGTCTGGGATCACCGGCGAGCTGGCCCTGAGACACATTCTTGGCTTACTGCAGCGTTTTCACGTTGTGCGGTCAGGTATTGAGATGCAACGTTGTCAGATGGACTACCGGTAGGACAGAGAAAGAATGTCATGCACTAAACTGAGTCCAAATTCAAGATGAGATGTAAATAATAACAGTTAGCGCGTAATCTCTCGGTAACAGGTGGGGACAACGCCTCTTATTGGTCAATTCGCCATTAAATTTCAAGCGGTCGCCTGACGGAATAATGCGCGAGGAGGGGCAGGGCAGGCAGAGTTGCATTCAGGCCACCGACCGTCGCGTTGTATCACTGCGTGCTCGTGTTTTCGTATTCACCTTGCTTGGTTGTTGCTGTTGTTGTTGTTAAGTGTATTTGAGTAATTTGTTAAGTTTCTGTTTGTTATTATTTGTTTTGAACCAATCATGAACATGTCCAGTACAGATACTGCTTACGAGGCTGTAGGCTACTCCCTTAGCCCACCTAGAAAGCGATAAAAAAAATACATCTCAGCGTAGACATGAAAGACGTCATATTGAATACATTCAAGATAGAGCGGAAGGAAGACGAAACATCAACTAACCCGAAAATAGCTCTGAAAGTGGCAGATAAAATTGGGGTATGCCAAGCGACAGTGTACAATGTTTTGAAGGAACATAAGAAAAAGCATGCCTTTTCCAAGCCAATGACGGGTAAAAATCGCAAAAGTATCATAAGATCGTTGGATGACGCTGACAAGCATGCGATTAGGAAGAAAGTACACGAGTTCTCCTTCAGAAACGAAATACCGACAGTTGATAAAGTACTACGGGAGGTTAACGAGGATGCTATTTTACCAAATTTCAAACGTTCGACTATTCATAAACTTTTGAAGCATCTTAATTTCGAATGGAAGAAACGAGGTCGTAACAGGTTACTTATGGATAGAGAAGAAATTGTTCTGTGGAGGAGAGAGTACCTGACCAAAATTAAATCATTCAGGGATCAGCACAGGAAGATCTATTACCTCGACGAAACCTGGATTAACGCTGGGCACACTACTCCGAAGGTATGGGTTGACAAAACTGTGACATCATCCAGAAGGGCATTTCTTGATGGACTGTCGACCGGATTGAAAAATCCAGCAGGTAAATAGATCGAAGTAGTTCACGGTATCAATTTTTGCACACAATATCTCTCTATCTTCGTACCTACAAGACGTGCATGTGTACTTAGCGAATTTTATCTTTCTAGGCAAAGGAAAAAGGCTCATTATTTGCCACATTGGGGGTGTAGATGGCTTCGTGGATGACGGCTTATGGTCTTTTGAGTCAAAAAAAACCACTGACTACCATGAAGAGATGAGAAGTGATTTTCAGGCATTTTACCACGTCTCGAAGACAATTCTGTGGTTGTTTTGGATAATGCTCCCTATCATTCTCGCAAAATAGAAAAAATCCCAACTTCAGCTTCTAGGAAATCAGACATTCAGAGCTGGCTCCGTTCCAAAAATATAACTTTCGACCCTTCCTTACTGAAATTACAACTATTAGAATTTGTGAAACAACACAGATAAATATGTCATAGATGAAATGGCCAAAGCACACCACAAAACAGTACTCCGTTTGCCGCCTTGTTGCTGCACACAATACAGCATTTAAATTTTCTGACATGCAAGAGCTGTTCAGAATTCCTATACAGAGGGTCACACCAGAAAGATGGCAAAAATGTGTGCAGCATGTTCAGCAGAAAGTGGAGGTAGCAATGTGGGAGCTGGACAACATAATTGAGAGAGATTTTGAATCCATCGTCATACACATTAATGACGATAGCTCTTCAAGTGAGTCTGAGTAAGTTTCGCGTTTTTGTTCTGTCACAGAAGACATATTATGGGAATCCAAGTTATAGTGAAATATTAACTTACAGATAAACTGCAGACATTGCAAGTCCGAAGTGCACCTTCAAAATCTATTTTCAATTGACTGAACAGCCTTATATTTATTCCATGTACAAAAGTGTCATCTCTACCCCTCGTTGACTACGGATTCAGTGTGCATAGTGATCAGCTGGTTACCTCTGGTATGTATTTCTCCATGTTGTCTAGTTTGAAAATTCTGTAGAACAACTTAGCACCCCTTCAAGACTAAAAATTTGATTTTGCGTCACCCTTAACTATAACTACTTCATTATATTAGATAATTTCGTTAAATACTGTCATCTTTGTTTTACAACACGTTGGTGGTAGTCCATCATTCGGAGGCAGCCCTGAATGCGGCCCTGTCCGCCGTCCTTGCTTTTGGCAATCACGCATCCATTCTATCTTGGGTGTAAATACACTATAGTTGTGTGGGCCTGTTTGACTAACTTCGTAATTAACTTTCACAGAAAGTTCAACTTGTGTTGAATATAGTTCTTTATGGACTGATGACGACGTCGCGTGATTTATATCCTGCAGAAATGTTAGGAACAATGCTGACCATGCCAGATCCAAAAGGACGGATAGAGTCCCGAAAAGTCCCGTAGCGACGATTCGCGAAAGTCTTTGCCGGGTCGCGTATTCCTGATCCTACTGGATGACTGCGCCAGTTATAAGATCGATGCCTTGGGATGGCTTTTTAAAAAGTTTATTTTTCTAAAATACAAAACTCAAAAACGAACATTTACAAAATTATTACAGTATTGTTATGGGGTTAATAGTACTGACTGACTGTAAAATGTATCGAGAGGAATAAACTAAACTAGGTTTTCTGAAAAATTCCTTGCATGTCAGCAGGAACGGCTGTTATAACTCTTGAGAAGGGTGGACTCAACGTACAGAAGGCCACCTTGAATGAAACCAGGAAGCTGACACAAATTATTCTGTACCTCGCTGTATCTGACAGGCATTTTCGTTTTGGCAAATGTAGGATATTTTATTGGGATGGCAGCGGTAGCGCGATGTGCGGTCGAATTCGAATCGATGCGACGTGTGTATGTATGGGCCCGTCATCTGCAGCAGGTTGTGTATATCCGCGTGCACGACACGAATGTCCCTGCCTGCTCCTGCCTGCTGATCAAATTTTGATGTCTGATTCGAGAACTCGTTCGTTTTTTAGGTCGCCTGTCACACCGCTCAAAAATAAATAAGGTGTCACGGTATGCGGAAATATTACTGCCGTGTCGCCGCGTGCTCATGATACAGGGTTGATTTAAATCCGAATACGTAACGGACGATATTTGAGGCCCTTTGCACATGACCGATTGTTCCGCCGACCGGTTGTTTCACCGACCGGCAGTAAAAAACGGAAAACACTATTTTACTTACATTCAAATGCAATATAACACACTTGACGGCGCCGGCTATTCTGTCGACCGGCCACCGCTAATATTAGCCCTTAATCGCCGTAAGGCGGTCACTGAGACCGCAGCACATATTTATATCTATCTACCTTACCCCCACATCAATATAATCAGGCAATATCCTCGCTACCTGCAAGTGACCACGTGGTCAGTTTGTCGCTAAAAGTTGAAGGTGGCACCCCAACCAGCAAAGTAGTGTTATCACGTTCGTGGCCAAGCAATATTTATGATTATGCCACCAAAGCCACAAAAAGAAGACCAAACAAAAAAAAAGTTCCCCTGGAGCCATTTTGTCCAGTCAAAACTTATTAGTTATGATTACGTTACCTGCAGTTAGTTTCTTTGTAGGTGTCATTTTCATCTCAAAATTGTCAAATTTGTCACTCGGTCCAACAGACCGAGGCGGCGTGGAAGTAGCTTTTTTTATCATATGCGCCAACTCGGTCCATTTCTCGATCCGCAGCGATTTTGCGCAATCGACATGTTTCTTCAATTCAGCACGTGGTTTCTATTGTCGTTCTAATTGCATTTCAGTACGTACACACTTTCAGACGAAATAGGCGGTTATTGTTGCTATTTTTTAATGTAGTTTGTGTTACTACAATGTCCAGAAATCGTGCTTTGACGCAGAAAGAGTTAGAAGAAGAGATAGAGCGAATTATGCAAAATCTGTCAGATGAAGCATCAGCATTAGAGGATCGCATAGACTTGTAAGTTTCCGAGAATAGATAGACTGCAAAAACTTACAATCCTTCATGCATTTATTATTTTTTTCAGACGATAGTATCGCAGACAGCAACTACGAACCTATTGATGATGAATCATCTGATAGTTCCGATACAAACTCTACTGCCTCCCCCATGCTTGCGCAAACCGCAGACACCAATGACGATGAGTTATCCGTTACTTCTGGTACAAATTCTGCATTACCAGGAAGTAGTGCTACCTCTGCGCCTAAGCCAAACACAGACACAGATGACAATTTAGCTGGTAACGCCGGCGCCGCCTCGGATGATATGATATGGAGTATTCCAACAGGTAGACAACCAGTTTTATTACCCTTTACCAAACAAACTGGTACTGAACCCCATCTTGCTGAGCTTTTGCGTGAAGAACCTCTGGAAATGTTTTATTTTTCACTAATTAATGACTCTATTTTTCAATACATTGCTGACCAAACGAATCTATATGCCGCGCAAGTTATTACAGATGAAGCAGATGTAAAAGGTACATCTAGGTTACGTAATTGGTTCCCTACAGATAAAAATGAAATCAAGAAAGTTTTTGGCTTGCTTTCGTACATGGGTATTGTAAAAATGCCTAATATACAAGCCTATTGGAGCCGAGAAGCTATGTATAAAAACTCTATGGCTTCTAAAGTAATGACACGTAATAGATTTGAGCTGTTGCATTTTGCAGATAATCAGGATAATCCAGATAATGATAGACTGCATAAGATTCCACCTTTGATTGTCAAAATAGTACATAATTTTAAAACATCATATGAACCTTCCGAGACTTGTTGCATTGATGAGTCCCTTATTCCATTTAGGGTAAGATTAATAATGCGACAGTACATAAGAAACAAGCGCCATAAGTATGGAATAAAAGTATTCTAATTGTGCAGCAAAGGAGGATATACCTATAACTTTAAAATTTATACAGGAAAAAATTTAGACCAAGGTCATACTACACCCACATATAGTTATGAGTATTTTTGAGCCCATACTAGATTCGTGCCGCACGCTTGTAACAGACAACTGGTATACAAGTGTAGATTTGGCAAAAAGATTGATGGATAGACAAACATATTTGATAGGCACATTACGAAAAAACAGACGAGGCCTTCCAAAAGACCTGGTCAACAAAACACTTAAATGTGGAGAGATAGCCGCTCTCGAAAATCAGGACGGTGTCACAGTAATTTTCTGGAATGATAAACGCAACGTTTTAGTGCTTTCTACCAAACATAGCAACACAACAGTAGACACGACAAACCGCAGACAAAAAACTAAAGAAGCCTGAAGCCGTTGTAGCATATAACTCAGGAAGGCCGTCGGTTGATATCTCTGATCAGATGACAGCTTATCAGACACCTTTGCGTAGAACCTTTAAGTGGTACCGTAAGTTAGCCATAGAGATTATCCTGAATACTGCAATGGTCAATGCATGGATTATGTATAAGGAAACTGTGAATGCCAGAATTTCCTTACTTCAGTTTTGAAAAGCTGTTACATACAAGTTATGTCAAGCGCAAGACGATAAGTTAGCAGAGCAACCAGATGTTGAGATGATTCCAAAAAGAAAACGCCAAAAGCACGAAATGGGAAAAAGTGATTATAAAAAACGAAGACCTTGCAGTAGATGCTATGAAAAAGTGAGAGCCGAGAAAGGATGGAAAGAAGCACGAAAACTCACTAGAGGACGTTATTATTGTAAAGGTTGTAATGGTGAACCGTTTTTCTGCTTATCAAGCTTTAATAAGTTTCATAGATATGAAACTCCTTAGATAGAAATAAGTGTTTTTCTTACGTTTTTCATATATTATTATGTAAACTACTGGTTTTCGTTCTAGACTTTTGCAAAAATAAACGATTTATAAAGTAAATTATTGTTGTTTCTCTAACCTACCATATCCAGAAGTAAAATAACCAAAATATTAAAATTCAATCAATTTTTTACATAACTGATATGTGCCAACAATCCTCAGATGCCAACTCGGTCTACTACCAGCGTTAAACCAATGCAAAATTAAACAGCTGGCGAAAGAGGATTGAATATTCGGCTCGGTCTAATCGACCGCGTTGGCGAGTCTGGCAAAATTTCTTCGCGGTCTTATGGACCATGATGGCGAATAAAACAAACACAATTTTGGTCTTAGAGACCGAGTTGGCAGCGAACGTGTTATAAGCTTTTGGTAAAATAACCGTTCAGCCATAAAAGCTCTCTATTGTTGTTGCCTGAACACCAAAATGTTGCGTGGATTGCAAATTTGCGTTCCGCAACATATTTGGTCTAAAATGACGTGTTTAAAATATTCTTATAGCATAGGTATACAACCCCTTATGGGGCAAATTTTTAACTGTTGCTCAAACGTTAAACAACTATTTTATATGGCATATTTGCACGTTGTGGCATCCATGGTAACGTTTATAAAACAAACCGGAACCTTGTTGTTTTGCTGTAAAATTTACTACTTTAGCCAACAAATTGCTCCCAACGGAAGCACTTATACAACTATTGGTTAAAGGCTGTACATATGCTAAATATGTTGGTATACAACTTCAGCATAATCTCACTTTCTGCTATCATATTTTTGTTAAAATGCCATAACCAATGTTTTAAGACAAACAACGCATGCATATTGGTTCAAAAGGTTCTATCAACTGTTCAAACAGAAGATATAGATCTGGTACAAATTCTGAGTAAATCATTCGACTCTGTCGGTATTTCACATTTGTCAAATTATTGTATAACACCTGCAGGCAACACCAAAATATTCCAATAAACTAAAGACAACTTGGACGATGCCATGATTATACACAACCACCCACCATACTGGGCAAACATCTATTCCTCTATTTAATATTAAATAATTATGTTTCACTTCGAAATTGCACATATAAAGTGATAAAAATTAGTGTAATTGTGTCTAAATATAGGATTTGTGGAAGATTTAACGCAGATAAGTTCAGTTTTCTATCTTAAAAATCTAGACATACTTTTGATCATTATCAAAATATGAAGCAAATACGAAGCCCGTAGAAATTGCGTGACTACTTTGCACGATAATCACAATAAGATTTGCTGCGCAAGTAATTCAATAGCCCTATATCACAGTGTAGAAGTTTATCATATACCTGTGTATGAAATTCAAATAGCCGGTATGTAAGTAAACAAGATGACTGTAATGTATTAGTTATATATTCTTCACTTCATCTATACAATACATAAGAAATAGTTTGGTTGCAATAAAGTAGAATCACGTAACAGAATAGTTGTATAGTTGACAAAAACTCAATCTTGCACTGACGCAAGTGTCCTATAGCGGCTGCAAGACACATTAGTTGTATAACTGTTACCTGCAGCCCTTATACAACCTCTTAAATGACTGAAGTGTCCTATTAGGTGTGCCCATTCCGCTTGTATAGGTGTTCTAAGAGGGTTTTGCTAATGTTCTTACAGTATACAATGCCGTGTAAGGAATACTGTATAATCATTCTTGCAACTCTAATAGAAGTGATAATTGTTAGTTGTGACCTTTATCGGATTACAATAGAAATACGACAAAATTTACAGAGCGGTCAGAGTGACCGGTCTACGGTGTCTATGTTACTATATCTATTAAGATTTTTGTGTAGCCAGTGTGATTTCCTGTCAACTTTGAGGATTATTTTTGCAGCACAGATCCTCAAGAATGAATCGGAATTATACAACAGGGTTTCCTAATACGGATGACAGCTTACTGCCGCCATCTTAGTTGTCTATTTTCTGACAGCTGAGTTATTTTGTGTTCAGTGAGGCAGTTTGGAGGTCGTCCAAATATTCAATCAAGGTTCGAGAACTGTTGTCGCCACTCAAAGAGTATTTCGTGCTAGAGATGGTGGTCATGGTGTACCCTCTCAGCTCGCTAAACGACGCATAATTCAAAAACTGGAAAGTGAATATTCTTTGCACGATAGTAGACCACCAACCAGAATGCGGTCTGGCCATAGTTACTCCATATTTGTGGTGTAAATGCACATGTTCTTCATCAGTCGTTCAAAAATAGCACAAAGATCGAAAAAGCAGACTTTCTAAAAATTCTTGCTGATCAATATTGGTAAAGCCTCATCTTATTAGGCGTCCAGAAAATACAAAATTAAAGCGTGACTACAATTCGTAAAATCCTCTCATTCCCTGACCGTGCTGAAGCGGATGTTCCGGAGGAAAAATTATAAAAAAAGAAAAACATGTCACACTTGTCCACCAAGAATTAAAAGAAAAACTTTTTATTTATGTAAAATGTGCCATAAGCCTGCTTGTTTGGAGCATTCGTCAAACATTTGTAAAAATTTTAAACACAATCTTTGTCTTCTTAACCCCTTGAATTTTTTTATTTCTTTCAAGTTATCACTCAACTTAAGTTATGTCTCAGTGGACAGTTTATTCATATTTTAGAATCTGTTACTAATTCCGTATATAACATTGTGTTTTGTTTTATAGCTAACTAAGATGAGGAATTTGTGTAAAAATATGTCGAAATGGATGATGTTCGATGTTTTTATTTTTTTAAATGAAGTATGGGAAAAATTATATGTTATGTGTTACTTCAGGTCTCATTCTACTCTGCCTGAATATTTACAACAAGCAAAATATTTTATTTTTTGTAGTTGAGATTGTTAGTAATGTGCGGTCACTGAGACCGCAATAGGTTAATGACGTTACAGTTCCTGCACTACAGTAGCTAAGGGTTAATTTTAGTAGATTTATACGCTCCTGACCTTGGTAATTCTATGTGCCCCTTTTTTCTCATAAGGTCAAGTTTGCGCTGAACATAATTATTTGTCAATGCCATTTTTATTAGTTCATTCTAACCAGTGATAGATGTTATTTTTTTTGTATAACCATATGTTTAAGAGTTTCCTTCATGAAATGAAACTATACTAAGTGACATATAAATTCGAACACCCAGTTTAAATGGTTTTATTTTAATAAAATTTTGTATAAGTACTTAATGAAGCATAATAAGTAAATGATAAAAATTTCAAAATGATTGCACTGCTTTAAAGCCCTTTGACCTTTAATAATGTGTGGATGCACCCTGATGTGCTACGCATTCTCCAACGCGTCTAGGCATGCTTCTGATCAGGTGGTCAATGTCCTCCTGTAGTATCTCATTCCAGGCAACCACCAACTCCTCTCGAAGTGCTTCTAGAGTCAGAGGAGGACGTTGCAAATTAAGCAATCTCCTACCCATCTTATCCCACACGTGCTCAATTGGGGAGATCTTGGTGGCCATGGTAACAATGTGACATCATTATGTTAAAGGGAGGACCCAGTGTGGCCGGTATGAAAACAAGCCAAAACTTCTCATTCTTCGGTAAACACTTCGCATGCCAATAGGTCTTCCGTGTTCTGCAAACCATTAATTTGCAATGGACCTGGTAGTGGAGAAACGGTCCCTTAAGGCCAATAGTCTTAGGCGGCGATCTTCACGGTCTGTTGTTCTACGGCGGCGTCCAGTGCCCCTTGCTCTTTGCGTACGGCCTTCTCGACAACACCTAACCACAGTGTCTACACTTCTTTGCACTCTAACTGCAATTGCCCGAAAAGAAAGTCCAGCTTCCCGAAGTCCCACTATACGGCCCCTATCAAACTCACTAAGTTGACGAAATCGTACAGGTCTCCGTACTCTAGGCATCGTAACCGATCGTAAAGGATGTCAAGAACCAAAATCCGCCAACGTTGATTCTTTACTGCGGCTGAAATATTCATTTTTAGAGCGTTAGTGAATTAAAAAAAGGCAGTATAAAAACCGGAATGTTCAACTGATCAGGCTGAAATTTTTTTCACTTGTTATTTAAAGTAAGATAAATACATTCACCAACTTTTATTAAAATAAAACCATTTAAACTGGGTGTTCGGATTTATATGTCACTTAGTATATATGCGGAAAACATCAATATCAGTCAGATGTTTCAATGTTTTTTGGAATTTGCTCCGTATTAAGGTTGAATATAATGGAAAAATATCAAGTTTCTCATAACAGTCAACGTAAATATTATATGGACTCAAGAGCAAAAGATGTGATTTAGTGGAAATTTCGTAAAAGCTTGTGTCTATACAAAGCCTTGATCATATACCTAAGCCTGTTTTAGAGTTGTTAATCCCAAGAACCTTTTTCAGAAAGGTCATTCCATGCTGTAGTGGATATAATTTGACATAATAAAGTTTGAATGAAGATGAATAACCACTTAATGGATACCCCAAAACATCATCAATCATCTGATCTGCTATCAGGGAATCCCTTCTTGAAACGAGACTTGATAGCCGAGAGAAGGTATGGTTCTTTGACCTTTCGAGGAACGGTATTGCCAAACACTGGTAGCAAAGTCGTTTCCCGAATCTAAGAGCATTTTATTTGGCAGAAAGTCGATGCATTTTGAAGCACGTTTGAAAATGTCAATACATGTCAGAATTTGGGCTTATCCTATTCTACTATACTCAGAAATTGGCCTCTATGGTTCTTGGAAGCAAAGGACTCACCAGTAAAAAGTGTCCTTCGACCTTCCTGGCAGCTTTTGGTGTTTGTTTTTACGTTTATGAAGTAATTTTGTGAGTGGACCGACCTTTGGCAAAAAAATGTGTTAACGATATGTTCCAAGGCTCTCCATATAATTAAATGTTCCATCACAATTTAAATTACATCTTTAGAGATGGGAGCTCTCGACACCTTTTCTCGTACGCGGGCGAATTTTCTGTCAATGCTAAAAAATACAATTTTGCGAAATATAAGCGAGAGCCTAGTCGGCTTTCTATCTATCTGTTGCAAAGGTTACTACATTAGACAAAGCTAAATGGTTGGGCAAAAATTGCATAAATATACTCGTAGATGTGTATTTTGACTCCTTGTAAATGAACTTAAACGTGGAAATGAGATTTTTCTTCGAGATCGAATCGAGATACTAACATTCAACAAACCTATGTACCTACCACAGCACTACTCCTATGTCTTATAGTCAAGCTGTTTGCAAAAATGTAAGCAAACAGACCAAATCTGTATTGGTTATAACGTCAAAGAGCCCATTACCTTTCCTGTTGCTTGTAAGTAACTTCCCGATGATTGATAGCAGTGGAAACCTCATGGTGTATGCCGATTACAACACATACTGTTATTTATGTAACAACACTAGCTAGAATGTGTCATCTTCCAGGCTCAAACGGTGCTAATAAAATTTTTGTTGTGGTTCTAATGATCTGATGCTTAATTTAGGCAAAACTGTTTTTCTGAATGTCACGCCATCATAGGTGAGAATTATCTTGTAAAATGTAATGGAATCAGTATACAGCAGGTGGATGAAGCATGGTTGTGAAGTATGGTTTCTAAACTGTATCCATCGAAGAAACAAAGTAAAATCAAACATATATACGTACACCCGTATTGCACGTGATCAAGAACTTAACCGTAGGAGACGCTACAGGGCCGTATCAAGCTATTGTGACTGATCTATCAAAAAATGTCGTACAAGATATGTGTTGCTGTAAATTCTATCAAAAGCATAGTAAATTATCAGGAATATACCACGCCTTTCTAATCATATTTCGACATTAGGAATCAGTGCAAAAAATTCTGTATTCACCATTTCAGCAAAATGTTACTAAAACGCACACGAAAAAAACTTGTGGACCATCTCAATTGAAATTGTTCATATTTTATTATTAACTTACATATATACCCAATAATATTTACAAATCAACCTTCTATTCACAATGCAGAGCAAATTTTTTTGAGCAAATAGAAACTACAGACGTAGTAGTAGTAGTACAAAAGTTCATTACAGACTCCATAAAGTTTGTTAGTTTGATTGCTATTAAAATTTACATGAGAAATAGGAAGAAGGTCAAAATGGCACTATTATGCTTTGGAACTCCTAAATTAACTCTAATTTTGTGTAATTATAAATTTGGAATTTCCACATTAATAACTAGAAACTTACACTTTTATTGCAGTCTATAATGAACTTACCTGTCTTGCCAAAAAGCCCGTTAAACTGCCAGTCTTAATGGTATCAATCGATTTATATGCTGTATTCCGAGGAGCTTGAATCATCAGAATTGTTGATGTCAATTATAAGGGGTTCAACTTGGGTGTCAATGATATTGTCCATATCCCACATTTTGGTTTCAACCTTCTCTTGGACATGGTCAATACATGTTCTCCATTTTGCTGGCGTAATTCTATCGACAGCAACATCAAACAGTTTTTTAAGGTCAGAAAACCTAAAAGTGCTGTTATTTGACGCCACGTATTGCTTGATGTCGGCCCAAATCAACTCGATAGGATTCAGTTCGCAGTGATAGGGAGGCAGCCTGAGAATCGTTTTATTTTGGTTTTTGGCCATTTCGTCAACAATTTTTAAATCATATTTATACTTATGTCGCTTGACTATATTTATCAGCTCAGCTTTGACCATTGTTTGGTCGAAGTCGATCTTCTTTGAGACAAGCCACTGTTGAATGTCTGCCTTTTTGGTGGCCATTGTTGGAATTTTTTCCAATTTTCTGGAGTGGTACGGGGCATTATCCATCACAATAATTGCGTTATCATCAAGTGTCGGCAAAATTTTTTTGAACCAATTTTCAAATGAGTTACCATCCATTTCTTCGTGATAGTCTCCAGTTTTTTTGGATTCAAATGCCCACAATGCTTCAGGAACAAATCCATCTACGCTACCTATGTGGCAAATGATCAGGCGTTTTCCCTTGCCTGAAAGTAATTAGTTATTTTACTTCTCAGCGAGTGCACTAAATGACGAAATTAAGCAACTTACTCTTTTTAGGTTAGTGTAGGATAGGGTCTTAGATTAGTTTTTGGGTGAAGGAAATACTCAGAAACTTGGATGAGATAGCAAAACTGAGTTCGGAGCTTCCAAATCATTGACTCGATCAGAAAATGAATTATCTGCATCCAAAAAAGTTCATATACTTCGAAACTTACCTGCAGGATTTTTCAATCCCGTCGAAAGGCCATCTAAAAAAGCCTGCCTTGAGGACCTCACAGATCTGTCTACCCAAACCTTTCCCTGCGTATGCCCCGCGTTCACCCATGTTTCGTCTAAATAATAAATTTTTCTTCCTTCAGCGCGGAATTGCCTAATTTTTCTAAGGTATTCTCTCCTCCAGATAACAATTTCCTCCTTTTCTATCAGTAAACTATTCCTTCCTCTTTTCAAAAATCGAAAGTCTAGTTCTTTCAACAGCTTATGGAACGTAGATCTTTTAAAATTAGGTAGGTCCTCATCATCATTCACTTGCTTCAATATTTTATCTATTGTAGGTATTTCATTCCTGAGGAAAAAGTGATGTACTTTTCTTCTAATGGCACTTTTGTCAAAGTCATCTATTTTCTCGATGATTTTTTTTCTCGCTGGATATGTTTTTGGCTCAGATAGTGAGTGATTTTGTCTATATTCCTTCAAGATTTTGTAAACACTTGATCGACCTGTCCAGAAATTTCAGCAACCTTACATACGATATTTTCTATAGCCAATCCACTATTCTCTTGCATCTGGCTCTTGTAGATATTTAGAATAATTTGTTTTTCACCTGCGCTAAGATGAAGCTTTTTAGCCCTTTTTCTGGGTGGCGTTAAGCTGATTTCAACCACTTCATCAGCTGTATCTGTGTCAGACATTTTAGACTAATATTAAATTTCCGCAAGAAAAATCAAGTCAAGACGTGCATAAAACGTTCGCGCTCATAAACGGGTATCCGTAACTGATTACAATCCTGTGCGTGGTGACGAACCATCAACGTGACGCTGAGAGTTCCCTCTACTATGCAGCGTTGCCAGGCTTAATGTCACAATGATCATGTTTTATTGGGAAAATTGTCAGAAATCGCCGAATGTTGAACAGAAACATTACAAGAAGTCTAACCTTGAAATGTGAGGCTACAAATCGATATTCTTATAGGGGGGAAGGGTAGGGAGCTGTTATGGTTCCTATTAACCTTGGTGAAAGTTGGAAACGGTAATATCATATATGGCATACATTCGGTTGAAGGTGTATGCACGGAAAATAGATTGCGGATAGGATTTTAATAGATAAATCTGCACAACAAAACACAAAAGGAGATTTTTGTATTTCCCTGAAGAATATCTCAAGGTTATTTCAGATTTACTCATCGAAACTTTATGGAAGGATTATCGAAACCTTATTTTCAATTGCGATAGGGCCACATACCTCGACATCGCATTAATGTGAAAAATAAGACAATAGAAAAAAATTCCCTCACTGATGCTATCTCTTAGGAAAAATTTAACTATAAAGATTGCACAAAAATTTTCTTCACCTTTTTGAGCTTGTTTTCGCATCTCCGTATATGCCGTTCATAATTTGCTGCAGATCAAATTGGAATATACCTTTGTGATGCCATTTATTGTTATATAATGTCCTTTACAACAGTTATTGCACGTATTGCACCAACAGATTGATTTGTGATCCATGCGAATGTGATCAACCACTCTGGCGAAAACTCGCCGAGCGTGGCAACCGTGCGACTTTGTCTGGAGGCTCGTCGCTACAAGCCAATCAGGAAGAGGCCGACAGAGCGCCATGGCTACCGATCACGCGTTGATCACGAATCAACCACTGTTTACGATTACTTTGTAGCTTCGTTAGATACACTTTAGAAGTACGAGGGATGTTCTTTAAGTTTTGCATATAGAAACATAGTAGGCCGCGCGAATCGAACGTCAGTACTGAATCTTAACCTCAATCTTTAGTGAACTTAAATTCAAAGTTTCACAGCAATACATTCAGTGTTCTCACTACAGTGAATTTTTAAGTGTCACCAAGTCATTAGAAAAATGGAACTCAACCGAAAAAAATTTCGCGCCATAATTTATTACAACTTTCAGAGACAATTATCGCAACAAGAATGCCTTGCTGAGTTACTGTCTGTTTTCGGCAATGAAGCGCCACATCAGTCGACAATTTCCCGTTGGTATGGAGAATTCAAACGTGGACGGGTGAGTCTTAGTGACGATTCCAGGGTGGGTGCACTAAAAACGGCAGTCACCCAGGAAAACATCGATGCTGTGCGCAAACTCATCATTGAAGATAGACATGTGACATATCGCGAGAGTGAGGCATCCTTGAAGATCTCAAAGACCTCAATTCAAAAAATTTTACTAGAAGAATTAGGAGTAAGAAGATCAGTTTCTTGTTGGATACCCGACCTGTTGACTGAAGAACAGAAAGCAGCCAGGGTTAAATGGTGTCAAAAAACGCTTGACCGTTTCAATTCCGGATACTCAAAAAATGTGTAGAGCATTGTTAGTGGTGATGAATCGTGGATTTACTGTTATGAACCAGAAAATAAACGACAGTCAGCTGCTTGGGTGTGTCAAGGTGAAGAAAAGCCAACAAAAGTCGTCCGTTCTTGACGTGTTTCGAAAAAGATGGTCGCGACATTTGTGTCAAAAGCGGGTCACATTACAACAATTTCTCTTAATGAGCAAAGAACTGTTACTGCGGATTGGTATACCACCATTTGTTTGCCAAAAGTCATCATTGAGCTTCGAAAAATCAACCCCGAAAGAAGAATCATCCTCCACCAAGACAATGCAAGCTCGCACACAGCCCAAAAGCAAGGCAGTATTTAACGGAAGAAAACGTGGAACTATTGGACCATCCTCCATATAGTCCCGATCTAAGTCCTAACGATTTCTTTACTTTCCCGAAAATTAAAAACAGACTGCGTGGTCAAAGGTACCAGTCACGAGAAGAAGCAGTCGACGCATTCAAAAATGTCGTTTTGGATCTGCCAGCAAACGAGTGGAATAAGTGCTTCGAAAATTGGTTCGAGCGCATGCACATGTGTATTAATCTTCGTGTAGAGTATAATTAAGTCATTTAAAACTACCTACCGTGTTGTTTTATTTCCATATGCAAAACATAAAAGACATCCCTCGTTATACAGAGTGTTTCAGATTCAACCCTCAATATTGGGATCTCGGTTGTTTCAGAAAACAGAATTTTTTAGGTAGGAATTGGAATTATCAGATTTCATTTATTTCGTATACCAGACCTCAATTTTAACATACCAATAGAGTTTGGAAGGCTAAGAAGAAGAGAAATAACTCGAGGAGTGAACAATGTACAGAGAAGAGTCAGGCTTTGCCTATAAAATAACGGATATTTTGAACATGTGCACTGATTTACCTTGTTTATGATTACTATTGTTATTACCATCAATAAATTTTTTGTTGTGTTCAGGTTTCACCATACCTTTTTTATTTTCTTATAATTTTCAATAAACAACAAATTTATGGCCAACTTAGAAAATAGATCATTGGATTTAGGAATAAAAAGTCGATTTAAATGTGCCACATCACAATATAGCGTCCATATGAAGAAATAAAGTTGGTGATATCGATGAAGTCGAAAAAAAAAATCGAATTAAAAATTTTACTACGCCATCTTGTAGAAGAGAATAAGTAACAATGATAATTTATTTTGAAATCTCATCTCAAATAAGGTTAAGAAAAAATAAAGGTAACATAGGGATAAATCTGGTATGCCAAAACAAATAACAATGTAATAATTTCAAGGCCTACATAGGAAATTCTACTTTTTTTGAATCCTGCATTATACATTTTTGGAATCAAAATTAAAAACTCTATTCATATGTACAAAAATAAAGTTGATGCTGGAGAACATGCGACGACACGTCATATTGAAATTCTTATTATGCCATCTTGTAGATGAGAAAAAGTGGCAACGTTAATGTGCAAGTGATTCTAAAATCTCACTACAAATAAAGTCAGGAAGAAATTAAGACGATTTTGGGATAATTCTGTTTTTTCCGTCTCTGTCCGAAAGTACTTTGAATGTCGAAACTTTCTAAGCGGCATTTTGTCGATTACAGTACCTCTTATAGTTCCCGAGATCCCAACGGAAGGATCGAATTTGAAATACCCTATATAGGTAGCAGCATTACTTAGGAAAACATCCGAATGAACTTGGTAAAAAGGTATGCAGCAACTGCGTTGCACTTTACATGCTTCGGAAAATAGTAAATAAGGATGTCTTGATACATTACCGTTTTGCAATGATACATTCCAAAATAAAGTACGATATTACGTGTAGGGGCGTAGTGCTTACAACCAGTGCATTTTAATTGTCCAGGAAAAACCAGTGAGAGTAATTGAAGGAGCTTCATTACTAACGGTACGCAGACTTTGACAATATCACGGTTGCATTACTGAAGATTCTGGAAACTTTAATAGTGGTCAAAGCAAACCTTGAAAAATTTACAAACGGTTATCACGTAGATTTGGCGACTACATCGACTAATGACCTTTTCCCGAAACTCATTTTTCTCAGGCATACACCCCTATAATTTTCCCAGACAACTGCAGCTTATGACCAATCAAAAAACTTTCAAATGTGTGGTAAAAAAGCTCCAAAGAAGTCAAACCTTTTACTCAGTTAAAGAATATCTAGAATGTGAAGACATAACTTTCAAGATTTCAACGTATTTTCTTCGCCAGATTTTTTAAAATGATTTTTTAATTGTTTTTCGTTTTTTGTCATTGCCTACAATTTGAACTGTTTTATCCTTCTATGACTGTTCCTATACTATTTGTAATAGTCCTAAAATAATACAACTTATCTGACAAATTTTAACCACATATGCACTGTTACGAGGAAGGCTGATTTCTCAAAAAAAAAATGTAATAAAAGTCTTACAGAAATCCAGATAATAAGATAATACAGTTTGACAGTTCACTAATTCAAATACACCTCCTTCCTGCTGTGCCTGAAGGCTCAAATTATCGGTAACCGCTGTGTTTCGGTCACGCAATTCTTCAATATTCTGAACTGGAGTATGGTATACCTGGTTCTTCAGTATCCCCATAAAAATAGGTTCACGGGATTTAGATCGGGAGATCGTGGAGGCCATGCAATTGGTCCACTTCCGATCCAGCGTACCTGGTATACCTGATTCAAAATATCACGAACTTCTAAACGAAAATGCGGAAGTGCCCCATCGTGCAGAAAGCACATCCGTGCTGGGACCGCCAAAGGCACATCTTCAAGCAGGACCGGCAAATCATTCCGAAGAAATTCCAAATACTGGTGACCATCCATCCGATCTGGCAATATGCACGGTCCAACTAGACGTTCATCGACAATACCTGCCCAGACGTTTAAAGAAAAACGATGTTGGAAGTGTGTCTGGAGCATTTTCTTGCACCAACCACTCACAAAATCTTACTCTTAGTGGATAATCTGTTGGTAGAAACTCCTGGAGTCTCTCGTCGTAATAAAGGTACAGTTGGGCCTCATGCAATATGCGCCGCGCTGTTGCATGTCGCACTTCTGGTACCTGTTGGGCTAACTGCCTTGTGCTTATTCCCGGATTTTCTTACATAATATCCGAAATTTCGTCTTCGCATTTAAAACGCGTTGTGCGCGAACCCGACCCCCATCCGCTCCACATCTGGGGGACGCAAGTCTCCACTAGCACGTGCGCGTAAAACAATTGAACTAAAACGAGAACCGCTCGCGAATTTTGCCCTGCTTCTCCGTCCGCTAAAACAATGTCCACTAACTCCTCGTTATTTCACACATTAGTGTATACATGTGCCACATTCTTATTTAACTTCACAAAAATCGACCGTTCTTCATTCAGATCACCCACGATACAGATTAAACCTTATTTACACGTTTTATCAGTATGAAAAAACAAAAAATTCCTGATATTTTGTTTTCGTCAGTTGTTTGGTACAAAATTTGCTACAATAAATTATTAATGCGTGTTCTAATATCACGACGATGCACGCAAAATACATATATTTATTTTTTAATTTTTTATTGAGACTCAGGTTTATAACTTTTCTGTAGGACATTTATTATTTTTTTTTGAGAAACCAACTTCTTTCTTAAAAGTGCATATGTGGCTAAAATTTGTCGTATAAGTTGTGAAATACCCTGTATATCGATTAAGTGATTGATCGGTACTGATTATTATTATTATTATTATTATGATAATTGAGATGAGCAGAGTACACAGTACTATAAGCTCATGCAGTAAATATAGTGTACGGACACGTAACACAAATACATCAAATAGAAAAAAATAAAAAAAGACAGTTCATAGCTATAAAGTTTGTACACTCCTCCAGCTATCATACTGCACATACAGCTATTAACTGAAGTAGCACCGACCACACTTTCAGGTAAACTATTCCAGGTGTTGAATATGCGGTTGGGAAGAAACCACTGTCGGACTGTTGTTTTAAATGGCTCCTTATGCAGTTTGAAGCTGTGTCCGCGTAGATTGCTGTGCGACAGACGGTATAGATGCCTGAGGTTGGTGCCCATCAAACCATGAAGTATCCTGAACGTAACTATAAGATCGCCACGAAGTCTTCGCTCAGAGAATGAGGTCAGGTTGAATAATTCAAGGCGATCTTCATATCTTGGTCTTCGTGCTCCAAAAGGGATACGAGTAGCCCGACGCTGTACTGATTCGACGAGATTTCTATCGCGCAGAAGCACAGTGTCCCATACCGGGCCAGCGAATTCAAGAATTGGCCTCACGAATGCCTTGTACATGTAGGCGCAAGTGTTGACATCGGATCCTTTGAAATACCTCTCCAGCATATATAGAAGTTTCTTGGCTTTTGATGTAACGTGGTGAATATGCTCTGACTAGGAAAGACGATCGTTGACTTCAACGCCCAGATCAGTGTGGCTGGAAACTGCTTCGATGTTGTGGGCAGAGATCTTGTATGTAAATCGCGGATTTGTCTTCCCGAGATGAAGGACACAACACTTAGTTAGATTTAAGGGTAAAAGCCAACTGACTGACCATTGACAAACAATATCAAGATCTCGTTGGAGCACAGCAGAATTTACGACAGTATTGGAAATCTTGGTGTCGTCGGCATAAGCTGAACATGTGGAGGAAATCAATGCGGGCAGGTCACTTGTATACAGAAGGAACAGCACTGGCCCCAAGACAGAGCCTTGAGGAATTCCACTTGCTACATGATGAAGGTGAGACTGGCTATCACTGACGCGCACAGAGAAAGTCCTCCCGGTGAGAAAAGCCTTAATCCACAGTAACAACTCGCCTCTTATTCCCATACATTCCAACTTAAACAGAAGCCTTCTATGTGGTACGCGATCGAAAGCCCTAGAAAAATCTAAGTAGATTATATCAACAGGAGTCTTTGTGTCCAGATACTGAGTCCAATCGTTGACAGAGTGGAGAAGGTTGGTCATTATTGATCGACCAGGGAGAAATCCATGCTGATTCTTAGGGATAAGGTCATTTTCGAAAGCAAATGACAGGAGCTTATCTAATATGATTCTTTAAGCTATTTTGGCGGCGATAGGAATGAGACTTATTGGTCGATAATTTTTAGCGGAGGATTTGTCGCCCTTTTTGAATACAGGGGTAACAGAAGCACTAAGCCAGCATGAGGGTAGGGTATGAGATCTAAAAGACGATGTGAATATCAAGCTTAATGGTAGGGCCAGTGCTGAAGCGCAGTTTTTAAGTACAGCAGCCGTCATCCCATCTTTACCAGGGGAGGAAGAGGTCTTAAGATTTCGCAGGTGCATTAATATATCTTCAGGCAGGAACTCAACTTCGCAAAGGCTGTTGGGACACCTATCGCAGATAGTGGTCGGTAGAAGGTCTCCATTAGGCTCATCGACGAAGTCATCACTAAAGGACTCTGCCAGTAAGTTGGCAGATTCGGTGGCATCCATGTGGAGATGACCGTCAGCGTCGCGGATCTGAGGTGATGAAACTTTGGAATTCAGGTTTGTTCTTAGATACCGAAACAGCTTCTTCTTATTTTTGGAGGTAACGAGTTTTCGTTCATAAGCATGTTTGGCATTATGTAACGTTCTAGATAGGAGGTTAGAAAAGGAACGATGAGACACGTAATCTTGTGAATGGCCACTCCTCCTAAACCGTTGCCACAAAGAACTCTTGTGACGAAGCATCCTCGAAATGTTAGAGTTGATCCAGGGTTTTGAGGGGTCACAGTATACCTTCTTTTCAACAGTATTGTCAGCCGTTTCGTTTAGGACTCGTTGAGCGAAAGTGTCCCACATATCTTGGGTGCTACGGTTGTTAAGCAAAGTAGGCCAGTTGACTTCAGACAGGGCTTGGTTAAGAGCATCGTGGTTTACAAGTTTGATGGTTCTAAACTTATCGGTTGTAGAACGACTATTTATATTGAACTGGAGAGAAGATAAAAGTCAACAGTGGTCAGACTTGCCAAAAGGTGGCAAATAATCTAAATTAGAAACAAAGTCGGCGTCGTTAACGAATATCAAATCCAGAGCCCTAGGCGTCTGTCCTTCCCTGAATCTCGTTGGACGATCAACAAGTTGAGATATGCTAAAGTTGCGTAGCAAGTCGATGTAAGCAGCAGAAGAAGAATTGCATTCAGGAACGGTTGACATAGTCCAGCTAATGTCACGTAGATTGAAGTCACCAGCTATGAAAAGGTTGGTGTTTTTATTTAAGATACTTCCTCTTCCTCAAGAACTTCCACATCTAAGCAATGTCAATTACGGAATTCAGCTAAGTTGTCGAGTAGTGCAGCGTTGAACAACAGCAGCCATGGGATAGCAATGTCAGTTTGGCAGCAGTTTCACTTAGTTATCAGATTTGATTTTAATCAAATGTCGCAATACTGTGAAAGATGTTCCAGGGTTACTGCTATTGAGAGGCAATGCAGATAACTTGCCAGACACGGAATTCTACCTAGACATATTCATTGGAATGTTTTCCTCGATGCTGTCGGTCCCCAAAGGCAATTACTATTTGCATAGGGGTGAAATAAGACTAGTCAACTCTACCCGCAAGAAAAGCTTTCAGCAGAAAATTTAATATTTTCGTTCCCGCTAGAAATCCAGCGGGTTCCGCTCTATTTCATGTTGAAACGTATATCAGTCTCGACTGCCTCATAACTCAGTTAATGATCGTAGCCAAGGAAAAAGTCTCGGTTGATTTCTTGCATCTCGCGCCGCCGGCAATCTCGTTGGAAAATTCCTCAAGCAACGCAACTTAAGCAAAAAATCGACGTTTAATCTCCAAATTAATTAAAGTTAATACAGACAAACAATGGCCGCCCTCTTGCCGGATATATGGTGCAGTCAAAGGCGGCGCATGCTGCTCTATCGGACAGGAGACTGCCATAGATAAATCGCACAAGCGTACAAAGAGATGTACAGGATCTATATATTCTTTCCTTTATTTTCCTTATCGTCTTGCTTAAAGCCCCCCATTACTTTACTCCCTTTTGCCATTATTTTTTCAATTCCTATATCTCCTTCTGGTTTACTTGCTACTATTACCCCTAGATCTTCGAACTGGTTCACCTTCTCGAAGCAATATTCTCTGCAACGACTTTTTATTGTTATCTTCTTTCCATCGCTTCCTCTCATTTGTAAGTATTTGGTTGTGTCTTCATTTATATGAAGCACACAACGTTTGGCAGCCACTTCTAAACGTCTTTTCACGTTCTGCTTTGGATCTCATTATATTGCTTTATCATTGAAATAAGCAATTAGCTAATGTTTTCTGTAATAAACAACTTCGTCAGTTTATGTACATTCTCGTTAAATAATTTCCAGCGTGAAGATAGACAACTATGTATATAGCGGGTCCCCTTGTCTCAGGATTCTCCTTACAGCAAAAACTCTAGATACTTTGATTGAAACTGAAGATCAATAAAATTAACAAATAGTTGAACTTTCAGAAAATACGAAAAAGAAGACCCAGAGTTACACGGTAATCCAAGCCACTGACATTACTTTGTGATAGGTGAATTGAGGAGTGGACTTGGATGCTGTGAGATGTGTAGCCAATTCAAAATCAAATCAATTTTGCTAACAGAATACATCCTTCACTCGCTCAGTTGTGAAGTAAAGTCATCCAGTCTTATAGTGAGGTTCATGTCGTTGTTCTAGATATAATGAAAGCTTTCGATCGTCTGTGGCACGCTGCAGTCTTATGCGAACTTCTATCCTACGACCCCCAGAGGAGCTTTGCGGATAGGTGGCTGACTTTCTGGCCGCAAGATATCCGTCGTAATTAACGGGTTCTCCTCTTCATCCCACAACGGCAACGCGGGTGTTTCCCAGAGATCGGTCTTGGCTCCGACACTGTTCCTCTTAGATATCAATGACAAGCCGGTGAGGTGACGAGAGACCTGGGGGTTATCACTGCTTTGAGATGCAACAACCTTGTACAGTCTCACAGATTACAGCTCTAAACTGAAATAGCTTAAAAATATTAACACTGAATTAGCCATCCTTTCTCAGCATTTGACATGTCCATGTCATTGAAACTTTTCCTATACCCTTAGCTATGCTATTTAGAATAATACAAGAATACCTCATTTGCAACTGTAATGCGGTTGTATAGTACAATTTGTTGTACAAGTCACCTTAACCGTCACTGTCACAGAGTACTACATACTACATCATAATGATCGTCAATCTCCAAATATCTATGCAATAAAAAGATCAGCCTATAGTTATAAGTAAAGATCATGGACGGATCTGGTATCAAGCATCGTTGTTATACAGGGTGGCGCATCGAAAACGAAACAGACGCATTTACTGGCAGCTCGGTTTTATTTTGAAAAACGCTCAGGCCCGTCGATTTTGTTTTCGAGGGGGACACAAGTTTGGAAAAAAACACGTTAGCACATGCAGCCTACTAAGAGGGGGTGACACCACCCCCAAAGTCTTAAATGGACAGGGGGGTCGAGTGATACCACCATCCTGTTGGAAAATCAACCAAGTGATACCTTATTTTAAAGGTCTTTCAATTCCCTTTATAGTGATATAAAATTAATGTACTTCAGTTCAGTAGTTTTGAAGATTTATTGATTTAAAGCTTAAATAAAACTAATACATCATCATTAGTCGAGATCAATACATTTGGCAGCAAAGTAGTTTAAAAATGAAGAATGAACTGTCCCGTTAGGCAAGTGAATGTTTAAAATGGCCTCCATGACACTCCATGCAATAATAAAGATTTTGCTCAAAACGTTGCCGCACATTCTGCCATATTTAAGGAGTAATTTGAAGGCACTCATTCACAATTCATTGTCGCAGGTCTTCTAATGATGTTGGCTGAGTAGCATAGATTTTGATTTTTAAATGATAAAGATGATAAAGAAATCCAAAGGGGATAAATCTGGCGATCTTGGGCGTCATTCAATGGCACCTCTTCTACCAATCCATCGATCTGGAAACGTCGGATCTAAATATTGTCAAACACATAATGCGTAATGTGGTGGGGCACCGTCCTGTTGGAACATCAACCTATTCGCAATGTACCGCCGATCATTCTGATTTTCAATTATGGCTGTTAATGCAGGATCTATGGCATCTTCCAGTAATTCCAAAAACATTTCACCGGTCAAATTTCCAGGTAAGAAAACAGGACCAACTAAATGATCGCCAAAAATACCAGCCCAAACATTTAATTTTTGTGGCTGCTGTGTAAAAACCTCATGATAAATTCTGGGATTAGAATCGGACCAATATCGGCAGTTATGACGATTTACCACGCCATTCAAGAAAAAGGAACATTCGTCGGAAAAGCAAGTGTTGAATAGAAAATGTTCATCGTTTATAATTCGTTCACTCATATCTTCACAAAATTGTAATCACCGATCAAAATCGTCTTCATTAGGTTCTTGTACCGGGTGAATTTTATACGGATGAAAACTATGGGCCTTTAGAATCTGTTGGACAGTACTTCGACTAACACCACACACAGTCCCCAATTTGCGGGTACTTAACGTAGGATCTACATAAACTTGCCCTAAAACCCCCACTTCTATTGCTTCGTTCCTTATGGGATTTTCAATGTTGCGTTTTTTATTGAAGACTGATCCAGTTTCTCAGAATTTAGCTACAAGTTCTAGAACATATTTTCGATGCTCGTTACTGTTCTCATGTTATTTCTGGTGTTTTATTAGCGTACTGATTATTTCCGAAAAATATTTCGATAATTTCAACTCTTTCTGCTGTGGAATATACCATGGTTAATTTATATAATAAAGCGTTACAATGTTATTGTAGCAACAAAGTTTGGTCAAATCAATCGCAACCTACGTACTACATTCCTATTTAAAATAAGTATGAGATATTTCCTTATCTTTCTTCAAGAAATAACTTTCTTGCCACAAAAAAACGCTCCAATAGCTATTTTCAACAACAAAATGATAAGCAAACCATGGGCGTAGTGAAGAAAAGCATTTACTTATTAAGTAAATTCTTTAAGTCAAATTTCTTCTGAAAGTAGTACAAACTAATCTGTTGTACCTATTAAAGTCTACTTTAAGCTTTATATCAATAAATCTTCAAAACTACTGAACTGAAGCCCATGTATTTTACATCATTATAAAGGGAATTGAAAGACCTTTAAAATAAGGTATCGCTCGACCCCCCTTTCCATTTAAGATTTGAGGGTTGATGTCATCCCCAGCCAGGGGTCTGCACGTGTTAACGTGATTTTTTGCCAAACTTGTGTCCCCCTCGAAAACAAAATCGACGGGTCTGAGCGTTTTTCGAAAAAAAACTGAGCTGCCAGTAAATGCGTCTGTCTCGTTTTCGATGCGTCACCCTGTATATTCCTAACTGTTATTAGCAATAGGCAATATCGAAAATAGGAAGGTGAACATAAAGGCGGCATCTGAGAAACATGCGACGCTTTGCACGGGATGTGCGCTTTACTATCAGGGGCGATATTGAATTTTCATTGTTTCTCCGATTTAACAGCTGCGGCTGAATAATCCTCCTTTAGTAGAAGGTTTCCTAATTAAATTATTGTCAACGTAACTACGGATTAGTGCTGAGCTATCTACAGTTTAAGATGTTATGCGGTTGTAAATAAAATTTGTGATCCACGACATTCTGTACTCTCTCCTTGTCTATGCAGATATGAGAAAATGGTTGAAAGCAACTAGCTCATATAAGCTACTAAGTACAAGGCATCTTCTGAAAGGTATTATTCCTTGCCAATTGTTAAAAACAAATGATTTCCTTAGCAACTATCACAGATTCGTCAGTTTCAAAATCCAGTCATCTATCCGCTCTTCAATGCTCCAAATACTAGCACATACTTCCTTCACCACTTTGCCAAGTTTATCCGACCAATTCAGTAGAACACCGATTATCGGAAATAATGTGTTTTCGGATAATCGAAATTTCAGATATAACGGAAATAAATATTTAGACTCATAATGCTTTTATTGAAAAACGTAAATGCGTGATATTATATAAAGTTACATAAAATATAAACATGTGGATACAAACATACATATTTACGAGTATTTAGTAACAAAGGAAGTAATTTTTAACTGTACACGTTTTGTATTGTTCCTATTTTTGGCAGCAATATCCCTGCAACGTTTGATAAGTACCACATCAAATGCTGTCTCATTTTCTTGTGGTTCGACGTAAGTTAACGTCTTTTGTAGCGCTTCTAGTCCCTCAGAATGTGATATTTTTCCAGAGATTTCTGTCTCATTGTCACTAGCATCACTTAAAACTGTCTCTTCGCCTATGTTACAAACATTTTCTATTAGTTCTGTATTAGTTAATTCTTCCACCAAGTCATCACCATTAATCCACTCACCAACATCTTCTGAGATTTTCACACCCTGCAATTTTCACGATGACCTCATGTAAATTTTTGTTGTTAATGTCATAGTCTGCGTAAGGTTCATGTTCTTGCTTAATTGCTGTCGATCAAGATTTTTGTGAAGTAGAATTTTATATTTGGCTCCATGCTTCTGCTATCCACATTCTTGAGATTAACCTCTTTTAAATAATCAACGAGGTTAGAACCATTATCAACCTGATCTTAAATTTGCACAAACGTGTGTAATAGGCAAAAACATCACTCCGATTTCTTCACTTTTAACTTGCTCTTGAAAATACATTTTCTCGGATATTCGCGTTCTTTCAAATATACTTCTGTCTTGGGAACATAATGATTGTAAAACCAGTCCTTAAATAGACCGGCATCCATTCAGGCATTTTTTTGATTTTTATACCGCACTGGAAGAGCGTTGCGACTGTCGTGTTTAAATGCTCTTGGCTTAGCTTATTTTCCGATTAACAACAAAGAAAGTTTGTGTGTACCGGAAGCATTGCTACAAGCGTTCTTTACTGCGTTTGTAACCAGGACCCATTTTATAGTTTAGGCCCGTTTCGTCACAGTTGTAAATTTGTTCTGGATTTGAACCATACTGATTCATTAATTCTTCAAAATGTTCTCCAAATTTTAATGCAGCGGACTTATCGGCGGATAACTTTTCTCCGCAAACTTTTAATTCTCGTATACCGTGTCGTTTTTTCCATCTATACAGCCAACCATCACTGGCTATAAAGTTACCAGGCGCCTCAATAACTGGCAATTCATCAATTAAGTTGACTGCCTTTTGCTTTAGAATTGGTCCGGAAATTGGTATTGCGCGTTCTAGATTCTGTGTAAACCATAGATATACCGCATCATCCAGTTTTTGATATTCCCCATTTTTCATAGCTTTCCGTAACGGCTGCGATGATGTCAGAACACTAGACCAAATTTCAATTTTCTCGCGTTGTTTTTTCATCCAGATGCGATCTTGCTATTCAACCAACTTTCTTCTCATAGATAAAAACTACAGACAAGGACCATCTGATCTCACAAAGCATAGGCAACCAGTAATGCGTGTAGGGTAGTTGAGCGATTCCTCCTTAGGAAACTACACGTGTCGCAAGCTTAGTCAGATCTGCGATTTTATCACTAAATAATGTGCATAACTTGAATTCAAAAGTTATAAAGACCATAATGAATCTGATTATCGTTCCACTCACTAAACTTTTCAATATTTGTATTCGAAATAGTACTTTTTCTAAAATTCTCAAAATATCAAAAGTCATTCCAATACGGATCGGGTGATGTGCTCACCAACCATCGACCAATTTCTCTAATGTCATACTTTGCTAAGATTTTTGAAATTCTGCTGAAGGATCAACTCACCTCTCATCTCGAGTTATTTAATGACAAACAATTTGGATTTAGACGGAACAGATCTACTACTACAGCAATCAATTGTCTTATAAATCGTGTTAACGGAGGATTTAAGAACCATTTACATACCAAGGCGGACCTTTTCGATTTATATAAGGCTTTCAATTGACTGCGACATAGTATTTTAATAAAAAAAATTACCCTATTATCACATTCATCCTTCTAGCATCAAGATTTCAGTCTCTAACTTATCCGACAGAGAATAACTAGTACTTTTCAGTGGCTGTAACTCTGACACCAGATCAGTGATCCATTGAGTTCCTCAGGGTTCCGTACTGGGACCACTGCTGTTCTTACTATACATTAACGATATTCCTAATAGTACTCACGCCCACACCCAAAGCACTTGTCACGTTTTTAAGCAAATCACCTCTATCTAAACTTCTGATTGCCTCAAGTTTCTGTTCTTTGGTAATAACAACGCGTTCACGTTTCTTTCTATGCTGATCCATCTTAGCGACTATGAACCTGACTGAAACAGACATACACGCTCACATACCAGTGAATTCCGCAAACGCGCTTGGGGAATCACCGGCAGCGAATCTAATGACGTAAACATGACTTTTATAAATTACCATTATATGTCTTTCTCTTGGAGCAAATCTCTCCAACTTACGGCTCACGGATCACAACGTAGCCTGCCAATATTTTAGAACCGTCCGCCAGGTTTCCTTCTGGGAATGCTGCCCCAGAAAAAAGCCAAGAGGCCCTTTGTTGTTGTTTCTTTGTTATTACACTAAGGCCCAACTTCACCAACATTAATGTTATCAAACAATGGGAACATACCTTATCGAAACGCAATTTGACAGAAGCTGTCAAAGGTCTCTGAATATTAGTGATTTCTATTGAAATATTGAATAAAATCGTGAAAATTCGACTGTATTATAAACAAGACCACTTTTTGATTCCAACATGATGCTTTTGTACAGAAAAAACAGGACAACTTTCATGTATTTTGATATATGCTATTGGTTTACATCTAACAATCCGTTACCCCCCTCAGCGAATGGGAATGCGGCAAATAATAGGTCGATTTTCTAGCTGTTGAATATGGCAACAGATTTGGACGTTTGTTAATGCATGGCACTCTCGAATTTACCAACTTCAATATACTGAAAGTTATCATTACATACCCTGTTGAATAGCGTGAATTTGTCTGTATTTTGCAAGAAAATAGAATATAAAATACATTCCATCCAATTCCTCATTTTCCCTTACGTCATAATAGGGTATAATAATAATAATTTAAGGGTTAATGAATTTCTTCAAAGCAATAAAAACATTATGTCCTCTCCATCCTAAAAGACAGATGATATGTACAAGACGCGTCAATCCCTACATCTCCCTGATGATGCATAACGCAATTACTATGGATATAGACAAAAAAATATGAAAAATGTTTCACAAATAATGTCTTTTAGGTCCAAAAATCATAAATGTTAGTTGGTTAGTAATGTTTATTGTTTGTCTTTTTGACTGGCGGGGATATCTATCTGTCGCACGCAGGGATGCCAAGTCTAACGACGATCACGTCCCGTGGTAGAGGGTGCGAAATGAATCTTTTACATTTGCTGGTTTTGAATGTTTTCGTGAAAATTTACTAGGTATCATGATTATAAGCATCTTTGGTAGATTGTTCGATCCGAAATGGGACAGATCTCCTATTTATGAAAATATTTTTGGTATCATCTAACCATTGCAATCAGTGCACAAACACTGTGACATATGATTTATAGCATAACCCGCTGCCCTATCAACACAAATTTAACATACAGGCCGCCTAGCCGTGGGGATGCAGTGGTCGGAATGAATATCACGGCAGCAACTGATGATTTGGGCATGTCTGGTAACAACGTATGAAGTGAAACTCGCTAACTTCACAAATTTGAAGATTTTGTACAATTTCTTTGAAAATGATGAAAGATACGTCTGATTTGGCAGGGTAATATCGCAGCCAAATGGCAGTCAGTCGTTCTGACACAGTCCGGATCGAAAGATGACGATACTCGTGAAATGTATTGATACTTCTAAATATAGGATCGTATCGAACATCCCTACTGTCAAGATGTATAACCCAAGGTACCGACGGAGCTATTTTGCGGCGTCATGGAAATAATTTTAAATTTTCATTTGCATTTTTTCAAGTGTTGTGCAACGATTTTGGGAAACATGTCAGGAATAGTCTTATAAAGCATAGTAGAGTATATTTCAACAGTTAGCGGAACTTATTCCACTGGGACCAGGAGGGTGAAACGGGATATTAATGCACAATCTGGCAACCTTGTCGCACCCTCACAAAATGGCCGCTGACAACCACACAAGTCACCGTGTTGTCACTGAATAGCATGGAATTAAACCTTCAGAGTATATGTTTTGTGAGTGGTGCCAAGAGTTGACAGATCCCACACATGTGTCACTCGGGGAGTCTTGAAATGCAATAATCAGCTGTATTCAAATAATGTGTAATATAAATAGAATGGGTACTCGTGAAAAAAGAAAAATATGGCAAATTTGTAGCTTTTTTTGCAGGTTTTAGGTTTGCTGGTAGCTTTAAGTCATATATTTGGGAATTTCTTAATCGCTGCGAATATAGTGTGGATGTTTGTTCACTTCCTGAACAACGAAGGATATTCAACTTTATGGATGTATGGATATCAAAAAACCTGAATGGTTTTGTGGGAATATCAACCTATAGTGCCATAATGGTTCTGATGAACGGCAAGTAAATGAATGAATGTTTGGAAATGAGCAATATCTTTTGGTAGAGCCTGACATCATGTAGGTGCTTAATGGCTTTCTGCAAGAGGTTTATAGGAAAAAAACACCCAGTATCGCATATCAATTGAAGAAAATAATATAAACATGACTAAAAAATCAAAAATAGTAATTAAAACATTATTTATTAAAAAATGCAACATTTCTTTAAATTTTGCCTGAATTACATGTAATTTCTTAATATTCAATGACCAGCTCTTATCTCATACTTTGACAGTATTTTGTTTTCAACATTTCATAGCTATTGGTTGCTAAAATTTGTTGATTGGAACTTGAAGTTCATTCATTGTATTTGACGGTCTGTTATCCTATAGGTGGAGAATAACGGACTGTTGTTGGTTAAATTGGCCCTAAGAAAAGTTACACCAGCATCCCAATACAGAAGCTCTTTAGGTGCTGGATAGACACAATTCATTAAAGTGAATCAATCCGTTCGAGTTTGCTTAGTATTTTTCTTAAGTTTGAATTATTATACCTTAAGGTTAATGGTCAATGGATTTCATTTTGAGATTTGTTTATATAAAATCACAGGAAAATTAATAGTTAACCAAAATGGTGAGTTCTGATAATCAGGCTTCAAGATTACCCCAACGAAAGAGCTCGAGATACACAAACTAGAGCCAATATTTTTTCATAACACTTGGAATTTGAAGGAAAACCTGAAAAATTTGGTTGTTCAGCTTTTTGACTTTCTGATAATATCTGACCTCGACCACTCACCTTCTCCACTGTTACAAGCCTTCCATATACTGAACACCCTTATCAGAACCGCCTCTGATGCAATGAAGTAAAAATACCACCGCTCTAGAGACGTAGGAGTTTCGTGACCGGACTTCCGGATTAAAGTCGTCGTCGGCGCCAAAGGAGTTATTGCCAGATACGATACAGTTGAATTATTTAGGACGTTTCCCTCATCTAAAATACCGCTTTGAGTTAAGCACGAAAGGTCCAAGATATACAACAGATATTCAGGAAGCACTAACCGTGGGTTTGATACGTAGATTTTCGTTTAAGCTGGTGAAGTGTTATCACGATATCTTGATAGCTATTTGGGATCCTTGCTTCACGGCTGCTTCAGCATATGTACAAACTTTTTATACACTTTGCAATCCTCCAAATTTTTCTGAGGATCATATTTTCTGGGGATGAAGATTTAGATCCAAATGTTTGAATGATAGTCTCGTATTTTCCCAGAAGCATTAAAAATGGCACTTGTAACGGGTGATATTTCAAGAGGTATAGGATTTGATTTTCAAAGAGAAAACACAAAAAATTTAAAAAAACGATTAAATCTTCATTTGATTCGATAGAACGGTCGATATAATTTAATATTTGAAAATTATTTCATGTAAATGTTGGCCGCGGCCCCGCTTTAGATGGCCTATGGGCAAGGTCCAATTTTGGCACACTCTCTCCAACATATCGGCCGGTATCTCACGAATAAATGCTTCAATATTGGCTTCCAGTGCGTCAATCGTTGCTGGTTTATCCCTGTAGACATTAGCCTTAACATGGCCCCACAAGAAATAGTCCAACGGCGTTAAATCACACGATCTAGGCGGCCAATAGACGGGCCCCAAACGTGAGATAAACTGTTCACCGAACTCGCCTCTCAATAGCGCCATTGTTTCGTGTGCGGTGTGGCATGTGGCATCGTCTTGTTAAAACCACATGTCAGCCAAGTCCAGCTTTTCCATTTTGGGCAAAAAAAGTTTGTTATCATCGCACGGTAGCGCTCGCCATTCACAGTTACGTTCCGGCCATTGTCGTCTTTGAAGAAGTACGGCCCGATGATGCCACCGGCCCATAATCCACACCAAACAGTGATTTTTTCGGGATGCATTGGTAGCTGTTGCAATGCTTCTGGCTGGTCTTCACTCCAGATGCGGCAATTTTGCTTGTTTACGTACCCATTCAACCAGAAATGAGCATCGTCGCTGAACACAATTTTTCGATAAAAATGTGGATCTTCCTCCAACTTTGCCAGCGCCCATTCACCAAATGGGAAATGCTGTGGGAGGTCGTGTGGCTTCAACTCTTGTACAAGCTGTATCTTATAAGGTTTTACACCCAAATCCTGTCGCAAAATGTTCCACGTAGTGGAGTAACAGATGCCCAATTGCTGCGAACGGCGGCGAATCGACATTTCACGGTCATCACTAACACTGGCGGATACAGCCGCAATATTTTCTTCAGTCCTCACTCTACGTCTGCGTGTTGGTGGTTTAATGTCCAATAATGTAAACTGGGTTCGAAATTTAGTCACAAGCTTCCGAATACCTCCCTCAGTAGGCCGACCAAATTGCCCATAAATTGGAAGCAGTGCTCAATGCACTCTCTTAACCGAGCATGAATTTTGATCGTAAAATTTAATAATTTGCAAGCGTTGTTCGTTCGTAAGTCGATTCATGGTTATATTATAGACCAAACTAAACAAATTTGACAATGACACAAGACACGATTCACGCGTCATCTGTCAAAAACAGTGTTGCCAAAAAGATACTAGCAAAAAATTACTCATTATTACGAATCTATAATAAAGGCGATTCTGAGGATATGGACAATTACCGTGCTATTAGCTTACTGATAAATTTTTCAAAAATCTTTAAAATTGCTTATAACAACCGTCGTATTAATTTTTTCCACTCAAATGAATACTTCACCAATAACCAACGTGGCTTCATGAAAGGTAGAGGTGTGAACACGGCACTGTTCGATTTCACCACAGCAATCCGTGAATATTGAGATAATCAAGGAGCAGCATGTGGTTTATTTGTGGACCTATCAAAAGCACTTGATTGCATTGAACACGAAATACTGCTAAACAAATTATATAAATTTGGTATACGCAGGAATGCGTACTACTGGCTTAAATCTTATTTCTGTAATAGAAGACAGAAAGTAATTTTGAACAAAACCGGGAAACGAATAACATCTAGTCCTCGGACATATAGTACTGGTGTTCCTCAAGGCAGTACACCGGGCCCAACATTGTTTATTATTTATATTAATGATATATCCACCACCAAGGAAAAACACGCAAAATCTAACTAACACTCCACTATTTATCTTTAGCCACAAAGAAAAGTTTGTAATAAACGTCTTTAACCACAGTTACAATACACGCAAAAGTCAGAAATACTTTTACCCGTCACATAAGCTAAATTCTACCGGAAAATGTCCACATGACTCTGCACTGAAACTTTACAATATCTTCAATCCATTTCAGCATTCACTATATTCAAAAAAAGCATTCATAAATATATATATATATATATACGCGATATGGAACCATATACAGTATATTCAGATAAGAGATAGACCGGATGTAAACAAAAGGTTCGGGTGATTTTCACGCTAACGCCACCGTCTCGACGTAAAACAGGAGCCCTCATTGGTCAATTCGCAATTAAATGCCTATGCGGAGCGGCAGAGCAGTCGTATCAAGGCAGAGTCACATTCAGGTTCAGACGTGTTACGTATATCGTGTGCATCATTGCAATTTGATATTTCTTTGGACGTTTTCGTTTGTTATCTTATTAAGTTGTTGAGTTTGTCGTTGTTATTGTTATACCTTGTTATTGATTGTTATTGTTATCAACTGCTTGCGCAAAATGCCCAGTAGTACAGATACTGCCGATGAAGTTGTAAACTCCTGTAGTCCACCTAGGAAACGCTCTAAAAAAAGACCTGAGTGCAGAAATTAAAGAGGTCATTTTGAATATATAATAAGATCGAGCGCGAGGAGAACGAGGCATTAACCATCAAAGAAATTGTTGTGAAGGTTTGTGAAGGGGTGTGTCGCGCATCTGTGTTTAATGTGTTAAGACAATACAAAAAAAATCACACCTTTTCTGAGCCAATGACCAGTAAACATCGCAAAAGTATTGTTAAATCATTGGATGAAGCTGATAAGCATGCGATTAGGAGGAAAGTGCATGAATTCTTCTTTAGGAATGAAATACCTACTATAGATAAAGTACTGCAGGAGGAAACTTTCCATGCGTTACTGAAGCATTTAAATTTCAAATGGAAAAAACGGGGTCGTAATAGTTTACTACTGGATAGAGAAGAAATTGTGCTATGGAGGAGGGATTATTTAACAAAAATTGGGAAATATAGAAATCAAAACAGGAAGATTTATTACCTTGATGAAACGTGGGTAAACGCAGGACACACTACAAGTAAAGTATGGGTTGATGATTCTGTAACTTCATCCAGGAGGGCCTTTCTAGATGGACTGTCCACCGGATTAAAAATTCCAGCAGGTAAATACGAGTAATAGACAACAATCGGATGTTTTTCAAACCTTGGGAACAAGGTTCTAAACATTAATTCCAGGGGGCAGACAAAACATATTACAAGTAACAAAACTTTTATAACTTTCGATAAAATGCGTGGATGTTTTATTGTCTTTTTCATTTGTTAGAACTTTTTTAAGCCATGTTTTTATGTGTTTTCGATATTTCAATAATTTTTTAATATAATCTTAAAATATGTCGATTATTATAAACTTAAAAAAAGTTACTAAGTTTTATATTGTGTACCGTTCCTAATATTTCTAATCATTTTAATTCATACTTTAAGCTTTATAAAGTTATAATTTGTTAATATTAATATTTGCGCGTATTTCAGGTTCCTGATCATTTATTTTTTAAAGGTTTATAACTTTAAATTAAATTGTGAAGCGCTGAGTAATCATACGACGTTCAATATTCTTTCTTTCAATATGACTAAATAATCCCAATTATAGCAATCTGATACTCATGTCTCAATGTTTTTTCGCTGAATGTGATGAAAACATTTGAAAAAGGTTCGCTTATTCAAATAAATCTACACCAGTTAGTACTTCGATTTCCAGGTAAAGGGAAAAGGCTCATTATCTGCCATATTGGCAGTGAGGATGGATTTGTTGTTGACGGTCTGTGGTGCTTTGAGTCTAAGAAAACTGGAGATTATCACGAGGAAATGAATGGCGAATCGTTTGAACAGTGGTTTTCAAAAATTTTACCGAACTTAGAGGAAAACGCAGTAATTGTGTTGGATAATGCGCCTTATCATTCTCGAAGAATGGAGAAGGTCCCAACAACGGCTTCAAGGAAAGTTGATGTTCAAAATTGGCTCCGCTCGAAAAATATCAACTTTGAAGAAGCAATGCTGAAAGTACAATTATTAAGAATTGTCAAGGATCACAAGGCGGAATATCAAAAATACGCCATTGACGAAATGGCAGCAAGTCAAAATAAAACTGTGCTCCGTTTACCTCCATACCATTGCGAGCTCAATCCCATTGAGCTCATATGGGCAGAGGTTAAAAATTATATAGCTAAGCACAATACAACTTTTAAATTTTGTGACCTCAAAGGACTTTTCAAAGAAGCACTAGAATTAATAACAGCGCAAAAATGGGAAAACTGTATTAAGCACGTGAAAGACAAAGTTGAAAAGAGAATGTGGGAACTGGACAATATTTTAGAGGAACAAGTCGAGCCATTCATTATTGACGTTGGTGCTTCAGGCAGTAGCGATGATGAAAGCTCATCAAGCTCATCTTTCCAATAAAAGATGTCGTTCATCAAATTCGGTAAGTTATAAGTAATTATAAAGCTACTGTATTTTTTAATTATTTATTGACATTTTTGAACCCATTTTGGCAAAACCTATTCAAGAATCTACTTTCTGACAATGTTCAACCATGCACTTTTTTTTACGTTTTGAACGTTTTAATTTGGTTACATATTTACCTAGACATCAAAAAATATACTAATCAATATTCTAAAAGCAATTTTAAGAGATATACGATTATTTTTAATTTAGGCTAAGTTAAACGCCATTTTGAGATTATATTCGATTGTATTTCACCAAACATCAGACGGCATCCGAAGCTGGAAATCGAAGCGAAAATTTTGAAACCCTTATGTATATTTATATCATTATATATTTCTTACCCCACCCCCACATGATCCTATATCCATCACCAATCGTATACACATCGAATTGTGCTAATTTACTACAAAGTTACGCAAAGCAGCATCTACTATCTAAAATATGTACTGCGTGACTCTTAATACGTCCCTGCCGAATGTTACAGCGTTCGATGATCACGTGGTCTTGTTTATGTCCGGTCTATCTCTTATATGAATATACTTTAGTATTGAAGAGTTCTGTGCTCTGGTGAAACCGTTAGCATTAATAGCGCTGTTCTTACATGTTGTCTATGTATGTTTGTTTTTGTATGTACTTTACTGTACTGTGTGTACTGTGTGTGTACTGTTATAAATTTCTTTGTTTTTTGTTTATAACTGAGAAACCAATAAATTTCTATTCTATTCTATTCTATTTTAAAATTTTCTTATACCTATCCTATTGTAATGTATCCTGTCTTCTGACTTCCACCCCAAGACACAAAGATCTTTATTTGCCATCTTTGGCTGTTTATTTGATCTATTGTGAAACATTCCCTTGCTTTTTTAATATAATACAAATATTGACACACTTGGCTGATTCCACTTCAAAAGTCTTATCCATTTTATCTCGAACTGCGTGAACAACACGCATCTTAAAAGCTTCCAGAGAGCATAACCAGCAGGGAAACTTAACGCAGGAGCAGTTTCTTTGTTGATCTGTTCAATAGCTACGCATAAGTATGCAAACTCACGGAAAACGCGCAAGCCTTCCAATAGACCAGTCAGTCGTCAAATCAACCACACAGCTAAGTCTTCAGTAATAAAAAACTGTCCACAATGGTGTCCTTGGTGTCAGCGTTGCAAAGTGTAGTAGAAGAGAGACAAGTAGAAAGCTTGACACTTGAGGTACCGCAACTACTACCAAGGATTAAAAGTTTTAGGCCCAATCTTTAGACCGCCTAATTTTTTTAGAACATAGTACCTTTTCTGATAGGTTGTTCCTCATTTTTGATTATCACACCATCCAGATTTTAATATACGAAGCTGAACCGAGTGAGAAGAAGAATCGCAGCTACAGTTCACCGTTCTTAGCGGTTGCGTCATCAACGCCATATGGAATAAGTATATAAGATCGAGTCTCCGTAACATGGACGGATCTCAATTTTCCTAATTTAGGGAAACCGATTCAAAATTATTTACTAATCGTAACTCTTAAAGATCTTATCTAGTAAATAAAAATGGGTAGAGTATGACACGCCATTTGATGTTTTCTAAAGTTGAAATAAAAAACACATACGGAATTTATAATACACCTATAATACAAAATACCACAACTATTTGCTAACTTGATGGAACATTTAACATTGGATGTGGATATGTGACAAGCTTATGAGAGCTCTAGAAGAACCGTCTTCAATAATAAAAATGCTGCATTCTGTGAAGGCGACTAAATAAGTTACTGCTGGAAAAAAAAATACAGTTTGATGATGATGCTCTTAAACTCAAGCTTTTAAATCTCTGTCGCCTTAATAAGCATCAAGCTTGTAACTTCCATATCTATCAAAATATTTAACAGTCAGAGTCATCTGAACTTTCTCCCAAGTGAATGATTGTATTAGTCTCCACCCTATTAAACACTTGATGCTTGTCCCAGTCGTTTTTAATTATGTCCTTGGTATGCTTCACACACTTGGCCTTAAACTGTAGGAGTCACCTTCGCTAGAGCATCGACCCAAACTTTCATAACGTCCTTGTCACCATAGCCATTTTCCTCAATCTGACAAACATAACTGTTGGGCTATTCCCCAGACTAACTCAATCGGGATGTATTGACTTGATGTCCATATTCATGTAATATTTCATCTATGATATATCTTGGAGTCGATGGCTTATAAAGGCGGCAAGATTTAAAAGCTCGAGTTTAAAAGTGTCATCATCAAAATGAATCTTTTTGCCTTGCAGCCATTGCTTCAATTGCATTTCACTCCAACTGGAATCGGACATTTTTTCTGTTAAGGCACTATGACTCTCATATATCCATTTTTTCAATGAATCTTTGTCCCTGGAATCGTGGAACTCAGCACTTTTTGATTTTGTAGTCAATAGCAATGCAGTATCTCTCAAAAAAGCGTCTTTGGTCTCAGCATGGATGGCAATATATCGCTTGCCAGTACCCTGATGGCTGCTTTTCAGACTCTTTACATTTTTACCTTGCCAAACGACAGTTTGGCAAATATACACCTTTCATCTAAGAAAGTGCATTATATTCAGGTTATTCATATACGCTTGGAAACAATGTCTGATTTTTTCACACAAGAGTCGGCGGTTATCTCCTGTCTTGTAGGAAAAACCGCAACCTTTCAATAGACGCCTTAGAATTAAATCCGCGGCATTGTATATGTACCTTTTTTTAAGCTCCTGATTGAGCGCAGAGGTCGTGATATGTTGTCCTTTACTCATCCTATCATTGAAAGTATTCCTAATTTCTGTTTTGCGGATGTGTCTGTCACCTTTTGTTGCGGAGAAAAATTTATTTTTCAAGGTTTCTTCATACCCTTGTGTATACATGTTTAATACTAAAACTTTTACACAGAAAACAAAATATTTCATACTGAAATGAGCTGAACTGTTTATAAAGTTAGCATGCAATCTGAAGATACAATTATGTTTCAAACTGCCTTAGACTATTTAGTATGTAGAATGTGATGTCTGCATGACTTTGTCAAATAAGTAGGTCACGTAGTCCAGTTTCTTTACGAACAAATATAATTCGTTGGACCTTTTTCTTAACAGTCTGTTTTCGAAATATCGTACGATTTAAACGAGTGCAATTTCAAAGTGTTGGAAAATAAACTCGGGAAAACGAAAAAACAGTAGACAAATTGCAACAAATTGTAGCGAAGTGACCGTCTCAAAAATTATGCAAAATTATCGGCATTAGTCCGTAATAAATTATTTAAAGTTTCAGCATTGTGCCTTGTATAGTTTTCAATAGTATTCTAATTGCTTATAACAGAGTTGATATGCCTCCACCGTTCGATTGACAATTATCAGTGTCAAGTATAGTGGTATAAAGATCCAGTTAACTAACCGTACCGTAATGAGAAGGATTAACGATTGCAGAACCGCAGGACGGAGATTGGAATCCACGAAGCTCCTTTTTATGTATTTTTTTTTTTAATTTCGAGAAACAAATGCTTTTTCATATTATCTGTTCTACAAGCCTCAAGCGGCAAGCGTCTAGCGTCAAGCGTCAAGCGTAAAGATTTCTAAGTCACTATTTTTGACAAAATATATTATCAGAGAGATATTAATTCGGTTTGAAAAAATGTGTCGTGTGTTTTCTCGATATTTTCTTTTGAAGAGTGCCGGCTGTCAATTTCTATATCCAAAAAGCTGCATGCGTCTAGGTGGAAAGCTCTAAAAGGCAGTTTATTTTACCAAAAACGAACTATATATATATATATATATATATATATAGAGAGAGAGAGACGTGGTCATTGTCGTCTAGACCAGTTAGATGAGAAATAAAGCTTCCGCCTTTAGTTGGGTACTTCGACAAAATTCAAGCAAATGAGGACTCTTTATACTTCATTAGTCTCTAGCTTTCAGTGGACTTTGCCATCTTCATCGGGAGCTGCAATAACATTGAGAAGAGATAGCAACTATTGTGCATAATGATTTTAAATTAACTTACAATAGTATGTGAGATTGTTGCTAAATGTTATTAACGTTTAAGATGAGGGAAACATTTAGTAGCCTGGTGAAAGCTAGATACATAGTACATTCGTTAGAATTAGTATAAAATACACACAGCTATCTGTCAGGAACAAAAGAAAGCCATACCATAAATTAAGGATTAAAATCAACTTGGTGAAGCAGATGAAAACAAGGGTAATCAGCATCTCTGATAATACTTGCCATACTTCAAATTTATGGAAGCTATCAAAACAGTTCATCGACAATAATTATCCGAAGTGTTTGATTAACAAGATCTTGTTCAGTTCTCCTTACAGTATTTTACCAAATTCTAACAATCCAAGTAATATTTTCACAACTCCTAATAACAGAACTGATATAATTCCCAACAACAACACCAATTCCAATAACAATATAACCGCCATCCCAAATTCCAGATCTGGTTTTGCTGCCCTAACCTATATCAAAGAACTGACCCCCAAGCTGATCAGCCTATGTAGCCTTTTGAAATGTCGAATTGCTTGCAAATCCGTCCTCACTATAAACTGTATTTTTTCAATGATGAAAGACTGAGTCCCGTTGCTTGGCTTAACCAACACAGTTTACTCTATCAATTGCAATAATTGCAACCAAGTGTACATAGGTCAGACTTCCAGATCTGTAAAAGAAAGGATTTTATCACACAAAAGTGATTCTAGGCTTCATCCCGAGAGATGTGCTCTGGCATCTCATGTCAATACAACAGGGCACTCTATAAACTACACAAGTATCAAAGTTCTCGATAAAGAGAAAACACCATCCAAACGTTTATTCCTGAAAATGTCCCACTTGTTCATGAATGACAACTTTATGAATAAGATGACAGATGTTAAGCGTCATTTACTCATATTTGCTAAACTGCAAAAAGTTGGAGCACTTATACATCTCTCCAAATTTTGATTTTTCACAACCATAAATGGAATCTGGTTCTTTGGTCTATTCCACCCTTTCCCTCCAAAATTTCCATTCCATTCAAATTCGAATAATTGTTTTTTCTCATAATAAAATAATAATTGTTTAATTCAATTGTCCATCTCATCAACAATATAGTTTGTTCAACTGCCTCTGATCTGTTGACAAGTTCTTATTTAACATATCTTGACAAACCACACCATCTGAAGTGATTTGGCAACATAGCACACATTTTACAAAAATTTTCGTTCCGTTCATGGACACTGACACCACCAACCTTCTGTCATCTGTCAAATGTTTCATCCTACTTATGATCCTGAGCCACATCATTTTGTGCAGCATCAGGTGGTTCACGATGTAATTTTAGCTTTCGTTCTAAATATTTTTAATCCGTTTTGTTTTGTTCCTGACATACAGCTGTGTGTATCTTATATTAATTTTAACGAATGTACCATGTATCCAGCTTTCACCAGGCTACTACTTACCTCTCCTATTTTCTGCTCGAATCCACTTTCCTCCCTTTTGCGAATTTCGCCCATTATTTTCCTACCTTTTGTTATATACCTTTCTCCGCATGATCATTTTTTCTTTGTAGATCCTTTGGGCTTGAAGTACCACAACAAGTGGCTATAACCGGCCGCGTGGTTGTGGTTATGTCTCCTTGAAAATTTGAGGTCTTCTAGCCATTTTATACTACAATGTGTAGGTTGGCTTTTGTTGTGGACTTCGTGTGTCGTTTTTTCCCTCTCCATCTTCGTTTCCTCACGTTACAGCCGTACCTGGATGTGTGGGCATGTGTATCTACTTTTGTAGTTTCATATGTGCATTCATTTCGGGCCTGATGAAGCCAACCAGCAGAAATACGTATCGCTCGGGTTACCTATCCTATTTTCTGCTCGAATATATATATATATATATATATATATATATATATTCCCCTTCTCCGCATGACCTTCGCACTCTATACAAGGGCCAGATAAGGCCTAGCCTCGAGTATTGCTCACACGTTTGGGGTGTTTGCGCTCCGACTACGAGTACATTATCCATGCTCGATGCTCTCCAGAGGAGGGCGGTCCGACTGATCGATGACTCTTCTCTAACAGTCAGTCTCGGAACTCTTTCTCACCGGCGGACCGTCGGCGATCTAGCCCTTTTCTACCTCTACACCAACGGGCTTTGCTCCTTGGAGCGCTCTTCCATGATGCCACCGCGCGATGTGCCTGCCAGACAGACTCGCCTAACTTTGGCGTCACATCCTAACCGTGTCGAGCTTCGTACATCCATAGCTGGGCGATACGACCGCTCCTTTGTTCTACTAACCTTAGGCAGTTCAAAAATCGTACTAACAAAATTTCGTTGGGATCATCATAGCAGCCGCAGTGTTCCGGCATTTAGGCTTCTGCCTGCGCGGCTGCTTCGATATGGTGTATATAAAAAAACTATTTCCAAGCTATGTTTATATGAGCTTTAACGTGCTGAGTCAAACAGGATTCTGTAACATCTTATTTTGCGCATTCAGATTTTTCCGAACGGCATTTCTCGCAAGGTATGGGAGACCCTTATAGTGAGTGAAAACATTTATACCATGTGAGAACGCGGATAATAACACTAAGGGCGACAAGCCTGTGGACGCGTTATTGGCGTTCTCTCCCAGTCATACATATTAAAAACGGAACCCAAAGAGTCTCTCTCTACCAACTCCGTATAAAGAGTTCTTTGACGTTATTACCATTACTTTTGAGATTTCTTATCAAAAGCTTAAAATAGCTTATGATCACAGGGCATTAACATATCGTCTACAAAAGAAAAGCGTTCTTTACGTTAAAGTAATTTAGTTTTCCAGCACTACAAAGTGGTTAATTAAGAGTACCGAAAAGAGTCGGATGACGTCGTCAAAGCCGCTTTTGCACCACTTTAACATGCCTGTATTCTCGAGTGCGTAGCACACTCCAGTTGTGTAGCTAGCTAAAGCGACAAAGAGAAAATAAACAGGCGACTCTTTTCCAGCTCAACATAAAAAAATTGCCACTTGGTTGCCCCCTTCGCTTATGTTGTTTGCTTTCCTCAAGAAAAGCGAGAACGAAAAGAATCGTCTAGATGTATAGGAAAATAGAGTGTAAAGAAGCATGACAGGGCATATTTCTGAACGGTGGTACAATAACGATACTTTTAGGAAAAAAGTGTTCCGAAGTTACAGCTTCCATAGTTGGTAAGCTGACGTGTCAAGGAGCAATAGTAGTGGAAAAAGAAAGATTTTGTGGCTTCGTGAAGTGTTACATTCAAAAAGATGTGACTTTTTGGTCGGATGTTTTATTCACTTTTGTCGCGCTTAACACTTCAAATCATGATCATCGATATCAAATGATGATGTCGTACTCAGCAAGCATGCGAAAGTATACTGAGTTTCAAAAAACGGTAAACACCACGTATGTTCATCAGAATTCAAGAATTTTACATACGTAGGTGTTTACCTTTTTTGTCACTATATTTACATACTTATCGGAATATTAGTAAATCGTTCAATAGGTGTGCCATTCTCAAAACAGTTCTGCCTGGATCATAGTGGAGTGTGACTGCCGTTTAAAATTTGGAGACATATGTTGAATTATATTCCAAAGCATGGGCTCTCTCGGCACCGTAATCTAGGGCGGTGGGAGTAATTGGTGAGTAGTATAATGCGCGTAAAAAATGTGACAAAATACCGGATGTTACAGCGAAAGAGATAGGGAGTCGCTTAAATGGGGGAAAGTTGCGTATTTAGGTAACTGACAAGGACTGGAAAGTTTCGAAATTAAAAGCATTTCCGAAGAGAGACAGAAACAGCCGAATTTATCCAAAATCATTTTAATCTTTTCGTGACTTTATTTGTAGTGAGATTTCATAACAGAATGCACATTAACCTTGCCACCTTTTATTCTCTACACGGTAGAATATGTAGAAATTCAATAGGTATGATAATAATAATTTATTCATGGTAATTGTACAATTTGTACAAGTGAATAAATTGGAAACAGATAAAAATCACAAAGGGATAATGTCCTTGTGCGTGGTGTAAAGACCTTAAAAAGTAAGTGTACATACTCGGAATCTGTTCAAAAGTCGAGGGGTATCCATGTGCGGACGGAAAATTACTCACAAACAAATACTTTTTGAGAAAAACCATTTATGGCATGTTATACAGAACATTTGAGGGCACATTTCTAAAATATTGGCAATTATACAGGGTGTCCCAATTTTCACCTGCATATCATAGTTGTGATTTTTTTAATGGAACGCATCAAATTTTATTGCATATTTGGATAAACCAGTTCAAAAGAGGAAGATTGATATAACATACTATGGGATTTTGGTAATTAGTTACTCAGATGTAAGGTGTTTTGTCCAGAAAAACCGTCCACTTCGGCAACCCTTCAATCCGCCATCTTGAAATTTGGAATGCTGAATTTCATACCAAAAAAAAAAAACTTACATACCTCGGCTTTTATATTATTTGTTACTTGTTCGAATTTTCATTTTTGCTCATACAGGGTGGTCAAAAACGCGAATTGTACTTTTACTCAAAAATTTCAAATGCATCACCCTGTATATTTGTGCAAGTTTGGATTCAACACACCAAAATTAAGGAAAAAAATCACATTATCCATGGAAACAAAACAGTGGACTAGTTCCATATTGCCACTAAGAGTACAGTTTTGAGGTAAAAACTAATAGCAATCAGAACAGTATAAATCAGCTTCAAGCGTAATAGAGAAAAACAACTATAACAACATAAACAAACAGCTATCACTACTCAAGACCTAATCTACAAAAACTGCTCGAAAATATTTCCACCAAGTTGAATACACAGCCGTAGTCTTTGGATGAATGACCGTTGCACATCCCTCAGCATGTGTGCTCGTATGTTCAGAAAAGCATCCTTAATCCTTTCCTTCATATTTTCCGGGGTAGATGGTGGATATCTATAAACCTCTTGCTTAACGTAGCCCCATAGAAAGAAGTCCATCAGTGTCTTATCTGGTGATCTAGGAGGCCAACATATAGGCCCATCACGACCGATCCAACGATTGTTACTCCAGGTGTCCAAATAGTTACGCACACGATTATGATAATGCGCACGTGTGCCATCATGTTAGAAGTACATATGCTTCCGAGTTTGCAGGTTGACATCCTCCAAAATCAAATCTGTACTCTTAGTGGTAATATGGAACTAGTCCACTGTTTGTCTTTTGTTTCCATGGATGATGTGATTTTTTTCCTTAATTTTGGTGTGCTGTTCTATGAAAAGCTTAATAACTCAAAATCTAGTGATTTTATGTGAATCAAACCTCATGCCAAAAAAGCTTATAAAAAATTTAATCCAGACTTGTACAAATATACAGGGTGATGTATTTGAAATTTTTGAGAAAAACTACAATTCGCGTATTTGACCACCCTAAATGAGCAAAAATTGAAATTCGAAAAAGTAACAAATAAGATAAAAGCTGAGGTGTGTAATTTTTTTTTGATATACAATTCAGCACTCAAAATTTCAAAATGGCGGACTGAGGGGTTGCCGAATTGGGGGTTTTTTCTAGTCAAATCACTTTATATCTCAGTAGCTAACTACCAAAACCCCATAGTATGTTATATCAATTTTCTTCTTTTGAATTGGTTTATCCAAATGTGCAATAAAATTTGAGGCGTTCCATTTTAAAAATCACAACTATGATATGCAGGTCAAAATTGGGACACCATGTATAATGGCCAATATTTTAGAAATGTGCTCTCGAATATCATGTATACCATCTCATAAATAGATTTTCCCAAAATGTATTTGTTTATGAGTAATATTCCGTCCACACATGGATAGGCCACCCTGTATATACCAAAAAAATATGAAAATAATGGGCAAAATCAGCAAAAAGGGAAAGTTGGATGCGAGCAGAAAATAGGATAGGTAGCCCGAGCAATACGTATTTCTGCTTTTTGGCTTCATCATTTGTGTAACCTGAGGAGACGAATATGGAGAGGGGAAAAATGACACACGAAGTCCCCAACAAGAGCCAGCCTACAAATTGTAATATAAAATGGCTAGAAGACCCAAGGCGACATCTAACTACAACCACGCGGCCCAATCAATTTTTGTGCCAAAGCTCTTAGGACATACGTTACTTTGAAATTAGAGTTAGAGCTGATTAGTGCGTTCTAAGTGAAAATACCCAATAAACCAGGCATTAGAGAGACGCCAAAAGGGGATTGAAGATTTGCTTAGAAAGTACCCATAATGGCATTGTAGAATAAGCAGGAGCTGCCTAGAGGAAGTTAGCATAAAATTGCCATTCGTACTGCCCGTCAGTTATCAGATAGTAACGTTGGAAATATGTTATCTCCATGACCTTTCTGATCACAGCAGCAAAACATTCTACGATGACCTGGTGAATGACTCTCTGAACAAGTAACATATCATAAGGACACTGCTTGTATTTGTCACTTTATGTTACATAGGATTACAAATATAGATCCATGCCTATTTTCTATATTCTCCTCACTTCATTTTGCTTAACTTTTCCAATGAAAAGAACAGTGGATGAGAGAAAAATCGCTTGAAAGAAACGATATATTATATGCCAATAAAAACCGAGGGTAATTTTTCGCACTTCCAATCATTGCGTTGTTAGAATTTCGTTTGCCAAAGAAGGGAAATAAAGCTCGGCTGTAAATACACAGCGATTCGTATCACATCAAAGGCGCATCTATTGATAGCCCAGAAATAAGGAAATTTGAAAAACATCGTAGATTAATTTTACAATCGAATTATATCCGTGAAGGTAAATGAAAGTGCCCCTCATCTAGAGACACAAAAGTTTTCTGGCTGTTTTTATTAATTCACACCAAATATAGAAACATGTATATATCAAAACAATCTGTCCACAGAAGAGTCAGAAGGAATGAAAAGACTCTAAGAACAAGGCCTTGTATGTTCAATTTGAAGCGCCAGCTAATTGTTACTGCAAAAATCAAACATCGTATTTTAAACGTACTTTTTACTGAAAAGCATAAAGAGAAACCCATAAACCACTGACGTCGTAATGTGTACGAGAAGGAACATACAAGATCTCATTTCGATCTATACCTCCTGTAACCCTCAAGTAGAAACACATCACTATATTTCACAATTATGTTTAATGAAGCCGAAAAACTTCCTTTTTTAATTTAACGTTCAATAAAAAACTTAACTATGAAAACTTTGCCTATTAAAAAGGTTGGTATTTTTAGGCGAGAATCATCCTTCCGAAATAAGCACCGTCTACCTCTCAAATCGACCTCTCAGAACACTGAATAGCAGCCCACGTTTGGGACTGTACAGGTCTCAGTTCGCGAGCTGACTGAATCGCCACGTAACGGCGATTCTAGCTATGTAGATGTGGCAGATGAAGCTTCGCGCTATCTTATTTCGATAGATCTCACACTTTTGATAGTTTATAGTTGTTGTTCTTTCGTTGGTTGTCCAAAACTCAAGCTTAGACCATGCTGAGGAGTAGCCAAAAAGCACGAAACAGCTTTCCATGGTTGACTGTCTTCAGACGAAAGGAAAGCATGTTTATTTTGAGAACCATCCTTACTAACTTCCAGCATAATTCGTCTCTTCTACTGGTCTATAAGGGAATTTCTCGTTGGATCTATATTGCTGACATTATTGGATACGTAGTGTGCTCTAGTCGCATACCTACATTCGATGATACAGACGACGGTAGGGGACGCTAGTTAACTGGAAATTCCTTAGATTGCATACGGTGGTTTGTAAGGCGTAAGAAGCATTGGAAGGGTAACCTCTGCTCCTTAGTCAAAGGCAGTTATTGTATAAAATAAATGCAAAGAACTCAGCACCTTTTTAATTATATGTGAATACTCACCAGAAAAAATTAATTACGTGTCAAAAGAATTTAATAAAATCAATGTCAGTCTACTAACGTCCTATCAACAAATAATCCAGATATACTCGTAATGAAAACGAGTGAGATAATGTCGAATCGCCACATATATAAGACGCTGTTTCAATACTAACAACCTAAAAAGCCACCATCATTGAATCCAGTCCACAAAAATCCCTAGATTGGTCTATAAATCTAACTAAATCATAGAAATTCCCCATTATAGACAACGTAGGCCAATACGAGTGTAAGAGGTTTGTCCCACAACAAACGGACGTCATTTATCAAAAATTCAGCTTCCTTCTTGTTTCTGTCTAAGAAAGGAAAGGAATCGATTCAATTGTGAATCCGTGGACTGGAATGGAGTCGGTATAAATAATCTTGACAGACCATTCAGTTAATAATCGATCAAGTCGCCAGACAAAGGTTCTCGCTGAGTGAGGTTAAAATTTTTCTCACAAGCAAGATGAATGTGTGGTGGTCATAACTATTAGTGCTTCACGGGTACTTTACAAAGGAATAGATATACTAAAAGTGAACAACACATTTATCAACTATTTACGAAAGAAATAAATCCAGGACGTCTTTCTGAATCCCTTTTTGCTGAACTATGAGTGAAGGCTGAATATTAAACGATAAGCTTCCGAAAGCTGTTTATTAATCTTTTACCTTTAACGCGCAAGATACAACAAGAATATAACTCGCTTGAGCTAATTAAATTGGTATCTTAACTTAAAGATAAGACTTTTACAAGGCAGTTAAAACTCGCAACTTCTGAAAATATTATAAATATACTTACCTTTTTTGTCAGATCAGCTTACAAAAAAACTTACGAGCTGCCTATTTTGCGAACAATTTTGGAGAGTTAGGATCCTAGAAGCTTTTACAGCTGACACTTAGACAGAGCTGCGGCCAAATCAGTGGAACGAATGGTGTAAGGTTTTCTTGTAATATCATTTCATTTTGTAGGAAAGTGATCAATTCAGAAGCTTGTTTGAGAAAAGGCACCACCTGTCAGACTTTGGGATTATCCGTCAAGAAGCACCCTATTCTGCTCTGCTCTAGGATAGCGCTGGTGTCAGTTCTTGGAAGGAATAGAATAACCAGTACAAAGTGTTATGTGGTCTTTCTGGCTGCTACTGCGTAGCTCACAGGACTCCGAACTGTGAACATCTTCTGAAGATGCCAACCACTCGTGTTGGCGAAAAATCAAGTAAAAATATTTTACGACGGCCTTACTACGCAGAACCCAACCAAATAACAACAATTGAATAATTTGCCAACGACATCAGCAAAGTTTTAGCTAGTTTTTCGGAAGCCTGGAAGTTCAAACTATGTTGGTTAGACACATGTATGTTAATCGACAAATTTGAAACATGTTGCTTAAATTTGAACTCTGAACCCATAACGACTTCTAAATTCTTTGCATGGTCCACCATAATAATTTACGTACTATTAGGATTAAGGGCAATTTTACGCCTCTGAACCCTGTAATAAGTGCTTTGGGCCAAACAGCATATCAGAACAATTTGTAGCATTGATCCCTAAACAGCGTCTCTTACATCAATTTTCAATATCCAAGTTCAATTTGTATGACACTTCATGCAAGTCTAAATCAAATTTTCATAGTCAGGTGAGTATCGTCTGCGTACATTTAAATATTGCAGTGTAGAAGTAACGGTCCCAAAACGGAGCCTTGCGTTACACCGGATGGGACATTTTGCGCCGATTACACCCTTATATGTTATCACCTTCTGGGTACGATTGTTCAAATATGATAGACACATTTCACACATCATAGACTTCGTGGTATATTTAATAATAATACTTAACCGTCTTTTATTACAAACAAATTATAGATAATACATACAGGGTGGCGCATCGAAAACGAAACAGACGCTTAGTTTTTTTTTTAAAATTAATGTACTTCAGTTCAGTAGTTTTGAAGATTAATTGAGCTGAAATAAACCGAATACATCATCATTAGTGGAGATGAATACATTTGGCAGCAAAGTAATTTAAAAATGAAGAATGAACTGACCCGTTAGGCAAGTAAATGTTGAAAATGGCCACCATGACTCTCCATGCAATAATGAAGATTTTGCTCAACACGTTGCCGCACATTTTGCAATATTTGAGGAGTAATGTGAAGGCAATCATTCACAATTCTTTGTCGCAGGTCTTCTAATGATGTTGGCTGAGTAGCATAGATTTTGCTTTTTAAATGACCCGACATAAAGAAATCCAAAGGTGATAAATCTGGCGATCTTGGGGGCCATGCAATGGTATCTCCGATAAATATTTTGATAATTTCAACTCTTTCTGCTATGGAATATACCATGGTTAATTTATGTAATAAAGCGTTACAAGTTATTTTAGCAACAAAGTTTAGTCAAATCAGTCGCAAACTAACTAAATTCCTATTTAAAATAAGTACGAAATATTTCCTTAACTTTCTTCAAGAAATAACTTTCTTGCCACAAAAAAATGCTCCAATAGCTATTTTCAACAACAAAATGATAAACAAACCAAAGCCGTAGTGAAGAAAAGCATTTACTTAAGTAAATTTGTGTAGTCAAATTTCATCTGAAAGTAGTACAAACTAATCTGATTTACCTATTAAAGTCTTCTTTAAGCTTCAAATCAATAAATCTACAAAACTACTGAACTGAAGTATATTAATTTTATATCATTATAAAGGGAATTGAAAGACCTTTAAAATAAGGTATCACTCGACCCCCCTTTCCATTTAAGATTTTAGGGTTGGTGTCACCCCCGCCTAGGGGGCTGCACGTGTTAATGTGATTTTTTGCCAAACTTGTGTCCCCCTCGAAAACAAAATCAACGGGTCTGAGCGTTTTTCCAAAAAAAAAACTGAGCTGCCAGTAAATGCGTCTGTTTCGTTTTCGATGCGCCACCCTGTATATGCGGACTTGACACAGTTTGCCCCTTAGGTACAGGTTCATGTCGTATCTCGATATTCTTCGTAAATGAACTAGAGAAAGAGTTCCGAGATATTATAGTAAATCACGTTTGTATTATTATGGGCAAAGACTACATACACTACTAGGCTTTTACTCAGCCATCAACGATTGTGATCAGACATTCGCAGCAGTACGGTTTTGTATTTACCAAGGTTTAAAAACCATTTGCTGCCGTTGCGCTTATTTCCTGCAATAATTCGGCATCTCATCAGAATATTGGTTTGGATAGTAACATCAACTTCAAATTGTCTCAAGTACCTTCGTAAGCAATATAAAAAAAAGCGTCCAGTAGATTGACTCTGCCCTCGCAAGGCTTATCACGAAGCCTTACGACCCAATAGTTTCGTTCACGTTCACACATTTCCACCTCCGCCTTGAACACGAATAGTGGTACCACCACTACAGTATATTCAGATAAGAGATAGACCGGACATAAACAAGACCACGTGATCATCGAACGCTGTAACATTCGGCAGAGACGTATTAAGAGTCACGCAGTACATATTTTAGATAGTAGATGCTGCTTTGCGTAACTCTGTAGTAAATTAGCACAATTCGATGTGTATACGATTGGTGATGGATATAGGATCATGTGGGGGTGGGGTAAGAAATATATAATGATGTAAATATACATAAGGGTTTCAAAATTTTCGCTTCGATTTCCAGCTTCGGATGCCGCCTGATGTTTGGTGAAATACAGTCGAATATAATCTCAAAATGGCGTTTAAATTAGCCTAAATTAAAAATAATCGTATATCTCTTAAAATTGCTTTTAGAATATTGATTAGTATATTTTTTGATTTATAGGTAAATATGTAACCAAATTAAAACGTTCAAAACGTAAAAAAATGTGCATGGTTGAACATTGTCAGAAAGTAGATTCTTGAATAGGTTTTGCCAAAATGGGTTCAAAAATGTCAATAATTAATTAAAAAATACAGTAGCTTTATAATTACTTATAACTTACCGAATTTGATGAACGACATCTTTTATTGGAAAGATGAGCTTGATGAGCTTTCATCATCGCTACTGCCTGAAGCACCAACGTCAATAATAGGTACCTTTACATTTACACTCTTTCCTGCGGGACTGGAACGCCCCGTTCCAATCGTGTGCGAAAGCATGCCAGTGTAAATGAGAAATAATAGCTCGGTTTTTAGACGTGTTCAAACTCGCATTTTCGTCGCTAGTGATTTTCGTGCAGGTAAGACGTTTGATTACATTTTACTTTCGCGCGGGCAATTGTGCGTAAATTGTGTTCTAGCGTGGGTAAGTATTTTATTGTATATACATATACAAAGTTTCAATTATTTTAATTGTTAGGTAGATAATATGGCAGATACACGATATTGGTCGAAAGAAGTTGTTTCAGAGTTTATTGAAATATATAAATCTTATCCATGCTTATGGAAAATCAAATCCCGAGAATATACAAACAGAAATTTGAAAAATGCTGCTTACGACAAATTAGTCGAGTTTTGTACAAAATTACATCCAGAAGCAAATCGAGATTATGTTGTGAAGAAAATACAAAGTTTTCGTGGTTCTTTTCGGAAGGAATTAAAAAAGATAGAGGAATCCAAGCGAAGTGGAGCTAGTACAGATGAAATTTATACTCCCACATTATGGTATTTCGACTTACTCCAGTTTACTATTGATCAGGAAATACCCCCGCAAAGCATTTGTAACATGGAAGATGAAGGAACAGAAAATTCCAACCACTCTACTGAAGAAGAAGTTGAATTTCAAGAGAAAACAGAAGTAAATAATACACAAGTAAGTTTTTTAGGTACTTATTTATTAAAAACAAAAATATACATTAAGCTTTTCCTTTGGCCAACATTTCATCCTGCCAATCAACTTTTCCATCTGAATTGAAATAACTTGTATAATTATCTCGATTAGTTTTCGCAGCTATGGTAGCTACTTTTTTGTTACGACTTTCTAATTTTGTCATATTAACGGCATTTTTTCTCCAATCACCCACCTGTAACTCTTTAGTTATCAGATTTTCTTGATCAAATGATGTTGATGTTGTATAAGAAGTATCACGCTTCCTAAGAAAATTGTGAAGAGAACAAATAGCAAGTACAACGTAACAGATGTTTTCCGGGTTCTTCATATGTATTGGTGTATGCAGAATTCTAAACCTTGCCGCTATCAGGCCAAATGCATTTTCCGAAACATTTCTCGCTCGTGATAGTCTATAGTTAAAAATTCTTTTACTATAAGAAAGATCTCTTTGAGGATACGGGTTTAAAAAGTTTTCATGTAAAGAAAATGCTTCATCGCCCAAAAATACAAAATTGAAATTATTTTCTGTGTCTGTGTTATTTGGCAGATGTAACTGGCCTAAAACCACAAAATTATATTATTCATAATTACATATATACAAGTATAACAACTTACCATGAATTAACTTATGATAAAATTTGGTGCTTTCAATTACTCCTCCATCAGATAATCTTCCATTTTTGCCTACATCGACAAAAATAAATTCGTAGTCAGCATTGACGAGAGCCATTAAAATGATACTATAAAATTTTTTATAGTTATAGTATTGTGCTCCTGAATGAGGAGGAGGTACAATACGAATATGCTTGCCATCCAGAGCTCCTCCACAGTTTATAAATTGCCATTTTTGTTCAAATCCATTTGCTACTTCCAGCCAATCCTGCTGCGTAGATGGAAACTAAAATAATATTTTTTTTTAGAAATCTGCAAGTGTTTCATCACAAGTGCCTTCGACATCTCATGCACGTCCAACAAGTCCAACTGCCTTCAAGCCTGCCTCAAATAAAAGAAGTAAGACTTCTAAACAAAATAAGACCCAAACAGACTTCATGAATTACTGCAAGAATCAGCTTGAAAGCAAAAATGAAATTGATGAATTTGATGCAGCCGCAATTTCGTGGGCGAAAAAAATTAAAAAGGTGAATCCAACTCAGGCTATTTATGCAGATATGCTTATCAATCAAGTTGTAAATAAAGGATTATTAAACCAATTAACCGAGACAACGATAATTATGCAACAATCACCAGTTCCACTTCCACTTTTCTCACCGCCTAGCCCATATAGTGTTGCTTCATCAAATTCTTCATTACATCGTCCAGAAAGAACATCTCAATTACATGCTTTAGATTCAGCAAGTATAACAGCTTACTATGAGCAAGCTAGTCAGGATTTTAGTAATTAATTTTTTAGTTTATATTCAAGTTTTGTTATCACAAGAAGTTTATTTCAATAAAACAAGTAATCTTACCTTTAAATATGTTTTCCTTAATACTTCTTATATAGCTTTACATGTCTCAGGTATAATTTTACATAAAGATGGTGCAGATATTCCACTTGAAAATTTCAAATCTTCAAGCGAACGACCTGTAGCTAAGTATCTCAAAGTAATTGTTAGTCTTTCTTCGGCACTTATGCTCTCCCGCAATCTTGTGTCTTGTTTAGAAATCATTGGAGAAACCAAATCCAACAAAATTCTAAATGATTCAGAATCCATTCTCAAATAGTTTCTAAAACCCATGGGATAATTATCACGCAACTCATGAAGCAGAGGCAAATGTCCATATCTGTTGCGATTTTCCAACCGTGTTTTCACCCAACACTTTCTTTGTCTCTTATTTGGAATATTTAGATACACAGCCAAGCACAAAGCTGCTCTTATTTTCCGTTTCTTAATTATTTTATCCATTATGAAGATAAAAACCGCCTTGAAAACTGTTGAAAATTTCAAGACTCCACATGCCACGAATACCACTCGCGAAAGATGACAGTTTTTGATTTACATTTGCACTTTTATCCTATACCGTTCCTCGACACACACTCAAACCGTGCGATAAGCAGTTGTAATTTTTAAGACAGTTCGTATTAGGACGCGCCACGCTTGGACGCGCGAGAATTCGCGTGATTGGAACGGGGCGTTCCAATCCCGCAGGAAAGAGTGTAAATGTAAAGGTACCTAAATGAATGGCTCGACTTGTTCCTCTAAAATATTGTCCAGTTCCCACATTCTCTTTTCAACTTTGTCTTTCACGTGCTTAATACAGTTTTCCCATTTTTGCGCTGTTATTAATTCTAGTGCTTCTTTGAAAAGTCCTTTGAGGTCACAAAATTTAAAAGTTGTATTGTGCTTAGCTATATAATTTTTAACCTCTGCCCATATGAGCTCAATGGGATTGAGCTCGCAATGGTATGGAGGTAAACGGAGCACAGTTTTATTTTGACTTGCTACCATTTCGTCAATGGCGTATTTTTGATATTCCGCCTTGTGATCCTTGACAATTCTTAATAAATGTACTTTCAGCATTGCTTCTTCAAAGTTGATATTTTTCGAGCGGAGCCAATTTTGAACATCAACTTTCCTTGAAGCCGTTGTTGGGACCTTCTCCATTCTACGAGAATGATAAGGCGCATTATCCAACACAATTACTGCGTTTTCCTCTAAGTTCCGTAAAATTTTTGAAAACCACTGTTCAAACGATTCGCCATTCATTTCCTCGTGGTAATCTCCAGTTTTCTCAGACTCAAAGCACCACAGACCGTCAACAACAAATCCATCCTCACTGCCAATATGGCAGATAATGAGCCTTTTCCCTTTACCTGGAAATCGAAGTACTAACTGGTGTAGATTTATTTCAATAAGCGAACCTTTTTCAAATGTTTTCATCACATTCAGCGAAAAAACATTGAGACATGAGTATCAGATTGCTATAATTGGGATTATTTAGTCATATTGAAAGAAAGAATATTGAACGTCGTATGATTACTCAGCGCTTCACAATTTAATTTAAAGTTATAACCCTTTAAAAAATGAATGATCAGGAACCTGAGATACGCGCAAATATTAATATTAACAAATTATAACTTTATAAAGCTTAAAGTATGAATTAAAATGATTAGAAATATTAGGAACGGTACACAATATAAAACTTAGTAACTTTTTTTAAGTTTATAATATTCGACATATTTTAAGATTATATTAAAAAATTATTGAAATATCGAAAACACATAAAAACATGGCTTAAAAAACAACAACAAATGAAAATGACAATAAAGCATCCACGCATTTTATCGAAAGTTATAAAAGTTTTGTTACTTGTAATATGTTTTATCTGCCCCCTGGAATTAATGTTTAGAACCTTGTTCCCGAGGTTTGAAAAACATCCGATTGTTGTCTATTACTCGTATTTACCTGCTGGATTTTTTAATCCGGTGGACAGTCCATCTAGAAAGGCCCTCCTGGATGAAGTTACAGAATCATCAACCCATACTTTACTTGTAGTGTGTCCTGCGTTTACCCACGTTTCATCAAGGTAATAAATCTTCCTGTTTTGATTTCTATATTTCCCAATTTTTGTTAAATAATCCCTCCTCCATAGCTCAATTTCTTCTCTATCCAGTAGTAAACTATTACGACCCCGTTTTTTCCATTTGAAATTTAAATACTTCAGTAACGCATGGAAAGTTGATCGTTTGAAATTTGGCAACGTTGTATCTCCGTTTACCTCCTACAGTAGGTATTTCATTCCTAAAGAAGAATTCATGCACTTTCCTCCTAATCGCATGCTTATCAGCTTCATCCAATGATTTAACAATACTTTTGCGATGTTTACTGGTCATTGGCTCAGAAAAGGTGTGATTTTTTTTGTATTGTCTTAACACATTAAACACTGATGCGCGACACACCCCAACTTTGTGAGAAACCTTCACAACAATTTCTTTGATGGTTGATGCCTCGTTCTCCTCGCGCTCGATCTTATATATATTCAAAATGACCTCTTTCATTTCTGCACTCAGGTGTCTTTTTTTAGAGCGTTTCCTAGGTGGACTACAGGAGTTTACAACTTCATCGGCAGTATCTGTACTACTGGGCATTTTGCGCAAGCAGTTGATAACAATAAGAATCAATAACAAGGTATAACAATAACAACGACAAACTCAACAACTTAATAAGATAACAAACGAAAACGTCCAAAGAAATATCAAATTGCAATGATGCACACGACATACGTAACACGTCTGAACCTGAATGTGACTCTGCCTTGATACGACTGCTCTGCCGCTTGGCATAGGCATTTAATTGCGAATTGACCAATGAGGGCTCCTGTTTTACGTCGAGACGGCGGCGTTAGCGTGAAAATCACCCGAACCTTTTGTTTACATCCGGTCTATCTCTTATCTGAATATACTGTAAACATACTTTGAACTGTGTATAATATCGATGCGCTTGTATAATTTTCTCACGAAGAAGCTGGCAACGCTGCATACCGGCCACCTATCGTATCGGACAGTCCGCGACGCAGATACGTATACGCGTGTGTTGAAAATATTTCTATCATTCAAGTTTTAGGCAGATATGTGCAAGGTAATCAGTAAAACAGTTAAATCTAATAATTAACATATTATCCGTTTTACTTACGACCATGAAGTAGAAACAGCTTTTGCTTACCTGTAACAGAAAAAATCGTGGATTAATACTTGGAAGGGTTGTGTTTTTCGCGCGTGGGTATGTATGTAGACAAAAAATATATTTCTCACTATCACAGATGTGGTTTTGATTGATTTGTCTTAAAGTGCGAGTATTAGTGGGTTTATTACAATTATAATAAAACAAAATGGCAAGTTTTCTAAGGACGTTCAACCTTGGAATTCGTTTTTCACGAGCTACAGCTTTAACGAATTTTGGTATATGAGGTACCACTAAATTTGGCTTGAAATGCAAGTAACGTTGAATATATTATCCCTAAAATATCCTTACTAATGTTATAAATAAGGAGATGATTACTCAATCGCGCCAACAATCTTGGTTTGTTTTTGATAATTAATAGTGTGTCATTCTTATATAAGATGCTCTGGTGACAGAAGATTTTTGGCAATTGCAAAAACCTTCACCAAACTTGAGGACCCTGAATGTGTAAGTGTTTCAACGCGATTTGTTTGTGTTTTTCTTTTTTTTACGTTCCTCTGTTGTTAAATCATTGATTTATTTTCATTATTCTCATATTACCTGTAATTGAGTGTGACCTGTTGGGAATTATACATAAATAAATGAATTATAAAAATTGTATTCTGCCTTTAAAACGTATAACATTGTCGGTAGGGTAGGGCTAATTGTATGATACGAGTCCGTAACTAACTTGTTTTTCCGAGGGTCAACTTGTCCTGAACATACTCCTTCTAATAAATAATGACGGCATAGGAAGTGTAGAGTCAACCTAGTCGACGCCATTTATTTGAACAAACCCCGTATGCTCGAGTTTCATCCCGGCCGCGTCTGATTTTTGAGCGGTTCCAGTTTCCCCCAGTTGCTTTCACAGTAATATATTATCTAACAACATAACCGCCGGTCGTCTCATAAACAGTAATCTTCGCCTCATGACGCAAATCGCTGTTGGCAGCTCGCCTTACTTTGTTAACAACCCCGACGCGATACAGTGTAATTATATACTTTCCCGACTTTGAAACATTGAATTATAACTTGATTCAGGCGAGCCTTATTATTGGCCGAAAAAAATAGATGTTGCGTCAAGAGCAATATTCGGTTTGAAATGGAGAAGTAATAAGGGATATTACAGTTTTATATTTTATTAAAAAAGATTGGGGATAGTCCACTGGCTACGCAGCAAATTGAAAAATTGCCAGCCTCGCTGATTGTTACTTCCGACGATGCGGGGGAGGCATTATAATTGTGAAAAAATCTGTGAGCAAATAACGGATAGAAAGAACAACATGAAAACAAAAACAAAAAGATTTTGCATGTTTTGTGGGCTAATGATTATTTTTAGCTATATTACAAACATTCCGTTTTGACGATACGTTCCAAAATCTTTATTTAGGCCGAAAATTGATATTTTTGAAACAAGACAACACGAAGTTCCATCTATTACCAGAACCGACCGTGGCGAATGTGAAAGCAGCAAGTTGTCTGTTGGAACTGTATCTTACTAGTTTGTTCCATGGGGAGTAGACCGTATCTACTCTAGCAACAGTATCGGTGGCATCCAGCGGCCACAGTGGTGGCTTGGATGACATATTTTGTTGCAGATTACCCACAAATATGAGATGTTTGAGTTTGTATAGAAGAGAAAACGTAACCCATCCTTTCCTGCATAAAAATAACATTTATATCGGCAAGGTAAACTAGTGTATTTGGCTATAAAATAGCCTTTGAACTAACCCTGTATATTACTCAATAAACTAGTAGTCATGGCCAGAAAACAGCTGCTTTGGGATAAAGAATTGGAAATTCTCAAAAACTGTTGTCGAATAAATGTTCCCACAAAAATTGGAGTACCCGGTTTATGCGTCCATCTTTTGAATACGCCCTTGAACAACTTGCAGCAATAAAACGAAACATTAAAATTATTTCGCAAGCCAGGGGTATTTTCATCTAATATGATTAGACTATAACCATTGGTAGTGATGAAATTACGATGAAGCAGCCAAAATGAAGATTGGTTTGGGACTCACCAAAAGTTTTACTCATAAAAAAATGTTTACGATGTTTCTTAACGTTCATACATTATCGCTCAATAAATTTTCGGTATAGCTTGACATAAAAAGAAAACGTTAAAACGCAGTTCTGCCAAAAAATAATTCTAAATGATGAAACTCCATGTTTCACTAGCCTCCAAATAAAACCACAGATGTAGAGTTGAAGATATTCTCACGTGTCAGCCACCTCGGTGGCCCTTTTGTGAGTAGAATTCAAGCAATGACAATGACAATATACAGGGTGGCGCATCGAAAACGAAACAGTGGCATTTACTGGCAGCTCAGTTTTTTTTTGGAAAAACGCTCAGACTCGTCGATTTTGTTTTCGAGGGGGACACAAGTTTGGAAAAACATCACGTTAACACGTGCAGCCCCCTGGGCGGGGGTGACACCAACCCTAAAATCTTAAATGGAAAGGGGGGTCGAGTGATACCTTATTTTAAAGGTCTTCCAATTCCTTTTATAATGATATAAATTTAATGTACTTCAGTTCAGTAGTTTTGAAGATTTATTGATTTAAAGCTTAAAGTAGACTTTAATAGGTACATCAGATTAGTTTGTACTACTTTCAGAAGAAATTTGACTAAAAGAATTTACTTAATAAGTAAATGCTTTTCTTCACTACGCCCATGGTTTGTTTATCATTTTGTTGTTGAAAATAGCTATTGGAGCGTTTTTTTGTGGCAAAAAGTTATTTCTTGAAGAAAAATAAGGAAATATCTCGTACTTATTACAAATAAGAATTTAGTACATAGTTTGCGATTGATTTGACCAAACTTTGTTGCTAAAATAACTTGTAACGCTTTATTACACAAATTAACCAGTGCGCTAATAGAACAGCAGAAATATCTAATGCGACATGAGAACAGTAACGTGCATCGAAAATATGTTCTAGAACTTGTAGCTAAATTTCGGGAAACTGGGTCAGTCGCCAATAAAAACCGCAACATTAGGAACGATGCAATAGAAGTGGGGGTTTTCGGGCTTGTTTTTGTAGACTCTACATTAAGTACCCGCAAATTGGAGACTGTGTGTGGTATTAGTCGACGTACTGTCCAGCGGATTCTAGGGGCCCATTGTTTTCATCCGTATAAAATTCACCTGGTACAAGAACTTAATGAAGACGATTTTGATCGGCGATCACAATTTTGTGAATATATGAGTGAACGAATTTTAAACGATGAACATTTTCTAGAGATCGCCAGATTTATCACCTTTGGAGCTACTCAGCCAAGACCTTTAAAATAAGGTATTTTGGGGTGGTGTCACCCCGCTTAGGAAGCTGCACGTGCTAATGTGATTTTTTCCCAAACTTGTGTCCTCGTCGAAAACAAAATCGACGGGTCTGAGCGTATTTAAAAAAAAACTGAGCTGCCAGTAAATGCGTCTGTTTCGTTTTCGATGCGCCACCCTGTATTTTATTTATCAGATAAACCTTAGTAAATCTTCAGCTCTATATCTGGGGATCATTTTCTGGATAAATGAATTCACAAACACATACACTATCACTATAAGAGTGCTGGCCACATATACAGGGTATTTCAAATTCGATCTTCACCACTTAAACAGGGTAAAAGTTGCATATTTAGGTAACTACCAAAAACTCGCTTAGAAAGTTACGAAATTCAAAGTATCTACTTCCGGAGAGTCACAGAAAAGACCTAATTTTACCAAAATGGATTCAGTTTTTTCCTGGCTTCATGTGTCATGGGATTTTCAAATAACTTTTTCTCCCCTACAAAATGACATAATTAGACTTTCCATATTCTCTTCCAGCACCAACTTAATTTTTTCTCAAAGGCGTCATATTGAATTCTTGCGCATCTGAATAGATCTTTAAATTGTGATTTCAAAAGTTATATATCATACATTGCCAAACCGTATTTATTCCAGAAAAACAAACTTCCTAGGTGGGCCTTGAACTTATGTAATGTGTTTCGTATACCAGACCTCAAATTGAGCGTAAGGGTTTGAAATACTAACTAGAAGAAAAATTAATCGAGCAGTGAACAATGTACAGATAAGAGGCTGTCTCTAGCAAATACCGGACATTTCCATCTGCTATGGTTTATCTCTGCCTTTATTAATGATTATTATTGCTATTAGCATCAATAAAATTTTCATGTTGTGTTCAGGTTTCGCCATACTTTTTTATTTCCTTATAATTTGCATCCAACGACAAATTAATGTCGACTAAGGAAATACATCACCGCCTTTTGTTGGGTACTTCGACAAAATTCAAGCAGTGAGGACTCTTTATACTTTATTAGTCTCTAGCATTCAATGGACTTTGCCACCTTCATCAGGAGCTACAATAACATTGGGAAGTAATATCGACTATTGCGCAAAATGATTTCAAATTAACGTATGTGAGATTGTTGCTAAATGTTATTAACGTCACATACTACTGTAAGTTAGTTTTTAAAGTAATTTTGCACAACAGTTGCTATTTCTTCTCAATGTTATTGTAGCACCTGATGAAGATGGCAAACTCCATTGAAAGCTAAAGACTAATAAAGTATAAAGAGTCCTCATTGCTTGAGTTTTGTCGAAGTACCCAACAAAAGGCGAAAGCTTTATTTTTCACCTAACTGGTCTAGACGACAGTGACCACGTCTCAAGTCATTTATATATATATATATATATATATATATATTTTGAGACGTGGTCATTGTCGTCTAGACCAGTTAGGTGAAAAATTAAAGCTTCCGCCTTTTATTGGGTACTTCGACAAAATTTAAGCAAAGAGGACTCTTTATACTTTTTTTAATTCTCTCTAGCTTTCAATGGACTTTGCCATCATCATCAGGAGCTGCAATTACAATGATAACAGTAGCAACAAAAGTGTAAAATGAATTTAAATTGACTTAACTTACAGTAGTATGTGAGGATGTTGCTAATTGTTGTTTACGTATAGGATGAGGGAAACGTCCAGTAACATGGTGAGAGCTGGATACATGGTACAATGGTCAAAATTATATAAAATATGACAAGACGTTAAAAACAGATTAAAAGTTATTTAAAAAACATTAGAGCATTACGTCGTGAAGTCACTTGATGATTGCACAAAATGGTGGTCATGGAATAATGAGTGAGATGAACCTTTGACAGAAGGCCGAAGGTTGTCAATGTCTGTGTTGAAAGATGGAACGAATTGTGGGCGTGTGCCAAACGTTGCCAAATCACTTCAGATGATGTGATTTTCAGAATGTTATGTAAGAAATTGTTAAACCGACCAGAGGCAGTTGAATAAACTATATTTTAATTGATGGGAATTTTAAATTAACAATTATTAATAAATCGTGAGAAGAGAATTATTAGATTTTGAGTGGAATGAAATTTGTTGGTGGAATCGGCCAAAACACAGATTATATTTATGGTTGTGAAAAGTCGAAATTTGGGGAGATATGTAAGTTCTCCAATTTTTCGCAGTTTAACAATTTCTTACATAACATTCTGAAAATCACATCATCTGAAGTGATTTGGCAACGTTTGGCACACGCCCACAATTCATTCCATCTTTCAACACAGACATTGACAACCTTCGGCCTTCTGTCAAAGGGTCATCTCACTCATTATTCCATGACCACCATTTTGTGCAATCATCAAGTGACTTCACGACGTAATGCTCTAATGTTTTTTAAATAATTTTTCAACTGTTTTTAACGTCTTGTCATATTTTATATCATTTTGACCATTGTACCATGTATCCAGCTCTCACCATGTTACTGGACGTTTCCCTCATCCTATACGTAAACAACAATTAGCAACATCGTCACATACTACTGTAAGTTAAGTCAATTTAAATTCATTTTACACTTTTGTTGCTACTGTTATCATTGTAATTGCAGCTCCTGATGATGATGGCAAAGTCCATTGAAAGCTAGAGAGAATTTAAAAAAAGTATAAAGAGTCCTCTTTGCTTAAATTTTGTCGAAGTACCCAACAAAAGGCGGAAGCTTTAATTTTTCACCTAACTGGTCTAGACGACAATGACCACGTCTCAAAATATACATATATATATATATAACGTCGCTTGAATGCAAAAGTATTCTAAGTCACAAAATGCATATTTTACAGGAGAGCTATCTTTCGAGTTTGTGTCTTGAATAACATTTCTGAGAAATTTTGGATATAGATGCTTTACCGGAAAAAAAGTATGACTAGTCCGTGAAAGTAGACTAATATTTGTTGCTGACATTGGACAGTCGTTCTGTAAGTGATCATTTGCTCTTATCATAGTTCTGCAGCGAAATGACGCGCCTCAAGCTATTACGCCAACATATCGTTCAAGACCAGTGGTGGGGGAACGCTTGTGCAGGGACTTACAATACCTCTGCATGCAATGTAGGTGACTATGACCTACAATGTCGTGTTAATATCCGAAAAATGAAGAATTTGGACATACAATAGTTCTGCATTCAGGCGACGATATATATATATTATAAATATATATATATATATATATATATATTTATAACCTCTTATCGCACGCCATACTCTCTCTCTCTCTCTCTCTCTCTCTCTCCGGAAAATAGTAAAACCGTCAATTCCATTAGGCGCGTCTTGCCAGCTTTATATCTTTCGGCATAATGGTTACTCGCTTAGCGTGGATCGCGCAGAAGTTCATTTCCTTGAATAGTCCGACGAGGTATGTTTCGCTAGCTTCTTGGAGTGCCATTACAGCAGAATTTTGGAACCGCAAATAGGTCTTGAAATCTTCACAGACCAGCCGTTGGAAGGGCAATTTTCTGATCAACAATTTGGTACTTTTCTGATAACGACGAATTTCTCCGAGAGCCACAGTTTCCGGACGATAACGGCGAGGTTTCATGACCCGCCAGTAGCAGGAGCACTTTTACCGGCAGCCTTCGTGGCTAATTGCTTCCTGGGAGCTTTACCTCCGGTGGATGTACGAGCAGTCTGCTTGGTACGCGCCATTACGATAGATTTCAGATAACTGAATAAAAATTATCTGTATACCAGCGACGTGATTATTGCAACGGACAATATTAAAATATCTAAATACGCAGCGACTGACGTGAGGATCGAACCTGAAACACCCAGTGTGTAGCTTTATTTGACCAGAAAACAATGGATTTCTATCGTCATTGAAATCAGTTTCAGTTGTTACGATAATTTTGAATATTATGAATAACGGCAATTGACTGCACGGTGCCTTTGTATTGTTATTGTATATGATTTGTTTTAAAACACGAATTGTTCATTTTGTATACAATTGAGTACTAAAAGCAGAGGCTCAACGTTCACTAATTCAAATATTTATAGACTCATACATGATACACACTCGTCCAAAGGCTAAAATCATGTATTGAAAAACGTTGAACATCATTATGTAAATAAATATGCTGCCATTCATCGGTTTGTCCACTTTAAAGAGTCTAATTGTTTGTTGGAGCTGAAACCTGATACATGAAGCGAAACGACTGTCCTCGATTGAAATTTTGATAAAATGCTAAAAATAGAAAATTTATTTAATTTACCTAAACTGAATCCAAATTCAAGATGAGATGTAAATAATAACAGTTAGCGCGCGATCTCTCGGTTACAGGTTGGGACAACGCCTCTTATTGGTCAATTCGCCATTAAATTTCAAGCCGTCGCCTGGCGGAATAATGCGCGGGGCAGGGGCAGGGCAGGCAGAGTTGCACTCAGGCCACCGTCCGTCGCGTGTATCACTGCGTGCTCGTGTTTTCGTATTCACCTTGCTTGGTTGTTGCTGTTGTTGTTAAGTGTATTTGAGTAATTTGTTAAGTTTCTGTTTCTGTTAAATACTGTCATCTTTGTTTTACAACCGTTGGTGGTAGTCCATCATTCGGAGGTAGCCCTGAATGCGGCCCTGTACGCCGTCCTTGCTTTTGGCAATCACGCATCCATTCTAGCTTGGGTGTAAATACACTATAGTTTCAGAGCAATCACCTGACTATTGAAAACATCCGCTGCCTCCAACATACTATACGAGGTCTGAAAATTATGTGTGATGAGACTGATTCTTTTTAATCTTTTCATTCAAATAATAATAATAATAATAATATTTATTCACTCAATGTACAAAGATAACAAACAATATGAGTAAATAAATATAAAATCAAAACAGGCCCAATAGAAGGCATCGCCTGTACATGGACCAATAAATTTAAGTTGAAACTGTAGAATGCAAATGACAAAAAAGGACAAAAATTAGCTACAGTAGATTATGTATTTAGTTGATGTTCGTATTTATGAGTTTATGAATTTCAGTCCTAGATATAGAATGTAGCCACTTTTTTAAATTCCTTTTGAAACAATTTCCGAAACGTAAATCTTTTAAGTCTTTAGGTATAATTTCATAAAATTTAGGCGCTAAATAGAGATATGATCGCTGCATTATAGATTTATGCGGTTGAGGAACTACTGTGCCACGAATTTTGTACCTGGTATAATGATTATGTTTAATTTTTTGGTCGGTGTTTACAAATTTATGGTAGTGAGTGATACTGTGTAAGAAATAAAGCTGTCTTATAACATACATTCGAACATCTGCGTATAATTTTTCAGTGGGATAAAGTTTCGGTTTTTTAAATATCATTTTTAGAATACTTTTTTGAAAAACATCTAAATTATAGATATGTGAGGAACATGCAGCTCCCCATGCTAATACACCATATGTGAGATGAGGCTCAATCAGTGCATGGTATAATGTTCGAAGATATTTTTCTGTCAATATATTCCCAAGGTATTTAATTTTGTAGGATACAAATCTAACTTTCTTTAAAATATAATTGACATGGATGTCCCATCGTAAGTGAGGATCCAAGACCACTCCAAGGTATTTTATGTTGGGCACTCTATTAATTTGCATTTTTTGATCATTAATATTGAAGGAGAAATTTGTGTAATTTGGCAGATGTCTAGCATAAGATCCAAATGGTAAAAAATGTGTTTTAGAGTAGTTAATGCTTAATTTTCTACTGTTAAACCACCGAATAATTTTGATAAATTCATTTTCAATTACATTTTTCAGATCAGACCAGTCAGTGCCTTCATATAATATTGCAGTATCATCTGCAAAACTAGTTATTTTGCCAACACAATTAATTTGAAAAATATCATTTAAATATATATTGAATAACAGCGGACCTAAGACAATTCCTTGTGGGACACCACACTTAATATACATTTCTTCACTAAATGATCCTGATATCTGCACAGATTGTGGGCGATTTGACAAATAACTTTCGATCAGTGAGTACGCGTTTCCTCTGAAACCAATTCTCTCCAATGCTTCTAATAATAATTTGTGATTAACTGTGTCGAAAGCTTTCTTTAAATCAACAAAAATGCAGATTGAAGGGATTCTGTTATCAATATTTTGATGTATTTGATTTACAATTTTAGTTATTGCGTCCGATGTAGCCTTTCCTTCTGTAAATCCATATTGATTTTCACTTAAAATTTTGAATTTTGTGAGGTATCGAATCATTCTAGTAGATTAAACTTTTTCAAAAACCTTTGCTTCACTGGATATTATTGATATTGGTCTATAGTTGTTAACATCTGTTTTTGTTCCTGATTTATATATCGGTATTATATTACCTTTTTTTGAAATTGAGGGATATATGCCAGATTCAAAGCATTTGTTGATTAGGTAAGTGAGTGGTTCTGTTATGTCCTCGGCTATAATTTTCGAATGCTCGCTTTTAATACCATCGAACCCAGGACTTTTCCAATTTTTTAAGGACATAACAGTGGTGTATACTTCACATTGCTCGACTTTATCCAAAATGAGTTCAAAGTTCTTTTGGAGGCTGGGTATTTTGTACATTTGCTTGTATATTACTTGCTAAATTTTCGCCTATGTCAGTAAAGAATTGTACAAATTCATCGCATATCTGTTGAGTATTTTTTAATACTGTTCCCGATGTTGTATTTAACTCAGTGACACACTCTTTAACTTTTGTTTTCCCAGTAATCTCATCAGTAGTTGTCCAAAGCCGCTTAGGATCATTTAAGTTATTATTCAATTTATTTAGGTAATGTTTTCGTTTGGTTTGCCTTACAAGCTCTATAAATTTATTTTTATATTGGTTGTAGCAGTCGGTATTCTCTGTAGTTGGCGTTAGTTTCATTACATTATATAGTCTTTCTTTTTCTATTGCCGATGTTATTAATCCTTTGGTAATCCAGGCATTTCTGCTTTTCTCTTTGTGACTAATTATTACTTTATTGGTACTAATATCTATTAGTTTTTTTATTTTCTCTATGAACAGTCCCGTTGCTTTGTCTATATTATTTATAGAGTATAATTGTTCCCAGGATTCTTGTTTGACATTTGATATTAGTTTTGAATTGTCGACAAAAAAATTGTAATTTTCCTGGTTGTTACTAACGGTAAGGATGTTAGAATGTTTTTCATTTGAAGATATCAGTAAAATAGTGGAGAAGTGGTCAGTAATATCGCTTTCTAGGATTATTGGTATACAAGTACTTTTGTTGGATAGGTCTTTCACAAAGCAGTGATCTATTCATGTGCCACTGATGGACCTTGTAGGTAGGTTTATATAGGACAGAAATCCGTTACTTGATAGGATATAAAATATAATAAATAATAAAATATAAGGTACCTGTAGCAAATAAGGCCTTGCGCCTAAAAAGGCCATGCGTCGGTTTTACTGAAACTATTAACATTTAAGATTAAAGACTTCTGCAGTTCTACAATTTCATTGAGAGCAGTTAGCAGCCATAAATTCAGCAGTTGTGGAGCGGCTCTAGATGGCGCAGTAGCACAGTGTCGCACAGTGGGGCAGAATCCTGAAAATCTGGCCAAAAATCAAATTTTTGAGTTGTATATATTCATCTATATACGTTTATATCTTGTTTACGGATAGTCCTAGAATGAAATTCCGGACAGGGCAGGTACATTCTTGCTGTAGGGTCGCCTTGACATCAGTCGACATTCAGCGGTCGTTCGGTATGCACTAAGCAAGTGTACACGTCGAAAAATTCTGGCCTGTTTCGAAGTGCTGTAAAACAGACGAAACTATCTCAATTTGAATTGTGCAAAACGGAAACACTTCCTGAAGGTATGCAGAATATAGTTATGCACAGGTGTTGCTTATTTTATGTTGGAAATATTTAAATTTTACAACAAATAAACATAAACAATTGTACTTTTTTTTAAAATCGATTTTCTAAAGTAGTTTTAAAAATGTCTTCGCGAGTTTCGATCTTGTTTCGACAAGGAAGTGATAGTGTATAGTATGAAATATAATATAGTAAACATCTGACTGCTCAGGAGTGATCAACGAATAGTTAGACTAATTTTTAGGAAGAAATACGTGGCGCGACATTAATGGACGTGTGACTGCAATGCATTAATTATTACGTTACAGTACGTTGGTATATTTTCTGTTTATAAACATTGTGTTGTAAAGGGTTTACCTCGGATCTGCAATTGATGCCGGATGGCGTCCCTGATGCTTTCATGGGCTGTAGTCACCACTTACGTTACTTTTTACTTATACAATCAGGAAAAAACTAGGAGACTAACACACCTGCAACTACTATCCACACTTCTATTTTACCTTCTTCTTACAATACATGGTTGCCACATGCAACTTAAAGTCGGTTTACTAGATACAATATTCCAAATGTAATAAAGTTCCAAACATACCGCCCGCCTTGAAAGGTCCAGGACTTTCAACAAACATTATTAACGTCAACAGGCAAAACGCACAATCGATTCACAGCACGTTTTACTATAACGCCACCTCTGAGCTTGACTTCACACACTCTGACAACATTGTCAGTTCCAGGAAACAGTTTCACTACACGGCCTAACCTCCAATCCAAGGTAGGAGTATTTTCTTCTTTCAGCAGGACCAAAGAACCTATCTGCAGTCTCGTCCCTCCATCGCGTCTCCATTTAGTCCTAGTCTGCAGCTCTGCTAGGTACTCTTTATGCCACCTTTTCCAATAATGCTGAGTCATCGCTTGCAGCTGCTGCCAGGCATTCAAACGGTTGACAGGTACTTCGGCTAAGTTCGACTCAGGAAGGGCTATTAACTGTCTCCCAATCAAAAAATGAGCAGGTGTTAAGGCTGCTGTATCATCTGGGTCCTCTGTCAGGGGACATAGTGGTCGGGAGTTAAGGATACTTTCGATTTGCGTCAGCACCGTACTAAATTCCTCAAAAGTTAATCTTTGATTACCTATCACTCGCTTTATATGATGCTTAGCACTTTTAATGCCTGCCTCCCACAGACCACCAAAGCTAGGGCTTCTAGCCGGTATAAAATGCCAATTGACACGCTCAAGGGCTAACGTCTCCCCTATTTTCTCAGAATTTCTTTTCAAAAATTTGAACAACTCATTTAACGCATTATTCGCTCCCAAAAAATTAGTTCCATTATCGGAATACACATGAGTTGGTTTTCCTCTACGACTACTAAATCTATGAAATGCAGCAAGAAACGCATCGGTGGTCAAATCTGAAACCAGCTCTATATGTACTGCCTTCACACCCATGCAGACAAAAAGACACATGTAAACTTTACTAGTTTTTGCGCCCCTACCCTTACGGTCTTTTACTAAAAACGGTCCTCCGTAATCTATGCCAATGTTCTGAAATGGAAGGTAAGTATTGACTCTCACATTGGGAAGATCACCCATCAAATAATTTGTGTCTTTAGGTGACACCTTAAAACAAGTTACGCACTTTCTAACTATATTCTTGCAGGAATTTCTTCCACCAATGGGCCAGAACTTATCCCTTATTGCGCATAACAATGTCTGGACTCCGCAATGTAATAGTGCTTCATGAGCATCTCTTAAAATCAACTCTGTTAATATATGACCCTTGGGTAAAATTATTGGATGCTTTTTATCAAAATTCTGCTTAGAGTTACTTAATCTCCCGCCAACTCGCATGACGCCATTTTCTAAAAAAGGTCTCAAAGGAAGCAACTTACTTTTATTTTCCAACGCTTTATTAGATGATAAGCTTCTATACTCTATTGGAAAACAATCTCTTTGTACGAGCGTGATCAAAAGGTTTAAAGAGTTCTCTAGCTCTATTGGGGTTAAGATTCCAAAATTTCTATCAGACTTGGGACATCTCAAATTATCAGTAAACCTACGCACATAGCCTGTAATCCTTACAATTTTATTCAAACTCGAAAACTTATCTATTAACTCCAATAAGTCGTTTTTTATTGTGCATGATGCCAACGATACAGAACGTTGTTCCGGTACTTCAAAATTTAGCTCAAAATTGTCTATGTTCCACGCACTGTTATTTAGCTTGAAAAAGGATGGTCCATGCCACCACAACTCGCAATCACATAATAACTTAACTGTTACTCCTCTAGTTAGTAAGTCTGCCGGGTTATTAGCAGATTCTACGTGTCTCCAATCTAGTACACTTGTAAGTGACTGAATTTCACCTACACGATTGGCTACGAAGGTTTTCCACCTCTTTGAATTCCCTCGTATCCAAGCAAGGGTTATCATGGAATCGGACCACAAATAACATTGATCAAAATCAATTTCTAAAATTTTTATAGCTTTATCAAGCAAATTCGCTAATAAGACAGCCCCACATAATTCTAACCGTGGTAAACTTACTTGCTTAACCGGGGCAACTCTTGATTTTGCACATATCAAATTTGATACCGGTTCCCTTGTGCTAAAACTGCATCTAACATATATACAGGCTGCATAAGCCTTCTCACTTGCGTCGCTAAATCCGTGAATTTCTATTCTTATATATTCTGATAAGACCGCCCGCCGTGGGATACTAAGTTTTGTTATTGTCTTCAAATCTTCGCGAAAACGAATCCAACTATCTTGTAAATCACTAGGCAAATCATCGTCCCATTCTAATTTCCTAATCCACATTTGTTGGATCAATAATTTGGCCACAATAGTAACACAACCTACTAAACCTAAAGGATCGAATATCTGACATATTGTAGATAGGACACCTCTTTTCGTCATACGATGGTTTGATAGTATTTCAAAATCTATTTTGTACTGAATCACATCATTATGTGAATTCCAAAACACTCCGAGTGTTTTGTTTTGCTCATCTTCACCTATTTCTAAAATATTTGCCTCTATCTCACCATGCGTTTTAAACTTAGCTAATATTTCTTTATCATTACACAACCATTTTCTTAATGGCAAACCAACACTATTTAAAATATCCGATACCTCTCCTTGAATTTTCAATAAATCCACCTCAGATTCTGCACCAGTCAACACATCATCCATATAAAAGTCACGCTTAATAACCTTGCGGGCATCTGGAAACTCATTTTCATGCATATTTGCTACTTCAAATAGACACCTCACTGCAAGATATGGCGCTGACGCTGTGCCGTACGTCACTGTTTTCAACTTGTAACACTTTATATCCTTGGTGGAATCAAAACGCCAAAGAATTTTTTGGTATAGCCTCTGCTCTTCAGTAATCCAAATTCTCCTGTACATTTTAGACACGTCACCTGTCATGACTAACTTATGCTTTCTAAACCGCACCAAAATATCAAAGAGATCATCCTGTAGCTTAGGACCTACAAACTGAGTGTCATTTAGTGACAAATCTGAGGTAGTCTTGGCTGAGGCGTCAAATACTACTCTACACTTCGTAGTTATACTTGATGACTTAATAACTGCATGATGAGGCAAATAATATCCTCTATCTACTTCTAACCTATCATCAAATTCTTCCATATGACCTAACTCTAGGTATTCCTTCATAAATGCATTATACTCTAACTTTAAACTTGAGTTTCTATCTAGCTTCCTTTCTAGAAACTTATATCTCTGAAGTGCCATCTCCCGCGACTCTCCTAATTGCTTTACACTCTCCTTAAACGGAACGTTTACTATAAACTGACCATTTTCCGTTTGCCTTGTTGTTCTTTTAAAATATGCGTCACAATAACGATCCGCTTCGGACTGTACTATGTTATCTTTAGCTACTTCTTCCAGCTGCCAAAACTTCTCTAATTTACTGTCTATATTTCCCGTACTATTGACGCATTTCATTTTAGAACGGTTACTTATACTCAAACAACTGATTACTGTATTATTACTTATTCCTGAAGCAATATTGCCAGCAACTAACCATCCTAATTCCGTATTTTGTAACCAAACTAGTCGCCGAGTACCCTTTTTCAGCCCGGGTACCATTACCGACCAAAACACTTCTGATCCCAATAATATATCTACTTCATCGGAAATATTAAACTGAGGATCAGCCAACTCGGTATCTCGCGGTATATTTAAACTAGAACTGTCAAAAGAAACTATAGGCAGCTTATCAGTTATGCGAGGAATAACCAGACAATTAATATCCATGGAAAACTCTCCAACATTTGACTTAATGGATATGTCAACTTTACTGGTGATACTCGTGAGTGTCTGTCCCACACCCCTGATAGAATGATTTATTTTACTCACTTTCAAGTTCAAGCGTTTACAGAATTTTTCTGAAATGAAATTACTCTGACTTCCCGAGTCCAGGAGCGCTCTACCGATACAAAAATTCCCTTTTGCATCCTTCACCTGCACTAATGCTGTAGATAACAAAATCTGCGAATTTTCCGCCCGCACATTAGCGGATGTAAACCCTTCTGTAGGCGACGGCAACACCGCATGTGTCTGCGACGACTTCGAAGCCGGCGGCGGCGTTGTGTCGTTCGGCGTTGAACCGGTGACTAAGCGTTCCGACGGTGTCCGATGGAGATTTGGCTCAGCAGCGGTCGCTTCTCGCCGCGGAAGGTGAAGTAATACATTATGTGGCGCTTTACAATTTTTGCAGTTACTCAATCTGCACTGCCGTGTCAGATGGTTATCTCGCAAGCAATTCAGGCACAACTTTAGTTTTCTAGCAGCTGCAATCCTATCACTTACCTGCAGTGATAAAAAGGATATACACTTAAATATCGAATGAGAACCTTTACAATAAAAGCACTCAATCGCAGTTTCTGTGGCTGCAAAACTGTTACTCGTATGCGGTTTTTTACTACTTGTATGAGGGTAAGACTTCCCTCTATCGAAGTGTTTAGCATCTGACTTTACTAACTCCAATTTTTCTAAAACTTCACACTTTTTCTTTAAAAATACATGCAAATCAGACATTGTAGGAAGATCCCCATTATACTTAAAATTCTCCCAGTCTCTTCTGGTAACCGAGTCCAACTTGGTACTCATGATGTATATAATAAGGCTATCCCACTCGTCTGTCTTTTCTCCCAGACTTTTCAATGATCTGAGATGTTTCATGAAATTATCATAAAGATTTCTTAAATCCGCGTGATTTTCCTTATTCACGGGTGTATGTTCTATAATCGCCTTGATATGATTGAAAACAATCAATCTTTTATTCTCATACCTTTCTATTAAAAATTGCCAAGCACTTCGATAATTATCTGCTGAAACTTCAATAAACTTAATCGTATCCAAAACGTCTTTCTCTAAACTGGTTTTTAAATAATAAAACTTTTGGATATCTGATAGCTGCTCATTACAATCTACCAACGATAAAAAGGAGTCCTTGAACTCTAACCAATTATGGTAACGACCGTCAAAGGTAGGTATTTTAATAGGTGGCAACTTTACTAAAGTACTATTATTCACTACATTAACTGGATTAGTTGTAACCCTAACAACTGACGAACTACTGTTACTGTTAACTGAGCCAGTGGTAGACTTGACAACCGATGCACCATTTGGCACATTACTTTTGACTGAACCGGTGGTGGACTTAACTCCTGATGCACCACCGTTTGATGCATTACTTGTTGCATCAGTGGAATACTCGAACTTCTTAATAAACGCCTTCATATGGCCAACCAACTTAAAATACTTGTCATCAAACTGTTCTCTTTCAATATCATCATCTGACGAAACTTCCAACTCCTCAATTTTACTTTGAACTTCATTAAATTCTTCCCATGTAGGTTCTACTTTAGACAATCTACTAGAAACTTCCTGTACTATATTATCATCTACCTCATTCTTATCTAATGAGTCAAAAAACCTTATTGAGCGTGTCAACTGGCCTTTCAACGTCTTTCGACGATTTTTTAGTGAAGCAATCTCACTCATTTTTACTAACTGTACTGTACTATCGAATTCAACTGAATCGCGTATAACTGACGCTGACTTTTTACTAAACTTGCGTATATAACTGACGCTAACTTACTGTAACTGATCAACTTTGCGTATATAACTGACGCTAACTTACTGTAATTTCTAAGATCGCGTATATAACTGACGCAAATCTAAGGAAAGGTTTACAGGTGGTGGAATAGTCTTCCGTCCCCTGACCTACTACTGTTGCTACGTGGATGCTACCGTCATCAAAATGGCGGCTACCTCATGCGCCGAAAAGAAGATCCGCTGGTATCCGTGCTCGATTAGGACCAAAAATGTTGTAAAGGGTTTACCTCGGATCTGCAATTGATGCCGGATGGCGTCCCTGATGCTTTCATGGGCTGTAGTCACCACTTACGTTACTTTTTACTTATACAATCAGGAAAAAACTAGGAGACTAACACACCTGCAACTACTATCCACACTTCTATTTTACCTTCTTCTTACAATACATGGTTGCCACATGCAACTTAAAGTCGGTTTACTAGATACAATATTCCAAATGTAATAAAGTTCCAAACACATTGATTAATGTTATTCTAAATGTACGGTATACAAGCTACTTCACGTATTATTTTATCTTCAATAGGCTCTTAGTAACACCAGATCCATTTCTCTCAAAAAATCAGGAAATTTCCCCAGAGACCGGCGAAATCTTCACATAAAGAAGCTCTACAATTGTTAAGACAACCTGAAGTCACCAGACAGGAGACAAGGAACGATTCCGCTTAGATTCAAGTGGGTCAACATCAGAATCCGAATCGAATGATTCGACCATTGAAGATGACGTACAAGATTTTTGTTACTAGAAGTAAATAACAGATATTCATTTTGTTGCAAATTTTTTATAAAAGAAACTTTTGATTATAAAAAACATTACTCGAAAGATTTTTTTACTCATTAATACCTAAAAATATACTAAGTGACATATAAATCCGAACACCCAGTTTAAATGGTTTTATTTTAATAAAAGTTGGTGAATGTATTTATCTGACTGTAAATAACAAGTGAAAAAATTTTCAGCCTTATCAGTTGGACATTCCGGTTTTTATACTGTTTTTTTTTAATTCACTAACGCTCTAAAAATGAATATTTCTGCCGCAGTAAAGAATCAACGTTTTCGGATTTTGGTTCTTGCCATCCTTTACGATCGGTTACGATGCCTAGAGTACGGAGACCTGTACGATTTCGTCAACTTAGTGAGTTTGATAGGGGCCGTATAGTGGGACTTCGAGAAGCTGGACCTTCTTTTCGGGCAATTGCAGTTAGAGTGCAAAGAAGTGTAGACACTGTGGTTAGGTGTTGTCAGGCATGGCTTCGAGAAGGCCGTACGCAAAGAGCAAGGGGCACTGGACGCCGCCGTGAAACAACAGACCGTGAAGATCGCCGCCTAAGATTATTGGCGTTAAGGGTCCGTTTCTCCACTACCAGGTCCATTGCAAATGAATGGCTTGCAGAACACGGAAGACCTATTGGCATGCGAAGTGTTTACCTACGAATGAGAAGTTTTGGCTTGTTTTCATACCGGCCACCTAGGTCCTCCCTTTAACTCGAGAACACCGACGTAATCGCCTTGAGTGGTGCAGACAACGGTCACTCTGGGATCAGGAATGGAACAGTATTGTCTTTAATGACGAGTCTCGATTTTGGTTAGGCATGCACGATGGTCGTGCCAGTGTTAGAAGGCGACGTGGTGAAAGGAGGAATCCACAGTTTTTTGTTGAAAGACATGTTCATCACACTGTTGGAGTTATGGTTTGGGGTGCTATAGCTTATGGTTCCAGGTCGCGCAGCGTTATATCCACGAAGTTCTAGAACCCCATCTTTTACCCTATCTTGACACCCTGGCAGATCCAACTTTCCAACAAGATAATGCCCGACCACATGTTGCAAGAGTCACAATAGACTTCTTTCAACATAATGATGTCACATTGTTACCATGGCCACCAAGATCTCCCGACTTATCCCCAATTGAGCACGTGTGGGATATGATGGGTAGGAGACTGCTCAATTTGCAACGTCCTCCTCAGACTCTAGAAGCACTTCGAGAGGAGTTGGTGGTTGCTTGGAATGAGATACCACAGGAGGACATTGACCACCTGATCGGAAGCATGCCTAGGCGCGTTGGAGAATGCGTAGCACATCAGGGTGCATCCACACATTATTAAAGGTCAAAGGGCTTTAAAGCGGTGCAATCATTTTGAAATTTTTCTCATTTACTTATTATGCTTCATTAAGTACTTATACAAAATTTTATTAAAATAAAACCATTTAAACTGGGTGTTCGGATTCATATGTCACTTAGTATCTATATTATAGAATATGTTCTAAAAAATATAAAAAAATTAAAAAAATTTGCGAAATCCTCCATATATCGCGTCTGCTATTTTGAAAATTAACATTTTGATAACCAATTCGTAATCAGCGATTCCAAAAACCATAAACAAATACAATTTTGTATTTTTACTGGATGATTTGACTAATTGGTTAAATTACGTCCGCCAGTTTGGGTCCGCCATTTCGAAAATCGTAATTCTGATAACAGATTCATATTCAGCGACCCCAAAAACCCCCGAGAAGAGAATTTGAGATCATTTACGACAGTTTCTGAGTTTTGGCCAGCTTTTTGGGATTCTGCCCCACTGTGTGTCGGTTTTCAACATGTGCCTTATAAAATTTCTGCTTTAAATTTGTCTCCGTTTTTGCATGTCGTCGACTTCTTTTTGCGGAATCTCTTGTTAAGTCAAACAGGTAAATCTATAAGGCGTATGCAGGTAGTTATTTGCTGTTGCCAGGTTTTGAATGTTTTCAATTTTGTAAATTGTATATTTAAGGTTAGATGTGCGTAATAAGGCCACGTTATATGGTTCCCAGAAGAATAAAGTCGAAAGCTGGGACTGTTTCATATGCGATAATGATGAAATACGTGACAAGCGTCTGTGTGTAATATGCTTAAGATATGTCCATGAGGAATGTGTAGGCTTGTGTAGAGGCGATAAGGTATCATTTGTTTGTCATCAATGCGAAGGCAAAAACAAGTTAATTTTTTCACTTGAAGTCTATCTTTAATAATGATTTATCGTTGTTAATTAGAAATATAACTTCGTTTATTCAACAGTCTTGATTTATGTTTTGAGCATGGCTTTATTAAAAACCAGATCATGGCCTTATTTGGATCCCTGGGTTCCTAATAAGGCCAATGGTAGTGTTTAAAAATGAATATTTTTTATGTGAAAAGAAACGTTCTCGGAGCTCTCCGATACCGGTTATTCACTGAATATACCTAGAATAATACCTTTAAAATTTCATGATCAACCAAATGACTCGAGCGAGTTCAAACTTGTACTGAAGGCAAATTACATGTTTTCCTGTCTCATCTCCAAATTCGGCACTCAATTGCTAAATGCAAGCTTTCTGATAAAGAGATCCCAAAAGGTAGTCGTTGATTTAGAATTTTCTACAGAACGTTTGATTTCCTCAGGAGTGCCTCGAGGATCAGTTCTTGGACCACTTCTCTTTATTTTGTATATAGCAGATATAAACAGGGTCGTGAAATTTTGTAGTATTCAGTTTTTTGCTGACGACTCGCAATTATATCATAGCTTCAATCATAAAATTTAGAAATTTTGGAATCGAGAATAATAAAGGACCTAAATTCTATTCAAAATTATGCAACAGTACATAGTCTCCGGTTAAATCCAAAGTTATTATTTTTTCTCCTAAAAGTCTAAGATCACTCATTGAAAATAATTTGAACGATCATCTAAATGGCCGTGCTATTCAGATAGGAGAATCAGTTTAAAACTGAGGTTTGTTTGTAGATGATAATCTCAAATTTATTTCTCATTGTAAATCATGTAACTGAAAATTGTTTTACTGTATTACGGCATCTGTTATTTAATAAACAAATACTTGATTTTAGATCCAAGGAAATACGATGTGAATCATTAATAATATCAAAAGTAACATATTGTGATTTAATATAGATACTATCCATTTCTAGATTCAGTTTCGGCTGAACGTCTAGAAGAAAATAAAAATTCATGTTGTAGATTGATTTTCAACTTAAAAAAAAATATGATCTTTCGAACAGCTGGACTGTTTGGACGTTGCAAAATTATATAAGCTTCATTTATTACGCTATGTTCACAAACTCCTACGTACTTCGATTCCTTGATTTTTGAAAAATGAATTAATGTCTCGTGAATATATCCATTCAAGAAACATTCGATTCTCTCACACTTTAACTATGCCTCTTCACAAGATTTCTATATTTCATAAATGCTTTACCTATACTGCCATCCATCTATTACCATCGACAGCTAAACATCTTGATTTTAATAATTTCAGAAAGCAAATTAAACAAATTATCATAGATGCTCAAATCTGAAGCCCCTAGTATATAGTTCAGCCATACTTCTGCATATTATGTAAATCGTCTATAGTTTTTTCTTTCTTTTTAAACATTCATGTACGTTGTATTCAATATGTAAATTTTGTTTAAATTTTTTAAAATTATGTTGTTAAAATTGTTTTCAATATTCTAGTGCTAGTTATTTTCAAGGTTTAAGTGGTAGAATAGTTTGTAGCTAAACTTCTCCTGAATAAAAGTCGTTTATTATTATTATGTATGGACCTTGCACGAAACGCAGATGAAGAAAGGGACAACGTTGCCACATGGATGGTAACTACCAGTAGAGCAGGGAAAGAAAGTCTAAGGACTAATTGTAAGGGCCTGTTTGACTGACTTGATCTCTGTTGTACACCTAAACTGACTTTTTTCTAAGAGGGCTCAAATTGCGCTGAACTTAGTTCTTCCGGAACTGATGACGGAGGAGGTGCACAGTCAACCAACTTGGCGCCATTTGCCTTTTGAGCAGGTACTGGCATCGAAACATTAGTTCATTCCCCACAAAGTATAATAATTTCGCCTCGGCTGCTACGAGGAGTTTAAAGAAACTTTGTTAATGCGATTTTTGAACTGTATGAGGTTAGTAAAACTGGGAATAGCCTTCTCAGGTAGATTGTTCCATAATTATTTTATATACGGAGTTCGAGATGGTTAAGTTGGAAGGCCGAACTCAGTCGGATATGTCTGGCAGGCACATAGAACTTTTATATTTATTGCATCTTTCTATGTGTACTTTGTATATGTTGTTGTCTTTGGGGCCAGCGATAGGATCATACTTTCTGAGATTATAAGCTAAACCGCAAATACATTCTTAACTACCAAAAATTAAAATCTCTTTTCGCATTTTATCTCACAATCTCAGAAAATATGATCATGTAACTGACCCTGTCAAAGATTTGTAAAATTGATTATAACTACTCATTCATCACTGCGCGTACGGAATACGTTTGTATTTATAACAAGTGTCCATAACCTATAAACGCGCTATACAGAGTGTTTCACAACTTATCCGTCAAATTTTAATTTGCATTTTTTTTTGAGAAATCAACTTCTTTCGTAACAGTGAATATGTAGTTAAAATTTGTCGGATTAGTTGTGAAAGACCCTGTATATACCAGATCATTGCACAGCCATGTTTCTGCGCTCTTAATCGAATGACGCAGTTAACTGATATAATACGTTATACGTCAATAGTGTCTTTTAAGCAGGTAATGAAAAAAATTGCTGCATTTAATGCTTCAATTAGTTTTATTTCATTACGTACTTAGATCATTATTCATTTTGGTTCGCTACATTGTTCAGATGCTAAATAAATTCCGCCATTTGTATCGCGTTTTCAATGATTATAATGATCCAATAAAGCTCCATCCAGTGAAACTATGTAGGTGAAGATCAATATACGTCGGTGATTGGTGTGAATAGGTCTGAATACAGCCTTGAGTTACAGCAGACTGAGTATTGCCAACAGTACAGAATTATCACTAGCTCAACATCTGTTCAACTCAATACACGTCAAAACGCGATGAAGTATCGTGAAACATAGATTACATAGATATTTTACATACTCAATTCTTAGCAATACCCGTACTAGTTCCTAGTCTTCGCCTCCACTGTTCGTCTTTGATAGCATTTACTGCGGTTATGCGGTCGATTCACAATGCTTCCTTGTTAATTCACTTTGTACCTTTGTTGTTCTCAGTAAATAGCTGAATATTGGCTGCATCTTCCCTTTTATCGTGCTCATGCTTTTTTTACCAGCACATCTATTAGACTCTTATTATCACACTACTGCATTGCTTCTGTATATTATGATCAGCAATTATATGCAGGTAAACGATTAAGCACAGTTTTAGGAACCATGATGGGATTTAACATTCCACATCATAATGACCAACCTTCTCCACTCTCTCAACGATTGGACTCAGTATTTGGACACTAAGACTCCTGTTGATATAATCTACTTAGATTTTTCTAGGGCTTTCGATCGCGCACCACATAGAAGGCTTCTGTTTAAGTTGGAATGTATGGGAATAAGAGGCGAGTTATTGCTGTGGATTAAGGCTTTTCTCACCGGGAGGACTTTCTCTGTGCGCGTCAGTGATAGCCAGTCTCACCTTCATCATGTAGCAAGTAGAGTTCCTCAAGGCTCTGTCTTGGGGCCAGTGCTGTTCCTTCTGTATACAAGTGACCTGCCCGCATTGATTTCCTCCACATGTTCAGCTTATGCCGACGACACCAAGATTTAAAATACTGTCGTAAATTCTGCTATGCTTCAACGAGATCTTGATATTGTTTGTCAATGGTCAGTCAGTTGGCTTTTACCCTTAAATCTAACTAAGTGTTGTGTCCTTCACCTCGGGAAGACAAATCCGCGATTTACATACAAGATCTCTGACCACAACATCGAAGCAGTTTCCAGCCACACTGATCTGGGCGTTGTAGTCAACGATCGTCTTTCCTGGTCAGAGCATATTCACCACGTTACATCAAAAGCCAAGAAACTTCTATACATGCTGGAGAGGTCTTTCAAAGGATCCGATGTCAACACATGCGCCTACATTTACAAGGCATTCGTGAGGCCAATTCTTGAATTCGCTGGCCCGGTATGGGACACTGTGCTTCTGCGCGATAGAAATCTCGTCGAATCAGTACAGCGTCGGGCTACTCGTATCCCTTTTGGAGCACGAAGACCAAGCTATGAAGATCGCCTTGAATTATTCAACCTGACCTCATTCTCTGAGCGAAGACTTCGTGGCGATCTTACGTTCAGGATACTTCATGGTTTGATGGGCACCAACCTCATGCATCTATACCATCTGTCGCTCAGCAATCTACGCGGACACAGCTTCAAACTGCATAAGGAGCCATTTAAAACAACAGTCCGACAGTGGTTTCTTCCCAACCGCATATTCAACACCTGGAATAGTTTACCTGAAAGTGTGGTTGGTGCTACTTCAGTTAATAGCTTCAAAGTGCAGTATGATGGCTGGAGGAGTGTACAAACTTTATAGCTATGAATTGTCTTTTTTTATTTTTTTCTATTTGATGTATTTGTGTTACGTGTCCGTACACTATATTTACTGCGTGAGCTTATAGTACTGTGTACTCTGCTCATCTCAATTATCATAATAATAATAATAATAATCAGTTTAATGTTGTTGTTTCTTATAACGAGGCAGTTGGGAAGATAAATCAGAATACCTACGTAGTATGAAAGTTGCATTGTTCTTTCAATAAGAGCATAGAGTTTCAGAATCTCCCGCTACCTAACCTATCACCGTCAAAGAAATCACGAACTTCCACACACCAGGCCAAGTTACCGAATATCTGGTCGTAATAACAGAACTTTTCCAATTTTCACTACCGGTCGTTACCGAAAAATGTTCTCTTAATCGTAAGAGATTTGTCGGTTTTTAGTGTAACGCGATTATGGAGTCATTATGCGGTGCTCGGTCCAAGTTAGATTGGAATTTAATCTACTTTTTCCAACAGCGCTATACAAACATTCCGTTTCCGAATAATTTGTCTGAAATAAACGTTTACGTTTCTAATTTTTGTTACTCGTGGAACGACTGTACAACTTAAATTATATGAACGTTTCTGCCAATATTTTTTGCTGAAATATACAGGGCTATTCATTATAAAGGAAATGATGTTTAGTTAAATATCCCTTAGCAGAATGTAGAAACGAGGTCTATAAGTATAATTTACAAAGTTGTTGGTCCTTTATAGTTCAAGTTGATTTTGTTATACAGGGTGTTTCAGTTTATTGTTGCATAACTTTAAGATTCGATAGAACTTTTAAAATTAATGCATAAAGTCTTTATAAATATGGGTCGAAAAATGCATGGCTTCCGAAATACAAACAATATTTGATGTATAACAGTGAAAATTGGTATGCAAGGGTTTTTTGGTACGACAAAACGAACCAGGGACATAGTTTTACTGTAGCCGCTAGAGGGCGCTCTCTACTTTACCTGTAGTGCATTAAAATGACCGAAAATTTTTTCTTATTGCAATTTTTTGTTTCTAGAATAAAAAACTGATTCTCCGCACTTTTCTGCATAAAAAAGCTCTTCTGTGAGTTTTCGTTATAGTTAGCCGTTTTTGAGATATTTCGATTTTTAAGGTTCGATGCATGTTTAATTATTTATGGGAAAATAATATTTTTTTTTAAATTTTCGATTTGGGCATTACATGTAATTAAGATGATCGTTTATATTGTGTTTTTAAACACAGCAATAAATCCTAACTGCAAATAAACACAAAAAAAACAGAATATTAATTTGTTTAATTTTCCAATATTATTTTTCACAAATTAAATTAATTATTTACAACTAAAATGCTATTGGATAGTTAGGACAAACACGCGAAATCTAAAGTATTTGCTCGAAATGTAAACCCAATTGTTCAATACACAATTCACATCTACGAATGATCGAACGTGGTATAGCATTATTCAAATAAGGCCTTATTTCATCACATGCATTCCTGATTCTGTCTATTAGCATATCTCTTGTGGTTACGGGAGTCTGGTACACTTTTTCTTTCAGAAACCCCCTCACAAAGAAATCTAATGGATTTAGGTCAGGGGATCGTGGAGGCCAGGCGACTGGTCCTCCACGGCCGATCCATCTTTCTGGATAATTTTCGTCCAGCCAGTTTCTAACTATTCTCGAATAATGAGCTGGACAACCATCAAGCTGGAACCAGGCCAATCTTCTTAAATCTAACATAACATCATCCCACATATTTGCATGTTCAGCCTTTAAAAATTCCAAGAAGGTCGCAGCATTTAACCTTGCAAGCAAAAGGTAGGGTCCAAATTGTCGATTGCGGTAGATACCAATCCACACGTTCACACTAAATTCATGCTGAAAATTTCTTTCCCGAACTGCATGCGGATTTTCATGCGACCAAATATCTTGATTATGAAAATTTACCACTCCACGTCTAGTGAAGCATGACTCATCGGTCCATAAAACGTTACTTAAAAACTCCCTATTATTATCAGTTTTATCAAGAATCCACTGACAAAATGTGATTCTTCGTTCTCCGTCCCCTGGCTGTAGTCCTTGCACAGGTTGCAAATGGTAATGTCTATGGTCATTTCTAAGAACACGGTGAACATGACTTGCTGAAATTCCCAAGGCACCAGAATCTCTCCTAACACTTGTGGTCGGATCTCTATCAAACTCACGCAGAATCATACGGGTAAATCTGCGCTGACGAACATTTATGTTTTGATCCCTTTGGAGATTTCCAAAACCATTTTCAATTATTTGGCGATGCACTCTTACAAATACTGAGCGAGTTGGATGTCGTCTGTTTGGAAATCTTCGTGCGTATTCTCTGGCTGCTTCTGCTGCGTTTCCATTTACAAAGCCATACACAAAATGAATATCCGCTAACTCTTGATTGGAGAATAAAAATGGCATTTTTATAAAACTTACAAAAAAAAACAGGTAAAAGAATCTAAATTTCGTGCATTCACAATTGCAAAACAACGTTTCAGGTTTCAACAGACAACAAAACTAACTGTCCAGAAATTTTCGAGATAGTGACTTTTTAACGTTATTTTATCATAAATAATTAAAAATGCATCGAACCTTGAAAATCGAAATATCTCAAAAACGGCTAACTATAACGAAAATTCACAAGAGAGCTTTTTTATGTTGAAAAGTATGAAGAATCAGCTTTTTTTATTCAAAAAGCAAAAAATTGCACTAAGAAAAATTTTTCGGCCATTTTAATACACTACAGGTACAGTAGAGAGCGCCCTCTAGCGGCTACAGTAAAACTATACCCATGGTTCGTTTTGTCGTACCAAAAAAACCCTTGTATACCAATTTTCACTGTTATACTTCGAATAATGTTCGAAGTATTTAAAAAAAATCTATTTTAGAAAGTAAATTTAAACACACTGTATTTCGGAAGATACGCATTTTTCGACCCATGTTTATATAGACTTTATGCATTCATTTTAAAAGTTCTATCGAATCTTAAAGTTATGCGACAATAAACTGAAACACCCTATATAGACATAAAACTGAAAATATGGGAATACAAATTACAAAAGCAGTATAAGTATGCTAATATAGAACGGCTATTTAATATAATTGAGGAAAGCCTGCTGTCCAAAAGTAATCTCTAATTTGCTCATTATCAATGTTCAGTTTTGTAATTACCCTGCCTGTACAGTAGTTCTGCAAAGTATGCAGTATTACAACACAAAATCTTTGCTTTTTTTTCGCGACCTTCTTGTCAGTACCACTCAAATGATTTGATGATAATTGATTGAAAATTATGATAATGTTGATGATTTAACGAAAATACTTTACACTCATTTCTCTTAAGTGAAGTCTTTGCCTAGTTAAATGATAATATTTTAAGATAGCCGGGTCCAATTTGAATAAAAAGTTTCTTATGAACATAAGTCCTTAACGCATTAACTTTTGAGATGCATGGTGGTGAAGTTCTCAACTGTAAATCAGTGTCACTGACTATAACTGAAAAAATTGAAATCTGTATTCATTTATAAGCAGATTCGATCTCTAGAGTTTTTTTATTCCGACACGCGGTTTTCGCCTGGAAAATTAAAGTCTAAGTCTCGTCATGGTGATATTATCATATTAATAAGATTGTTATAATCATGCAGAGAAACATATTTATTTTTTCATGTGAAAACCGTGCATCGGGTTGGAACAAATCAAGCAATCAAATTTTCTTAAAAATGCTTGGGGATTTCAAGAATATTTTTTATTTCAAGTGAAGTAAGAACCGTGAATCTCTGCCCAAAATAGGCAGGTAGAATTCTGTACGAATATCGGTGGTGATTAGGAAAATGTGGTACATTAGAAAAAGCCTTTTGATACCAAATTTCATTAAGATATCTAAGGTGATTATTACAGATATTGACGATGCATAATTTATCTTTGGAAACTTTACCACCCTATATCTAAGACACACGTTCATATGCGATTTTCTTCTTGAAATGGACACAAAAATCGCACCCTGAAATATTGACATTCAATTAGGAAACACCCTGTAGAGAATACGTCGTTTACTGACAAATAGCCACTCTTGTCAAAAAATTCAATGAAAAATAATATAACGCTATTAGCTAACACGTTGCTACGTGAAATATTTTGATATCTCTTATGCTGTAATCAATTTCGTCCTGACCTCTACATATTGTTGTCTATAAATATAAATATAATTAACTTCCATTCCTAACAATATCTAACTAGCTACATGTTAAAGGAGCTATGTTTCGCTCAATAGTGAGTTTCAGCATCAACAAGTACCGCAAAGATGAAGTAAAGGTTTGCCTTTTTTGGCATTTAGGTCAATAATTTATACGAAGTACATGTCAAATGCGAAGTTGTTAACTTTTACTTATGTGGTATTTGTAACAACTAAGGCTCTCAATATCGTGATCACTAGAGACCGCCTTGTAGAAACGTCATCATTTCATGTACGTATTGATTTTTTCATTGAAATTGGTAGGCTAGGTTTAGTCTAACCAAGAAAGGTTTTCTAAATTTGTAGAGGTATTATAGTATAATTTTTTTAATTTAGGTGAAAGTGCATTACATTGAGCATCCACCAATACTTCAAGAGTCAGTTCAATAGAAGTTCTAGTTGGGCAAATTCAAGCAAAAACTTAACAATTTTTGATTTTATAATGATTCATAGACACTCGTAGCTGGTAGACGGTCTCTGACTGTCGAACGCGGTACCACCCGGCGGATCTCGTAGGCGGAGCCAGAGTCCGTGCGGCGTTCCCCCTTTCCCATGTATCCCCCTATAGCCCCACGGTACCCAATGGGTGCTTAGGCCCGAGGCCTTCATGGTAGTTGGAGTACAAAAAAAAACTCATCAACTAGAAATTATTGATATCATATTAAGCAAGTTGCATAGCGTTTGAAGTCGAAACCTTGTTGATTGTATATAGGTGCTCTAACTTTGAGGGACTCTTTCATCATTCGATCGAATAATACAGTTTCTAAAACAAGCTTCACAGAAAAACACTAAAGAAGTCGCGTTTCACTTTTATTGGCAGCAAAACACCACCAGACTGGCATTGGCATTACTTTACTACTTAGATTGTACTGGTTCGGTTTTTAGTGTGTTATCAATCGGTAGCTCCGATATCATAAAATATATTAAAGAAATTTTTAACAAAAGTTATGGGCAAATATACGGCCGTTACTAGAGCAATTTGTCGTTATCTTCATAGCAACACAAACAAGCTTTTTTTAGTCGAATATTTTAGTATATTTTGAAAGGCTTCTTCAGAGTTACATCATATTTTCTCCGACAACAAGCGCAACTTTGCAAGCTTGTTTGTCAGCCACCTTGACAGATAAGGTAGCTAGCGACTTTTCGTCACAATGAGCTCCATATCTCGTAGTTTCTCTTATTTCAGTATTTCTAAGATTTTGTGTATTTATACCTTATTTATAAGCGCAAAATATATTTTTTCCCAAAAATGGTATTCAAATAGAACAGTCTCTACATTCTTACAATTATGAGCTATTCTTTTATATATATTACATATGTATGATGTTTCCTAGATAGATCCATACTATATTACTAGATCTTTAGCCACGAATTTTCATAGAGGCTTATGTACAACCACTTAAAAAAACTCCGTTTCCACGAATCAAGCGGTATTTATCTGGTTTGTTTTGTAATTTTGCGAATACTGCAAATAATATACTAAGTGACATATAAATCCGAACACCCATTTTAAATGGTTTTATTTTAATGAAAGTTGGTTAATGTATTTATCTTACTGTAAAAAATAACAAGCGAAAAAATTTTCAGCCTTATCAGTTGGACATTCCGGTTTTTATACTGCGTTTTTTCAATTCACTAACGCTCTAAAAATGAATATTTCAGCCGCAGTAAAGAATCCGTTGGCGGATTTTGGTTCTTGACATCCTTTACGATCGGTTACGATGCCTAGAGCACGGAGACCTGTACGATTTCGTCAACTTAGTCAGTTTGATAGGGGCCGTATAGTGGGACTTCGGGAAGCTGGACTTTCTTTTCGGGCAATTGCAGTTAGAGTGCAAAGAAGTGTAGACACTGTGGTTAGGTGTTGTCAGGCATGGCTTCGAGAAGGCCGTACGCAAAGAGCAAGGGGCACTGGACACCGCCGTAGAACAACAGACCGTGAAAATCGCCGCCTAAGATTATTGGCCTTAAGGGACCGTTTCTCCTCTACCAGGTCCATTGCAAATGAATGGTTTGCAGAACACGGAAGACCTATTAGCATGCAAAGTGTTTACCGACGAATGAGAAGTTTTGGCTTGTTTTCATACCGGCCACACTGGGTCCTCCCTTTAACTCGAGAACACCGACGTAATCGTCTTGAGTGGTGCAGACAACGGTCACTCTGGGATCAGGAATGGAACAGTATTGTCTTTAGTGACGAGTCTCGATTTTGTTTAGGCATGCACGATGGTCGTGCCAGGGTTAGAAGGCGACCTGGTGAAAGGAGGAATCCACAGTTTTTTGTTGAAAGACATGTTAATCACAGTGTTGGAGTTATGGTTTGGGGTGCTATAGCTTATGGTTCCAGGTCACCTTTAATCTTCATCAGAGGTAACATGAACGCGCAGCGTTATATCCACGAAGTTCTAGAACCCCATCTTTTACCCTATCTTGACACCCTGGCAGATCCAACTTTCCAACAAGATAATGCCCGACCACATGTTGCAAGAGTCACAATAGACTTCTTTCAACATAATGATGTCACATTATTACCATGGCCACCAAGATCTCCCGACTTATCCCCAATTGAGCACGTGTGGGATATGATGGGTAGGAGATTGCTCAATTTGCAACGTCCTCCTCAGACTCTAGAAGCACTTCGAAAGGAGTTGGCGGTTGCCTGGAATGAGATACCACAGGAGGACATTGACCACCTGATCAGAGGCATGCCTAGGCGCGTTGGAGAATGCGTATCACATCAGGGTGCATCCACACATTATTAAAGGTCGAAGGGCTTTAAAGCAGTGCATACCATTTAAACTGGGTGTTCGGATTTATATGTCACTTAGTATATATTCGAATTTTAATCTAGACTACCCAAAAATTTCATACTTAAAGGAAGCTTATGAAACGATAACCCAAAGTCGTAAAAGACATACGATGCTGCATTTGATCTTTTTGAGAAAAAGTACGTTTTGTGTTTATAAGAGCCCTGTATATATGATGCAAAAAAGAAGTATTTACGTATAGTATGACGTAAGTTCATTTCGACTGAAAGTTTGCTTCTTGGTCTGCAAAAATAACGTAATTACACGCTGCCAAAGTTGAATGTCTTTTTTGGACAAAACATCTGGTAACTACAAAAGTAACGATCCAAGGTATGCCTTACCCAATACTAAATACTAAAATATATATGTTTCTCTTCTCATGCAGTTGTGGATCACACTGTAGACAACTGCAAATTTTCCTAGTAACAGCTGTATATTTGCATAAAATATTTCTGAATAATTTTTTTGACATTCTAACATATAATAACGGAATTATGGATCGATACACACTAAAAACTCTGTAGATGCGAACCAACCAAGGATTGAAAGTATCATCTCGCCAATTTTATACATTTTCAGCAGCCTTATTGTTCGGTTTTGTATTCTCTTGGCTTGGCTTGATCTTTTTAGTACAGCGTGTCAATGACTTTGGCCTGAACGCTCCCGGCTAAGTACGTCCATTACAATTGTACCCTGCACGGACACAAAATAACGTCTGAACCTTCTTCTAAGCCATGAGATTGTGGTTTTCTGTAGCCGGATATAACAAATTAAGGGCTTAAGAGATGTGTTACTCCGTCAGATGGTAGCGTTAAATTCAGGAAGAGTATAGCGGTCTTCTTGTGACTAATGCTCATGTCTAGATGTAAAAAACGTATCCGAAACGGGAATAAAAAAGACAAACGGCTTCGCATTAGGAAGCCATATAGTTCAGGGCATGTCTGAGTTCATTTTGGAGCTTCATTTGGAGGACCTTAGAGGCAGTCTGACGTTCCGAGGAGGTTACAGGTACTAAGTGCAACACTTGAAGTTGGAGGATGAGAGGCATGTATTCATGTTATACGGAATGGGGCTTGAGATGTTTTATAGCTTGTATCATTTCTAGGAAAGGAGGGTGAGAGCAACAAGGTTTAAACGTTTAGCGGAAAACGCACTGAAAATAAATAATACAAAACGGCTTAAATTATTCAGAAAGATACGTATAATACGTTCAGAAACAGTCGCCTTTTAGACATCTGAGGTTCTATTTTTGTTACATGTCTGAAGACATAACTTTTCACTTTTGGGCAAGTTCTCATTTTCTGCATTTTATTTCCCCAACCTCAACGTTTCGCGTCTACAAATCCTGTTTCTGACAATGATCAAGAACCTCTGAAATTTGGCATATTTATAACGTAGTGTCAAAATTTCGTAAGAATCCAATACTCTCTAAGTTATACCAGAGATAGCGAACAGAGGAGAACCCGTCGTAGTTGACGTATTAACAAAATTTTTTTGGGATCATCATAGCAGCCGCGGTGTTCCAGCATTTAGGCTTCTGCCTGCGCGGCTGCTTCGATATAAATATATATATATATATATATATATATATATATATAAACAGACGGGATGACATACAGGCCATCATAGATGAGTTTCAGTGTATTTTATATGTACGTATTATGAAATATCCAAAACATATATTTAATTTTCGAAATTCTTCGAGGTTACATTACTTCTAAGCCAATTAGCGTCGGAAGTAGAATCAAACAAAAGCACGAAAACAGCTAAAGGGTGTTCTATCCATTGCATCTTATTTCAATTACCATTTTCTGACATGTTGAATGTGTCAACTGCCATGTGTTTAGCATATATGAACTGTCGAAAGATCTGCCATTGGTTACTATGGATGCCTTAACAACGCAATTACGCGTGTTGGACGTCCAAAAATATTACGAAAAAGTACTTTTCGCAAAGTTCGTGATGAATTTGGTCGACATAATCGTTCCACAAGGCATGGAATTCGGTAGATTATCAATCGTTTTAAGGAAACTGGCTCAGTTGAAGGTCGTAGAACATATCAACATGCCCGTCCGGTACGTACACGTGAATCAGTGACCGCTTTGAACGAAAGCAATCAACTTCGATAATAATAATAATAATTATAATAATAATAATAATAATAATAATCCTTTATTGCCCAATAGACATAAGTATGCATAGGATTCGTCAAAAACAAAAAATCTATAACAAACATGGAAAATAAGTAACAAACAAATATGAGAAACAAACATACCATCTACACATTAACAAACTCTGAAACAGCGTACAAACATTTATTTAATAAAAAAGCCTTTAACCTATTTTTAAAATGTTGCAGTGAACTGCAGATTTTTATTTCTTCTGGCAGTTTATTATATATTTTAGGCCCCAAAACTCTAGGTGACCTACTACCGACACAGTATTTGGCGATATCAACATACATATTTTCACTCTGCCTTGTTATGAAGGCATTTATATCCTTGTTAAGTAGTTGTGTATCCTTATTTTGATACATATATATTGAAAGTTCGTATACAAATAGAGAAGGCAACGTTAAAATTTGGTACTTTTGGAACAGCTCCCTACAGCTATGTAATGAGCTTACTCCGGCCATAGATCTTAGAATTCTTTTCTGACTTAAAAAAAGACATGCTGTGCATTGGTCGATACTCCCCAGAAGCACAAACCATATTTCAGCCTAGACTCTACCTGAGCATAATAGAGTAATACTAACTGCTCTCCAGTCAATGTGGCTCGTAGAACTTTATACACATATGACTGTGAGTTCAACCTGGATACCAATCGATCACACTGAGCCTTGAAATTGAAACATTCGTCCAACCACAAGCCCAAGAATTTTGTTTCTTTGAGAACACTTAGTTGATTATCTTTAACTCGAAGATCAAGCGGAGTCATTTGCTTGTGCACGTTGTGAAATCTCATCATTGCCGTCTTCTCCACATTCAGGTGAAGATGATGTGCGCTAAACCAATCATGAACACTGTTTAATAAATGTTCACAGTCTTCTTTTAAAACTTGATTGGATTTGCTGGACAATATGATTGCCGCATCATCCGCGTAAAGCGTAAAATTGGCTTGGGAGAAAGAGTGCTCAAATTCATTTATGTAAAGAATGAAAAGAACAGGCCCTAAAATCGATCCCTGAGGTACGCCGATGTCTACGTACGTTACATCAGATTTCACCTCAGAGATAATGTTGTTGCTGTTTTCATGTAAACAAACGTATTGTGATAGATCGGATAGAAAGGAGTTAATCCAGCTATAGGGTGTCCCAACAATGCCGACTTGAACCAGTCTGCCCAGAAGTATCTCATGATTGACATAGTCAAATGCCCTGCTGAGATCAAAATTATCCCAACAGGACATTCGCCTGCCTCAATCGATGCTATAATATTATGAATGAAACTCAGCAGGACCGTGTGTGACGAGTTTCCGTTGCGAAAACCGTGTTCGTTAATTGACAAAGTATTTTCAGATTCTAGGAATCGCAACAATCTATCTAGAAAGCAGTACTCAAAGATTTTGGAGAAGCAGAAAGGAACTGTTATTGGTCTGTAATTGGAAATCTTTGAAGGATCTCCTTTTTTAAGAACTGGGATTACCTTCCCAGTTTTTAAGGATTGGGGAAACCTCCCCGTGCAAAAGGAGAGATTTACTAGAAATACAAATGGTTTCACTATATATTTTAGTACTTTTTTTACAAGAAATCCCAGAATACCATCTGGTCCGGAGGAATGTTTGTTTTTCAATTTCGAAGTGATCAAGTCGAAAAACTCTTCATTGTTAAATGGATAGAGAAGCATTTGCCGACAATGAGTGGGACGCGAATCTACGGTTTCAATATTTGCCCGATTTATATTATTTACAATGTTTAACGGAGTCTCTTTAAAATAGTTATTGAATTTATTGACTATATCCTGAGTATTACTTAATGTGTTACCAGCATCCTCCAAAATTATACTGCTTTCACTTTTTTTATTATCTGTTAACTCGGATACTACCTTCCAGACAGTCCTATTACGATTCGAAGACTTGAATATTTTATTATGATAATATTGTTGCTTTGCTGAAGTTACTAAATTTCGATGATTCTTTTTCTTATGAAGATATGTCTCTTTAGTATCTGGGATGATTTTTGACAATAAATAGGAATCCTTGAGTTGTTTGCTGGATTCCTTTACCTCATTATTAACCCAGTCTTTGTGGGCCATTTTAACCAAGTGGTTACGCAGCGGAAAATTAACTTGAAAATGGTGGTTGAAAATTTGAGAAAAAGTATCGAAAGCTAATTCAATGTCAGACGTGTTGTATAAACTGGTCCAATTTTCAGAACATATATCGGATATAAAGTTGTTCATATTTTTATCGTTGTATGATCTTTTTTCGACAAACACTTGTGGCCCATGAGTTTGGTTGATCACACTTAATTCTGACAGCACATCAGAGATGGTATTGTCTACTAAACAGTTTTGCCCAAAGTCCAAGAAATTTACATATATTTGGTCAATCGTTTTGACTGATGTGCCACCTATGCGCGTTGGCCACCCTATAATCGGAAACAGGTTGAACTCGTTCAGTACGTTTTTTAGATTATCTAATTCAGAATTTGGTAAATAAAAATCTACGTTGAAGTCACCACACAAAATTAACTTAAGCCTAGGTTTGTATACATAACTTAAGACTTCATTAAGCTTATCACAGAAAGTTTTTATATTACCTGAGGGAGACCGATAACATACTATCATGATAATGTAGGTATTACCATTCTTGAATTTTGTGGTACACAGCTCTATGTCTTTTTCTGTCGAGAAATCCGAAACATCAATCATGGTACTAGTAACGTCAGATTTAGAAAATATAGCTGTTCCTCCGCCCTTGTACCTTGTTCGACAATAAAAACTGGACAAATAGAAATTATCAATTAAAAACTTTTCAATAGAATCATCCACAGCCCATGTTTCCGTTAGGCATACAAAACATACACTATTAAAATCTTTTAAAAAAATACATAACTCATTTAACTTATCTAAATTAAGACACTGGACATTCAACAATAAAAGTGTAGGATAACATTCTATGTGACTAGAGTTATATCTTTTTTCTTGTAGAAAAAACGGTTTATAATGGTATTTCTAGGCCACATATTGACATCTAAAGCTTTCTTGAAATTAGACTGAAGAATAGTAACTTAAAAATAAGACCCCATTTGCAAGAATTGGACATCAGCCCAACAATACTGTGGAGGATCTTGCATGTTGGTTTCCACCTACACCCATACAGGACCCAACTAACTCAACAGTTGAAGCCAGCGGGCCATCAGCAACGGCGAATTTTTGTTAATTGGATGCTTGATAAAGGAGAGGAATTTTCGGCTAAAATCATCTTTTCAGACGAGACACATTTTTACCTCAGTGGCCACGTAAATAAGCAAATCTGTAGGATTTGGGGTTCGGAAATCCACACGACATCCATGAACAACCTCTCCATGATCAAAAGGTAACTGTTTGGTACGGATTATGGTCTGCTGGCATCATTGGATCATTCTTTTTCGGTCACGATCGAACATTATCGTGGTATTATAATGGATTTTTTTGGCCAAAATTGGAAGGTATTGATGCCAACGACCTTTGGTTCCAGCAAGACGCCGCAACTTCGCACACAGCTTGCCAAGCAATCCCGTTATTGGGCGAGAAATTTCAAGATCGCATTATTTCCAGAAATTCCGACGTGAATTAGCCTCCAAGGTCGTGCGACTTGACGCCACTGGACTATTTTCTCTGGACATTTTTGAAAAGTAAAGTGTACGCGACTGCCCCACGTACGACTCAAGATCTTAAGAGTAACATTAGCACCGAAATTGCGGCCGTGGACCCGCTAATACTGCAAAAAGTCATCGAAAATTTGGATGTTCGGATGATGGCATGTCAACGGAGCCGCGGTAAACATATGTGCAATGTTATATTCCATACATAAATGGCAAAGACAATTTTCAATAAAAAGTTCGCTTTTTCACTCATAAAAAGTATGTTGCTTTAAATTAAAAAAAGAAGGAACGGATGAAACACCCTATACTTTCCTGCTACCGATGTGGAGTGTCGTTAGTTTCACTATTGACAGTATCACCTCTTCACACACTACAGTGCTGAGTTTTTCAGTAGACCTACTGTACTGTTTGATTTCGCTTAGCGACCTCCAATTACTCGACCTTTATCGTACTGATGATGGCTAAAAAGCTGATTACAATCTGATTCTATCTTGATCTCTGTTTGAACAAGATAGATTGCGAGAAATACTCCCTAGCTGTAAAACGTAACTCATCATATTGCCTGCTGTTGCGACTGGTACAACGTACTCATGCTGGATCACGTCCTCACTGTTCCGAACTCCGACAAGCCGTTACGAAATTGCCCAAAAAGTGTTATCGTAACAGACTGAAATTATAAAATAGTTATTTACCTAACAAGTACGGAAAGTGTTACTTTTCCACACGCTGGTAGAAAAAAACTTTGTCTACAACAAGTGCAAGTCTTGCCCATTCAAGTTTCGTTTCATTTTTCTGAACATCACTATGTTTGATGCTCTACTAGATGTTATGTTTACGTGTGCATCAAGGTTGTGGTTTGGATTACAATGCAAAAGAAGTCGGACTGCCGCTAAATTGCTAATATGTTACATATACTAAGTGACATATAAATCCAAACACCCAGTTTAAATGGTTTTATTTTAATAAAAGTTGGTGAATGTATTTATCTTACTGTAAATAACAAGTGAAAAAATTTTCAGCCTTATCAGTTGGACATTCCGGTTTCTATACTGCTTTTTTTTAATTCACTAACGCTCTAAAAATGAATATTTCAGCCTCAGTAAGGAATCAACGTTGGCGGATTTTGGTTCTTGACATCCTTTACGATCGGTTACGATGCCTAGAGTACGGAGACCTGTACGATTTCGTCAACTTAGTGAGTTTGATAGGGGCCGTCTAATGGGACTTCCTGAAGCTGGACTTTCTTTTCAGCCAATTGCAGTTAGAGTCCAAAGAAGTGTAGACACTGTGGTTAGGTGTTGTCAGGCATGGCTTCGAGAAGACCGTACGCAAAGAGCCAGGGGCACTGGACGCCGCCGTAGAACAACAGACCGTGAAGATCGCCGCCTAAGATTATTGGCCTTAAGGGACCGTTTCTCCACTACCAGGTCCATTGCAAATGAATGGTTTGCAGAACACGGAAGACCTATTGGCATGCGAAGTGTTTACCGACGAATGAGAAGTTTTGGCTTGTTTTCATACCGGCCACACTGGGTCCTCCCTTTAACTCGAGAACACCGACGTAATCGCCTTGCGTGGTGCAGACAATGGTCAGTCTGGGATCAGGAATGGAACAGTATTGTCTTTAGTGACGAGTCTCGATTTTGTTTAGGCATTCACGATGGTCGTGCCAGGGTTAGAAGGCGACGTGGTGAAAGGAGGAATCCACAGTTTTTTGTTGAAAGACATGTTCATCACACTGTTGGAGTTATGGTTCCAGGTCACCTTTAATCTTCATCAGAGGTAACATGAACGCGCAGCGTTATATCCACGAAGTTCTAGAACCCCATCTTTTACCCTATCTTGACACCCTGGCTGATCCAACTTTCCAACAAGATAATGCCCGACCACATATTGCAAGAGTCACAATAGACTTCTTTCAACATAAAGATGTCTCATTGTTACCATGGCCACCAAGATCTCCCAACTTATCCCCAATTGAGCACGTGTGGGATATGATGGGTAGGAGATTGCTCAATTTGCAACGTCCTCCTCAGACTCTAGAAGCACTTCGAGAGGAGTTGGTGGTTGCCTGGAATGAGATACCACAGGAGGACATTGACCACCTGATCAGAAGCATGCCTAGGCGCGTTGGAGAATGCGTAGCACATCAGGGTACATCCACACATTATTAAAGGTAAAAGGGCTTTAAAGCAGTGAAATCATTTTGAAATTTTTATCATTTACTTATTATGTCTCATTAAGTACTTATACAAAATTTTATTAAAATAAAACCATTTAAACTGGGTGTTCGGATTTATATGTCACTTAGTATATCTTACCACCCTGAAGGAATATCTCAGTGGACATAACCTCCTGAACCCTAAAGGTTGTTAGATAGAAATGGTTAAAGTTGAATTAAAATGTTATAAATTGCATAGCACATTCACCATTTTTTTGGGCTCATGTACGCCGCTGACCAAAGATAATCGGGAACTCGAAAAAGATACAAAAAGAGGGTTAGAAGTAAATTTGCATCAATTTTTATGACACTAAACGTCAAATATGACATATTACCTGAAATTGGAATATTTATGCGACCATGATAAGTGACAATATACACATTCACGAGGCTAAAGTGCCATCAACCACATATACCACATATCAGTTTTCCGCTGTAGCCGGCAATTCAATTTTGAGCGAAACATTTTCAGATTTCAAGAATGTCAAGACCTTGCTGCTTGGCAATGTGGCTGTTACGATGAAAATTGTGTGTGAACGTTCAAATACAGCATATGATTTGACATCCTCTTGGAGAATCCGCTAATCAATGCTAATACGCTTCTAGAATATTCTAATATCAGATACTAGATCATTTTGTACGTTTTGTCAAGTAAGTTCTAAGCCTCGTTTCTGTATCTTTTACGAGTTCCAGCTCATCTCTTGTCGGAGGTGTACTTGACCGCAAAAAAATGGTGAATGCGCTATGCACTTTATAATTGAAGACACTCCAACTTCCACCTTGTTTATCTCATAACCTAGGGAGTTGTGCCCTTCAAGACATTTATTCAGGACGGTGAGGTCTGCAACATATCAGAAATTCAACTAATTTAACGGAAGACCATGGAAATTGAGTGGTTCTTCATTAACAACTTATTGTGTTTTTATGACGTAAGGCCAGCCAGACAGAAAACCATAAACCATCATCACCAAATGCATAGATTATCAAAAACTTGCTCAAAACGCAATCTAACAACCAACCCCACCCGATCTAGGCCAAGTTCAACTTTCTTACTCTCGATTGCAGACTGTTTTTAAAATAGAAATTAGTTTCTTCTGTTAAAAGCTGAGCCAATCTTGTTAAGAAAAATAGAAATTTTCAAGTGCCGTACCTCAGCGGATAAAAAGATGTACAAGTCCCATACTTGTGGCTTGAGGTATTTATTGTTTTTTGGAAAAAAATCGCTATGCTATATAAGCTCAAATATTGATAAAAATCGCTATTTCCGGAACTTGGGTTAGAACCTCTGGAGCAATACAGCCAACTGAGAGATTTGGACCACGGATTCGGATTCTTCGAGAAAACGTTCCCTGATTCCTGGCTAAAATGGTCGGGCTATTATACTTATTAAGCCTAAAAAATATCTTAAGCAAACATTTTACAGCAAATCACGTTAATCACGGCTTCACTGATACAGATAAATTTCAAGTATCGCAATACAACTTCATCTCACAGAGCTTTACGACGCAGTTTATTTCATCGCCAATTCCAAGCTTGGTTCCTCATAAAAATGCAATTTTAACATCATCTCCAGAGATTCACTCGAAGTTGGAATCGATCTGTTCAATAGCAACCAGAGCAAATAAAAGTTTATTGCCCAATCTAATGGAATATATTGTGACCAAGCAAACAACTGTTGTGTCAACAATTCGATAACCCAAAGGGGTCTTGTAATGGTAGTGAGACTGAATTAAATCAGAGAGAAACTGTTTATACTCTAGATTCTAGACCTCTATGCTGAACGCAAACTATACTAAGTGACATATAAATCCGAACACCCAGTTTAAATGGTTTTATTTTAATAAAATTTTGTATAAGTACTTAATGAAGCATAATAAGTAAATGATAAAAATTTCAAAATGATTGCACTGCTTTAAAGCCCTTTGACCTTTAATAATGTGTGGATGCACCCTGATGTGCTACGCATTCTCCAACGCGCCTAGGCATGCTTCTGATCAGGTGGTCAATGTCCTCCTGTGGTATCTCATTCCAGGCAACCACCAACTCCTCTCGAAGTGCTTCTAGAGTCTGAGAAGGACGTTGCAAATTGAGCAATCTCCTACCCATCATATCCCACACGTGCTCAATTGGGGATAAGTCGGGAGATCTTGGTGGCCATGGTAACAATGTGACATCATTATGTTGAAAGAAGTCTATTGTGACTCTTGCAACATGTGGTCGGGCATTATCTTGTTGGAAAGTTGGATCTGCCAGGGTGTCAAGATAGGGTAAAAGATGGGGTTCTAGAACTTGGTGGATATAACGCTGCGCGTTCATGTTACCTCTGATGAAGATTAAAGGTGACCTGGAACCATAAGCTATAGCACCCCAAACCATAACTCCAACAGTGTGATGAACATGTCTTTCAACAAAAAACTGTGGATTCCTCCTTTCACCACGTCGCCTTCTAACCCAGGCACGACCATCGTGCATACCTAAACAAAATCGAGACTCGTCACTAAAGACAATGCTGTTCCATTCCTGATCCCGGAGTGACCGTTGTCTGCACCACTCAAGGCGATTACGTCGGTGTTCTCGAGTTAAAGGCACGACCCAGTGTGGCCGGTATGAAAACAAGCCGAAACTTCTCATTCGTCGGTAAACACTTCGCATGCCGATAGGTCTTAGGTGTTCTGCAAACCATTCATTTGCAATGGACCTGGTAGTGGAGAAACGGTCCCTTGAGGCCAATAATCTTAGGCGGCGATCTTCACGGTCTGTTGTTCTACGGCGGCGTCCAGTGCCCCTTGCTCTTTGCGTACGGCCTTCTCGAAGCCATGCCTGATAACACCTAACCACAGTGTCTACACTTCTTTGCACTCTAACTGCAATTGCCCGAAAAGAAAGTCCAGCTTCCCGAAGTCCCACTATACGGCCCCTATCAAACTCACTAAGTTGACGAAATCGTACAGGTCTCCGTACTCTAGGCATCCTAACCGATCGTAAAGGATGTCAAGAACCAAAATCCGCCAACGTTGATTCTTTACTGCGGCTGAAATATTCATTTTTAAAAAACCGGAATGTCCAACTGATATGGCTGAACATTTTTTCACTTGTTATTTACAGTAAGATAAATACACTCACCAACTTTTATTAAAATAAAACTATTTAAACTGGGTGTTCGGATTTATATGTCACTTAGTATAGTTAGAAGTAAAGTATTTTGAAACGATTTTTCATACTGGAGTAGTTATCAAGACAGATACTGGATATCCAGGTAGTACGGCTATAAGAAATTAAATACATTTCGAGGTTTACAATGCATAAGCTAAGCGCAGTATATTGATCTGTGAATCAGTAGAATCAGCCTGCTAACATTTGTCAGACTGAAAAGTGGATCTGACGGACACGCAAGGGAGCTCAGTAGTTCAGTATCGCACGGTAAACCTAATATTTTAATGCAACAATTCAAAATGGTAGCAGAAATAATGTCTTCTCTGTTGGGATGTTTTGAAGAGCAAAAAAAAAAGTCACACGCCATTGTTACGCAAGGATTGGGTACCTTATTAAGAATATTTCACTTTGAAGCAGAAACCAGAGGGGGGCATATGCCCCCCTTAAATCCCCCCCATTGGGCGCCCATGTTTGCACATATTGCTCAAAACGCATAGAACTTCTCTGTAGCTAAAACGTCTCTGAGCCGCATTTGATCAATTGGAGTGCAAAATTCGATTCTCTTAACAGTAATTTATGGGGCGAATGATTCAAAAGCTGAATATTGGAGCTTTTTAACAGCGCCATGTGAAACTGTTTAATCGATGACTACATTCCTCTTTTGGTAATTTTGCTGAACGGCTTCCGAAAGGGCATAGGGAACATATGGAAAAGTTCGATTCTCACGCAACATGCAGCTGCACTATTTTCTACATAATCGCTCGTGAAATTCCCGGAATTTACAATATTGGAGAAACACCGGCATCGAATTTTTTAATTACACTCTGTTTGGCGGAAAATTGCAAACGCGGCACAAATTATTCGATAGAGGCTGCGTGAGCAAAAATTTCTAATATATTTTCAGTTCTAACGATGTCGAATACGTTTGAACTGTGAAAACAATTTTCACATACATTCATATTCTCTTCACAGTAAACTAGCGAGCATTTATCGTAAATCAATATATGGCAAACGTAAAGGATGTACTTATGTTCAAAGTATACTTATATGAGAGACTAGTTATATCACTAAATGGAATTTTGTTACATCCGTGTGTACTGATATGATACAACATGATACATCTTGCGTATTTTGATACTGAACAACATTTGAGAAGTTTTTAACATTCTGATCACGCGTTGTGATCAAAACTTTGCGATCAGCTTTTGGACTGTCTCTGGTTTACAAATAAAAACAGCGATCTAAGTGCAGACCGTCCTTGACAGCTCAGGCGGCGTTGCCAAGATGTCATAAAATATTTATAAAGCGCTACATTTGGGTTACATTAAAAAGTCGTACGAAATCAATCAACATACAACATATTGTCTCAAGACCAGGCTGTCTAGGTAACGCGGGACCATCTCTAATAGACCGATGATTATACAAATAACAATTTGTGGTTAGAAAACCTTTCAATTTCAGGCTGTTATCGAAATAAGATGTGTAATATTTCGGGTAGGCTAATAAAACTTAAACAACTATGTGGTAACTTACAGGTTTGAGAATAGCTACTTTTGCGAAATGTGTGATTTGAGTTTATTGAATGAAAAGTATATTTCGCAGGTTGCAAATAAATGATAAATATCCTCGCCATGAATAAATGTCAAAACGAAAGCCAATTTTGAACAAAAAATGCGTTCATCACAACTGGTGGTTAATGAATGTATCCAAAAAGGATTATCTAACTGGAAACAATGCTTTTATTTCCAACTAAATCGGAACAGCCGAGTTTGGACGCCATCATCTATTTTGTCGACGCCACGTTTTTGGAGTCATCTCTTATAGTAGATAGGGTTTATATGTTCTGGGACGGAGTCGGGTGCCGGTCTTCGGTGCCGACGTTGACGCCA